>CM038794.1:59294605-59577619 GCA_021764765.1 Vicia sativa | reverse complement strand
AGGATCAATGACGCGATCAATCGAGAATGAAAGAGTGATTCGGCCGATGAAGCCGATGTTGCGAGGTGTCTCAAGGGTGTACGTCATGGAACCCATCCATTTCGGGAAAGGATATAGTTGAGTTTGAAATCGTTGTTTTACGTGGCATCTTATACATTAAGGTGACGTGAAAATATACCCCAAAATTTGCCCTCCATCTTCAAGAAATTTCATACATCTATACTCAAGGATTCCTCAAGAGTTGAATGACAAACTCTCCTGACAATCAACCCAAACTAGGGTTTGGTATCTCTCAAGTCAAGATGGATTTCAACATCTCCAATGGTATTCATGCCTCATATGCTTCAAAGACTTCATGTCAAATTTCAAGCTCACAAGTCAGTTTTCGTGCACTACCGATGGTTGAAAATCAGTGTATTGGACAAAAGTCAATCGTGGTCAACATACAGTAAACTTCCGATTTTGGTCAACATCCTCATTTTGAAGTTACATTCATCATTTGATCAAGGGTTGATCATGATTCATCAAGAAAACTCAAGATTTGCTCAAAAGTCAAACTTTCTAAATTAGGGTTTCTAGTGAAAAGTCAATCGAATTTGACTGATCATAACTTCTCATACTTTCTCGTAAATTTTCCCACCAAAGCTCATTTTGAAGGAAATTCAATTTCACAACTTCATGTCTCACAAGAATGTCCAAAAATGCTTCATTTGAGAGGTATAGCTCAAAACATTACAGTCATTTTCAAAGTCAACAAAAGTCAACTTTTGATTTGAAGATATATTGAGCATGGTAACTCCAATTGATATGAGACCAAAGACATTGTTTAGAGGACCTTAGAGCTTTCCAAAAGTCCAAGAACACTCAAAATGTGGAAAATTGAGCAAGTTACACCATCCACAAGTTGGGCAATTTTGAAAGAATACCAAAGAGAGATATTTCAAAAATCAAATCTTTGCAAATGGGCCTACTTTTTCTTCATCCAAACTTATTCTCATGCAAGTAGGAATGTCCAAGCCCAATGCCACGATTTTCTATTTATTTTCCTATTTAATTTGGAATTTATTCATTTAAATACAAATTAATTTGAAAAATAAAGTAAAATCAAAATTAATTGAAAGATTGATTTTTATTGCTTGCTTGTGATCCAATTAACCCATAAATGCCAGAATTTCGAAATTGAATCAAATATGGGAAGAGATTGAAATTGGACCAAAGTTTGAAAATTTGATTTCATGAAAATCAAAATTGATTTTCATTGATTATTGATCAAATCTTTCCAAAACAATGCCAAATCCATCCAAGATATATACTTGATGCATCTCAATTGCAGAGGATTGAAAAATGGGCTCTAAACCCTATTCTCAAACCAAAAAATCGAGTTCTTGAAACAAATAGTAATCCTTATTCCACCAGTTAAATTTAAGGTGTCAAACACATTCCTTGACACCCTGTGAGTATCCGCACCTTTACTTTGCCAAAACATCAAGAATCAAGCAACCGTGTTTGGTTTGTTTTGAATTTTCAAATTTCTTCCATATTCATGCATTATTAATTTGTTTTATTGTTTGTTTGTGTTTAGAATCAAGTTTGCAAACCTTCGGCAAGCAATCGAATTTCTATATCGAAACGTGTTTCACCATGATTAGGGTTTATGTGACCGATTTAGGGTTTCAATAAATACATAAATTGGACAATGAGATTCCATGCTATTGAATTCGGATTGATGTCCCGAATCGAACCATGGCCTTGATTTTATTTATATTACGTGGTGTTGCATTTTGATGTTTGCTAGAACCTTAAGGCCGAACCATGGCTGACGCTAACTTTCAAATATTTGAAACGTAAGAAGATGATCGGATGGCGCGAAAGGGACGAGACCAGAGGCGATGCGCGGTTATTTTCCATTCATTCTTGCTTTCAAACACAAACACAACGGCCTGGGTCATTTGCGTGAAGGATCTCAAGGTTTGAAGCTGTGACGCGAGTTCGAATCCATAAGGCCAACTTTGGTTTCTTTTTTCACAAACTCAATTATTTTCATATTTTCATTATTTTTAATATTTCTATTCAATTTTAATTTCTTTTCATATTTTTTATTTCATTAAAAATTATCAAAAATATTTTATTTTTCATTTTACATTCTGAAAATGTTTATTTAATTTAATAAATTTAAAAATATCTTTTGCATGCATATTTATTTTATTTGTAATTTTAGCATTTAAATCATTATAAATTGTTTTAATTACTAAAATGCATTTAAAAAATCCTAAAAAATTATTTTATTATTTATCTTATTTCCATTATATAATATTTTTCCCATATTAAACTTGCATTTTCTAACATTTTTCTCTTGTTCGATCATGTTGCATTTTCCGATTTTTGGTGTTGATTCGATTCAGACGATTTTTCTTTATCATTTTATCATTCTATTTTTCCAATAATGTAATTGCTCATGGATGTAATAGTTTTAATTAGGATTTTATTTTCCGCATTTTAAAATTATGTATCCAAAGCCAGCCATGTAATAGCGTAGGTTTTAGCCTGACTCATTTCCGCTTTACATTCCTTGCATTAATTCCGCACCCTATCAATTGCTAGTAATTAGGCGTATGGCAAGATAAAATTGGACATAGCTCACACTAATCTTCAAGATAAAACATATCCGAAATCAACACACTTCTTCACACACACGCACTTCTTAGGTAATCTCTTCTCGATGCCTTCGATTTCAAAATGGTCATGTCCTCAACGAGGTATTCTAGCACCGCTGTTTTCCAAACAAATCATCATAGTCCCTTCGACACAAAGATCATAAGACCCACGATGCTTCTCCGAATACATGATCTTGACCTCGATTGTCGCCACGAAAATGATGATAGTCCCTTCGAATACTTCCTACAAGTTGCCTTCTATGACCATCCGATGTCCCTTCGAATGTCCCGCTTACATCCAACGAATGGAGCTACCTACTAACTAATGGTATGGTTACGCTATTCTAAAGGAACGTAGAACAACAAAACCACCAATTGAAAGGTAAATAAGTCTTTTAGTTGCTTGCTCTACCAAATGCTTTTCACACCATACACTTTTTCAAAGTTCAAACTCTTTTCAAAACAAAACATTTTAACACTTTGTATACACCCTACATGAGTCATTACAAAGTCAAAGCGAAATGCCTTTCTAAAAACATTTTGTCAAACACACGTAGCAATTTTAAAGTGATCTAGAGTAACTAAGAGCCCGTGAGATACTCACGGATGGAAAGGTGCTAATACCTTCCCTTTTCATAACCATTCTCCGAACTCGAATCTAACGAAGGTCTTTCTCATACTTTACCTTCCTTAATTGATAAAATAAAAGTCGGTGGCGACTCTTGCATCCGACATTTGGATACAAAAATCCTACAAAGTCAGTCTCACTTATCACGAATCAAGTACCTACTGGGATCACCCAAAAGAGAGAATTGCCTTAGGATTTCTAGATAACTTTTATTGCTTTTTGTTTGACTTGTATGCTTTATCTTTAAAGTTGCTTGGGTATTATATTGTTGGGGATCCTACACCGATCCGGTTTCTTTAGGTAAGTAGCATTAGATCATCGCCACCAGACGATAACTACGCGGTCAACATGATGGCTACGTTAGACACTTTGGTTGTCCCGATACTTTCATTCCCAAGTTGAAGAAAGTGGCCAGTCAGTGGTGCCACTAAACTTTTAGAACCTTAATTGACCCATCTTGGCCATTAGAAGGTAGTGAGATGGCCATGGTGTAGAAGGTTGGTTGATACCGATGCGCCTATTGAGATCGACTTTGGGACATTTTCGATCGACCACTTGGTCGTGATGAAATAAGCGCCTACGAGAAAGATCTATGATATGAGATTCCTAGAACCCGTTACTATTATAGGACAGATGAACCAACTCAAACTTTTGGTGGGTAATCACCTATACCTCATGCAAGCCTTAAACCTAGGCTCATTGTGGAATTGTTTGTGTGTGCAAATATGACATCATGACATCATTCGCATTGCATATCATTTCTAACTATTTCAAGGACCTAGGGATTTATCTTTGCCTGCTTTTGTAGGGTATTATGGCTTCTAGAAAGACTATCCGAATCAACTCTCTGGGTATCCCTCTCACTCAAAGAATTGGTTTCGTAGATTCCCGATCATGCTCCTCTCCATCAAAAGACATGGTTATTCTACTTGATTTGGTTATCTCCGGTTTTGAAGAAGATATGATGATGTCCGTCTCATTTTGATCCAAACACCATTGCTTTACATTCCCAGATTACGCTTGGTTCCTACCTTGAAGAGTTCTCTAAGCTACTTGGATACCTATTCTTGATCAAATGCCATTCACCGTCTTGAAAAGGTTCCTAAGTACCAAGACATTGCATCCGCTTTACACCTTAAGCCGCGATGCTGAAGCCAATTGGGAAACTAGTGGAGTTAATGGTTTACTTTCCAAATTCCTAATTAAGAAAGCCCGAGAATTCTCAAAGTTATGAGTTTCCATGCATTTGAAAACATTGTGGCCTTGCTAATTTATGGTTTGGTTCTATTTCCTAACTCGATCAATTCTAGATGTTAATGCCATCAAGTTGTTCCTTACCCGCAATCCAAAGGCTACTTTACTTGGAGACATCCTACATTCTCCACACTGCATTACTAAGCGACAAAGAACTCTCATGTTGTGTCCTGCTACTTTCAAGGTGGTTTATTTCGCACTTCCTCCATCGCTTTTGAAGAATGAACAAAGGCTGAGATGGTCTCAAAGGATGATGTCACTCTCTCATTCAGATATCCGCTGGAGCCTTTTCTCTCAAAAGGACTTCACATTCATTGAGGTTGTGGAGACTTGTACCGCTAATCAGTATAAGGGAGGTATCACTTACAACCCTTCTTTAGCTCTTCGCCAGCTATTTTGCTCAAGAGATGGTCCACATGATATGCTTCTCCAAGATGTTGTGTTCGACTACAATCACGATCTCCGTAATTATCGATTTAAGGTTTATACACGCTGGGGCATGGTAAAGAAGACTCGATACCAAGACTTTGGGGCACCGTAACTCCATTCCTTGGGAACCTTACCTCAAATGGGTGCGAGCTCGAGCTCAAACCTCATGATGCCATTCACTGCTTTACCAGAATTATGGAACTGCTGCTATAGGCAGACGCACTATACCGCTCTCTCATCCCGACATGCCTACTCGATTTTGAAGACTTGAGAGATCCTGGATTCAACTCAAGGAAGAGAGGGATACCTTGAAGCTCTCATGCCTATGCAAGTGAGAAGAAAGTGTTAGAGTTGACTCAAGCTATCATTTAGGAGCGAACATTAACGCCTCACATCGGCACTAAGAGGAAGCGCCTGGGAGACTTAGAGCTTTAGGATGTTTATGTTTTCTTTTATTGTTTTGAACTATTCTTGTACTTAAAAAGAAAAGAATAAAAAAGAGTACTAATAAATGTTTGTTCATTGCTTGTCTAACAAATTTAAATCTAAGGTCCTTGAAAACATTGCATGTATCTGCATAAACATTGCATATCATAGCATAACATTGCATCACATGTACATTGAGATTGGTTTTCTCATTTGCTCGCTTATTTATTTTAGCGTAAATGGCTCTTGAACAGACCGCCAAAGATCTCCAAGCTCGTAATGCTCAGCCAGCAGATGTTCACCAACTTGGTCCAAGGCCAAGAAGATTTGAAGAAGCTCATCAACAAGAAGAAGAAGGTTGTTGTCTCCTCAACATGGGTAGACGCTTTAAAGGGGTCCAAAAGTGGTCAATGGATCGAGCTCTCAAGGAAGTGTCCATACCGAGTGAGTACCAAGGGTGATGATGGTGACCAAGTGAGCCAAAGAAAGGAGGAGAGGACCACTATTATAGCCAACACCAGGAAGATGACAAGTACAACAACTCAAGACCGTCAATGCTGTGGAAAACTCAAGATGTCCGGGTCGAACTTTGATGATTCGAGTCTTGTTCGGTGTTGTGATTCCTCCCAAGTTCAAAGTTCCTACTTTTGCTAAGTATAATGGCATGTCTTGCCCAAAGCCGCATTTGAAGTCCTATGTCCGTAAGATCAATCCCCACACCGATGATGTAAAGTTGTGGATGCACTATTTTCAAGAGAGTTTGTCCTGAACCCAATGGAATGGTACTACACCAGAGAATGACCGTGATCAGATTTGAGTGATTTGGCTGATGCTTTCATGCATAATATGAGTATAATGTTGAATTGACACCCACCGCATGCAACTACAAAGCATGTCTATGGGGTCGGATGAGAAGTTCAAAGAGTACGCCGTAAATGGAGAGACCTCCAGAGTCACCCACCCTTGTCCAATAGGGAGTTGGTTGATATGTTTATGGGAACACCGACAGCCCATTCTTTAATCATCCGATTGGAAATTCTTCATCCGATTCACCGAATGATATTGATAAAGCATCAATCGGTATCAAGAGTGGAAGATCCATGTAGACATCTTTAAATGTCGCAAGAGATCCTTTGGTGGTAAGAAAGAAGCCACGTCAGGTATGGTCGTAAACGCCGAGCCAAGACCGACCGTGCTCAATCTGTGGGGGGCCAGGATCTCCAATCCACATCAAGACAACCTCACAGACAAATACAGAACGTAACGCGCAACGAAGATGCTTTTATGAAGATCAACATGCCATTGTCGCAAGCCTTGCAACACATGTTGAATGCGAGAATGATAACCTTGAGGGATCCTCCTCGTAATGTCAACACTTCCTCTCCAAGTACAATCCTAATGCTAAGTGTGCTTATCATTCCAACAGCCTGTGGTACCTATTAATCGACAATTGTTGGGCTCAAGAACAAGATTCAAGATGATGAAGCTAAGCGCATTGAGTTTGATCCTCCGCTGAGACTCGAATGTGATCAATGCACCTATGCCTAACCATGACAAGAGTTCCAATGCTGTTGGTGATGATACTTACATTTTCAACATAGATGACTGACCATCCTCCGATGATTGTTAAGAGAACTTGTGCAGCGGTGTCAATCCAGATGCCCAGAGAATTGTCGCAGTGCCCATCCGCACTGGGTTGTGCTTGGTTGAGAAGACGGTTCGCATGATGGATAACCGTGAGATACTATTTCAAACCACCGTGTAAGCCGTGTGAAGAAATGTCTAAGTTGAAGATTGACAATGCGAACAAACTGCACTCATCCGGTGGGACACCTTGGGGAAGCCAAGTGGAAAATATGATTACATGGTGAAATACACGTCTCGAGTAGCTACAAGATTCCTATTGAAGATGTTAAGGCGATCGGATGGGGTGACGATTTCCCGTAAGACTATGGCCGACAAGTTAGACGCCTCACTTCTCCAAGACCTGCTCCATATTCCTCCGACAAGGCTATCCTTGGAATTATGGAGTCGATGTTTACTATCATGGCATCAAGCAAGACCCTCGACTATTGAAGATCTTATCAAGTTTCTATTCCCGACATCGACAACATCACCGATCAAGTAAGGTGACCAACCGGAAGAGTATTCTCCCAGATATCTCTCTCCAAAAGACACCGCGACTCCACTCACATTCCACTACTCAATCAATATCCCCAGCTAGAGGGAAAGAACCAAAGGCTCATCCCGCCAACCGTATGCCAAAGGAAGTTATCAAGACACTCCAAACAAGAAATAGAGGAAATTCAAGATCATCAAGAAGAGTGATTACAATGTTGTGGAATGCTTTAGCACTGGCCCAAGATTTCCATGCTCGCTTGCTTTGGCTTCGAGGCTCATGCTAATGCCTTGGTGAAGTTTCAAGAATGCTCATGTGCCGCAAGACACTACCACGATCAAGTTTGTATTGCTAGCCTGGCCAACAACGGCCTAGGCTTCTCTCGATGTCGATTTGACTTCACGAAAGAAACATAACAAAGCCTTGCACATCTCATGAATGCAAGGGTACTACCTGTCTCATGTTTTGTGACACCGGTTCGCCTCAATATCCCACCAAGACCTGCTTTTGATCGGCTTGATGTCAAGGGTTGGTTCTCGGACATTATCATGAGAGCTTTTGATGGTTCTAAGCGCAAAGATTTGGAGAGCTCATCACTAAAGTCGGTTCCCGACTTTGATTCCACTTTCTTTGTCATGGACATCCATTCAGCCTTATTTTACCTACTTGGATTATTGCTACTACCTCACCTTACATCGGGTCAAATACCCTGAAAGGGAAGGTTGTTACAGATGTGGTGAAGAAGAGTATATGGTCACCATCTAATCATTCCGATACCCGAGATGGAGGGTGAATTTTGAGACTTCGCAAGCTTTTGAAACAATACCCAGTCATGCCTCACTCCCGTCACCCGAGATTACACGAGTCCGCTTAGGATGGCCTCAACGAAAGATGCTCAAGCCATCATGAACAAGGAGGTAGTGCTATTTGGGACAGCCCCTGATCTTCCTCTTCAACCGATAAGACCGGTTTAGGCTTCACCATCAAGGGTCAAGATGATACGCCGCAACGTGCCGCCAACTTCCTTTCCATCGGTCGAGTGGCATCCATGCTATAGAAGACTAAGACAACGCCGACATCGCTAAGTGGATCTTCCAACTCCAGATCATGGGCTCAAAGAATTGGAAGACCAAGACGCTATACCAATCTTCCTTTAGCCAGAGTAATTGTTTTGTTTTGTTTTGCTTTTCATATTTCTTTATGTTTTGAACAATAAACTTTGAAAGCCTAGTGCCTGCCCGGCATCATGGCTCGCTTCATAGGGTTATTATCCGTCGTTATGTATTTTCATTCAATAAATTGCTGGACTTTTGCATTCAATTGTTTGTTTTCTTTACTTTATCATCCCCTTCAAAAGGCTATGTGTTTTACACACACCCACGTGATACAAGTAATCACTCCGAATCTCAAGAAATGTTAGTGCTAAATATGACTTTGATAATCCGATCTACCAAGTCAAGACGAAAGTGAAGAAGATTGTGAAGTAGAAGCCAGATCACAAAGAAGAAGAAAGAGTTATACACCCACACTAAGAGCAAGTTGAGGTTGTGAATTTGGGTACGAAGACAAGAAAGAGATCAAGATAGAGCGGTCTTGAGAACAAAGTGTTAAAGAAAGATTGATTCAAATGCTACGAGACTATGTTGAGGTTTTTGCTTGGTCGACATGCCGGGTTTAGACATTGATATTGTGGTGCACCGATTGCCGATAAAAGAGGGTTTTCCCAAAGAAATGTAGGTTCACGATGCGTCCCCGAGATGTCGAAAATCAAAGTCAAGTTATGAAGCGCTCAACGGTTTCTAGTCACATTTATCCCTCTGGTTGCGAATGTGGTACCTGCAAAGAAGGATGGCAAAGTACGAATGTGTGGATTACGTAGATCCGAACAAAGCGAGTCCGAAAGACGCATTTCCTCATATTGATGTTCGTTGACAACACCGCCAAAGATAAGGTTTTCCTTCATGGATGGTTTTCCTACAATCGATCAAAATGGCCTCAAGACATGGAGAAGATTACTTTGTTACACAATGGGGCACTTCGTTACAAAGGTTATGCCGCTCGACTGAAGAACGCAGCGCCATTACATTATTTCATGACATGATTCATCACGAGATAGAGGTCTACGCCGATTTACATGATAGCTTGATCATGCATCAAGAAGAACATCTTGATCATCTATAAACTGCTTGATAGGTTGAAGAAGCATGCATCGAGACTTAACCCTAATAAGTGCACCTTGGAGTCGATCCGAAAACTCCTAGGGTTTGTAGTCGGTAAAGGTATTGAAGTCGATCCGCCAAGGTTAAAGCTATTCAAGAGATGCCAACTCCCGCAGAGAAGGAGGTCGAGGTTTCTGGCCGATTGAATTACATTGCCAGGTTCATTGCACACCTAACTGCTACTTGTGAGCCAATCTTCAAGTTACTTAAGAAGGATCAAGTAGTGGAATGGAACGACGATTGTCGCTCGCTTTTGACAAAATCAAGGAGTACCCACAAATCCTCCTATCCCGATGTCACAAGACCTCTCATCATGTACTGATAAAGATAGAACTCAATGCAACATGACGGTTCAAAAGAGCATTATACTAAAAAAGTACCGAATGAAACAAGATACCAACTAAAAAGATATGTTGACCACACTACCTTGTTGATTTCAAGATGGATCCGATAAAATACATCTTTGATAAACCACCTCTCCGAAGAATAGCAAGATGGCAAATGATCTTGACCGAATATGACATCCAAAGACACTTCTCGTTAAAGCGATCAAAGGAAGTGTGGTAGCCGATCATTTGGCTCATCGTCAGATGACTATCACATGCGCTCAATTTCCTGATGAAGATGTTTTACTAGTCACCGATCAAGAACTGTGCCTAGACGAAGGACCCGAACAAGGATCCTGGACTATGGTCTTTGATGGAGCCTCAAACGCTCTGGCAATGGCGATCATTACATCCCCTACAAAGGACATACGCCTTTCACCGCCGCATGCACCAACAACATGGCCGAATATGAAGTGGGTATCATGTTGCTATTGATTTAAGAATCAAGTTCTGCAAGTATATGGAGACTCAGCTTTAGTGATCGCTAGATTATACAGGATATAAGATCCGAATCTCATTCCATATCGAGAGCATGTTCTAAGTTTGATCCCTACTCAAGAGATTACTTTCAATCACATTCCGCGAGAAGAGAATCACATGTACGATTGGCTACTATGTCATCTATGTTCAAGGTCGATGGGACAACGAGGCTCCCCGATCATCATTGAGAAGTTCGGAACCAACAGATTGAGCTTGATACGTAAGAGGAACCTTGGTACTATGACGTGAAGAGGTATCTTGAGACTCAAGAATATCCGCAGGGCATCCGTTAATGATAAGAAGTTCATGAGAAGATTCGCTCCAAATTCTTTTTCAAAGAACGACATTTTATACAAGCGCAACCACTCATCTCAGGCTTACTCATGCTGTAGACTGAAAAGAATGCGTATCATGGAAGAGTTACACGGCTAATTTGGTACCCACTCCAAAGGACACACCATGGCTAAGAAGATTTTGAGAACAGTTACTATTCGCTCACCATGGAAGTCGATTGTCACCGCTTCCGATCTTGTCACAAATGCCGATTTATGCCGATAAAGTACACGCACTTCCAAAGACATGTTTTAACTTCTCCTTGGCCTTTTGCAATGTGGGCATTGACATGATTGGAGAAATCAAGCCCACGCCTTCCAATGGACATCGCTTCATCCTTGTGGCAATTGATTACTTCACCAAGTGGGTAGAAGCACCGTATGCATCTCATACAAGAATGTTGTGGCTCGATTCATCAAACATAATCTTATCTCGTCGGTATGGCACTCCCGAAAGGATTATCACGATAACGGTTCCAATCTCAACAACAAGATGATCACCGAACTCACACAGCTCAAGATCAACATCACAATTCTCCTTATCGGCCTAAGATGAATGGCGCAGGGAAGCCGCCAACAAGAACATTAAGAAGATTATATGAAGATGACATTGACTTACAAAGATTGGCATGAAATGTTACCATTTGCTCTTCATGGTTATCGCACCACAAAGACGTAACATCAACAGTGGCAACCCTTCTCTTATACGGTATGGAAGCCGCCTACCCATCGAGGTTCGTATACCTCAACCGTAGTCCTCCAGAGGCGAGTTAGGCGAAGACGATTGGTCCGCATCGCTTTGACCAGAATTTGATTGATGAGAACGACTCGTCCATTTGCCATGAGATCGATAAGCGAATGATCGAGCATTTAACAAGAAGGTCAAGCACCGAGTCTACCAAGTCGGTGATCTAGTAGTCAAGCGATCATTCTTCCACAAGGTGATCCCAGGGCAAATGGACTCCCACCTATGAGGGACCATTCGTAGTCAAGACAGATTTTCCATGGAGCTATGATACTTAGCACCATGGATGGTGAAGACTTCCCACACCTCGTGAACGCAGTATATAGTCAAAAATACTACGATAAAGAGACCCGCTTAGGTCGATTTAACCTAGGCAAAAATAAGAGTATCCCGCGAACCAAAAGGGTTCGGGCAAAAGTTAAGGATATATATAAACATGTACACCCGCAAGTCGAAAACCAAAAGGCGGTTGGGCAAAAAGGGTATCCCGTGAGATCGAAAACCCGAAAGGGCGGTCTAGGCAAAAGTTAGGATTTAAGCGCACAACTATGTCTCTTCCATCACCGCCTGGATTACTATCAAGATTCAAGGTTCAAATGGCGAAGATCACCTACTCACTTTCTAACGACAAAGGAGATGAGATAGTCGAAATATATGAGTACTAGCATAGTTGGAACTTAACGAGATTGTTCCCGCATAGCTTTTTACCTTTCTTGTACAAACTACTTGGCCATACGCCACCTTTCAAATGAATACAAGTTCTTTCTCTTTACAATTTCTGTTGTTGTTATTTGCAATAAGTCCAACGTTTGTTTTAAATGACTATACGCATTTGACAATAAGAATCTAATCACAAACATACAAAAAGTGAACATGCAAAAGTACTTACTACAGGGCTCCAGGAATTGGGACGACGACGAAAGTCACCAATACAGTTCCCCACAAAGGTGTCACTCACAACACACCTCTCAAGGAATATACATCGCCTCTCCAAAGAACGCTCATCCCAAATAAGGTATTCATCTCCAAAGGACATTTCTCAATCCTCCCCTCTCCCAAGAAGATCGCACTCAAACTTGGTCGATAGTGCATCGGAGGAAACATACACCTTTATTTCCCAAGAGATTACCACGGACTCAGACTCTTCTAACCTACCACCAAGAACCATCAAATATTCTCCGGCGAGATCTACACCCAGAATCCCTAGTAAAGCGCCTCCTAAATTTCCTCAGCAGATCTACATACAAGGTCCCCAACAAATCGCCTCCCAGACTCTCCTCAGCAGGGTCTACATATGAGATCTCCAACAACGAGTTTTCTCAGTCTCTACCTCCTTCAACAATATCTAGGCCCAAGACTTGGTCAGATAGTGCATCGGAAGAATCCAGGATATTTTTTTTTCTCCTTCCAAAGCAGGGTTCTCACTTACTCAATCCCCAAGCAGGAGTCAGAAATCTTCAAACAGAACATCCGCATCTTCTTCAAGATGGATCTGTTTTGAAATATCACAACATCATCATTCATACATCACTCATAAAGTCATAATTTATGCACATGTCATTCATATACACTGTCATGCATCATACTTTGCATAAAACTAACAAATATTCTATCAAAGTTTTCTCTTGTTTTTTCTAAAGAAAGTAATACTACTTCCGCAAAAAGTCCAGATTGCCCCGAATCGACGGAAAACTATCTCGAAGATCGCCTTGGTTGTCCTCCTAAATGGTCCAGATTAAGCCCCGAATCGACGGAAAACTATCCGAAGATCGCCTTGGTTGTCCTCCACGATCGGGTCCAGATTAAGCCCCAACCGACGGAAAACTATTCGAAGACCACCTCGGTTATCCTCCGATAACAGTAATGGATCAACACCGATGCACAACAGTGAAGCTATCCACATTTTTGCCAACTACAACTCCTCGTAGTAAAGACGAAGATTTATTCGATTCCTTATTATCAAAAGAATCACGAGTCTAGCTACGACTTGCCTTCGATGGCATCTTAAGCCCATCTCCGACTACTTGTCAACATTTCTTCACTTTCGAATGCCGATATATGGTTAAAAATCATACACCAATAACTTCATTCAAAGTGAACACGAAGTCTAACGACGACTCTCCTGATGGCATCTTAAGCCCATCTCCTCTCCTTCCGTAAACATCTACAGTAGTCTAACATACGACTCACTCCCTCAAAGATCGACCTTTCCAGATGGCATCTTAAGCCCATCTCCGCGCCTCCTATTAACAACCTCGAGTCTAGCGACGACTGCTCCTCAAATCTCCAACTTTTCCAAATGGCATCAGAAGCCCATTCCCGATCATCACCAATAGCAGTGCAAATGTGTTCAATCATCTTCACCTCAGTCACGAAGACAAGCATGTCAATCTAACCTTCCAGACAAGAAGATTGAACAGGGCTGGGACGATGGAAAGTTATGAAAGGTGTTTCAAATGAGAAGTTTAGGTATACGAAGTTTCACAAGTGAAATATTTGGACAGATTGGAAGAGGTCAACTATGTCGTATTTTAGAGGACCAATGGACGCTGATCAATCGAGAATGAAAGAGTGATTCTTTGATGAAGCCGATGTTGCGAGGTGTCTTGATGGGTGTACGCGTTGAACCTATCCATTTTGAGTGATGGTGAAGTTGAGGTTTAACCAAGTTGTTTTACGGTGGGCATCTTATACATTAAGGTGACGCAGTGTCATACCCCAAAATTTGCCCTCCATCTATTCAAGAAATTTCATACATCTATACTCAAGGATTCCTCAAGAGTTGATCAGACAAACTCTCCCCTAGACAATCAACCCAAACTAGGGTTTGGTATCTCTCAAGTCAAGATGGATTTCCAACATCTCCAATGGTCTTCATGCCTCCTCATATGCTTCAAAGATTCTCCATGTCAAATTTCAAGCCTCACAAGTCAAGTTTCCTCAGGCAATTGCTCAGATGGTTGAAAATCGTGTATTGGACAAAAGTCAACTGGTCAACATACAGTCAAACTTCTGATTTTTGGTCAACATCCTCATTTTGAAGTTACATTCATCATTTGATCAAGGGTTGATCATGATTCATCAAGAAAACTCAAGATTTGCTCAAAAGTCAAACTTTCTAAATTAGGGTTTCTAGATGAAAAGTCAACGAACTTTGATCGATCATAACTTTCTCATACTTTCTCGTAAATTTTCCACCAAAGCTCATTTTGAAGGAAATTCAATTCTCACAACTTCATGTCTCACAAGAATGTCCAAAAATGCTTCATTTGAGAGGTATAGCTCAAAACATTACGGTCATTTTCAAAGTCAACAAAAGTCAACTTTTGATTTGAAGATATATTGAGCATGGTAACTCCAATTGATATGAGACCAAAGACATTGTTTAGAGGACTCTTAGAGCTTTCCAAAAGTCCAAGAACACTCAAAATGTGGAAAATTGAGCAAGTTACACCATCCACAAGTTGGGCAATTTTGAAAGAATGCACAAAGAGAGATACTTCAAAAATCAAATCTTTGCAAATGGGCCTACTTTTTCTTCATCCAAACTTATTCCTCATGCAAGTAGGAATGTCCAAGCCCAATGCCACGATTTTCTATTTTATTTTCCTATTTAATTTGGAATTTATTCATTTAAATACAAATTAATTTGAAAAATAAAGTATAAAATCAAAATTAATTGAAAGATTGATTTTTATTGCTTGCTTGTGATCCAATTAACCCATAAATGCCAGCAATTTCGAAATTGAATCAAATATGGGAAGATTAGATTGAAATTGGACCAAAGTTTGAAAATTTGATTTCATGAAAAATCAAAATTGATTTTCATTGATTATTGATCAAATCTTTCCAAAAACAATGCCAAATCCATCCAGCATATATACTTGATGCATCTCAATTGCAAGAGGACGAAAAAATTGGCTCAGAAACCCTATTCTCAAACTGAAAAAATCGAGTTCTTGAAACAAATAGCAATCCTTATTCCAGCAGTTTTCAATCAATTCTAAGGTGTCAAACACATTCCTTGATACCCCAGGAGTGATTCCAGACCTTTACTTTGCCAAAAAACATCAAGAATCAAGCAATCCGTGTTTGGTTTGTTCTTGAATTTTCAAATTTCGATTTCTCATATTCATGCATTATTAACTTGTTTTGATTGTTTGTTTGTGTTTAGAATCAAGTTTGCAAACTTTCTGGGCAAGCCAATTGAATTTCTATGGCCGGAAACGTGTTTCACCATGATTAGGGTTTATGTGACCGATTTAGGGTTTCACGAAATACATAAAATTGGACAATGAGACCTATGCCATTGAATTCGGATTGATGTCCTGAATCGAACCATGGCCTTGGATTTTATTTATATTACGTGTGTTGCATTTTTGATGTTTGCCAGGAACCTTGCGTCGAACCATGGCCGACGCTAACTTTCAAATATTTGAAACGAAGAAGATGACTGGATGGCGCGAGCGGGACGAGACCAGGAGGCGACGCGTGTTATTTTCCATTCATTCTGTTTCAAAACACAAACACAACGTGGCTCAGTTGGTCAGAGTGAAGGATCTCAAGGTTTGAAGGCCAGGACGCGAGTTCGAACCATGCCAAGGCCAACTTTGGTTTCTTTTTTCACAAACTCAATTATTTTCATATTTTCATTATTTTTAATATTTCTATTCAATTTTAATTTCTTTTCATATTTTTTATTCTGCATTAAAAAATTATCAAAAAATATTTTATTTTCACATTTACATTCTGAAAATGTTTATTTAATTTAATAAATTTAAAAATATCTTTTTGCATGCATATTTATTTTTATTTGTAATTTAGCATTTAAATCATTATAAATTAGTTTTTAATTACTAAAATGCATTTAAAAAATCCCAAAAAATTATTTTAGCTTATTTATCTTATTTCCATCATATAATATTTTTCCCATATTAAAACTTGCATTTTTCTAACATTTTTTCTCTTGTTCGATTCATGTTGCATTTTCCGATTTCTTCTTTTTGTACAGGTTGATTCGATTCAGACGATTTTCTCTTTATCATTTTATCATTCTATTTTTCCAATAATGTAATTGCTCATGGGTTGTAATAGTTTTAATTAGGATTTTATTTTCCGCATTTTAAAATTATGTATCGCCCCAAAGCCATGTAATAAGCGTAGGTTTTACTTCGCACCTTTACATTTCCGCTTTTACATTCCGCATTTTAATTTCCGCACCCTATCAATTGCTAGTAATTAGGCGTGTATGGCAAGATAAAATTGGACATAGCTCACACTAATCTTCAAGATAAAACATATCTGAAAACAACACACTTCTTCACACACGCACTTTGGGTAATTCTCTCGATGCCTTCGATTTCAAATGGTCATGTCCTCGAACGTAGAGGTATTCTAGCACCGCTTTTCCAAACGAATCATCATAGTCCCTCGATACAAATATCATGAGACCCACGATGTCGCCCCGAATACATGATCTTGACCTCGATTGTCGCCTACGAAAATGATGATAGTCCCTTCGAATGTGCTAGGATACTTCCTACAAGTTGCCTTCGATGACCATCCGATGTCCCTTCGAATGTCCCGCTTACATCCAACGAATGGAGCTACCTACTAACTAATGGTATGGCTAGCGCTATTCTAAAGGAATGTAGAAGTACAACAAAACGACCAATTCTGAGTGGGTAAATAAGTCTCTTAGTTGCTTGCTCTACCAAATGCTTTTCACACCATACACTTTTTTTCAAAGTTCAAACTCTTTTCAAAACGAAACATTTCCGAACACTTTGTATACACTCCTACATGAGTCATTACAAAGTCAAAGCGAAATGCCTTTTCTAAAAAACATTTTGTCAAACACACAGAAAGCAATTTTAAAGTGATCTAGAGCAACTAAGAGCCCGTAGATAACTACGGATGGAAAGGGGTGCTAATACCTTCCCTTTTCATAACCATTCTCCCGAACTCGAATCTAACGAAGGTCTTTTTCTGTTACTTTTACCTTCCCTTAATTGGATAAAAATAAAAGTCGGTGGCGACTCTTGCTATCCGCACATTTGGATACAAAAATCCTACAAAGTCAGTTCACCGTATCACACGCAGCATGGTTTAGATATCGAGCATTGAATTGTTTAGTGAGTAAGCGAGGTTGTTGGATTTGGACTAGTGAGTTATACTCGCAAGTCGTCTGTTTAAGCCCTAGGATGAGTGGTGTTTCTCAGTCGATTATGTTTGAATAACTTGTTTTGTTCAAAGGTGGTGCGTTGGTGTTCTACAAGGATGATGTGACCTTGTGATTTCCCTGGAATGAGAGCGGTAACTGCAAGTGTAATTCTTGAGTTCATGCTTATGCGTGGGTGAAGGCATATGTTTCGTGGTTGTGTAGCACGCGTGATTCTATCCTTTTCTGATTGTTTCAGTTTTGGTTTGTATAACCATTTTGTTGTTTTTGTTTTAGTGTTGGTGTCGGTGTTGTGTCGTAGGACTTTAGGTTCCTATATTTGGTGACTCGTTTCCGAGGCGTCGGTTCGAGTGTGGGACTAAGTCTATGGTTGAGACGTTAGGATAGTATCGATCTTGTTTGTTTGGTTCTCGAGTGAACCGGTGCATTTACGGCTTGTTTAGTTGTTGGGTGTTAGTTGGTTGTCGAGTGCATTGTATGGGCTTTGCATCTCGGCATGGTTGTTCTTGTCTAGACGTTGTGGTTGGGGAGATACCCTTGTATTTAGTGTATTTAGTATGTTGTTTAATTGACGCGAGGATTTGGTGGACGAATGCTTAGGCATGTCCGATTTGTTCATTTTGGTCGAAATTTCGAGGACGAAAAGTTTATAAGTGGGGGAGAGTTGTAACGCCCTATTTTAATTAATATTATAGTATACTAATATTTTTGATTTACCGATCGATATTTATTTTGCGACGAGAATATCCATATTAATTAATATATCTATTAATTTATCTGGCGACGTTGTATTCGGTCCGGGTTTTATTCCGTTCGGTAAAATATTATTCGGATCCGATGTTTAATTCCCTGGAATTATTTTAATTGATTGAATTAATAGTATTGGTAGATATTTTGTGTGTTAATTTATAAGGATTGGTTAGGGGTGTGAGGAGTAATTGATGAGAATTGGGTTTTCAACTAAGAAACACATTATAAACCATTTCTCCTCATTTTCTTTCCATTCATAACACACCAAGCCAAACAAGAGCAAGAGAGGAAGTTAGTAAGGAAACAACTTTATAAAACCCTTCCCTTTGTTTTCTTTCCTTTTGCAACAACAAAATCCTAACATAGAAGCTTGAGAGAAAGAGAGGGTTTGGAGAGGAAGAAGAAGAGCAAGGGAGCATGAGAGGAAGCTTGAGGTTGGGCTTGGTAGCATCACCATGGATCATCTCCAAGCTAGAGGTAAGGGGTTTGATCTTCCTTTCCATATAGTTAGGGTTTGATAGATATGTTGTGGATTTAGGAGAAATTGGTATGTTGATTCATGGGGTTTATTGTTTGCCTTTGTTTTGGTGTTTTGTTGTTGTTGTTGAACTTCTCAATTGATGGTAGAAATATGTTTTGATGTTGTAATTGAGGTATATATGTTGTGTTGATGATAAGAGATGGTGAGTTAGTGATAAGAGTTTGTTGGTTGATTGTTGGAATGGGTTAGAAGAGTTGGATTAGGAGTATGGTTTGTGGATGTATTAGGTGCTAGCTTGTAGAATTAAGAGTATGGAAATGGGAAAGAAAACCATGGTAGAAGAATGAGAAAAACTCAAAAAGAGAAATTTTGGTGAGTGCAGGCCACGCGACACTGGCAGTGTCGTACAACACGGGTGCCCGTGTTGTGTCCTCGCCCTGCAACACGGCGGTGTTGTGCAACACGGGTGCCGTGTTGCGCTTCGTAACCTCAAAATTCAATTTTCTTACTTTTAGAATCCGATTGCGACGATTAGGAGTAATGCGGTTATTAGAGATGACTTTGCGGCGATGATAGGTGTTTGACTATCTTTCCGTATGTAGAATTTAGTGAGCAAATCGATAATGAGATTGGGTGATTAAACATAATCTTTGTGATGACGTATTAGTTAGTAAATACTTGTTGATCATGCGATGCGAAGTTATATGTCTTTGTACATGATAATGTGATGATTATATTAATGTTGTTGACAAATGCTTTCGATTTGTGAATGCATGACTTTTGATGAATTTATTAGTGATGTTTGCATAATGCAATTATGATGTGCTGATATATTTATCTTGTTTTGGATAAATTATGGCGATGTGGGCTTTATGCCAATTTGAATGAGCGATGATGTTGTTTTTGTGTTGTGTTGTTTTATTGTCGAGTCACATATATTTCATAAGCGAAGAGGGCTTTTATGCCAAGCGAAGAGGCTTTTATGCCAAGCGATGATGGCTTTTATGCCGAGCGAAGATCGGCTTTATGCCAAGTGTCCCCTAATTACGGACAAAGCGATGGGTACCACATGCATAACATAGTCGTGTCTCATGGAGTCGGTTATGTTTATGTTTGAGTTGTTTGGCGTTGGGTTTTTGTTGATTGATGGATGATATTGAATTGCGATGATATATGATGTGGTGATGTTTGGGATGATGTTGCGATGATGGGCTTTATGCCAAAAGCGAAGATGAGCTTTATTCCAAAAGCGAAGATGGGCTTTAGCCAATTTGTGATGATTTGTTTGTGTTGCTTATATTATTAGCATTACTTAATGTTGTTGGTTGATGTTGTTGTTTAAGACTACCGTGTTAATTAGTGATGTGTTAGCTCGTGATGATTTCGTGGCGATGGGAGTTTATGTGTTGTTGCGACGTTTTATGCCGATGAGGTTATGGTGATATAGTGTAGATGATACAACTTAGGATGATGAGTAAAGTAAGTAAGTTTTGTTTTGTGTTGGAATTACACTTATTAATCTATACCCTTTATAATTCGACACTATATAATTATATATATTTTATCATGCCTAATTATATGTTTTGGAGTATCTCACCCTTTACTTGTTTCGCCGTTACCTATATATTGGTAACGTGCAGGTTATGAAGACGGAGTATTTAGCTCCTTTTAGTCGAGTCGGTGTCGCTCTGATACGTAGCACTCGGGGGAAAATATTTATGTTGTCTTGTTGATTGTTCTTTTGTTGTTCTTCCTTTTGTAAATAGAATCATACTTTATGAAAACATAATTTGACAAGGAAGTTTATTAAAGAGGATGTGTTGATGTTTTTGAATCAATTTATGATTTCCGGCGAGGCTATGTATCTGAAATTTACACTTTAAAGTAAACTGTTTTAAGTGAGTTGTTTTGTTGATGTGACGCCTCAGTGGTTAATTTATGAAATTTTAAATTACTCTGATTTTTGCATATAAAACCTTGGGTAGATTTGGGGTGTTACAGATACCCTTTTTGTGTAGCAAAAAAAACCTAGAAAATATCCTGCACGAACATAAAAAGCACACTTTAATGGATTCATTTTTAATCCATATTCCCTCATTCTAACAAAAGACTGTCGAAGGTGGTCTAAATGACCAACCCCTGAGGGAGATTTGACTACAATGTCATCAACATATACTTGCATAAAAGTATTTATGAAATCATGGAACATTGAATTCATTTCTCTTTGGTAAGTGGCACCAGCATTCTTTAAACCAATTGGCATTACCACCCACTCATAGGTGCATAACGCACCAGGGCATCGAAAGAGGTCATATGCACATCTTCCTAAGCAGTGAAAATCTGATTATAATCTGATTCGTAGCCTGCAGCCGAGTCGACAAGCACTTCTGCCACAGGCATTGGATATTCATCCTTTGGGATAACCTTGTTTAAATCTCTAAAATCAATGCAAACTTTAAGTGATTCATTTTTCTTTATAACAAGCACTATATTAGCTAACCATTCAACATACACGGCTGTTCTGATGAATTTCCTCTTCAACAAGCGTTTGATCTTTGTCTTTATCTTGTACAAAACCTATGGAGAGAACCTCTTTGGCATTTGCTTGACTGGCCGATTACCTAGAGTTATGGGCAATTTGATTTCCACCATATCTCGACTTAACCCAGGAATCTCACTATAGTCCCAAGCAAAACAATCTCTGAATTCTTTAAGCAACTCGACCATTAGCTTTTTCATATGTCTGTCGACCTTAGTGCCGATATATGTGATCCTCTTGGTCATACCATCACCAAGGTCCACTTCTTCCTACAGATCTTGAGCTTCCGTTTTCGGTATTTTATATCGTGGGTCCTTTTCAAACCCCAAAGGCTCTTCTTCATAAATGCAATTAAGCCTCCGGCTTTCTGAAGCTGTTGTTTGACTTGGTTCCCCAAGCTCCTCCACTACAATGGCCTCATGCGCCATGTTCACAATTCCATCCGTCTCTAATGTTGAATTTATTTTGTTTTCGGCCACATAGGCCAAAGTTCTTTCAGAGCGTTCGATTCAAGCATATTCATATGTTCGCTCCCACCTAGTGGCTCAAACTCCCTTTCTTCAATTGGATAGGTATCCAATTTTTCTTGGTCCCATATGAAACCATGAGTAGGGTGTAAATTTAAAACGTTAATCATATCAGGATGTTGCTCCAAAACATCACCTTCAGGTTCATAAGGAGGGATAATAGCCAGCGCCTTGTCAAATTTTTCTGTTCACCATGTTCACATCAATGGTAAAATATCCATGATCCGCTTCTATATTCTCCATTATTCCATCTTCACGCCAGATGGATAAACGTTGATGCAAGGTCAAAGGCACTGCATCAATCCCATGAATCGAATCACGCCCAAGCAGCAAATTGTAGTTCACCTTAGATGTAATCACCATAAACAATGTTGGTCTAGAGGTCTAACCAACTAATAAGTTCACTTGGAGCACTCCTAGAATGTTACTAGTCTTTCTCTCATAATTGGATAAAACCATATTATGGTGTTTGAGATCAGTGTCAAACTTGCCAATCTTCTTCAGTAAGGATTGTGACATTAGATTCATAGCAACACCACCGTTAACAAAAACTTTGTTCACTGGGAAATCATCGACTTTAGATTTTATAAATAGGGGCTTCAGATGATACTTCATATAAAATGTTGGCCTTTCATACATAGCCTCTTGCTCTTCTACCACACCATTATTCATGACATAATATCACAAAGGAGTTTGACCTGCAAACTCTTCACACAAAGCTTTTTCTTCCTCCTCTTTTGAGATTTCAGGAGAAAAGCCGTACTCATTTGGCAAGATCAAAAAAATATTACAATGAATAATCAAGCCATATTTGAACGTTCTTCAAAATCATTAGATAACTCATCTTCAATATTATCATTCTGGTCATACTTTTTCACTAAAGTAGAACTGTCAGCTTGCATTGATAGCCTCTTTTTTCGCTGGTCTACGATGTACTTTTTTCTGTTCGACCTTACCTCTTGTTAGGGTAACCTCCAGTTCTGCTTCCCTAGCAGCTTTCTTGTTCCTTTGGAATCTCCTCTATTGAGTCCTTGCCATTCGATTCTTTCCCTTATAAGTAGGAGGAACCTGGTATTTTTTTCCATCATCAATGACTTGAGAAGAACTTGATCCTTTCTCCATTATTTCCCACTTTTGGCTAGAACTTGAACCTTTCTTAATGACCTTCCAATTTTGATTTCCCCCTTGGGAAAAAGGTGCAAACCCAGCTACTACTAGGAACATCAGCTGGTGGCACAAAGGTTTTTTGGTACGTGAATTTTGGCTTCTCTTGAGTTATCTGGACCTTGAAAGGTCCTTTGGCATGGTCGAATACCACCTTTGGACTTTTTATTGGAGGATTATTCCTCCTTAGGATTTCAATCTTATTTTCCACTTCTTCACTGTAAATCACATTATAGTTTGGGCACAACATGGACCTTGAACCACTTAACTTGCAACGATTCAAAAAAGCCACAACTCTTCTTCAAGTTGAGGAAACACCACCTTCATCAATTCAACAACTATTTCATCAGAGAATTCTTCATTCTTGACATCCATTTCACATCCATCTCATCATTGGGCAATTATCAACTTCAAGTTCCTTACCAAGGTTGACCATCATCACTTCTTGCGATTCAGATACCTCACCATTTTTGAGATCTTCAGTAACCTCAATTTGTTCATTCTGGAGTCCATCAGTAGCCTCAATTGTCAATGCAACCATCATGTCCACGATATTTGATTGTTCATGTTTGAAACCATCAATAGTGTTGTACCTCAATTTTTTCCCTAGGGTTTTCCATCATTTCATTATCAAAATGTATCAAGATCATATACAAGGGTTGGTTCTCCTGCTTCTCCTATTCTTAAGTTTGATCTCAAGGGATTGCCGAGCACCTTAACTATGTATTTTGTATATTTGTGGTTTACATTTTCCTAACCTATGATTAAAATACTAAAAATATTTGCTTTTGTCTTTGTATGTTTGTGGTTTGTAGGCATCAAGCCAAAACATCTGACTAGTGTAAGTTTTTTCGGTGTTTTCCCCCACACTTGTTTTGCACTAATTTTTTTATAAACAATTGTAGTGCAATTGATTTGAACTTTGAAGCAATTGATTGCTCACTGATCATTTCAGCCAAATTAAAAAAAACTCAGTGTAATCGATTTACACGCGCGAAAATCTGAAAAGTTAGGCAATTTTCAAGTTTGTGGGTTTTGGCTCCAATTTTCTTTTAATTTTCTTTTTAATTTTGAATTTATTCTTTGATCACCCAAAATTCCACTACCTTGTCATAATTAAAATCTATCATACACCCTCATTTGATGAAACAAACACCATTTGATTTAAATTTGACTCCAAATTCATTTTCCAAGCCTAATTCCGTACCCAAACCAAATTCCAAACCACCCCTAATTCTCAAGCCTAAATCCTATAAATAGAGGCCTCCTCTCATTCAAATTTCAAGCTTTTGATAGCCAAACTCACCTTGCCAAAATATCTCTCTACTCTCTTCTTTTCCCCAATTCACCCATTTCACTCAAAGATATTCTTCTTCATAAAGTTTAACAAATTCTTCATTGGAATTTGTTAAATCTTTGAGCTAAACTTCCATCCACTCTCTTTTTCTTCATCAATTCTCTAGATCTAAGCTTGTGATTCTGATTTTTGGACTTGGATTGAAGCAATTTGAAGTGTTACTCTTGTCAATTTTTCTCAAGATCTTCAAGTGGTGAGTGTTGATCTTCATCTTTTATTATGTGATGTCTTGATAATTCTTGTGATTTGATTCATTGAGAAAACTTGTTTTTAGTTCCATTGGTGTTGATTTCTTAAAAATTAAGTGGAATTTTCGTGCTCAATTGAATCAAAGATCACAAGGTATTTGGTGAAAAGTTTGAACAAGAATTTGGCCTTTTGAAATGTGATTTTTTGTTCTGCACAGTGAGCAATCGAATGCACCTGCTAGTGCAATCGATTGCAGTTGCTTTTTTTGCGCAAAATGCTGAAAAATAAGGCTGTGAAATCAATTTGCACCAGAGTGCAATCGATTACATAGTGCAGAATGTGTTTTTTGACTTGTTTTGGATGATTACTCTTCTTCTACTCCATTCTTTTGATGTTTGCCTCGGATTGTAGTCTTGAACACCAAATTCCTCTTTAAATTCAATGGAATTTGGATGTTGATGAAGTTGGATAAATGTATTGTTGATTCAAATCTATCAAATGATGAATTAATTAATTCATTCTTGGTGCTTTGATTTAAGAATATATTTAGTACTTTAATCCACCAAGATGAGTGGTTGAACTTAAAGATGAAATAATTTTGAGAAGATAATCCAAGTTAATCTATTATTTCCCATCCCTCTTCATCTTATCCAGTTCTTTTTATTTTACATGTGTTGATAAACATTAGAGGATGATCTACATATCATTCCTCTCGTTTGATTTTTCAACACATAAATCATGCTTGACTGGCCACGTTGTAGGGTGACCTCTATATAGGTTACTTGGTGATTTCTTAACATAGCTCTACATTTTGTCCCGAATCAGAAAATGATCAACTGGTGGCATAAACTTCATGTTTAACAAAAAGCCTCAAAAAATGTTTTGAGTCTTGATTTTGGTTAAACACTTGTAAAACTTGTCGTGTAGTCGCTATGATTTTTTAATCAAGCTTCTATAAGTTTTCATTAACTTTGTCCAATTGAAATTATCAATAATTTTTTATCAAGTGTTGTAATTCTTTATTATTCCAAAATGGATGATATACTTGACAAAAAGCAATTGAAACTTGTCGTGTGGTCGCTATGATTTTATCAAGCTTCTGGAAAGTCTTCATGCGCAAGCTTCAAGATGATCATTCCACTAACCTTACTAATTTACTAACAATTGAATTTATTTTCATGCTTTTATTTTGTGCCTTTATTTTTATGCTCTTTACTTTATGCATTATATTTTTGCATTTACATTTCATGTCATTTTTCTTTGCTCAATTGAGCATTTACTTTTTTTTTTTGTCATTTTGAATTTGCTCACTTGAGCATTATTTTTCCTTTTGAAAATACTTAATAATCCAACTTAAACACTAAAAAACTTTTAATTCTTTTTCTTGGACTTGGTTACTATCCCTATGCTTGGAGTTTGACTTTGGACTTAGGATTAGGACCTCAACCTTAGCTCGGAGACTTTGTGATTTTAGCGTTATTCTGTCTGTGTTGGGGCTTTTATTTTTCTATGCGCAGGTTATTCTATTTGTACTCGTTTACAAGTGGATTTCCTCCAAATACAGTCGTTACTCTACCCATTTTTTAAGACATGAATTCATCTGAGGCATTGATTTATCTGAGACTTGGTATTTTTGTCCGGTTATTTGTGAATTCAAAGGATGGAAATATGGTTTTGGCTTCTTGATGTCAAGTACTAGTTTCCTACCCGGTTAGATCTTTCTTTACCCTCACATTTTCTTTTTGTACATAGGTTAGCCTCTTCATCTACTCCCATATTCTTAAATTTTCAAACTCTTCTCCCCTTTTCAAAAGCTTCTTGTTTTCAAACTCGAACCGCTTTTATAAAAAACTTGGACTTAGGTCCATGTCCTTTTCAAACTTCTTTTTCTTAATTAAATGTGAATCCATCTAACCATATTCTAACTCTTTTGAAAAGACTAAAAAACATGCAACCTCATTCAAACCTTTTTTGTGCCCTCGTGCACTTTCTTCTTGAAAACTTTTTTTTGTGATTAGACATGATTCATTTATAATTGAGATGTTCTTCCTTTATCCCCATGGTTTTCGACTTCTCCACTTTAGTACTAGAGGCGTTCTCAAACTCTCCTTCATGTAGGTGCGTAGTCCTTTATTCTTTATCATATCTTGTGGGCGTTTAGACGAGTCTTCTCCTTTAAAAATGATGACTTGTCTCTTAATTTAAAATCAACCAACACACCAATTTTAGTATTTTTTACACGAACTACATGAGTTTTGATTTCAACTTTGCTAACTGTTGGTATGTAGGTCTGGAGCTCATTGGAAGTTCTATCAAATAAAAAATTGTAAAAAATAATTCTTTTCTCACCTCCACAATCCAATTTGAACAAATCTTTTTTAGCACATATACATATTTTCAGAGAGGTTCCTGCGGAGTACCATTGATATTTAGGATGCCTAATACCTTCCTTTTGCATAATTAACCCCCGTACCTTTATATCTATTTTATTTTGGGTTTTGTTCGCTTTTTTCCCATTTCCCTTTAGAAACAATAAAGTGTGGTGGCGACTTTCACTGATTATGAGTTAAGTCAATTCAATGGCTTAGTCTCAATTTTTTTCCGCTACACAAAAGTGGCGACTTCACTGGGGATAGATTGATCTCTTGCTGGTCCATCTCTAAGTGAGTTGAGCCTATCTTTGTTTATCTGTGTATGTACTATTTTTTGTATATATGTATATCTGTTTTTTTGGATTTCTTTGGTTTTTAGGGTGCTTGGTGATCTCTTTTAAGTCCTATACCCGAACTTGGGAAAACTTAAGATTGAACGGGCGGTATAGTCATGTTAACTTTTAGGGAGTAATCTTGAAGAAGGAGACATGAGATCCTCGACTCAATGGAGACCTCCTTGACTGTGGTATTTTGTTTAGCGATCGATCGGGAAGACATGACTGTTTTCAACCTGAGAGTCAGCTAAGCTGAGCAGTCGTTAGAACGCTTAACGCATCCTGGCCTTTTTAGGTGTAGTGAGGAGACTATTACAGAGCTATCTGGAAGAAATTGTTACGCGATACTGCACTCAGACGAGTTTCTCTTGAGAATATTACTGATTATCGAGTACATCAGGAAGTTAGTAGTATTCTATGGAGGAATGTAGACTCTGGGGTTTCATTTAGAACCTTGATCTATAATTAACACAAACCACTAGTATTTACCTTGTGGGTAGTACCTTTGACTCATGCTCGTAATGTCGAACCTTTGAACTTATGATCTTGTCATAATATGGAGCATTGCATAACATTACATATCATTTGAATCTCCTACATCATTCTGCATACATCCAGGTTGTCCAGGGATCTCATATCAAGTTGTTTCTTTCTCAGTTATCAGTCAACCATCAAGTTGTTTCCTCAACACAACTACAGAACTAAAACCGCTATCAAATTGAGAATGGAAAACCAAGAACAACACAACATGGAAGTCAGAATGGAAATCAATGACTTGAAATCAGACATGTCCAAGCTTATAGAGATGGTGCAAGTTCTGATTGCCAGAGGAGAACCACCTCAAAGGATTGTGCTCTCTGAAATCTCCACTGCTACTGTTGATCCTCAACCTATCCAGCATCCAACTACTACTTGGCCAGAATTTGGGTTACCTCAGAATTATATTCTACCTGTTGCAACTACTCCAATGGTTGGCCAGTCTTCCCAACCAGTTTTTCAGGCTCTAGTTTTCACTGAACCTCGCCATTCATTCATACTGCTTCTCATTAACCTATTGCCCAAGTTGCTTATGGGAATCCTCTATTTGAATTTCATGCTGACAGTCTTCGAAGTGTAAGCCGAGTTGATTTTTGTGAAATTGAAGACGTTAAGGAACAATATCAGACTTTAGAAAAGAGACTCTAAGCTATGGAAGGAAATAATTTCATTAGTGTTGATGTTGATAATATGTGCTAATTTTCTGATCTTGTGATGCCAGCTAAGTTCAAAACTCTAAAGTTTGAGAAATACAAGGGGAAAACTTTTCCAAAGAATCCCTTGGTCATATACTTCAGGAAGATGTCTGCTTACACTAGCAACCAGAAGCTGCTCATCCATTGCTTTCAAGACACTATGAGTTGTGCTTCACTCAAATGGTATATGGGACTCGAAAATAACCGTATTCACTACTTCCAAGATCTTACTAATGATTTCATGAATCAATATAAATTCAACTTTGATATAGATCATGATTGTTTCCAACTGCAGAATATGTCTCAAAATGAAAAGGAATCCTTCAAAGAATATTCATAGCATTGGAGAGAGATAACTTTTCTTGTAGATCCGTCTTTGGCAAAGAAAGAGTGTCATACCCCAAAATTTGCCCTCCTACTCCTCAAGGCATTTCATACCTTCATACTCAAGGAATTCCTTAAGGGTTGATCAGACAAACCCTCTCCTAGACAATCAACCCAAACTAGGGTTTGGCAACTCTTAGATCAAGATGGACTTCCAACATCTCCAATGGTCACCATGCCTTCTCTTATGCTTCAAAGATTCTCCATGTCAAGTTTCAAGCCTCACAAGTCAAATTTCCTCAGACAATTGTTCAGATGGTTGAAAATCAGTTGTATTAGACAAAAATTCAACTGTGGTCAACATACAGTCAAACTTCATGATTTTTGGTCAACATCCTCATTTTGAAGTGACATTCATCATTTGATCAAGGGTTGATCGTGATTCATCAAAAGTCAACTGAACTTTGACTGAGTATAACTTCTTCATACTTTATCAGAAATTTTTCCACCACCTCTCATTTTGAAGAGAATTCAGTTCTCTACAACTTCATGTCTCACAAGAATGTCCAAAAAATGCTTCATTTGGAAGATATGGATCAAAACATTACAGGTCCTTTTCAAAGTCAACAAAAAGTCAACTTTTTGTATTGAAGTTTTATTGAGCGTGGAAACTCCAATTTAGATGAAACAAAAGAGGTTGTTTAGAGGACACCTAGAGCTTTCTAAAAAGTCCACGAACACTCAAAAATGTGGAAAATTGAGCAAAATACACCTTGCACAAGTTGGGCATTTTTGAAGAGGTGCTACTTGTCAAAATCCAAAATTTTGCAAATGGGCCTAGTTTTTCTTGGTTTAAACTTGTTCCTTATCTTATTTGGAACCTTCAAGCCCAAAGCCACGATTTTTGTCTTTATTTTTCTATTTAATTTGAATTTTATTCATTTAAAAACAAATTAAATTAAAAAATAAGGTATAAAATCAAAATTAAATGCAAAGTTTATTTTTCTCTCATTCTTGGGATCCAAGCAACTCATACAAGCTGGAAAATTTCGAAATTTGCATTGATTTGGCAAGAAATTGATTGAAATTGGATCAAAAAAGGAAGATTTGATTTTGTACAAAATCAAATAGTTTTTGCATTGATTGATCAATATTTGTTCTTCAATTCAGCCCAAAATCCATCCATTATAAATATACAATGCATACAACATGAAAAAGAACAGAAAAATTGCTTGGAGGAACCCTAACCTAAAGCCAAAAAACCGTGTTCTTGAAGCAACTTGCAGCCATAGTTTTGCTTTGATTCAGCCAATTCCAAGCATCCAAACACATTCCTTGGAGTCCCTGGAGTCGATTCAGACCTTTACAACTCTCAAAAACATCAAGACTCACGAAATCCAGTTTTGGTTTGTTCATACTTTTTCAAAATTCGAATTCAGTCATTCATGCATCTTTAACGAGTTTTGATGTTTGTTTTGTGTTTAGATTGAAGTTTGGAAACTTTCTGCATAGCTTAATTGCATTTTCGTTGCCTAAATTGGAAATCACCATGGCTAGGGTTCCACTGCTCGAATTGGGATCTCATGAAATACGTAAAATTGGACAAATCTAAGACCACCATCGTGTTTAGAACGATGTTTCCAATCGAACCATGGCTTCATAACTCATTTATATTGCTTGTGCTTGACTTTTGAAATATGCAGGGGCCTTAGCGTCGAACAAGACCGACGCTAAGTGTTTGAATTTTCAAACGAAGAAGACAATGTTCTTCGCGCGTGTTCTGGGCAATCAGAAAGCAACAACGTTTAAAACGAATTCGTTTCAATTCTTAAACACGTGGACGCTCTAGCTCAGTTGGTCAAGGCGCGTGTGTGTGAAGGAGAGGTCTCCGGTTCGATTCCCAGCCATGACAAATATTTTTACAAGTTTGCAAAACTAACTTATTTTCATATTTTTTTTCCTATTTCCTCTTAATATTTTTTATCTTAATTTAATTTATCTTCAATATTTTTTATCATGCATCTAAAAAACTCCAAAAATATTTCTTTTTTGCATTATCATCAGAAAAATGTTTATTTAATTTTTAAGATTAAAATTATTATTTTTGCATGCATATTTAATTTAATTACTAATTAATCATTTAAATGACTTTTAATTTTTTTTAAATTACCAAATCGATTCAGAAAATTACCAAAAGTTTATCTTATCATATTAATGTCATTACTAACATAAAACCTTTTTCTTCATTCAAAAATCATGCTTTTTTGCTAACATTTTCCTCTTATGCAATTTTCTCGTATTTCCGATTATGTATCTGTTCACAGGTTATAACGTTTCGGAAGATTTTTCTTGCTTTTCTTTTTCAATTATGTAACTGCCTATGGGATGTAATAGTTTAATAAGGACATTTATTTTTCCGCACTCTTATTATGTAACTGCCCCAAAGCCATGTAATAGCGTAGGACTTTATCTTTCTGCATTTTACATTTCCGCAATTTACTTTCTGCACCCTATAAACTGCTAGTAACTAGGCATGTATGGCAAGATAAAATTGGACATAGATCACTCATAATTTCAAGATAAAATATCTGAATTTGACACACTCTCTTCACACATGCACCCCTTAAGGTAATTCTCTCTCGTTGCCTTTACAAATACAAATGGTCAAGTCCCTCGAACGTAGAGGTATCCTAGCACCGTTGCCTACGAAATATATCATCATAGTCCCTTCGATACAAAGATCATAGACCCACGATGTCGCCTACGAATACATGATCTTGACCCTCGATTGTCGCCTACGAAAAATGATGATAGTCCCTTCGAATGTGCTAGGATACTTCCTACAAGTTGCCTTCTATGACCATCCGATGTCCCTTCTAATGTCCCTTCCACATCCAACGAATAGGGTTACCTACCAACTAATGGTATGGATAGCACTATTCTAAAGGAAAGTAAAATAACACGAAAACGACCATTCTGAGTAGGTAATAAGACTTTTAGTTGCTTGCTCTATCAAAATACTTTTCACACCTCACACACTTTTTGTCAAAGTTCAAACTCTTTTCAAAACAAAACAATTCCGAACACTTTGTATACATTCCTACATGAATCATTACAAAGTCAAAGCGAAATGCCTTTTCAAAACATTTTTGTCAAACACACAGAAAGCACTTTTTGAAAATGATCTAAGAGCAACTAAGAGCCCGTAGATAACTACGGATGGAAAGGGGTGCTAATACCTTCCCTTTTCATAACCTTCTCCCTTACTTAGAATCTAACGAAGGTCTATTCCTGATCTTTTCACCTTCCCTTAATTGGATAAAAGAAAAGTCGGTGGCGACTCTTGCTATCCGCACATTTGCGATACAAAAAATCTCAAAGTCAGTTCACCGTATTACAGAACTGGCGACTCTACTGGGGAGACACCCTAAAGAGAGAATACCTTAGGGATTGTTAGATCACTTTACTGCTTTCTGTTTGACTTGATTGCTTTATCTTTAAGGGTTGCTTGGGTATTATATTTGTGGGGGATCCTACACCCGGATCCAGGTTTCCTTTTAGGTAAGTAGAAATAAATTGTCGCGACCATTAGACGTATATCGAAACGGTCAACATGATGGCTACGTTAGTGTGACACTTTGGATGTCCTGATACTCTTCATTTCCAAGTTGAGGATAATATTTGGCTTCTGCGTGGTGTCATCAGCACTAACTAAACTTTTAGAACCTTAATTGACCCATCTTGGCCATTAGAAGGTAGTGAGATGGTCGGCTTTGGTGCAGAGGTTAGCGATACCGATGCTACGCTCATTGAGATCAGACTTTTGGGATATTTTCGGTTGACCACTTGGTAGTCGTATTGAAATAAACGCCTACGAGAAAGATCAATGATGTGAGATTCCTAAAACCCAGTTACTATTATAGGACAGGATGAACCAACTCAAACTTTTGGTGGGGTAATCACCTATACTTCATGCGAGCCTTAAACCTAGGCCCATTGTGTGAATTGTTTGTGTGTGCTAAACATGACATCATGACATCATCGCATTGCATATCATCTCTAACTATTTCAAGGACCTATGGATTTATCTTTGCTCTATTTTGTAGGGATTATAGCTTCTAAAAAGACTATCCGAATCAACTTCATTGGTATACCTTCTCAACTCAAAGAATTGGTTTCAGAAATTCCCGATCATGCTCAGTTTGCCAAAAGATATGGTTACCTGCTTGGCTTGGTTATCTCCGGTTTTGAAGAAGATATGATGCATGTCTTATTCCAGTTCTTCGATCCGAAACACCATTGCTTTACATTCCCAGATTATCAACTGGTTCCTACCTTGGAAGAGTTCTCTAAGCTACTTGGGGTACCTACGGATGGAAAGGGGTGCTAATACCTTCCCTTTTCATAACCTTCTCCCTTACTCAGAATCTAACGAAGGTCTTTTCCTGATCTTTTCACCTTCCCTTAATTGGATAAAAGAAAAGTCGGTGGCGACTCTTGCTATCCGCACATTTGCGATACAAAAAATCTCAAAGTCAGTTCACCGTATTACAAAGAGCTGACTGGTTTGTTCATGGATAACTTTTCTTGTAGATCCGCCTTTGGCAGAGAAGAGTGTTCATCGTCATTTACATTTCTCGAGATCTTATTGTTACCAACATCTTACCTTGTGGTCAAAGTCCAACTTACTCGGCACCTACCAAAACAAATACATGTCTTTTCACTCCAGCGCCATTACTGGATGTTTGTCTCTATTTCTTCCTAGTACTATTCCTAGAAGTTCTGTTATTCCCAACATTTTTTCTTGGATATCTTTCAGTGTCATTCTTGAAATTTTATCTTTTCTTTCAGTACCATTCCTGAAAAACCCCGTTTTTCACTTTATCCAAAGCCATTATTAGATATTGTGATTGTCGTAATTCAAAGAAAGTAATTGGATGTTACAACTCTTCTCCCTTCATCTAAAGCCATTATTAGATGTTAAGGTTTTTTCCGTCCAAAGCCATTATTGGATGTTATATATTTCTCACTCTATTCAAAGTCGTTATTGGATATTGTGATCTTTCTTCATCTAAAACCATTATTAGATGTCAAGGTCTCTTTTTTCATCCAAATCCATTACTGGATGTTATGTCTTTCTCACTTTATTCAAAGTCATTATTGGATATTGCGATCTTTCTTCATCCAAAGCCATTATTAGATGTCGAGCTCTTTTTCATCCAAAGCCATTATTAGATGTCGAGCTCTTTTTCATCCAAAGCCATTATTGGGTGTTATATATTTCTCACTCTATTCAAAGTCGTTATTGAATATTGTGATCTTTCTTCATCTAAAGCCATTATTATATGTCAAGGTCTCTTTTTTCATCCAAAGCCATTATTGGATGTTATGTCTTTCTCACTTTATTCAAACTCATTATTGGATATTGTGATATTTCTCCATCTTAAGCCATTATTAGATGTCGAGTCTTTTTTTATCCAAAGTCATTATTGTATATTGTGATCTTTCTCAATCTAAAGTCATTATTGTATATTGTGATCTTTCTTAATCTAAAGTCATTATTAGATGTCGAGAGTCTCCTTTTTCATCGAAAGCCATTATTGGATGTTATGTCTTTCTCACTCTATTCAAAGCCATTAATGGATATTGTGATCTTTCTCCATCTAAAGGCCTTATAAGATGTCGAGTCCTTTTTCATCTGAAGCCATTATTGTATGTTATGTATTTCTCACCTTATTCAAATCCATTATTAGATATTGTGATCTTTCTCCATTCAAATCCAATAATTGAATGTCGAGTCCTTTTTCATCCAAAGCCATTATTGGATGTTATGTCTTTCTCACTTTATTCGAAGCCATTATTGGATATTGTGATATTTCTCCATTCAAATCCAGTAATTGAATGTCGAGTCCTTTTTCATCCAAATCTGTTATCGGATGTTATAATCCCCAGTAGAGTTCAATGCCATTCTTGAACATCTTTTGGGCATACCTTTATCTTGGTTGTAGTTTCCATCTGATTCATTCTTATATGTAACTATTCTCTCTACCAGATTTTTATCCCTCATTTTCCAAGTATTACTAGTTACTCTTTGTCACCCCGACAGATATCCATAAATATCTTGTTGTTTTCCAGCGTGTCATTTCGCGTCATTTCTTTCAATCTACCATAAATCTTATTTCAAATTTCTTCACGTAGTGTCTTATCCTATGCATTCATATCATATATCATATCATGAACAAAAAATGTGTGTAAAAAAATAGTCCATTGCATTCATTCATAGCATTGCATAAAGGGACAAAATTGGCTACTTTGGTATTTAACTATCTCCCACTATTATTATATGCAGACCAATCATCTTCATACCATCTGGTTGAAGATATTAAAATAGGGGCAGCTGTTGTACCCCCAATTTTCGCCCTAGGGTTTTCCATCATTTCATCATCACAATGTATCAAGATCAGAGACAAGGATTGGTTCTCTTGCTACTCCTATTCTTAAGTTTGCTCTCAAGGGATCGCCAAACACCTTAACTGTGTATTTAGTATATTTGTAGTTTACATTTTCCTAACCTCTGATTTAAATACCAAAAATGTAAGTTCCTTGTTTTTAAGGATTGTCACAAATTTTGTAAAACAAATAATAAGCAGCAATATCGTGAACAGTGCCAAACCTCAAGAACTGTGCCGAATTTGAAATCAGGCCCAACACGAGAAACGTCTGGAACAAAAAATTGGTCGGAAAAATGGTTAAGGAGATATGAATTTTTGAATTTTCAGCTCATATTTCGGGCATCTGACACATGCATAATTTTAATAGAACCACCTAGGGATAATGCTTCGAACGGTGATCTCCTGATCAAAATCCGAACTTTAGATGTGAACGAATATTGAAGCCAGCAGAATTTGTGAACTTTTGAAACCAATCCCATCACAATCCGATAAAAATTGAGTGAGATATGATTTTTTGAACGTTGCGCATAAGATGAAATAATGCTCGGTTCGACTCAAATACACCTTCAAGGAATAAAATTCTGGTATTGATCCATAAGGAATTAGCTCGGCCCGTGAACGAAAGTTGAAGAGGACGTCGAGATGGAATTTTAGACACCGGAACCGCTTAATTTAGACATTCCAGTCAGGAGTTATGAATTTTTTAGTGTACCACAAATACGGTTCAGCCATAAAACTCAGTTTATTCCACTTGAAAGATTAACTTTTTCGGAGACTTTCTTCACACAATTAGCTTCCGACCTGAGATTGAAAGTTGGCCATAATATCGAGAGGGACTCTCCAGTCGAAAATTGGCCAAAAATACCTTACGAGCTAAGAGTTATGAATTTTAGAGCGTCAGAATCAATCAAGAAACTAAATACCGCATTAATAAGAAATGAACTATCGAAGTCCTTCATTGACGAAATGGCTTTCAATTTGAACAAACAAACGGGAGAATATACTGAAATGGTTCCAACTTCTATAGAACCAACTCGAGATGGCCTTCTAACAAGAAGATCATGCATCAAGCATACAAACCGAAAAATATTAATTTTTGGTTCAAAAATAGTCCGAATTGGCCGAAACACACAGTTTCTTCAACAACATGAGGTGATCTTATAACTGGAGAGGGTAAATTTTGGGGTACAACATCCCCACCTTCTCTGAAATTTGTTACGGGCCAATAAGTCGAGGGACAAGCTTCTTCGACTTCAAAGGACGACCTATACATATAACTGGAGTCTTGGAATTCAATATCCTTCGGTCTCTTGTCATGGTAACTCTTTTGCCTACTCTGCAAAGTTTTCATCTTTTCTCGAATTAATTTCACTTGTTCGGTAGTTTCTCGCACAATTTTCGGCCTGAGCACTACGCTTTCACCAGATTCATACCAATACAAATGTGTTCTACATCTACGGCCATACAATGTCTCGAAAGGTGCCATACCGATACTCTAATGAAAGCTATTGTTATAATTGAACTCAATCAATGGAAGATTTTTATCCCATGAACCTCCTTTATCGAGAACACAAGTCTAAGATAAATACCAAGTCTAAGATAAATAAATGCCTCAAATGAAATCATGTCTTCAAAAAAATCGGGTAGAGTAACAACTGTATTTAGAGGAAATCCACTCGTATACGAGTACAAACAGAATAACCTGCATACACAAAAAATAATAACCCAAGCACATCCTGATTAACACCAAGGTCATAGAGTCTCCGAGCTAAGGTCAAAGGTCTTAATCCTAAGTCCAAGAATCAATCTCCGAGCATATGGAAAGTAACCAAGTCCAAGTTAACAGTTTCTTTTATTGTTTTATTAATGAATCAAACAAAGTAAAAAGGTCCAAGTGGACAAAGGGAAAATAGCAAAAACATAAACATAATAATGAATGCTAAAATTAAAATAATGCGGTAAAGAAAGCGTAAAAATAAAGAGTGAGGATTTAAAAGTTAGTAGTTAGTAATTAGTTGTTAGTTGGTTTCATATGAATGAGCCATATTGATTTAGACGTTGATCCTAAGTCAAAGGTTATGAGGATTCATCAAAAGATTTGACAGAGTCAAAACAACTACGCAATGAACCAACAATTTTATTGGCTATATCTCAAAATCTAATCATCCTTGGACTTGCAATTTCAAGTCTTGGGCCACAAAGAATCAATCATACAAAAGAAATAAGGTCCTATGGTTCGCGATGATTTAAGCCTTGAGCCTAGGTCAAAGGTTATGAGGGTTCATCAGAAGATTGACATAGTCAAAATAACTACTCAATGAACTGATACTTTTATTGATCGTATCTCAACACTTAATCATACTTGGACAATTTCAAGCATAAGCTTGGGCCACGAAGAACCAACTTTCTTAAAAAAAAAAAAAAGGGACAAGATGAAGAAGGAGGGGATAAGTCACATAGTCCACAATGCCCTCAGATGAATTCATTCGGTCTAACTTCGTCAAAATCAATCAACTATCTTGGTGGGTTTAGTCATGAGACCTATCAACATCCAAGTTCCATTGATGTTGAGGAAATTTATGATTCCAAATAAATCCAAAGTCATAAACAAATATTTAATAATAAAAAAGAATAAAATAAAAAATAATAATTAAAATGGTTTGAAAATGGATTATTTAATTAGATTTTATTGATGAAATACATAATGGTATCCATACATCAAAATAAATTTCCAAGAAAATTTTTGAAGCTCAAACAAAGGTCAACAAATGTTGACAAAAATTTTCAAAATTTTTAAAAGTCAGAAACTATTTTTTAAAAATGAAAGAAAATGGTTAAATAAATAAAAAATTAGCAAAAATAGTAAAAAAAAAATGAGGTCACCAATATTTGTCAAATGACTATTGAATCCTTCTATAATTTTTTTTAGAATTTAAAAATGTTAAAAAGTATTTTAACATATTAAATTAATTCAAATAAAAGAGAAAATCATAAAAAATATCAAATATGAAAATAAAATTATAAAAAAATAATAAAAATTAGAAAGATAATGTTTGAAAATATTTTTGTGATTTTTTTCAAAATTTTTGAATCAAAAATGAATTTTCTATGAATTTTTGAAGTTTAAAACAAGTAAATATAAAAATCAGAAAATAAAATAAAAGTAAAAAAATATGGACCATCAGATCATAGTCAAAACGCGTGAGTAAGCATATCCAAAGGATCACACGCGCTGTGCTTGATATGGACCTCACTGAAAACCACACCGGATCAACTTTTTAAAATTAAATAAAATGAAATAATGTGGACTATTAGATAATTTCAAAACGCGTTAGTAATCACATCGAAAGGACATGGCGCGTTGTGCATATCATGGACTCTATAGAATAAAACACGAAATCAAAACATTTTTAAAAATCCGTTTGAAAAAACAGATGGCACGACATCATTGGTTGAAGATGACACATTGGTCGTCTTCAACCTCCATCCAAGCTCGATTTGCAGGTTTTGAAAATGGTAAAATCAAGAGCTCATACCGGTGTCATTCTCTTCGTCTCTTCAAGACGATTTCAATGGTACCTTCGCGAAAAATTTATTTAAACTGTACAAACAGGAATTTAGATAAAACCAGAATAACAGCGAGCACTTTTTTTTTGAAATACAGATTCAACTCTTAATGAAAATGAAAACGATGAAGATCACGAGGATCACGAAGATGAGGAGAACATGTTAGGCTTTCGTTTGGATTGATTTGGTCAACAATTCTACCTGAACGAAGTACGTTTTCAGAGCTTTGAAACTAGACTTAGCTAGCACGATTCAAGGCACGACTCTTCTTGCTAAGAGTGTGGTTAGGTTCAAAAAAGTTCAAGGAAGCTCAAGGAGTTATCAATTTGGCACTGGGAGTGCTCTAATTGTGAATTCGAGAACTCAGAAATGTGGAGTGTGGAGGAAGTTTGAAAGGGTATTTATGGCTATCAAAGCTTGAGGAAACGAGTGAAATAGGTCCCTCTATTTATAGGGAAGCGAATGGTGATGAGAATTGAGAGAATTAGTGAGTTTTTGAGTGAAATCGTGCAAGGTGTGCACATGAGTGAAGTGTGACTTGTTTTGTGTCAAAACACGACCAAAGCTTGTGTTTCAAGGTGCTAATTACTTCTGGGAAGTTTCTAAACACAATTAGACATGAAAACAAGGCTTAATATGGCTTATAAAATGAGTTATGAAGAAAAATTCAAAACTGGTGGCAAGCTTGAAATAGATTTTGGCACGATGTTCACACCAAGGCCATATTCAATTCCCTCGTGCGTTTTCAATTCTTCCTCGAGCCAAATGAAGTCCTCAAAGATACGAACATAATGCAAAAAGAGTTAGCTTCAATGGATGCTTGAGCTAGGAGATACAACCATTAGGATTTGAGAAAAAACTCACTGAAAACTGGGCTAGGCCTTTGATCAAACATGTCATGCCTTCTCTTGATCAATAATGTTGTCTTCAAAAATGATTTTCCACTAAAAAATTTCTCTTGATCAACAAAGATGGCATGAAGTAGACCTCTTAAATGGCATGGTGGAAAAAGAACCACTCAAAAACTCCAAAAATTGAGAAAGTTACGGCCTTGTGAAGTTGATGAAAAATCATGAAATGACCTATAATCTTTTAAAATTTTCAAGCATTCTCCAAACATCTTAAAGTCTTGAAATACAAATGGAGATAAATTTCACATACTTAAGATTATTGTGGAAAATGAATTACCTCAAGGTGATAAAGGATGATCAAGTTATGATCCCTTGAAGTTGATGATTAAAAATAGAGAAATTCACCAAGGACTTGTAATCTTTTGACCTTCCAAGTGATTTTCCAAGCATTTTATATTATTCCCAATTGAAATAAGTTGTAGTAGACATCCTTAGGTTCATTTGGGGAAAAAAATGAGCTTAATTAGACAAAGGATGACCAAGTTATGATCTTTTGAAGTCACACAAGAAAAATGAAGGATCAATCTAGAGAGCTTGCAATCCTTGACCATCAAAGCATCTTTTAATTAACAAACATCCTTAAAACAATAAAGATACTTATTAAATATACTTTTAATAGAATCATGGCCTTAAAATCAATCACAAATCTCAAGCAACAAACAAGATATGGTCGTCAGAAGTCCAAAACCCTAATTCTAAGAGCATTGGCCATGACATGGAGAATTCTTCAATTTTGATGATCTTTCTTATAGATGGAGCATTTTCACATGAGGATATATTGTTGTAGATGATTATATGGAACCATATCAAGAAAAACCACCTCAAAATATTGAGAATTGATGAAGCTATGGACTTGTGATCCATAACTCAAGAACCTTACCCAAATTAGGTCAACCACCTGAACCAACTTTGAATTTTGAACTTCTCTTGCAAGATAGAACATGATGGTCCTCATTGGACCTTGTTAAATGATGATAGCTTGATATACATCACATGATAAAGCTTGAAAACTCCTTGAGAGTTGGTGGAGAAAACATGGAAATAAACACATGAACCTATGGGCTTCTTGAAGAAAATCATTTGTATCATTCACCTACAACACAACATCTAAAGATCAAATGATATACATATATTATGGTTAGGAAAATATCAATCATCATGCAAAAAATATACACTAACAAGGTGCCTGGTGATCCCCTTGAGAGAAAACGTAGAGATAGGAGAGAGAGCCAACCCTAGCTTGTGATCTTTGTGCAATGTGATGGTATGATATGATAGAGGATCTTAGGGCGAAAATTGGGGTAAAACATCATCAAATCCTCTAACTACTGAGTAATTCTCTCTGTCTGACCATCTGTCAGTGGATGATAAGCCGAACACAACCTTAGCTTAGAACCCAACGCTCCTTATAATCCCTTCCAAAAATCAGATGTGAACCTTAGATCTCGATCTGACACAACACACATAGATATACCATGCAACTTCACAATCACATTGACATAATTTTTTTCCAACCTCAGCACAAGGAAATTAATATTAATCAGAATGAAATGAGATGATTTCATTAGTCTATTAACAATCACTCAAATCCAATCATGTCCTCTTAGGGTATTTTGCAGTCCCGTCACAAAATCCATCGATATGCTATCCCACTTTCATTCTTGAACATCTAATGGTTTTAGCAATCTTGCAGGTCTCTGATGTTCGACTTTTGACTTTTGACAAGTCAAACATGCATACACAAACTGTGCTACATCCTGTTTCAATTCGGTCCACCAAAATAACTTCTTCAAGTCGTGATACATCTTAGTAGCTCCCGAATGAATACTTAAACTTCTCCTATGACGATCTTCCAGAATCATCTTTTTCATCTCGGTGTCATAAGGGATACAAATTCTATTTTCATGAATCCTCAATTGCCTCGACTCATAAGCAACCTATTATACCCCAAAATTTTCCCTCCTATTTTTGAAGTCAATCTGCATCTCCATACTCAAGAATTCCTCAAGGGTTGATCAGACAAGCCCTCTCTGAAGCAATCAACCCACAACTAGGGTTTTGTTCTCTCAAGTTAAGGTTGAGTTCTAATGTCTCAAGAGGGAATCACACCTCCTCATATGTTCTAAAGTACCACCATGTCAAGTTTCAAGCCTCATAACCTAAGTTTGCTCAGTCAGCTGCTCAGATGGTTGAAAATCAGTTGTATTGGATAAAAATTCAACTATGGTCAATATATAGTCAAACTTCATCATTTTTGGTCGACATCAAGATTTTGAGGGCACATTCATCATTTGATCCAGGGTTGATCATGATTCATCAAGATAATGCAAAGAATGATCAAAAGTCAAAAGTTTCTAAATTAGGGTTTCTTAAGAGAAAGTCAATAGAACTTTTACCAAGCATAACTTTCGTATACTTCATCATAAATTTTTCCACCAAAGCTCATTTTAAAGGAAATCCAATTCTCTACAACTTTGTCTCTCACAAGCTTTGCCCAAAAATGCTTCATTTGAGAGTTATGAGTCAAGATATTATAGGTCCTTCTAAAAGTCAATAAAAAGTCATATTTTTCCAAACACGTGTACATGAGCATGGAGGCTTCAATGAAGATGAAACAAAAGGAGCTCTTAGAGGACATTATTTCCTCTTATTTCGATTTAATCCTTCTCTTGATACTTTTTCCGATTATGTATCTGCTTCCAAGTTGTATTAGCTAGGGTTAATTTCTCGCATATTTTTATCACTATGTATCTGCTCACATGATGTAATAGCTTAATTAGGGTTTACTTTCTGTCTTTACTTTCCGCACCTCTTATTATGTAACTTCCCCAAAGCCATGTAATAGCGTAGGACCTTTACCTTTTAGCATTTACTTTCTGCACCCTCACTAATTGTATATAACTGCTTAGATGTATGGCTAATAGGATTGTATGAACAGACATAAAATCAAACTTAGATCACCCTAATTCAAAGATAATATATCTGAATTGAACACATTTTTCACACATGCACCCTTTAAGGGTAACCTCTCTTGTTGCCTTACGAAACAATGGTCATGTCCTTCGAATGTTGGGGGTACCATTAGCAAAAGTCCCTCGATTCAAAAATCATCACAAAGATCATAGTCTCTTGATGACCCTCGATGTTGCCTACGAATATATGATCTCGTCCCTCGGTTGTTTCCTACGAATAAGTGATGATCGTCCCTTCGAGTTGCTAATGTATCCTTACAATGTTGCCTTCGATGATCATACGACGACCCTACGCCTGTCCCTTCACATCCAAAAAATAGAGTTACCTACCAACTAATGGTATGGATAGCGCTATCCTAAAAGAGAAGGAAAATAACAAGAATGAGCTTTCTAAGTAGGTAATAAGACTCTAAATTGCTTACTCCAATCAAAACAAATATTTTTCACACTTCATACTCTTTTCAAAATTACTTTCAAAAAACACTTTGTATACATTCATACGAGAATCATTACGAAGTTAAACTTTCGAAATATTTTTCAAACACATTGTATACATTCTTGAGGACTGATACAAGAATCATTACAATGTCAAATTCAAAATACTTCTTTTCAAATCACACACACACAAAGTGATTTTTCAAAAAAGTGAGCTTAAGCAATTAAGACCCCGTAGATAACTACGGATGAAAAGGGTGCTGATACCTTCCCTTTTCATAATTACCTCCCAAACTCAGAATCGATAAAAGGTCTTTCCTGTTCTTTTCACCTTTCCTTTATTGGATAAAAGAAAAGTCGGTGGCGACTCTTGCTATCTGCAACATTTGCGATAAAATACAAAACAAACAAGTCAATTCTCCCACCGTGTTACACAAGCACTTTATCATTATGCATAAGCACACCATCTAAACCCAATTTAGAAGCATCACAACATACAACAAATGATTCTTCAGGTTTGGCAATATCAGAATTAGAGTCGTCGTAAATCTCTTCTTCAATTCAAAAAAACTTTCCTCACATTGGATGTCCCAAACAAATTCTCTGCTTTTACAAGTCAGCTGAGTCACTGGAAGTGCTAACTTAGAAAAGCCTTCGATAAATCTTCTATAAAAACCTGCCAAGCCCAAAAAGCTTCTAATCTCCGCTAATTTTAGAGCTTCCCACTACAACACTGCATCTACTTTAGACAGGTCTACAATAATGCCATCACCTTAAATAACATGACCAAGAAAACTGAATTATGGTAACCATAACTCACATTTTGACAAATTTGCATATAACTTCTTCTTTTTCAACACCTGTAATACGATCCAACATATGCTCATCATGTTCCACCTTGGATTTAGAATAAATCAAGATGTTGTCGTTAAATATACTCCTTGAATACTCCCGGCGCCATAGTAACACCAAATGGCATTATAAAGTACTCGTAATGTCTATACCAAGTTCTGAAAGTTGTCTTCAGAATATCTCAATCCTTCACTCGAATTTGGTGATAACCCGATCTCAAATGGATCTTGCTAAACACACACGCACCCACCAATTGATCCATCAAGTCATCTATTCTCGGAAGTGGATATCAGTTCTTGATCGTCACTTTATTCAATTGTCGGTAATCAACTCACAGTCTTATACTCCCATCATTTTCTTCACAAGCAATACTAGAGCTCCCCAAGAAGGCACACTTGGTCTCACAAACTTCTTCTCAAATAACTCTTATAATTGCTTATTCAATCTGATAGTTTAGACACTGACATCCTGTAGGGTTCCATAGGAATAGGTTTGGTACCAGGTACAAGACCAATCGAAATTCCACTTCTCTTTCAGGTGGCACATCAAGATCATCATTTGGGAAAACTTCAGGAAAAATCAATGGATGGAGATGCCAATAATGAGAACATATGAGCTTCATCTTTAATCAACTTGTTCAACTGCTTAACAAATAAGAATCCCACTTCCTCCTCCATATCAGGAGTAGAAAACCTCATAGATTTGTTGAAACAGTTAATATGAACATAATTATATTCTAACCAGTTCATACATAGAATTACGTCCAGATCACTCAACGACAAACAAACTAAATCCACAAGAAACTCTTTGCTATAAATTGACAAAGGACAATTCAAACATGCTAGAGAAGTAGTTACCAATCCCTTAGCTTGAGTTTTAATAATCATTTCTTCAGGAATGGATGATAATACAAGACCCAACTTTTTCACACAGTCAGCAGAAATAAAATTATGAGTAGCACCGGTGTCAATAATAAAAATTAAAGGAGTAATATTAATGAAACATATACCTATGATCAAACAATCTCTGGTTGATGTTTAGGTTCCATTCAATGCAAATACCTTTCCACCAGATTGAGCCTTCTTCGGTTTCTGACACTGGGTATTGATATGTCCTTCTTCGCCACAGTTGAAACATATTAATGCTATGTGTTCACATTCAGTTTCCTCCTGACCATTCGTGCCACAACAGAAACACCTCTTAACCTTACTTGTGCATTCACTGATTCTATGCACAGTTCTTCCGCATTTGTAACACCTAAGGTTAGTAGGAGCATCTCCCACATTTGGCCTTCTACCATCAGCAGCTCTCTATTTTCCCTTGCCAACGGGAGCATTGTAAGGCTTCCCACAATTCTGTTGTTGCTTGCCTCTCTTCTCAATGACAATCTTGTAATGAGCCTTACTATCTTCTTCATAGATCCTACAACTATTCACCAAGTCATGGAACTTACGAATCCAATGGTACCCAATGGCCTTCTTAATTTTAGAATGAAAGTCATTCTCAAACTTCACACACTTATAAAATTTAGTTGTCCCCTAAGTGTAATAAGGATAATAGTTTGCCAATTCCACGAATTTGGCAGCATACTCAGTCACTGATAAATCTCCTTTCTTCAGTTCCAGGTATTCAATCTCATTCTTCCCACGAACGTCCTATGGGTAATAATTTACCTTAAATTCCCTATGAAATACATCCCAAGTAATAGCCTCGCATGTGCCTTCCAGTCTCTAGAAAGTAGCAACCCACCGCTCATCATCCTCTCTTGCCAGCATATGCGTACCAAAATGCACCTTCTGTGCATCCGAACAGTCCATATCCCGAAAGATCCTTTAAATGTCTTTGAGCCACTCCTGTGCTCCTTTAGGATCACGCTTCCCTTTGAACATAGGTGGATGGTTCCTTTGAAAAGTTTCCAAAGCACGAGTTCCTTCGTTCCCACCAACATTAGGTTGATTCTACATTACCTGAGCCAAAGCATGCAACGCATTAGCAAGTATACCACTTCCTCTTCCAGACATCGCTCTGTTCCACATCACAACATCAAAAAACAATTAGAGCAAGACACATCAACATTATTCCACTGCATACTACACTAAAGACTCGACAACCTGGCCAGACAGACCGACCTGCTCTGATACCAATTATAACACCCTATTTTAACCATCGCATAAAATTAGAGTCAATTAAAATTTAAAACCAACATCAAATATGATCTCAAATCGTTCACAATCATACCAATAAGCTCAACATATAATAGTTTGATAACACGTATCTCGGATGAACCGACAACATCATCATCATAGTTCTCAATAATTCGACTTCATTAATGCAACGGAAAAAGAATTCATAAGTTAATTCTAACATCATCAATTCATCATATAATCAACAAATTCTCAATTAAAAGATAGTTTACAAGCTCCCAAAAATTCCTCAAATAAAACATCAAATAAATAAAATAAGCGTTCATCCCTCGGCGTTACGTATTAGAGCAAGACCCGACTCCTTCTATGCAATACGAGGCACAACTCCATACCTCTAGTAACTCAAATCCTTGTCACCTGCGTGTTACCCACGTGGAGGCAACATTAAAACATAAGGGGTGGGATATCATAACAATATAAACGAACATATGATAATGATAAGGTAAAGTACAACATACATGATCATATTATTCATACTCATGCATCAACACCAATACATGTCACATTTTTAACAATCATACCCAACAATTCAATAAATCTCATATTATCCTCCAAGATCTTCATGAATGAAATGAGATCAAATTCACTAACTATATGCATGTTGTTGTACCTAAAAATTTTCTCTCCCATTTTTAAGGTCAATTGGTTCAAGATACATCTCCATGCTCAAGAACTACTCAAAGATGGATCAAGAGAAACCCACTTCTAAGCAATTGATCTACAATTAGGTTTTTGCTTTTCTCAAAGTAAATATGGTTTCTAATGCCTCAAGTGGAATTCATGCTTCCTCATATGTCTCAAAATATCTACATGTCAAGTTTCAAGCCTCACAGTGCAAGTTTGCTCATTCTGTTGCTCAGATGATTGAAAATATGTTATATTTGATTAAAAGTCAAATGTGGTCAACATATAGTCAAACTTCGTCATATTTGGTCAACATCAATATTTTGAAGTTACATTCATCATTTGATCAAGGGTTGATCATGATTCATCAAGAAACCTCAAGATTCATCAAAAGTCAAAAGTTACTAAATTAGGGTTTAAGGAGAAGTCAATTGAACTTTGACTAAGCATAAATTCCACATACTTAATCAGAAATTCCTCAACCAAAGCTAATTTTAAAGGAAATTCAATTCTCTACAACTTTGTCTCCTATAGGTTTTTCCCAAAAAATGCTTCATTTGAAAGATATGGGCCAAGACATTATAGGTCCTTTCAAAAGTCAACAAAAAGTCATCTTTTCTCAAAGAAGTATATATGAACATGGAAGCTTAAAATGATATAAAACCAAATTGAGGTTTTAGAGGACATATTAAGCTTTCTAAAAAGTCCAAGATCATTCTCAAATGTTGAGAACTGAGCAAGATATGATTGGTGCAAGTTTAGCCATTTTTTAGAAGTCCATGAAGTGCAATTTGAGCAATCTTAGAATTTTAACAAATGAGCCTATGTTTTAAGGTTTAAAGCATGTTTCTAACATTTTCAAGAACCACTAAGCCCATCCATGCATTATCCTAATATTTATTCTATTTATTTTTTATTTTATTCATTTAAATTCAAAATTAAATTAAATAAATATAAAATTAATGGATGGAGCGTGTAAGGCCTTGGATCTGAGTTGCTTGAGGTCCAAACAACAACAAAATAGCTGGCAAAAACGTTCAAGATTGATTGACATGATATTGGTGCATGAGTGAAGCAAAAAATCAAGTTTTAAAGCAAATTGGCGATCAAATATTTTCACATTGAATGTCATATATTTTCTCCATATTTCTTGACCTAATTTTTTCCTCTATATATACACAACAAAGCCAGAGGCCTCAGAGACAGATAGCTTCTCTAAAAACCCTAAGAAAATTTCTTAAAATTCTTCAAGTTTAGGGCAAACACAAACCCTATTCTCCAGTCGGTTTCAACCCAAACCAAGGCCATAAATCGTTGCATGAGGATCAAAGGAGTTTATCCAAGTTAGTTTCCAAGCAATTCCATGTCCAGAACACCTCCTCCCAAGTTGCACCGATTTGGTAAATTTCTTGAATTTCAAACTCTTAGTTTATGCAATTTAAATGATTTTGATACTTACATACATGTTCATAATGATGTTTGTGATTGTTTAGAACCACCGTTCTTGAGTTTTGACGCAGGAATCATCTAACACCATTACTAGGGCACAAAGGTTTTGATCCTTCGTATCTCCATGTACATGTTGTTTCAATCGAAAATAAGGCCACCATTGAACTCACAGGGGTCGATTTAGGGGGGGTAAGCTTGATCTCTTGCTTCAATTCTTTTTATTTTGTAGGTTTAGTGTTTGAGGTGATTGGAGAAGACGACCGAAGTTTGATTCTGGCATCTCTGACTTCGACTGACTCATCGGTGCATGTGTGGTTGTGTATGCTTGGTTCATTTGAATACCCTGGTCCCACTTGCACGCGTTTTAATTAAAATCTGATTTTCTGAATTTAATCTCAAATATATATTTATGAAAGTGGTTTAATACACAAATCTATCATCACCCCAGTGGTTAAACACGCACACTTAGTCCTTAACTCTCTCAAGGCGTGAGTTCGATCCCTACCTTTTGCTATTTTTTCATATTTTTCAAAAATTACGCAGGTACCACATATATATTTCCAAGGGCATTATTATGACATCACAGGCACATGGCTTGGTGGCTAGATTTTGAGACTGTGACCCCAAGGACCCGACTTCGATCCTTGGCAGCCTCACCCCATTTTTTAGCACCTGATTTTCTTTTCTTTTCTATTTCCTTTTCTATTTTCTATTTTATTTCAATTTCTTTTCAAAATTCTTTTTATTAGTGTTAAAAATCCCAAAAATATTTTATTTTCAGTTTTAGGTCAATTAATTATTTATTTAATTTTTGACATAAAATAATTTTATTTTTAATTAAGTTTAAAATTATTCTCATAATTAAATTGTAATTAATTAGTTTTATTTCTTTTCCTATTAAAATAAATCATAAAAAATCTCAAAAAAATATTTTTTTAATACTTAGAATATTAGGGCATTTTGATATTTGTTTATTTATTTTCTCATTTTTATTTTTCTATTTTAATTACCCTTTTAAATTCTAGAAAACAATGTATAGGTCACACGATTATTTTTGTAATAGCGTAGCTTTAACTTTCTCGCATTTTTTCCGATTATGTAACTGCCCACAGGATGTAATTGCTTAGGACTTTATTTTCTCGCATTTTATTATGTAACAGCCCCAAAGCCATGTTATAGTCTTAGGTTTAAATTTTCGCACTTTATTTTTCTGTATATATTAACTGCTAGATGTATGATAATAGGATTGTATGGCAAGACTAAAATCAACATAGAAAACCCTAAATTAAAGATAAATATGTGAATCAACACACTTTTCACACTTGCACCCCTATGGGATTCTCTCTTGTTGTCTTTGGATAATGGTCATGTCCCTCGAACGTAGGGATATCTTAGAAAATTTTCCTACGAATAACGTCATCATAGTCCCTCGATGACCCTCCGAGTTGCCTACAAAAAGATGATCTCCTCCCTCGATGTTGCCTACGATTAAAATGATGATACTCTCTACGAAGTTGCTAGGGTATCCTTACAATGTTGCTTTCAATGACCATACGATGACCCTACGCTTGTCCCTTCACATCCAATGGATAGGCATACCTACCGACTAATGGTATGGATAACACTATCCCTAAAGGAGAAGGAAAATAACAAGGACGAACTTTGAGTGGGTAAATAACTCTTAATTTCTAGCTCATCAACTTAAATCATTTTCACACCTCACATTTTCAAACAAATATTTTCAAACACTTTGTACGCATTCTTGAGGACTGATACAAGAATCATTTTACAAAGTGAAATCAAAATATTTTCAAACAAATCGCACACAAAAAATAAGTTTTCAAAAGTGAGCTAAGCAATTAAGAGCTCGTAGATAACTACGGATGGAAAGGGTGCTAACACCTTCTCTTTTCATAACTTATCCCTCGAACTCAGAATTTATCAAAGGTCTTTCTTATTCTTTTCTCCTTTCCTTATTGGATAAAATAAAAGTCGGTGGCGACTTTTGCTAACTGCAAAATTTGCGATAAAACGTAAAACAACTAAGTCAGTTCTCCCACCGTATTACACACATGGCACCATAACAACATCTCTATGCCATTTAGGCTACACTGTCACTTGTCATTTAGGCTACATCGTCACTTTCCATTAAGGCTACATCATCACTTATGAACATGAATGGAACACAACTATGTCATGGAAAATTATGCAAAGGCACAACAGACGTCACATAATAAACCAATCACTAATCTCACATTGTTGTCTGTACATCGTCGCAACATCACCACATCATAAAATCTCTTCAATTTCATCGTCGTATTCACAACTTTGCAATTACAACAAAACATCAGAGTAAAACAAAATCCATAAAATCACCTGGTATTGTTTTCAAATCATTTTTATTGAGTATAAACTTTTTTTAGCTTTTTAAAGATTCGAACGACGCATCAAACGGACACCCGAGTAAAAAGATATGAGTTTTTAAAGATTTTCAAAAAATTGGTCATTCTGCCTCAGTGGTAACCGATTACCCTATAATGGTAACTGGTTACTGATAAAACAGTAACTTTGATATTTTTTTCAGAATTTCGCGCGGTAACCGGTTTCCCTTTGATAGTAACCGGTTAGTAATAAAACAGTAACACAACCATTCTGTCAAAATAGTTGGTACCCCGTTATGCTATAATGGTAACTGGTTACCCCCTCACATATTTTTTTAAAAACACAATTTTTCCACGCGGTAACCAATTGCTCTATTATGGTAACCGGTTACCACTACTATTTTTCCAAAAATTCTCCAACTTGCAGTTTGTGATTTAACCCATTCAAAAACCCCAAAACACCCATTTTTCAACATGAAATAGCAACAATACTTCTACCAAACATACATGAATCATAAATATCATTGAGGATCATTCTATATCACCAAATTTCAAGGTTTCTACACCAAAACATCGTCATCAATCATCATACATACACAACATACAAACACACCAAATTCAAACAAATAGGAATATACACACAATTACATAACCTAACTCTACCAGAATCCATCATCATACAATCCCTTATAGAGTTAGAACTTCACCCTTACCTTAGGTTTTTGAGTTATTTTCCCTTCTCCAATGTAGTCTTCCCTTTAGCCCTAGCTTCCTCTTTTCTCTTCTGCTTCTCACTTCTACGATTGGTTGGGAATAATCATTCCTATTCTCTCTTCTAAACTCTTACACCCCTAAATCAATATTCCCATCTTACCCTTCCTTATTTCTTTAATTGGTATTATTATAAAATATTATTTATCTATTAAAATAACAATAATAAATATAATAATAAATATTATTATTATTATTATTATTATTATTATTATTATTATTATTATTATTACTATTCTCCATTCACCTCCATGTCTCTACATTTTTAGCCACACACCCCTATGAACTCAACTTCACTAGTTTTAAGGTATCAAATTCCAAATAAATGCACTATATCACATCCTAAAATTCATCAATTTAAATAAAATACACTGCATCATCTTATTATTTTAAATAAAATAATTTCTAATTAAATTAGGAAGTTAGAGAACTCACCTGATCATCATGGCATAAGTTAGCATAGCCTCAATAACAGATTTAACAATAATGGATCTTTCAGCAAAAGAGAGTTAATTCCTCTTCCACCCAGTGATACATGTAATCCCTCACCCTAGGGATTTTTCTATGAGAGGAACCCAAATATACGTACCAAGCTGAGTTGCTTCACTAAACCTAGACAAAAGAAGCAGTTTCCTTCTCATCTGATGGTAGGTGTTGTTAGATAAAAATATACTGGTTTTCTCAGCACTGACTTTTTTGCCAGAAATTTCATAAAACTAGTCTAGAATATGCATAACACATAGATTCTAAGCTTCTGTGGCCTTACCAAAATCAAAATATCGTCTGCAAACATCTGATGCGTGATACAGGGACCAACTTTGCCAATTTTCATGCCTTTCCACTTACTTGTGTCTTGACTATCCTGAATCATACGCGTTATATTTTTGAGACACATGAAAAAGAGGTAAGGGGAAATGAGGTCCCCTTGCCTAATGCCTTTTTTAATCTAAATTTTTTTCCTGTTTTTCCCGTTCCACACTACATTCAGCTTAACAATACTAATGGAATTCATGATAACGTTACACATCACATCAAGAATATCCACCTATTTTAGAATCTTCTCCAAAAAAATCCAACTAACCATATCGTAAGCCTTGGAAAGATCTCGTTTGATAGCAAAGAAAACAACCTTCCCTTTCAAATTTTTCATACTATGAAGAATCTCATTCGCAACCACTATGTTATCCTGAATACTCTTATTGGGAATAAATATTGTTTGATAGGGAGATAAAACTTGATCAATAATGTGATTTAATGTGTTCACCATCACATTGCTCAATACTTTATAGATAGTGTTGCATAAGGCTATGGGTCAAAACTGATTCGTATGTTTGGGAATAATAACTTTAGGGATGAGACAGATTTCCATGTAGTTAATATTCTTAATATCTTGCGGATGATTCCATTAGTTTCTCACAAAATCACACACATTAGGCCCAACAGTCTCCCATAATTTTTGGTAGAAACCTGTAGGAAACCCGTCAAGATCTGGGGATTTCCATAGTGTCATCCTAATTTCGTCATTTGTCACTTTCATTCCTAACTTATGCTTCTGTAGACTCGAAATAGTCGGAAAATTGCATTGTGTGTACTTTTAACGACCAGTAAGGATATCCAGACACACTTCAACATTCCAGGATTTACGCACCAAATCTTCATAGGACTTTTCTAATGCCAAGCACACTCAAACTTAAAATACTTGATTCTCCCAATATTGTTCTCCCTGGTGATCTGAAAAACATAAGATGATGATAAAAAACTCCAATTTGGTCATAACCTTGGTAAACGCTCCAGGGAAGAGAATCCTTCATGCCTCGTTGCAAAGCGTCCTATCAAGCCTTTCATAGATTTTGGTTCCCCCATGAGTTACTGGTCCCCTCCAGTTGAATTTCAAAACCTCAACACCCATGTCTATTAGCTTGCATAGATCCAGATGACTTTTGTACATCATGCATTTGCGCATCAAAACCGAATTTCCACATCTTTTATCAATAGCCTCTTTGACACCATATAAATCATCTCCCATCATCCACCCATGTTGTAGTAAGTTCAATCTGACAAATAACTAATTCAACCTTGTCTTTCCTCCATGTTATCGCAATCCCACCCAAAAAACCTCTATTTCCCGTAGTCAAAACCATGAAACCACAATTTCGTTTTTACCTTTGCCCGCTCCTTGAACTTGTAACGGGGTTTCCTCCACCCGTGTCTCTTCAAACTCTCCATATTTAAAGTTTCTCTAAAGTTAAAATTTTTTATTTTTTGTTCTTTTCAAAAAAAATTCGTTAAAAGACTCATCCTTTAAAAATTAAAAGTTTTAATTTTTAATTTTTTTTATAATTTAGCGACAGTTTTACAATTTATCTGAATTAGTGATTATTTACTATTTAACAATTCTATTAACGACGATTTTAGAGTAATTATTTACTATTTAACAATTCTATTAACAACGATATTAGAGTCTATTTTAGTAGGATAGACCAAAAGTTAAAATTTCTAATTTAAAAAAGTAACTTTTTAACAAATTTTTTTAAAAGGATGTTAATTTTAAAAGAACTTTAAATATATACCTAATATATAAAAATCTTAAATATACAAACGGTAAGACTTATCGAAATAGTTATTATAACATATTTTTATGCTAACTTCTATTTTGTTCTTGAACAAATGCTTAAAAAGAACAATTCCTAAGGATGTAGCTCATTAATAAAAAAATATTTATATTAAAATAGTTATAATAGATTCTTTATTACTGAAAAAATTATAATCTTAATAATCACTTATATATAAATGGATACCATATTTACAGATAATACGTTATCATGTGACACCTAATGTCGGTTTGTAATATAAGTAAAAATAATTATAATAAGAGATTAAGTATTATACACCTTTAACGTAAATTTTTTTACAAATTCAGTACATTACAATCACTCACAAATATTATTTAATAAATAATTAAAATTAAAATAAAATATTATTTATAATTTAACGACCATGATTCACTTACAACTTCTTCACATATAATAATCATGACTTCAGTTCACTGATAAAATATGAAAGGAATAACTTTTAATAGCTCATAAAATCCCTATTTTAAAGTTAAATATGAATTTAATGTACATGTACTAGTCTAAAAATAACTTTATACCGTGGCTTAATAATAAATTAAAATCTATTCTATTATTTAAATAATTTTAAAAAAATAAAGGTTAATAAGATGAGGTTTAGATTACCCTTTATAATATTAGGAGTAATTTTAATGAATTATATTTACGAAATTTTATCAGCTAAAATTAATTTTTAAAGTCACATATAAACATCTTGAGAGTTTAATATGCTACCCCAAAATTATACATAGCACCCCATATTTTTTTATTTTTAATATATCTTTGTTACTATTTACTTCTAAATATTTTAAATGTATTGATTTATGTATTGATGTTATTTCAAGTGGTATCGGTTGGAAGGTGGTGGTTAGATGCGTGATGCATAATCATAGACTAGATAAGGGGTTGCGACCATGACATATTAAGACGTCAAAAAGATAGAGAAAGATACAAATTGGGCAAGAGAGGTGCAATGACAGAAATGAAAATGTTATTGAGCCTTATTCACCAAGAGAAATACATGTGTTGGACTAGAAATAGGGAGAATTCAGATATTGTGGATGATATCTTCTTGACACATCTTGACTGTTAAGTTGTTGAATGGGAGGAGAACTTCATATGGACACTTGCATTAATGAATGCCATGATTCTATGTTTCCAAATTCAACTCATATGTTGTGTATGTTCCATATTTCAAATGTAAAGAATGCATGAAATCATAAATACAAGAACATGTCATGGATCAATGGAACAACATCATGTATTCAAATACAGAAGATGAGTTTGATGTACACTTCAAGCACTTCGAAAGTGTTTGTGGTGATATTATACCATTTGTGAAATATGTGAATGAAACATAGTTAATACCATATAAAGAAATATTTGTTGATGCATGAATTAACTGAGTCACTCATTTAGGGAACACAATAACAAACAGGTACTCGGATCGTGACAGTTTAATGTCATTATTATACATGTTTGTGTTTTGATAATAATTTTAAATATGTTATTATATTTATGGATTTTAGGGTGGAGTATGCACATTGGAGACTAAAAAACTTGTTGAATTCAAGTGGTGGTGATCTATGAGAAAGTTGGTATGATGTGAACACCATGTTGATGTTGCAGCTAGGTTTCATTGGAGTGTCATTTCCAAAAAGTATCGTCAATATTGAGCATCGGTATAACACCCTATTCTATGCTAAGTAGCATAGTTTTGTCTCAAGATAATGTATACAACTCACTAGGAAGGAACTATAAAGAGTGAAATTTATTGGTTAAAGTAGAGATACGTGTGGTTGTTACATTAAAACGACACATGGGTTACCATGTGTGTGTCAAATTACCGGTTTCCAAATTTTTGGCAAGCTTATACCTCTGTAATCAATCCATGTATTTTGAATGAAATTACATATTTCATAACATGATGTAAGTCATGATGAGATTAAGTGGAATTTAGAAGAAGAGTGTGAAGAGTTGAAGATATATTTTAGTACTTTGAATATTGTGGGACAAAGGGTGTTGAAGAAAAAAGTTTGATTTATCATATCAATCCATAAATTTAACGTGTCCACCGTCGGTGAACTACAAGGCAAAGAAAGGGAGTTAAGAAGAGTTAAAAGTGTAAGAAGAGTGATGTGGATCGTGATCCTAGCCAGTAGGAATATGTTGCAGCTTCACAGGTGAGTCAGACTACAAAGAGATCAGAGACAAAACAATTGAATCTCAATCGTCAACCATGCCGATTAGTAAGCAAAATTCTACCAAATATTCAAGATCTGAGTTTTTGTCACAGTTTCCTACTTTATTTTATCCATTAATCGATGACATTATTGATGTTGAAGATGATGAAAATTGTGGTTTCCTTTATAGCATCCCAATTTTTAATTGTCATTTATTTATTTTATTTATTAACTTATTACATTATATAGTAATTAATTAAATTGAATGATTTGGTGAATATTTGAACATATAAGGTTATTGGGTTATTAAGTGTATTAATCAATGAAATAACTTATTGGCCTAGTAATGAGAAATAGAAGTAATGAGTAGGTTTTAGTTACTAAGCCCAATAATAAAAACAATAGTTAGTAAGGGTTATGATAAAATATAGATTAAAATCCTCATTTTATGAAAAGAAGATAAAGACTCAAGAGAAGGGAAGAGGAGAAAAGAGAGAAGTGGACGCTAACCCTAAAGTGTTCAACCTAAAGAGGTAAGCGAGATTTTACATGTTATTGGGGGTTTATATCATATGAGTAATGGGTAGGAATTATTGCGTAGGAATGGGTATCTCAAATTCTATGTTTTGATATGTTTAGGTTTTGAGATAGATTTCATGAAATTGAGGTTAGAAACATGATTTGATGTTTATACTTGATGTTATGTGTTGAATACATGTTATAATGCTATAATCTGGTGAATTTGGCTAATTGGAATGGGTATTGTGGGTCAATTTTATGGAATGAAAAATGTTGTCAAAAAGGGGTTTTTTCTCAAAATCGTAGAGGGTGCTTAGAGCGGTATGGTAAGCTTAGCACAAAAGTTTATGTAACTTGGCACTTAGCGCCATAGGACGCGCTTAGAGCGGTCTGTGTTATGGACTTTTGTAATTTTGATTCTTTGACTTGGGATCCTATATGCCTATGTTTTATTGGAGATCTTCATGTATTTTAATAATTTATTCAATAGAGTTTGGATATGTATTTTAATCAAAAATCGATGAATACAAGATACTTGATTTTGTATATGTGTATTGTATCTTGGTGGTTGTTGAAAATAATATTGGTTGGCTTATATGCTATATGTTATTTGTGAGTCGTAATGATGATTAATATTGTGTAAATGCATTGTTAATGATGTTTATATCATACATGATATTTTGTTCAATTGTTGGTGGATAATTCAATGTGTTGAATTATTGTGATATGCTTGGATGATTAAGATTGTGATATGGTCTTAATTGCACATGTTTAATGGTAATTGCACTTGCAATCATGGGGAAATTGTACTTTATTTGGTGGATTTATTTCTTGTGTGGATCAGAAGCGGTAAACTACATGTTCATATTTGGGCTTTGATCTATGTTCGGATCAGAAGCGTGACTCTGATCTTAAATAAGGAATCGAGAGCGATGTGAGCTATATGTTCATGTTGGTACCACATGCATGAGTCTCCCTAAGTTGCATTGGAGTCTCGTGAGTCATTGTATGATTGTTTTCTTTGATTCATAATATGTGATAATTGGTTAATTGTTACATGGGTGGTAATTTGTGCTATATGCGATCATTGTGAGTATTGTAACACCCCAATATTTTCAATTATTAAATAATTTTAATTTTAGTTATTTATTTAATTAAAATTTGAATTATTAGAATTATTGAGATTTTTGGAGAATAAATGAATAAAAGGAGATAATTGGAATTATTAGAAGTGAGGGATGTGTGGAGTAAAAGTCTCTAATTTTATTATTTTATTATTATTATAATAAAAAGAAAACTAAGAAGAGATGAAAAAGGAATTGGGAAAAGTGAGAAGAGGAATCCTACGTGAAAAGAGAAGAAGAGGCAAAGAGAAGAGGAACACTCAAAGCTTCAAGGATTCAAGATTTTGACCAAGGTAAGGGGTGATTGCTCTAATTATAGTGTATTAAGGATTTTGAGAATGATAGAGTAGAGTAAGAGATTAGGAATCCCAGATTTAGGATTTTTAGGTTTATGATTTTAAAACCCAATTTCTTGATTTTTGATGTTTTGATGCAATTTGGTATGTTATTGTTGCATTGGAATCATGTAATGAGTTCTATTTTGGTGTTGATGTGAATTGAATTTGTATTGGTATGATTGGGTTGAATTGGAAAAATAGAGAATGTCAGAAAATTAAGTTTTTCTGGACGTTAGTGAACCGGTTACCTCTAGGAGGAACCGGGTTCCACATATAAATTCCAGCAAATTAATTTTTCTGAGTTGTAGGAACCGATTACCCTGTGGGGGAACCGTGTTTTTGGTACATTTTCTAGGGGGATGATTTTTATAAAACATGAGAACCGGTTAGTCCCTGGGAGGAATCGGGTTCTCCATACATTTTCCAGTAGCGCGTTTTCACTATGATATGGGAACCGTTACTCTCGAGGAACCGTTACCACTTTTTGAAAAATATTAAACTTTGAAAATTCATAACTTTCAAACCGTAGTCCTTCTTAATCGGTGTTTTGGACATTATTCCTTAAATAAAATATTCTTTTTTATGAAATGAAGAAAATAATAGTAACTTGATTTTACTTTAAAAAGCGTTGACTTTCCGATTATGCGGTTTATTCTTATGTGCATATTTGATGTATATGCATGTTATGTTGGAGTTATGTGATGATGTGTGAGTGCATATTGATGGTTGTATTCATATGTTGGTGATAGCATTACGGATTGATGTGTAATTGCTTATGGATGTTATGCTGTTTGATGATGTTCATGATAAACGATGATATCATGTTTTTAATTGATGATGGTTTTTGATGTATGACGTTATCATAACCTGTATTGAATGTTGCATGCTTTTATGATGTGCATGCATGCATATATTTTCTGGTGGTAGCTAATGCCCATTGTGTGGAATTAGTGAGTATTGCCAATAACCGTTCCCGGGTGATTATGGGTGGTGAGGCTGGACGCATGTCCGGGTGATTATGGACGAATTAATGTAACTGTATCCGGGTGATTATGGATCAGTGTGTGACTTAGTTCACTTTTGGTACCACATGCATATAGTCTTGCATTGCATTTGTATAAATTATAACATGATAGGATGGTTGCCAGTGTTATAATTTGGTTGTTGTGTTTTGATGCATGTTCATGACTTGTGCTTTGTGTGGGATGAGTGATTGAATCTATCTGTGCTAAATAGGGTGAAATAATAGATTATGAAGTTCTATTTATTTTATGAATTAATAATGCATTTTAATTATGATGTAGTCTCACCCTTACTTTGATGATTTCAGATTGAAGCTATAGTAGCTTAGGAGTTGGTGAGGATGGCTCGTAGAGTTATGTTATCTAGTTATCATGTGTCGGTGTCATGCTCTGGTCTTGTAACACTAGGGAACGTTGTCTAGAGTTTTTATTAAACTCTGTTTTTATTTGATGTTTTAGTTGGATAATTATTTCTCTAGATTAAGGCGTTGACCTTTTTGGATTGGTGTTTATTTGGGTTGAATTATCCAAGTTATGATGTTATTCTGCTCTGTTGAGCATGTGTATGTGATAATTATTTGAATTATGTTCCTTAGTAAAGCATGACATATGTATGGAATTTATTTTTAATAATTGTGATGCCCTTTAATACATGTTAACTCTGAGCTATTTATATTATTCGCGGGGTATTTTAGAAGGGTGTTACAATAGTGGTATCAGAGCATAGTCGGTCATTGTGACCAGTGTCTTAGTGTCGTTATCCCTTTTGTATGCGACTATTGCAAGGTAACACTGTCGATACTTGTGTTCTAATGAGAATTGTTTTGTGGATTCTCTGAACAATAGCTGGTAGAGGTAATGGAAGCGAAAACGCTGCAATTGCTGAGACTTTGGGGATGCTTGCTGGTGTGCTTGGAGGAAATCAGCAGGGAGCTGGTATTGGTGCTGACAGGCAACTGGGAAATTTTCAGAGGAACAATCCTCCATTGTTCAAAGTCACGCATGACCCTGTTGGCGCTCAGAAGTGGTTGAAGGAAATTGAAAGGATCTTCTGAGTGATTGATTGTGCTGAAGATCTAAAAGTGAGGTATGGTACTTATATGCTGGTAGAAGAAGCTGACGACTGGTGGTTTGCTACCAGGACTGAGATGGAACAAGATGGTACTGTGCTGACTTAGGCTGTGTTTAGAAGGTCTTTTCTGAGAAGGTATTTTCCTGATGACATTCGGGGAAAGAAAGAGATCGAATTTTTAGAGCTCAAGCAGGGTAACATGACTGTAAGTGAGTATGCTTCTAAGTTTACTGAGTTGGCTAAGTATTATGGTCACTATAAAAATGATGAAGAAGGAGAATTCTCTAAGTGTATCAAGTTTGAAAATGGTCTCCGTGACGAGATTAAGCAAGGTATCAGGTATCTACGTATTCACAGGTTTTCTAATTTGGTGGATTGTAGTAGGATTCTGGAAGAGGATCTTGATAATACTAGGTCGAACTCTCGTGGGTTTGCTGATAGGAAAGGAAAGCAACCGATGGGTCGTGGAAAACCGTACGACAGAAATAAGCAGAGGTCTGGTGGGTGGAAAAGGCCTAGTGGGGGAGATTCTACTGCTTCAATCAAGTGCTACAATTGTGGTGAAATGGGGCGTCATATTCAAGAATGCAAGAGTACTGATAAGAAGTGTTTCAAGTGTGGAAATATTGGGCATGTGGCTAATGATTGTAGAGTGAGAATTTTGACTTGTTATAACTGTGGAGAGGAAGGTCATACTCGTCCGCAGTGCACTAAAACGAAGAAGGAGCAGTCTGGTGGAAAGTATTTGCGTTAGCTAGGCAAGAGACTAAGCCTGATGATCGATTGATTAAAGGTACATGTTTTATTAATGGCACACCTTTGATTGCGATTATTGATACTAGAGCGACTCATTCGTTCATTGCTTTGGATTATGCTAAAAGATTGAATTTGGAAATATCTGATATGAAAGGAAGTATGGTTATTGATACTCCTGTATTGTTGGTTAAAAAGAAAGAAGGTTCGATGAGACTGTGTGTTGATTACAGGAAGTTGAATAAAGTTACAATCAAGAATCAGTATCCATTGTCGAGGATTGATGATTTGATGGATTAACTGGTCGGAGCTTGTGTTCGAAGATTGATCCGAGATCCGATATCATCGTTCGTGTAAGCGTAAGATATTCGAATCGTGTTTAGAACGAGGTATGGACATTACGAGTATTCTGTTATGCCATTTGGAGTTACTAATGCACCTGGTGTTTTTATGGATTATATGAACAGGAAATTTCACCCGTATCTTGATAAGTTTGTAGTGGTTTTTATTGATGACATTCTGATCTACTGAAGGAGTAATGAAGAGCATGTAGAACATCTCAGAATTGTGTTGGAATTGTTGAAAGACAAGAAGATTTATGCGAAATTGCCTAAGTGTGAATTCTGGTTGAGTGAAGTAAGCTTTCTTGATCTTGTGATTTCGAAGAATGGTATTGCTATTGATCCTACGAAGGTAGAAGCGGTATCTTAGTGGGAAGTGTTGAATGATGCTTCTGAAATCCGTAGTTTTCTTGGTCTTGCAGGTTACTATAGAAAGTTCATTGAGGGACATTCGAAGTTAGCATTGTCGTTGACTAAGTTAACAAGAAAAGGGCAAGTGTTTGTATGAGATTCGGAATGTGAGAAAGGTTTCCAAGATTTGAAGAGGAGATTGACTAGTGCTCTGATTTTGATATTTCCGAATCCGGCAAAATCTTTTATGTGTCCGTGATGCTTCACCGATGGGTTTAAGCGGTGTTTGATGCAGGATAAGCAAGTAGTGGCTAATGCTTCAAGACATTTGAAGATTCATGAAAGGAATTATCCGACTCATGATTTGGAGTCGAGGTGTATTTGTTTTGAAATTGTGGAGACATTATTTGTATGGTTCTCGATTTGAGGTATTCAACGATCATAAGAGTCTGAAATATCTCTTCGATCAGAAAGAGCTAAATATGAGGCAGAGAAGGTGGTTAGAATTTTTGAAGGATTATGATTTCGGTTTGAATTACCATCTTGGTAAGGAAAATGTTGTTGCAGATGCGTTGAATAAGAAGTCGTTGCATATGTCTATGCTGATGGTGCGTGAATTGGATTTGGTTGAACAATTCAGAGACTTGAGTCTAGTATGTGAGAATACTCCTAATAGTGTTAAGTTGGGTATGCTGAAGTTGACTAATGGTATTCTCGATCAAATTCGAATCAGGGAGAAATCTGATGTTGGTTTAGTTGATAGATTTACGTTGATCAACCTAGGTCAAGAAGGTGAATTCCGAATTGACGTGAATGGTGTTATGAGGTTCGGTGATAGAGTTTATGTTCTGGATATTGCTGAACTTAAGTAAAGTATTCTGGAGGAAGGACATCGTAGTGGATTGAGTATTCATCCTCGTGCTACAAATATGTATCATGATTTGAAGAGGTTGTTTTTGAAATTCCTGGTATGTCACAGACTCAGGATGTCTAATGGAATGTTAAGACATCTGATCTGACATTAAGTGCTGAACAGGTAGAATGGGCTGTACTTTTAAATTCTGTTCTACAACATAATGAACTATCATACCGTAACCTGTAACACCATTGATAAGTGCGAGTTCGATTTAATGGAGTTCGAGCGATTAAGGTTAATTATACAAACGATGTCATGATGAATGCTATGACATCAAACAAATAACCAATGCAAAGTAAATAACACACGTAATTGTTCACCCGTTCGGTTCAACCAACCTACATCTGGAGGCTTCCAGCCGTGGATAAAGTTCACTATTAGCGATCAATTCAAAGACCCTACAACCAACACCCCGTTGATGACCTTCTCACTTAATCACTACCCAATGACACTTTTACCTAAGTCCTACTTAGATATGAGAACCCTCTCACTCCCTTCAATCACACCCGTGTGATTACTTTCTGATTCATAAACTGCTCAAGATACACTTCCATTACACAACTTGATCATGCTTAAAAGCTTTAATCAAGTACAATTCATACATCCTCTTGCCTACTTCAAGGATTATGGTGACCATCCCACCGGGAGGTTCACAACAAACTAGCCCTAATGATTACATCTTTACAATACACGGCTTAGCTTTCAACTAGGTTACAATGCTTCTATTTATAACCCTTTTACCCAACTGGATTTGGGCCTTCATGTGATAGCATAATGCTTTAACAACTCAAGATAACATTAAGCGTAAAACTTCGCTATAAGTTAGGTCTTCAATCGAGCTTTTCTCCTTATCCTTAGCTTCTGATTGAATCTTCTAGGGCTCCACATATGCCTTGAATTTTCGCTACTTGTTGTGCATTCTATTTGACAATATTACGCAACTTTAGGAACGAATCGTAAAGACTTGAGTTCAAGAGTATGATGTCTGATATGATGTTATGACATCTCGTGTGACATGTTGTTCCAGATGTTGATTTAATTCAACACAACATGTTTAGGCATTACAATAGGATTTTCAGGCTGTTCACTATCCTATTGTACATTACATTATTGTTGTTATTATTTGTTTTACACGAATTGAGCCAATCCTAAACAAAGGCACTTACAATCTCCCCCTTTGGCAAATTTTGGCTAAAACAAATAACCTCACTATTTAGTGATTACAACAATAAACAAAACAATAAAAGTGTTCAGGATACCATTGTAGGATGTCTTGACATTGATCTTGACATCTTTATATGTAACCAACACTAACTATCCAGGACCTCACCTTTTCAGGAGTTGATGCACATGAGGAAGAAGATGCATCGCATTCCTGTTAGTCCACGAACCATTCCTTGTCACTGGAGGTGTAGAAAGAGGTCCATGGAGATAAACTATCCTTTCAGGGGCATCCGAGAACCCTTAAGGAGTGACCAGAATATCTCCCTTGTAACTCAGAACACAGGTCACAACTGTGTTCCTAACTCAGATCACAAGTCACAAAAAAATTCACAGCATTCACAGCATTTGAATTTTCTGCTGAATTTGTGACACAGACAATTGTGATCATAACTTTGTGTAGTTGTGATAAGGACAATGACAACAACAGCAGCACTCCTTTCACTCCTTTCTCCCCCTTTTTGGCCAAAAATTGACAAAGAAAGCCCTCACAAAACCAGATCCAAGAACAGCTTTCCCAGATCCGTACAAACCCCATGATGGTTGTGAGAGAGAAGAATGTGACGGAGTTTATATAGGAGATAGCAGTTCAAGAAGATGGCATTAATAAATCTCGTCAAGGATAGGATTCATTGTTGAATGCCTTTAATATCTCCAGGTTGTTTCAGTCACATGAACCAATCCCAAAACATGCACAAATTTTCGGTTAAGGCAATTACTGAACAAATTTAGCCTTTGACCGGCTTTGAAGGCTGAAGATTTATTCCTTATGGGAAATGAATGCCAAATATAGCTCCTCAGATATCCACACCACGTGGTTAAGTCATTTTCCACGTATTCTTCTTGATTCTCTCAAGGGTGCAATGTCTTCGAATGTCATGACATTCGGATAGACATTACCTTACAGTCTTCAACAGCAGTCTTCATTTTCTTCTTACATCCAGACAAAGAGAAGGACAGCTAGTAGCAAGAGACTAGTATCAATAAGCATGGTCATCAATGATGCTTTCTTGAGTGTTGCTGAGAACCAACACAATTACTTTCTTCCTTTTTCCAGACAGCAAAAGAAGGAAGGAAGGAATAAACCAGAAGACTCCAAACTGCTTCACAAGACAACACAGATTAGCTCAAATACACAAGATTTAGATGCCACTTCTATTTCTTGTAGTAAAAGAAACCCCTTGAACATATGCTGAATATATTAGATTCCTTAATTTGATTTACTTCTTCTGATCTTCCATTCACTAGTAGTTGCTAGTACTAGTGAAGTCTTTACCATAATAGCATTTTTGATTTGCCAGACCAAGTTGCTATTAATAAGATCTGAATCTACAAAATTGCTCCAAAAGAATCAAAGCTGCCACTGATGATTCTTTCAAAGATCTCTGAAATTTTCTTCTTAAACTCAGACATATAGCAAGAGCAATTCCTGATGTTGAGACATTCTCCAAGACTTCACTTAGAAGTTCACAATGTCATATTATCCGAACACATAAACATCAGCATATCCATGTCCTCTTCTGACTTCTGATCTTCAGATTAAGTCCAACAATTTTCTTCTGACATATACAAAGTCTCCCTTCAGTGTATATTGTCATTATGGAAAGTTCAACACATATTGACCTCCTTTGTTATGGACAATCAAAAACCATTGTGGAAAACAATTAACCACTATCTCTGAGGTGATAACTCCAATCACCTTGAACTGGCCTTAAGATAACAAAGACATCTAAGAGAATATGTCTTTGTATTTCCACAAATTTTGACATGACTCGGATGGTTGTAAGTCATGTAACCATAGTCCAAACAAACCTCCAACCTTCTTAGTGTGCTTACAAGCTTTACTAAGATTCGAGACTCTCTAACATCCGAAGGATTATCCCTTAATCAAACGTTGATCATATCATCCTTCGCCATTACATTTACTAGTAGTTCCGATACTAGTAAATACTTCAAACCAAAAAGGTAGTTATGCATTGTTGAGCATACTACTTTTAAAACACAAGTAGAATCTTCTTATTCTAAACCAAAGATAGAACTGCCACTTCCGAATGAGGCGTTTGAATATTAAGCTTCATAGTCCCAAGTCTCGCCACGACTTCTAACAATAATGATGTTATAACATCATCGGGACATCGAACCTATCGCTGGGTTCAAGTTGACAACCAGGGGATTTATTTTCATCCATGCTCTTTTATATTCCTCATATGAAAGACATGATCTTCATCTTCAGCAATAAACTCACCAGAATACACTAGAGAGAAATAAACTCTCTACCATGCCCGAAAAAGTCCAATTGCCTTGCATGATATCATACAAACACTTAGTCTCCCATCAAAGTGTTTGTGTATATCTTTATAAGATCCTAATAAATACTTAGTCTCCGTCAAAGTATTCATTAATGGTTAGATTATGCCACCTTCTCAAGGTAGGATAATTGATCTAACAATCTTCTGCTCCATACTTGAAGAATCAGCTGATCCTTACAAACTTCCTCTGCTGAAGAAATAACTTATTTGAGACGATGTTGCAACATCGGACGACATTGATCTCAAACACATGACCGCTTGTACTATGGTTTTGGATGAATGTCCATAGTAATTCAAGCACACTTTCTTGTAGGGAATACAAGAGTACACCAAAAGTCGATCACCCTTCATGATCGATCCACAATACCATAAATACATGCACCACTAGCATGTAACATTTTCACCTTGCTCCGCTTCCCTTGATAAGATGGTGGGGTTATTCTTGACATACTCCTTTAGACAAGTGCATACCAATGTTCTATTATGTGAGGACACCACATAATTGAACTCAAGTAGGAAGAGGAACTTCTCATGAAAGAGTCGGGAACCATGATCTTTTGATAATAACTCCTCCTTGCTTCTAACAAGATCATCCTAGGTGAAATGGATGACTTTTCAAGGTGCAGACACCAACTATTGGACATTGGTTGAAACAATTCCAATGCCAAAACATTCCATGGATGATTTTTCATCGAAGCGGTGTTCCATGCTCGATAGACTTGACAAGAGATACAAAGCCTATATTCCTTTGATGAGAGTCATCACTAGACAAATTGAGATAATGATTCTCAATACCGTAATGTCAAGACATTTTGTATGACATGTCTTCAAAGGTCTTCGGTCAAGGACTCCCGAATATCACCGATCCTTTCAGAGAATCATGGAATTCTCCAATAAATGTGCAGCTTTATGAGATTGGTAGCCAATCATCTTGTACTCCTATACTTCTTGGAGACCACAAAGATCATGAGAAATAAACTCAAGCATCTTATAAACCAGTGATTGATCACCCGCAGCCTCGAATGAATGTTATCCATCATCCTCTTTATGGACACATTGTTGAGCTCTTCACTACACATAGTAAGCACTTTTATTTGGAATTTGCCACAGTTCCAAATTTAGAATCCTTAGTTTGCTTGCTACACAAGTTTCGATTGCCACACTGTCACTTGTACTAGAAGAAACTTTATTATCAATCATGAGAATGTTCAATTTAACAAGATCTCATCTGTCTCTTCTCAAGATCTGTGTCTTCGAAAGTTGTGATGTTGTACATCCTTTTCACCACATACTTCAAAACTCTTGATTCGATTTCCACATATTTATCACATAAATATTCAGCTCCCATCGCTAGTCGTTAGAATTATCTACTCACAGATACATTGATGATCACTTCTTCACATTTACCAAGCATATTTACTTGGTCGAAGTCACAAAGATGATGTTCTAACATCGATAAGACATCATCCATCACTGAGGGAAACATGGAAATCACAACTAACAACAGTTGTTCAAGTATCTAATCAAATCATAATGATTTGCTTCAAAGGAAATATGCTCTATGGACATGAACAGAGTTCCCCAATTCTGGTTCCTTTGATCAGAAGGATCTTCCAGACAAGAGCTTATCTTGCTTTCACATACAAGGATTGCTGAAGATACCTTTATAAGTCCTTTTAAGTACATTGAGCTCAGCTACTATACTCCCATAAGCTTTGGTCAGAAATAAACTGACACTGGAGTAGATAACTTGATCGTGTGATCAACTAATACAAAGCAGATGTCTCCTCTTCCAGATCAGGAGTAGGTCCCAAACATATGTACTCACACTACATGTGTTTAGCACCCAGAACATTTGTTCTTCAAATGGAAACTGTATAATGTTCTAACATTCTTAAGAACATCAGTTCCATCTTCTTGAACACATTATCCTTGATGATCTTCAAGGTCTTCAAAACAACTTGCAGATGAATATGAGAATCATTGATCAATTGATACTCATCAGCACTATCAATAAATGCCTTTATGAGTGGACTTGAGGAAGACCCAAGTATCTTTGACAACATTGATAGGTTGTAAAGTCTGCTAAAAATCTGTTGAGACAAACCAACAACCCTAGAGTTCTACTTTCACTTTAGGGGTTGTATCAGAAGCTATGCAGCGGAATAGCCAAATTTCAACAGAATTTACACAATGCTTACTCCATATTGTAAGCATGGCACATAAGGATTGAAAATAAATCAATCCTACAATTTGTTTGCTTCTTCACCAAGCAACATCCTAGACCAAACCCTAAAGCCCTGTTCTGTAGAAGCTTTTTAAACATAAAGGATACCTTATCAATATCTTCACTCCCGCATGAAGGTTTTGATAACTTTCTCCTCTGTGCTGAATATAGATTGAACAATGCACTCCAAAAATCTTCACTCCCGCATGAAGTCTCTGAATTAGTTCAACCTTACAGCTGATCAAGTTGGTCTAGTTATTCCCAATTTTGGTCCATCCTCCACTTCTAGGGACCATTTAACATGAACACTACACGTTCAAACAATCTTCTACCTTGAACACAACCAGAAAGTATCCCCCATGGATCTCATCCGAAATGCAGAGGATGCCCGCTCGATACCAATTGAAATTCTGGTATGTCACGCACTCGGGATGTCTAATGGAATGTTAAGACATCCGATCCGACATTAAGTCTTGAATGTAGAATGGGCAGTTTTTAAATTCGTTCTACAATGTATAATGAACTATCATACCGTAACCGTAACACCATTGATAAGTGCGTTCGATTTAATGGAGTTCGAATGCTTAAGGTTAATTATACAAACTGATGTCATGATGAATGCTATGACATCAAACAAATAACCAATGCAGAAAGTAAATAACACACAGAATTGTTCACCCGTTCGGTTCAACCAACCTACATCCGAGGCTTCCAAGCCGGATAAAGTTCACTATTAGCGATATCATTCAAAGACCCTACAAACACCCCGTTGACCTTCTCACTTAATCACTACCCAATGACACTTTTACCTAAGTCCTACTTAGATATGAGAACCCTCTCACTCCCCTTCAATCACACCCCGTGTGATTACTTTCTACAGTTCATAAACTGTTCAGAAGATACACTTCCATTACACAACTTGATCATGCTTAAAAGCTTTAATCAAGTACAATTCATACATCCTCTTGCCTACGGGCTTCAAGGATTATGGTGACCATCCCACAGCCCGGGAGGTTCACAACAAACTAGCCCTAATGATTACATCTTTACAATACACGGCTTAGCTTTCAACTAGGTTACAATGCTTCTATTTATAACCCTTTTTACCCAACTGGATTTGGGCCTTCATGTGATAGCATAATGCTTTTAACAACTCATAACATTAAGCGTAAAACTTCGCTATAAGTTAGGTCTTCAATCGAGCTTTTCTCCTTATCCTTAGCTTCGATTGAATCTTCTAGGCTCCACATATGCCTTGAATTTTCGCTACTTGTTGTGCATTCTATTTGATGTAATATTCTGATAACTTTAGGAACAGTATAGCAAGAGATGATGTCCGACATCTCGTGTGACATGTTGTTCCGTATGTTGATTTAATTCAACACAACATGTTTAGGCATTACAATAGGATTTTCAGGCTGTTCACTATCCTATTGTACATTACATTATTGTTGTTATTATTTGTTTTACACGAATTGAGCCAATCCTAAACAAAGGCACTTACAGTTTTGGTGGCCTGGAATGAAGAAGGAAATTGTTGAGTTTGTTTATGCTTGTTTGATTTGTCAGGAGTCAAAAATCGAATATCAGAAACCGTCGGGATTGATGGAACCGTTGTTCGTTCCGGATTGGAAATGGGATGGCATCTCTATGGACTTTGTGTCTGGTCTACCGAGGACAGATAAGGATCGTGATGCTATTTGGGTTATCATGGATAGGTTGACGAAGTCTTCTCATTTTATACCAATGAGAATGGATTATCTGATGGAGAAATTGGCTCAATTGTATGTTGAGAGGATTGTAAGTTTGCATGATATTCCTGCTAGTATTGTGTCAGATAGAGATCCGAGGTTTACGTCTATGTTCTGGACAAGGTTACAAGAAGCCTTGGGTACTAAGTTGAGGTTGAGTTCTACTTAGTTACTTACCTTTGATTGATTTTACCTACAACAATAATTTTTATTCGAGTATTGGTATGGCTCCGTTTGAGGCATTGTATGGTAGGAGGTGTAGGACACCGTTGTGTTGGTGTGAATCTGGAGAAAGTGTTGTGATTGGGCCAGAGATTGTCCAACAGACTTCAGAGAAGATTAAGATGATTCAGGAGAAGATAAGGGCTTCTCAGAGTCGTCATAAGAGTTATCATAATAAGAGAAGGAAGAATCTCGAGTTTAGTGAAAGAGATCATGTGTTTATGCGAGTTACTCCAATGACTAGTATTGGTCGAGCTTTGAGGTCAAAGAAGTTAACTCTGCATTTTATTGGTCCGTTCCAAATTATGAAGAAGGTTGGAAAGGTTGCTTATTAGATTGCTTTACCGCTGGCGCTTGCGAATTTGCATGATGTATTTCATGTATCTCATTTGAGGAAGTACATTGCTGATCCGTCTCATGAGCTTCAGGTAGATGATATACAGGTGCGAGATAATCTAACTGTTGAAATAATGCCTATGAGGATTGAGGATCGGAAGTTGAAGAAATTGCGGGGTAAAAAGATGGAGTTGGTGAAGGTGGCTTGGGGAGGACCAGCAGGTGGTAATGTTACCTGGGAGTTGGAGAGCCAGATGAAGGACTATTACCCGAAACTTTTCGTCTAAGGTATGTTTTCGAGGACGAAAACTCTTTTAGTGGGGGAGAGTTGTAACACCCCAATATTTTCAATTATTAAATAATTTGAATTTTAGTTATTTATTTAATTAAAATTTGAATTATTAGAATTATTGGGATTTTTGGAGAATAAATGAATAAAAGGAGAAAATTGGAATTATGGTATAATGAGTAGAAGTGAGGGGTGTGTAGAGTAAAAGTCTCTAATTTTATTATTTTGTTATTATTATAATAAAAAGGAAAATAAGAAGATAGGAAAAAGGAATTGGGAAAAGTGAGAAGAGGAATCCTACGTGAAAAGAGAAGAAGAGGCAAAGAGAAGAGGAACACTCAAAGCTTCAAGGATTCGAGATTTTGACCAAGGTAAGGGGCGATTTCTCTAATTATAGTGTATTATGGATTTTGAGAATGATAAAATAGATTAAGAGATTAGGAATCCCAGATTTAGGATTTTTAGGTTTATGAGTTTAAAATCCAATTTCATGATTTTTGATGTTTTGATGCAATTTGATGTTGTATAGTTGTTATAGAATGTTTTGGCATGTTATTGTTGTGTTGGAATCATGTAATGAGTTCTATTTTGGTGTTGGTGTGAATTGAATTCATGTTGGTATGATTGGATTGAATTGGAAAAATAGAGAAGGCTGTAAAATTAAGTTTTTCTACCACATACATCGCATGAACCGGTTACCCTCTGGGAGGAACCAGGTTCCACATATAAATTCCAGCAAATTAATTTTTCTGAGTCGTAAGAACCTATTACCCTGTGGGGGGAACCGGGTTCCTGGTACATTTTCCAGGTGGGTGATTTTTATAAAACATGGAAACCGGTTAGTCCTTGGGAGGAACCAGGTTCTTCATACATTTCCCAGTAGCAGGTTTTCACTATGATAGTGGGAACCGGTTACTCCTCTGGAGGAACCGATTACCACTGTTACTTTTTGAAAAATACTAAATTTTGAAAATTCATAACTTTCAAACCGTAATTCCTTTTTAATCGCTGTTTTGGACATTATTACTTAAATAAAATATTCTATTTTATGATATGAAGAAAATAATAGTAACTTGATTTTACTTTGAAAAGCGTTGACTTTCCGATGATGCGGTTTATTCTTTTGTGCATATTTAATGTATATGCATGTTAGGTTGAAGTTGTGTGATGATGTATGAGTCCATATTGATGGCTGTATTCATATGTTAGTGATAACATTACGGGTTGATGTGTAATTGCTTATGCATGTTATGCTGTTTGATGATGTTCATGATAAATGATGATATCATGTTTTGTATTGATGATGGTTTATGATGTATGACGTTATCATAACCTTTATTGAATGTTGCACGCTTTTATGATGTGCATGCATATACATTCTGGTGGTAGCTAATGCCCATTATGTGGAATTAGTGAGTATTGTCAATAACCGTTTACGAGTGATTATGGGTGGTGAGGCTGCATTCATGTCCGGGTGATTATGGACGAATCGATGTAACTGTATTCGGGTGAATATAGATTAGTGTGTGACTTATTTCACGTTTTGGTACCACATGCATAGAGTCTTGCATTGCATTTGTATGAATTATAACATGATAGGATGGTTTCCAGTGTTATAATTTGGTTGTTGTGTTTTGATGCATGTTCATGACTTGTGCTTTGTGTGGGATAAATGATTGCATCTATCTGTGCTAAATAGGGTGAGATAATAGCTTGGTTTTTGTGGGATGAATGATTCAATCTATCTGTGCTAAATAGGGTGAAATAATAGCTTATAAAGTTCTATTTATTTTATGAATTTATAATGCACCTTAATTAGGATGTAGTCTCACCCTTACTTTGATGATTTCAGATTGAAGCTATAGCGGCTTAGGAGTTGGTGAGGATGGCTCGTAGAGTCATGTTATCTAGTTATCACGTGTCGGTGTCATGATCTGGTCTTGTAACACTGGGGAACATTGTCTAAAGTTGTTATTAAACTCAGTTTTTATTTGATGTTTTAGTTGGATAATTATTTTTATGGATTAAGGCGTTGACCTTTTGGATTGGTGTTTATTTGGTTTGAATTATCCAAGTTCTGATGTTATTCCGCTGTGTTGAGGATGTCTATGTGATAATTATTTGAATTATGTTCCTTAGTAAATCATGACAAATGTATGGAATTTATTTTTAATAATTGTGATGCCCTTTAATACATGCTAACTCTGAGCTATTGATATTATTCGCGGGGTATTTTAGAAGGGTGTTACAAGTGTGGCTATAATTGCATTAATTGTATGTTTATTACTTTGGTACTTGAATTGTCGAGCTATTTCATATGGATAATTATATGAAGTGTGAGAGATTCTTTTGATATATATTATTATGAATTACTTATAATTATATATTTTCATGATGATATTAATTATCACCCTTCTGTTGGAATGATATTTTATACAACATCACTCAGGTGCCAAAGATAGTGGTGCTTCGCACGAGGATAGTTGAGGAGCTTAGATTGGTATGTCCGCTTGTTTAGGTAGTGAGACGATTCTCTGGTCATGTAACACTAGGGGAATATTTCGAACTCATGTTTGTTGATGAGAGATATTGTTAGACTGTCATATTTGTTATTTGTATGTTAAGTGGCCTTGGTATCCAATGATTGGATTATATATCTTATTTTGATATGATACTTGGTATGTGGATATATGATTATCATATGGGATATAATAATTAATAGTATGTGAGAAAAGAATTATTCCGCTGTGATGTGTATAGTTTGATGAAATGTGAAGTTAAATATGTGTTATAATTATGACCAGGTGTATGTTTGTATTGTTTCATTGTTGTTTGTAAACACACGTGACACCCTTTTAAGCTATGCATACTTTCTTACTCTGATTATGTTTTCAAATTTCTTTGGGTTAGAAATGGGTGTTACATTAGTGGTACCAGAGCATGGTCGGCCAATTGGCCAGGTTATTAATGTCTTTATTTCCTTGGTATTTGATTTTTGTATGTGACATGACCGATAATGTATGTATTTTGTTGTTGGACGTCTTAGGACGATGGTTGCAGGAAAGAATAATGATGTTATTGTTGAGGCATTGAGAATGTTGGCTGGATGTCTTGGGAAGATTCAACGGGTGAATGCTGGTAACACAGACGAGGATGATGAGTTTCGTGCTTTGGGGAAATTCCAAATGAACAATCCTCCAATATTTGAGGGAGAGCATGAACCTGAAAAGGCGCAAGCATGGTTGAAGTCAATTTAGAAGATCTTTCGAGTCATGACTTGTACTAATGCGCAGAAGGTGGAGTTTCGTACTCATAAGCTTGAGAAGAAAGTTGAGGATTAGTGGAACAACACTGTTCATAGGTTTGATGAAGATGATATTGAGGTTACTTGGGCTCCTTTTCCATGATGCTTTTCTAGAGAAGTATTTTCTGGAAGATGTGCATGGAAAAAAAGAGGTCGAATTTCTTGAGCTGAAGCAGGGTAACGGGAATGTTGTAGAGTATGCTGCAAGATTTTAAGAGTTGATTAAGCATTGTCCTCATTACAATACCGCTAATGTTGAAAGGTCTAAGTGTCTTAAGTTTATGAATGGTTTAAGACCTGATATCAAGAAGGTATTGGTTATCAACAGAGTGCTCGTTTTTATGAGTTGGTAAACAAGAGTATGATTTATGATAAGGATAGTAGGGAGAGTGCTTCCTACTATAAGAATTTGTATGATAAGAAAGAGAAAGGTCAATTTCGTGGGAAGTCATATGATGAAAAGAGGAAACAACAAGCTGGCTATGGCAAGAAGCCAAGTGGGGGAGGAGCTTCTACTCCTATTAAGTGCTTTAAGTGTGGTGTCGAAGGGCATCGTGCTTTTAAGTGTGAGAAAGATTTTGGGAAGTGTTTCAAATGTGGCAAGCCAGGTCACAAAGTTATTAATTTCAAGGTTGGTTCGAGTGTGACTTGCTACAACTGTTGTGAGCAAGGTCACATTAGTACCAGGTGTGATAAGACAAAGAAGGATCAAGCTAGAGGGAAAGTGTTTGCATTGTCTGGTTCTGAGACTGCTGCTAAGGATATACTAATCTGAGGTAAGTGCTTTATTATTGGTACACCTTTTATTTCTATCACTGATACTGGTACAACACATTCTATCATTTATTTGGATTGTGTTAAGAGTTTGAATCTTGAATTGTATGATATTCATGAAATATGGTTATTTATACTCCTGCTATGGGTTTGGTGTATACTTAGGTTGTGTGTTTGAATTGTCACTTGAGTATCTTTTATGGAAACTTTAGGATTGATATAGTTTGTCTTCCGTTAGATCAACTTGATATGATTTTTGGTATGAATTGGTTGGAGTTCTTAAAGGACTGTGATTTTGGTTTGAACTATCATCCGGGTAAAGCAAAATATTATTGTTGATGCTTTGAGTATGAAGTATTTACATATGTTGACGTTGATGATGCAAGAGTTGGACTTACTTGATCAATTTCGATATTTGAGTTTAGTTTGTGAAAAGACTTCTTCTGGTGTTAAGCTTGGTATGTTGAAGCTTACTAGTGGTATCCTTGATGATAATCGAGAAGGTCAAAAATTTGATTTAAGTTTAGTTAATCAATTGACATTGATCAATCCTGGTCAAGGTGGTGATTTTCAGAATGATGAGAATGGTATCATGAGGTTTCACGATAGAATTTGTTCTAGATGTGGGAGAATTGAAGAAAAGTATTCTTGATTAAGGACATCATACTGGTTTATGTATTCACCCTAGATCTACTAAGATGTATTAAGATTTGAGGAAATTATTTTGGTGGTCTGGTATAAAGAAGGATATTGCAGTGTTTGTGTATTCATGTTTGATCTGTCAAAAGTCTAAGGTTAAACATCAGAAACTTTCTGAGTTGTTGCAACCGTTATCCATTCCTGAGTGGAAGTGGGATAACATTTCTATGGATCTTGTTTCGGGTTTTCCAAGGACTTTGAGTAATTGTGACGCTGTTTGGGTTATTATTGATAGATTAACAACATTTGCTCACTTTATTCCGACTAGGATGGACTATTTGATGGAAAGGTTTGTTAGGTTATATATTGAGAAGGTTGTAAGTTTGCATGATATTCCGCCGAGTATTGTTTCTGATAGAGATCCAAAGTTTACTTCGAATATTTGGGAAGGTTTGCAAGGTTCTTTGGGTACGAAGTTGCATTTGTGTTTGGCATATCATCTGCAAACAAATGGTTTGACTGAAAGAATGATTTAGTCACCTGAGGATCTTTTGAGAGCTTCTATTTTGGAGCAAGGAGGTGCTTGAGATAGTTACTTGCCTTTGATTGAGTTTACTTATAACAACAATTTCTGTTTGAGTATTGGAATGGTACCGTGTGAGGCTTTGTATGGACGAAGGTGTGGGACGCCTTTGTGTTGGTATGAATGAATCTGGCGAGAGTGTTATGGTTGGACCTGAGATAGTTCAACAGACTATAGATAAGATTAAGATGAATCGAAAGAAGATGGATATTTCTCAGAGTTCTTAGAATAGTTATCATGATAAGAGGAGGAAAGCGCTTAAGTTTGAGAAAGATGACTGTGTATTTTTGAGGGTTAGTCTAGTAACTGGTGTTGGTAGAGATTTAAAGTCGCGCAAGTTGACGTCGCATTTCATTGGTCCTTATCAAATTTCTGAGAGAGTAGGTGAAATGGAATATCAGATTGCTTTGCCTTCGTCACTTGCTAATCTCCATGATGTGTTCCATGTATTTTGGTTGAGGAAATACATTGCAGATTCATCTCATGTTGTCCAATTAGATGATGTTCAAGTAAGAGATAATTTGACAGTTGAGATATCACCTATGCGGATAGAGGATAGAGAAGTGAAGCAACTTTGAGGTAAAGAGATCTCTTTGGTGAAAGTGGTTTGGTGAGAACTGACAGATGGTAATGTGACTTGGGAGCTTGAGAATCAGATGAAGGAATCGTATCCTGAGTTGTTCGTTTGAGGTGATTTTCGAGGACGAAAATCTTTTAAATGGGAGAGAGTTGTAACATCCCAATTTTTAATTGTCATCTATTTATTTATTTTATTAACTATTATATTATATAGTAATTAATTAAATTGTGTGATTTGGTGAATATTTGAATATATGGGTTATTGGGTTATTAAGTGTATTAATGAATGAAATAACTTATTTCCTAATAATGAGAAATATAAGTAACGAGGGGGTGTGAGTTACTAAGCCCAATAAGAGAAATAATAGTTAGTAAGGGTTATGAGAAAACAAAAATTATAATACTCATTTTGTGAAAAGAAGATAAAGACTCAACAGAAGAGAAGAGAAGAGGAGAAAAGAGAGAAGTTGAGGCTAACCCTAAAGTGTTCAACCTAAGGAGGTAAGGGGAGTTTTCATGTTATTAGGGATTTATATCATATGAATAATGGGGAAGGCCATTTTGTAGGAACGGGTATCTCAAATTCTATGTTTTTGTATGTTTAGGTTTTGAGATAGATTTCATGAATTTGAGGTCGGAAACATGACTTGATATTTATACTTAATGTTATGTGTTGAATACATGTTATAATGCTATAATCTTGTGAATTTGGCTGATTGGAATGGGTATTGTGGGTCAATATCGTGGAAGGAAAAATGTTGTAAAAAAGGGGATTTTCTCAAAATCGCAGAGGGCGCTTAGCGCAGTAGGGTGCGCTTAGCCCGAAGGCTTTTGTAACTCAGCGCTGTAGGACGCGCTTAGCACGATCTGTGTTGTGGAATTTTATGATTTTTACTCTTTGACTTGGGATCCTGTTTGCTTATGTTGTACGGGATATTTTCATGTATTTTAATAATTTATTGGCAAAATACCCTTTTTGGTCCCTTAAGTATACCTCGGGGTCCATTCTGGTCCCTTATCTAAAAAAAGTGTCAAAGTGGTCCTATAATTGTACAAAAAGTTCCACGTTAGTCCTTTCCGTCCATTTTTTTAAACGACGTCAATTCTTTGACTAGGTGGCAGATGACATGGCTCATGTTTGTACGGGTGGCAGATGACATGGCTAGCATGTACGGGTGGCAGATGACATGGCTAGCATAACTTTTTAAAAACATTTCAGAATTTTGAACAAACCAAGATTTGAACACAAGACATCTTGATTACTACACACTACACTTACCACCAAACCACTTTGCTTCATGTGTATTACATTAACAAATGATATATATATATATATTTCACATTATTATTATTATTATTATTATTATTATTATTATTATTATTATTATTTTAATATTATTATTATTATTATTATTATTATTATTATTACTTTGATTTAAAAAATAAAAACTGAATAATATTCTTAAATTTACTTATATTATTAAATTTAAAATAATCATATTATTATTAATAATAATATTCAGGATTTAATAATATAATTAATATTATTTTTTAAAGATCTAGAATATTAATAATACTATTAAATTTACATATATTATTAAATTTATAAAATAATATTATTAATAATAATAATATTCTGATTTAATAATATTATTAATATTATTTAAAAAATCCAGAATATTAATAATATTATTAAATTTACTTATATTATTAAATTTATAATATTGAAAATTGGTAGTAACAAGTTATGAGAAATTATTGTACATTTAATTTTATTGAAAATCCAGAAATTATTGTAAATTTAATAATATAAGTAAATTTAATAATATTATTAATATTCTGAATTTTTAAAAATAATATTAATAATATTATTAAATCCTGAATATTATTATTACTAATAATATTATTTTATAAATTTAATAATATAATAAATTTAATAATATTATTAATATTCTGGATTTTTTTAAAATAATATTAATAATATTTCGTTTTAAAAAATAATAATATCCTTATATATTATACCATTTTTAAACATATATTCGGTTTTATAAATATAATATTCAGTTTTAAAAACATATAATATTTATTTATTTATTTTTAATAATTTATTCATGCAAAAATGGTAAAAATAATAATATTATTCAGTTTTTATTTTTAAATCAAAGTAATAATAATAATAATAATAATAATAATAATTTACTTATATTAATAATATTAGTATAATAATAATATTATTATTATTCTGGATTTTAATAATATAAGTAAATTTAATAATATTATTAATATTCTGGATTTTTTAAATAATATTAATAATATTATTAAATCCAGAATATTATTATTATTAATAATATTATTTTATAAATTTAATAATATATGTAAATTTAATAGTATTATTAATATTCTAGATTTTAAAAATAATATTAATAATATTATTAAATCCTGAATATTATTATTAATAATAATATGATTATTTTAAATTTAATAATATAAGTAAATTTAAGAATATTATTCAGTTTTATTTTTAAATCAAAGAAATAATAATAATAATAATAATAATAATAATAATAATAATAATATTAATAATAATAATAATAATAATAATAATAACAATAATAATATTAATAGTAATAATAATAATATTAATAATGTGAAATATATATATATATATATATATATATATATATATATATATATATATATATATATATATATATATATATATATATATATATATATATATCATTTGTTAATGTAATACACATGAAGCAAAGTGGTTTGGTGGTAAGTGTAGTGTTTAGTAATGAAGATGTCTTGGGTTCAAAAACTTGTTTGTGCAAAATTTTGAAATGTTTTTAAAAAGTTATGCTTACTATGCCACGTGTCTGATGACCAATTGCTACGTCATCTGCCACTGATTCCACGCGTACAAACATGAGCCATGTCATCTGCCACCTAGTCAAAGAATTGACGTCGTTTAAAAAAATGGACGGAAAGGACTAACGTGGAACTTTTTGTACAATTATAGGACCACTTTGACACTTTTTTTAGATAAGGGACCAGAATGGACCCCGAGGTATACTTAAGGGACCAAAAAGGGTATTTTGCCTAATTTATTTGATAGAGTTTGGATAGGCTTTGGAATAGAAAATCGATGAATACAAGATACTTGATTTTGTATATGTTTGTTGTATCTTGGTGGTTATTGAAAATAACATTGGTTGGCTTGTATGCTATATGTTATTTGTGAGTTGTAATGATGATTAATACTATGTAAATGCATTGTTAATGATGTTTATATGATAATGATGTTTCTTGTAATTGTTGGTGGATAATTCAATGTGTTGAATTATTGTGATATGCTTGGATGATTAAGATTACATGATGGTCTAAATTGCATATGTTTGATGGTAACAACACATGCATTCATGGGGATATTGTACTCTGTTTGGTGGCTTTGTTCCTTGTGTGAAGCGGAGGCGGTGGACTACATTTTCATATTTGGGCTTTGATCCTAGTCCGAATCGGAAGTGTCACTCTAATTCTAGATAAGGAATCGAGAGTGAGGTGAGCTAGATGTTCATGTTGGTACCACATACATGAGTCACATTGATTTGTGTTGTACCCCAATTTTTGCCCCTAATATTCTCTTATACTTCATACAATTGCATTGCACAAAGATCACAAATTGGTTCTCTCTCTCTCTCTCTCTCTCTCTCTCTCTCTCATCTTTAGGGTTTTTCCTTGGGAGATCACAAAGCACCCCGTGGAAGTGATTATTGTTTGTGTGTGATGATTGATATTTGGCTAACCATGATGTGCATACTTTTCTCTCTAAATGATTTAGGTGAAGGGTGCAAAAGTTCCTCAAAAGTTGATAGGTTCATGTGTTTATTTCCATGTCTTCTCTCATCAATTCTCAAAGATTTTGAAAGTATTTTCTCTCTTTTAAGACTTATTTTATCATCAAATATTCTCTCTTATCTTGAATATATGCTACATGCTTGAAAGAGACCATCAATTTCAAAAATTTCTCTATCCCATGGCCATCTCTCTTGAAATTAGGGTTTTGGACTTCTAAGGACCATATCTTGGTGTGTGTATGTGTGAAGTTTGTGGATGAATTCAAGATCATTTGATCCTTAAAATACTTCTAATATATATGCTTTGATTAAAGAAGTTTAAGTGATGAGAAGTTTGTTTTGAAGACCTATGATTCCCCACTCTCTAGATTGACACTTCATTTATCTTGTATGACTTCAAAGGATCATATCTTGGTCATCCCTTGCCTCCTTGAGCTCACTTTTCTTTCAAAATGAATCTAAGGATGTCTACAACAACTTAGTTCAATTGGTGAGAAAAGAAACTGCTTGGAAGTTTTCCTATGAGGTCAAAAGATTACAAGTCCTTGATGAATTTCTCAATCTTTGGTTAATCAACTTCAAATGAACATATCTTGATCATCATTTATCATTTTGAGGTCATTCTTTTTGCATAATAATCTTGAGGATTTCAAATGTATCCCCATATAAACCTTGAAGATTGAAAGTGTTTAAATAAGCCAAAAGATTATAGGTTATTTCACAAATTTTCATCAACTTCACAAGGTCATAACTTTCTCAATTTTCAGAACTTTTGAGTGATTCTTTTTTCCAAATGTTCTTTGAGAGGTATACTTCATATCATCTTTGAAAATCAAGAGAAAATTTTGAGTGAAAATGAAAGTTTGAAGAAGAAACATTATAGGTCTAGAAAGTAGCATGCTTGACCAAGGCCTGGCCAGAAAATTCATTATTTTTTCAAGAATCCTAAAGGTGCAATCTCTCAGCTCAAGCATCTATTTGATTTGATTCTTTTTGCATTGTGTTCTACTCTTTTAATAATTCATTTGACTCAAGGAAAATCAGAAAACGCACAAGGGAATTCGATTTGGCCTCATTTCAAAGTTTGTGCAAAATCTTATTTTGAGCTCACCACCAATTTTTGCATTTGTGCGTGTAACTCAATTTTAAGCCAAGTTAAGCCTTGTTTTCGTGACTAATTGTGATTAATAACTTCCCATGATTAATTAGCATATCAAAACGCAAGGAATGATTGAGTTTTGATGCACATAAGGTCACACTTTCTTCATGAACACGGGTGTGCATGATTTCCACGGAAATTGCATCGTTCACCCTCCTTTTTGATCCCATTCACTTCTCCTATAAATAAGCAAGTCATTCCACTCATTTCCTCAAGATTTGAGAGCCAGAAAATATCTACCAAACTCACACCAAACCTCATATTTCTGAGATTTCGTTTTCACTCTAAGACCACTTCCAATTTGAAATTAACCTTTCATTCTTCTTCCTTGAACCTCACTGAAGCTAACAGAACAAGAATCGTTCCTTAAAGCTTCTTGAATCGTGCTATCCAAGTCCAGTTTCAGAGTTCTGAAAGTGGACTTCGTTTAGGTAGAAATTTCCATCAAACCTTGCAAAATAAAACATCATTGCACTCTCCTCATCTCCCTGATCCTTGTGATCTTTACCATTTGCATTTTCATCAAGTATTGACTGAGAAATCCATCAAAATCCTATTCGCTATTATTTGAGTTTTTTCAATAATTCTCTTCACTCAATGTAAATAAATTTTTTGCGAGCATGTGGTTGAGATCGTCTTGAAGAGACGAATTTAAGGATACCACCCATTGCTATTGATTTTACAGTTTGAGGAACTCCAATTCTGGGAGACTGGAGGTTGAAGACGACCTACGTGTCTGTCTTCAACCAATGAAAGTGTGCCGTGTCATTTTTTTGAATTGGATCCGGTGAAAATGTTTTATCATGCACGCATAATGTGAGCCCTTGGATCTGATTACTTTTGTGTGTCAGACTCCATCCAACGCGTGATATCTTTTCTTGTTTTATTTTTTTAATTTGATTTTAATTCCTGATCTGATGTGAAAATCAGGAGGGTCCATATCAAGCACGGCGCGCCATGTCCATTGGATGTGATTACTAACGCATTTTGACTATGATCAGATGGTCCACATTTTTCTGCTTTTATTTTATTTTCTGATTTTATATTTTAAACTTTAAAAAATCATATAAAATTCATTTCTGGTCCAAAAATTATAAAACAATTCACAAAAATATTTTGGAATATTATCTTTATAAATTTTATTTTTTCATAATTTTATTTTCAAATTTGATATTTTTTATGATTTTTCCCCTTTATCTGATGTTTTAAAATACTTTTTAACATTTAAAAATTCTGAAAAAAATTGTGGAAGGATTCAATGATCACTTGACAAATATTGGTGACCTCATTTTTTTTATTTCTGATTTTTTTTTCTATTTTTGGTTTATTTCATCATTTCCTTTTTATTTTAAAAATAACTTTTGACTTAGAAAAATTCTAAAAAAAATTTGTCAACACATGTTGACCTTTGTTTGACTTTGGGTAATTTTCTTGGAATTTTATTTTGATGAAAAAATACTATTTATGTATTTCGTCAATAAAGTCCAATTAAATAACCTAATTTCAATATTTTTATTTGATTTTTATTTTTTATTTTTTATTTTTGCTGAATTTTAAATTTAATTTGGAGTCATAAATTTCCTCAACATCAATGGAATTTAGATGTTGATAGGTCTGTTGACCAAATCCACCAAGAAAGTTGATTGATTTTGACAAAGTTAGACGGAATAAAATTCATCTGATGCAAAATAAACTTGGAAATTATTTCATCCTCTCCATCTTATTTTTCTTTCTTTTTTTTTGTCCGGATTCGGAAAAAGTGATCAATTGGTGGCATGAACTTCAAAGTTCAAGCAGAAGCCCCAAAAGATGACTTGAGTTTTGATCTTGGTTCAACACTTGTGGCACTTGTCGTGTGGTCGCATTGATTTCTAATCAAGCTTCTGGCAAGTTTCCACTAACTTTGACCATTTGAAATTCTCAATCATTTATTATCAAGTGATGTGATAATTCCAAAACTGGTGATATACTTGACAAAAAACAATTGAAACTTGTCGTGTGGTCGCGTTGATTCTATCAAGCTTCAGAAAAATCTTCATGCGTAAGTTTCAAGATGGTCACCTTACTAACGACTAATTACTAACAGATCTTTCTAACATTTATTATTTGCTCTTTATTTTTCTGCTATTTACTTTTCTGCTCTTTATTTTTTATGCATTTTATTTTAGCATTTTTACATTTCATGCTATTTTTCTTGCTCATTTGAGCACTTTATTTTTTATGTCATTTTTCCTTTGCTCACTTGAGCATTTTATTTTCCTTTTTTTAAAACACTTAATAATTCCACTTAAACATAAAAAAACTTCTAATTGGACTTGGTTACTATCCTTGTGCTTTGAGCTTGATCTTTGGACTTAGGATTATGACCTTTACCTCAGCTTGGAGATTTTTGTGCCCTTGGTGTTATTCTATCTTGTCTGATTATTATCTATGTATGCAGGTTATTCTATTATACTCGATTAAGAGTGGATTTCCTCAAAATGCAGCCGTTACTCTGCCCATTTTTTAAGACAATAATTCATCTGAGACCTTGAATTATCTGAAGCTTGGTTTTTTGTCTGGTAATTTGTTGATTGTGTGGGTTATCCAAAGGATGGGATGTGGTATTGGCTCTTGATGTCAAGTACTAATCTTCTCACCTGTTTAGATATTTCTTTACCCTTACCTTTTATCTTATTCACTTAGGTTAGCCTCTTCATCTCGTTCCCGTTCTTTAATTTTCAAAACCTTCCCTCTTTTTCAAAGGATTCTTGTTTTAAAAACTCGAAACGCTTTCATAAAAAACTTGGAGTTAGGTCCATGAATTATTTTTTCAAACTTTCTTTTCTTAATAAACTTTCAATCCATTTAATAATACTTTGACTTTTCTTTTCATAAGACTAAAAAACACCTAACCTCATTCAATTTTTTGAGCTCTTTGTAGCTTTTCCAAATTAACATTTTTCTTAAAATCAACCAACACACAATTTTGGTCTTTTTTATCCAAACTACTTGGTTTTGATTTCAACATTGCACATTGTTGGTATGTAGGCCTAGAACTCATTGGAAGTTCTATCAAAACAAAATTATAAAAAATACTTATTTTCTCCCCCACCATCCATTTTGTATAAACATTTTTTTAACACATAAATACAAATTTTCAAAAAGGTTCATGCGGAGTACCGTAGATGCTTTGGGTGCCTAACACCTCCCCTTTGCATAACCGACCCCGGTCCCAAATCTCTGATCTTTTTGTTAGGATTTTATTTTCTCTTTTTCCTAGTCCTTTGGATAAAATAAAAGCGCGGTGGCGACTATTTTGTTAATTTTTTAGTTAAGTGAATTTAATGGCTTATACTTGCAGTTTTTGCCGCTACAGAAAAGTGACTCTGCTAGGGATATTTGACCTATTGGTGGACCATCTCTAAGTGGGTTAACCCTATTTTTGTTTATTTGTATATATGTACTATATTGTTTGTATATATTGTATGCTTGTTTGTCTGGATTTGTTTTTCTGATTTTCAGGGGTGGTTGGTGATCTTCTTTTTGAGTTCCTATACCCGGACTCAGACAAACTTAAGATATGACGCGCAGTATAGTCATGTTAACTTTTATGGAGTAATCCCGAAGAAGTAGATATAAGATCCCCCACTCAGTGGAGACCTCCTTGATTGTGGTATTTTGTTTACCGAGCAATCGGGAAGACATGGCTGCTTTCGACCTGAGAGTCCCTGAAACTGAGAGCTGTAGAACCCTTAACCTATCCTGGCCTTTTTAGGGGTAGTGTGGGGCCTATTATGGAGTTATTTGGAAATAGTTGCTACGCGATAGTGCACTCAAAAGAGTTTCACCTGAAGGTATTATTGATTACCGAGCAATCGGGAAGTTGGTAATATTGGATGGAGGAATGAAAACTCTGGGGATTCCTTTAGGACCTTGATCTACAGGTGACAAAGCTTATAATACCTTGTGGGTAGTACCTTTTGACTCCATGCTCGTGACGTCGAACCTAGGACCTCCTTGTTTGTGATCTTTATGTGTGCTTGTTGAATCATGCATTCATGCACCCATATGCATTCTTTCAGACATTTGTTCAAGGAACTTAAAATTGACCTTTGCAAATATCTCAGGTATACTTTTACCATGGATTTTGGACAGAGGAGGACTCGGAAATACAATTTCAAGGAACCTAAGATTAATGGATTGATGAGCTTGATTGACAAGATTGAGAGTCTAGAGGATTTCCGGAAGAAGTATGGGACTATTATACCTTTGATGAAGACGAAGATGGAGGATGGTTTTATTTTTACCTTGGTTCAGTTCTATGATCCGTTGTACCATTGCTTCATTTTTCCTGACTATCAGTTGGTTCCTACCTTGGAGGAGTATTCTTATCTGTTTGGTCGACCTATTACTAGTGTTGTTCCTTTTACTAGTTTAGAGGAGGAGCCTAAGTATCATAAGATTGCTGCTATTACCCATCTGAAGAGGTTTAATATTGAAGACAACATGACTACTAAGGGGTGTATCAGAGGATTATTGGCTGCCTTTCTTTTGAAGGGCTCATTATTTTGCTTGAGATGAGGAGTATAGAGGATTTTGAAGTTGCCTTGCTTGCTTATGGTTTGTTCTTGTTTCCCAATGTTGACAACTTTGTTGACGTTAATGCTATTAGGATCTTCATGATTGGGAATCCAGTTCTCATACTTCTTGTAGAGACTTATTATTCTATTCACCTTTGAAACTTTCGTTGAGAATGAGAGATTATCTGTTGTACGCCACTGCTATACCATTGGTTTACTTCTCATTTACCTACATCTAGTGCTTTTTGGGATCCTAGGAGGGGACCTCGTTGGGCACCAAAGATCATGGCTCTCACTCATTCTAATATTGTGTGGTATCGTCAGGTATATTATGATGTAGAGATTATCGATAGTTGTGGTAGCTTTCCCAATGTGCCTCTTTTTGGTACAAAGGGATGCATTAGCTACAATCCTGTTCTTGCACGTCGTCATCTTGGTTATCCAATGAGGGATAAACCAACGAGTATTCACGTAAGTGGCTTATTTCTTAAAGAGGGTGAAGACCACACTGCAACAAGGAAAGATATAGAGAAAGCTTGGCGTCATATTCATAGGAAAGGGAAAGAGAACCTAGAACATAGAAGAGTTATTTCTTTGGAGCCTTATCTTCTATGAGTTCAAGCGAGAGCCATAGAGTTGAAGATGTCGTATTCTCGTGAGGAGCCTCTTGCTGATTTGTTCATAGCTATAACTCAGGGTACAGATCACATAGAGGATCTTCAGGTTGCTTTGGTTCAGATCGAAAAGAGAAGGAAGCTTGGAAGAACAAGTATCATACCTTGAAGATGTATCATGAATTAGAGTTGAAAGAAAAGGACGATTTAATTGAGATTTTTGAGAGTCATTCTTTAGAGATGATAGAGATACAGAAGGATTTACTTTCTTCCAGTGTTCACCCATCTTCTGGTGCTCCTGTTTATTCCCATACTTCTCCCGAGTCTGGTGCTTGGAAAGGTTATGTTGACAGGTACGTGTTAGAAAATGAGCAGCTGAAGGAAGAGATTAGGAATCTCAAGAGGAAGAGGTCATCTTATGAAGGGTGTTTTTCCCCAAAATTTTCCCTCCTATTTCTCAAGACAATGCACATCTCCATACTCAAGAATTTCTCAAGGGTTAACGAGAGGAACCCTCTCCTAAGCAATCAACCCAAACTAGGGTTTTGATTCTCTTAAGTCAAAGATGTGTTCTATTGCCTCAAGTTCTCATAATACCTCCTCATATATCTTAAGGTATCATCATGACAAGTTTCAAGCCTTACAGCTCAAGTTTGCTCAGTCAATTGCTCAAATGGTTGAAAATCAATTGTATTGGACAAAAAGTCAACTGGGATCAACATACAGTCAAACTTCATTATTTTTGGTCAAAATAAATATTTTGAAGTCATATTCATCATTTGATCAAGGGTTAATTGTAACGCCCCGTTTTATTTAATATTATAATATATTATATTAATATTTTGAGTTACCGTTTGACGATTTTTTTGGCGATGAGAATATTTATATTAATCGATATATCTATTAATATATTTGGCAACATTTTATTCGGTCCGGTTTTTATTCCGTTCGGTTCGGTAAAATATTATTCGGACCGATATTTAATTCCCCGGAATTATTTTAATTAATTGAATTAATAATATTATTAGATATTATTAGTGTGTTAATTAATAAGAATAGATAGGGGTGTGAGGATTAATTGTGTAGAATTGGGTTTACACCCTTAAACTTGCTAGTAAGAAAATACATTATAAACACTTCATTTTCCTTCCATAACACACAAAAACCAAACATAGAAGCTTAGAGAGAAATAAAGGGTTTTGGAAGAAGAAGAAGAAGAAGAAGAGCAAGAGCAAGAGCAAGGTTTGGGGTTTGTCGAATCATCAAGAATCATCCAATCACTTAAGGTAAGGGGTTTGATTCTCCATCTCATATAGTTAGGGTTTTGGTTGATATATTTTGGATTTAGGAAAAATTGATAGGTTGATTCATCAGTTTTGGTTGGTTGATTGTTGAAATAACTTAGAAAGGTTGAGTTAGGAGTATGGATTATTGGGTCTTTCATTGCTAGCTTGTAGGAACTAGAAGTATAACAATGGAAATGAAAAACTGTAAGAAAAACTAGAAAAGAAGTAAACTGTCTGTTATAGAAACAAAACAGGGAAGATGAAAGGAAATTTCGTGGAGAGTGGATGAAGGGGGAGGCGCCCACCTCAGCTTTAGGGGAGGCCGTCCCCCACTCCAAGGCCCCCACCTCTATCATGGTACAAGGGACTGGGACGTGCGTCCCTTAATGCAGGGCAAGAGAAGGAATTTTGGTTTTCTGTATATTGTGTTTATGTTTTCTGTTTTCTGCAAAATGGTTTTCCTGTATAATTATGCAGTTAGCCTCTGTTTGTTCCAATTTTCTTATTTCCTTATACTACTAGTTAGTATTAATAAAATATAATTAGGACATAAGTTAGCCGATTAAATTTAGAACCCGATTATATTCCGATTTTCCGATTTCGGTAATTTCGTCGACGGAGCAAGTTGCTCCGAATTCAACGAAAATTGACGTGCTAGGTAAGTTCGACTTGTAGAACATAGTGGTGAGGTTAGTTTTTTGAAATTACGAGTTTTTACAAATGACCCAAAATAGGCCAAATTACAGTTAAATTGAATCGGATTGCGTTTTAGTCGATTTAAGACACTTATGGACAATCCGATTGTGATGTTGACGATTATGATTAATGTCGGTTATTAGGAATGGCTTTCGCGAAGATTTTTGGAGTTTGACTATTTTTACATATTTGGAATTTAGTGAATAAATTGATAATGATGTGGTGTGATTAAACATGATGCTTGCGACGGTGTAATTATTAACAAATACTTGATGATATGCGATGCGATGATATGTTTATCTTGATATGGATAAATGTGGCGACGCGGACTTTATGTCAATTTTGATGAGCGATGATGATGTTTTGTTGTGTTGTTTTTACTGTCGAGTCACATACATTGCATTGGCGACGAGGGATTTTATGCCAAGCGACGATGGGCTTTATGCCAAGTGTTCCTAATTATGGACAAAGCGACGGGTACCACATGCATAACATAGTCGTATCTCATGGAGTCGGTTATGTTTATGTTTGAGTTGTTTGGCGTCGGGTTTTAATTAACGGATGATGTTAAATTGCGATGATATATGATACTTTGTGTTGATGCCAGTATAATGATTATTTGACGAAGTTAAAGTGTTAATTTTATACACTAAATGCTAATTTAAAGTATGTAAGCTTTTAATATACGTTGACATACTCTATTTAACTTATATCATTTATAATTCCAAAACTATTTATATATTCTATCATGCTTTTAATTATATGTTTTGGAGTATCAAACCCTTTACTTGTTTCGCCGTTGCCTTTATATTGGTAACGTGCAGGTGATCCACGAGGATGATGAGGATTAGCTCGAGTCTCTTTATTTTGAGTCGCTCTGCTCTGATCGTAGTAACACTCGGGATTTGGGCGACGTTATTATTTTGATAGGATAGTTTATGTATACTATCTTATGATGTTATAACTTTATGTATTGATGATAACATGATAATATGTATATTTTGTGAACACATCCGTTGTGCTGTGAATAATCATATGTGTATATGATGAATTATGATATGAATCGGTATATCCGACTTTTGATTTTTGTGATGTGCATTATAATGCAAAGTGATGAAAATGCGAATATGTGATGCCTCAATTTTGTTGGATGAAATTTTGAAACTCTGATTTTATTATTAATCACGAGGGGTAGAATTGGGGTGTTACATTGATCATGATACATCAAGAAAAGTCAAGATTTGGTCAAAAGTCAAAGTTTCTAAATTATGGTTTTTAGACAAACAGTCAACAGAACTTTGACCAGACATAACTTTCACATAATTTATCAGAAAGTTTTCCAGCAAAGCTCATTATAAAGAGAATTCAATTATCTACAAATTAATGTCTCACAAGCTTTGGCAAAAAATGCTTCATTATAGAGTTATAGATCAAGACACTATAGGTCCTTCTAAAAGTCAACAAAAAGTCATCTTTTTGAAAAGCAGTGTACATGAACATGGAAACTTAAATCAAGATGAAACCAAAACGAGTGTTTAGAGGACATCTTGAGATTTCTAAAAAATCCAAGAACACTTAAAAATGTTGCAAATTGAGAAAGATACAAGTTGTGCAAGTTTGACATTTTTGAAGAAGTGCAAAAAGAGAAATACTTAGCAAATTCAAGTTTTTTCTAAATGGGCCTAAGTTTTCATGACCCAAAGTTATTCTTGAGATTATCCATAACCTCTACACTCATCGCCATGCCTTCTCCTTGTTTATTTAATTTATTTTTGAATTAAATGGCTGCAATTCAAATTTAATTAAGTAAAACATAAAGGTAAAAGATAAGATGAGTTGGGCTTGATTTCTACTTGTCTTGAGGACCAAGGAAGCCCATAAATTCGTGCAAGACTTGATAGGCAAGATATTGGCTTGATTGAAGGACATAAAAGGCAATATTTGGTGTTAATTTTCAATGGAATATATCTTAATCAATGCAAGACATTTCCTCCTTTTGTTGACCTAATTCTGCTCTTCTATAAGTACCTAACATGATCAGATTCCAAGGAGACAAATGCTTGCCTCCATAAGCAACCCTAAAGTTCACAAATTTTTTCAAAAACTAGGGCAAATCGAAACTCAATTCACAACCTTTTTCAATCACTTCCAAGCATCAATTTGTGCTCCTGAGGTATAGTAGGGTAAGAATGAATCAATAGCCATAACCAAATGTCTCTGAATCATGTCATCCATGAACATCCATTTTCATATTTTTCTTGAATTTGTATTTTGATTTGTGTTGTGTTTTGTCTGAAACTAACCATTCTAATGCTTTCCTGAGATATCATAGGACATGTTTGAACAATCACATGAAGCTCCTAACGGCCAAAACACGAATTGCCATTTGTTAGGACTTTGGATCGGAGAAGTTTCGAAACCATAGTTGCAGGCACTTTCAAGCAATAAGGACACCACCATCGTGCTCACAGGGGTCGATATAGTTGATCTGGGTTTTTGTTTTGCTTTGAATGATGCATTTTGCAGGTTTTCAGGTGTGATGCACGATCGAAAAAAGATGATCGGATCCCTAGCTCTGACAAAGACCACGATGTTGAAAGGTTGACTCCCTGCGTGGCATCGTTTCATTCCCTGATTGGCTTACACAATAATACTGGGTCCCACGTACGTTGGTTTTTAAAAATTCAAAATAGCACACGTTGACACTTAAGATCCTATGGATGTATTTCAGTGACAACAAAATCACTTAACACAAATGGTAAGGGCGCGTGTTGGTAAGCCTGGGGGTCCTGGGTTCGATCCCTACTGACCTCCTTTTTCCATTCTTTTCCAACTTCGATTCATTTTTTAATTTTTCTAACATTTTCCTTATTTTTTTAACTTAATTTAATTTTCTTTAAAAAATTAATTAAATTATTTTCAAAAATCAAAAAAATATTTTAATTTAAGAATTAGGTTAATTAAATATTTAATTAATTTTTGATATAAAAATAATTTATTTTTCTCAGAATTTAAATTATTTTTCATAATTAATTAATAATTAACTTAGAAATTAGGTTTTATTAACTAAATCGATTTCAAAAAATACCAAAAATATTTTTTCTTTTACAATTAGGGTTTAGACACTCTTTCTCATCCTTAGACATTTCTTCTCCCATTTATTTACTTTATTTTGCATTTAAATTCTAGAAATCGATGTATAGGTTGCAAGGTTTTTTGTAATCGCGTAGATTTACTTTTCTCGCAATTTACTTTCCGCACCTATATTATGTAATTGGCCTAAAGCCATGTAATAGCGTAGGATTTACTTTCCGCACTTTTACTTTCCGCACCTTTATTTTCTGTACATATATTAACTATTTAGATGTATGGCTAATAAGATTGCATGGCAAGACTAAAAACAACATAGATAACCCTAATATCAAGATAACATATCTGAATTCAACACACTCTCTTCACAATGTCAATATAGTTAGGAATGTGTTACAACTAGAACACTTGGGGTGTTTATGGTAGGAATAAATGGACGTTGATTCCTTATATGGGTTACCCAATTGCTTCTATATTTGTTTCTCTTTCCATGAAACTTAACATCACATTTTTCCCACTCCTTATAGCTTCACCCGTGTACACGAGTCGGCATACAATCATTATTGTTGGTTTTATCAATGATAATCATAGGGTTCGGTAAAGTTGAAACTTGATTATCTATTGCCTCCCGTCACTACTCATTGGAGACAGAATTATGCTAATGATGCAAAAGCATGAAAATCAACATATGCGGGTCATTTCAGACATAAAAAAGATTTGTGTAGGAAGTGATTGTAATTTTTTTATGCATATATTATGACATTTATGTTATTTATATATTAGTTTGGGCACCTATTTTACTGTATAAAGTATTCAAGTAAAAGTTTTAAAAAAAAACCAACTCTGAGTATTATTGAAAATTAGAAATTTTCAATTTTTTTGCACCCACCGAAAATTTCAAAATTTTCTATATATATAATGATGATAGTTTTCAGAAATTTTAAATTTTTGGTTGAATACATATGCTACGGTAAAAGTGATACTTTAATCGAAATTTTTGGTAATTTATGGAAATTTTTGGTACCGAACCGTAAATTTCAGAAACTCCCATATTTTACAGGGACTTTATGGTAAAATTGCCTCTAATGGGGTGACATGTATAAGTGGGGGTGACATGTTAAATCCTCAAAAATCTTAAGATATTGAGTCAATGTCTTTTTTTAATAAAAAAATTCAATATCCTTTTTTCCATCTAATGTGATAATCATTACTTACACTTGACATATCAACATATCACTATTCAAAAATTAAATTAAATTATTTTTTTGATTTTATTTTGATTTTTTAAAATTTTAGATTAATATGTGATTTTAAAATTTTACTTTATATAACATAATTTGATTGACACTCGTCATAAAGAATAAATTACTCTTAAATTTATAAATAGTAACCAAAAACTTAACTTTAATATAATACACTATATATATTGATCAACAATGTAAAATTATTTTATTATCATACAACTCTTATTTTCTCTAAATATAAAATGGTTCTAAAATTAAACATGACAATCTCATGTATTTTGTTGTATCCTAAACTACTCAGATAAATTTGGATCAAAAATACAAATGAAATTTTCGATGGTTTATTTAACATTAGCATTTTTTACTTAAATTTTTGTCTATAGACATTTTAGGAATAGTAAAATACGAAGATGCTTGGCATGTCAAATTCTCTCCTAATAAATTTTACTTTTAAAATTTAAAACTTACTTTACCAAAAACTTTTTGTCCAAAAAGGATCAAAACACAAATAAAATAAAACTAAAAAGGTAAACCCACGTTGATTTGCCTAACTATTTAAATTATTTAAATTTATACTTTCTTTAACCATAACCATAATTTGTACAAAACCAATACTATACAAAAAAAAAAAATTTAAACTAAAACCTTAAGAAAATAAAACAATAATATTATAAATTTCTAATTTCCAATATTTGAACGTTCATAGGAACATTCCCCAACATAAAAACATCTTTTATCATTGAAAGCACAGAATCTACATAAGGACCAGTCCAGAGCTAAAGTACTAATTTTACGTCTAATCTTAGGCCAGCAAGAAAACACAGCCAGAGCCAGCCAATACTTACTTCTCTTGTACTTGAAGCGTCCAAGGCACTAACTAGCGTAATATTCTTTTTCTACTATGTATAAATGCATCTCACGTTCTCTTTCTCTATGTGCATGTTTATTATATATATTTGTTCCTTAGAAATTAACGACAAAAAAAAAACAAGGAAAAACAAGACCAAGTTGAGTTATTATCATATGATGAAGACAAGTTGGTCGTTTAAGAAGATGAGCAAGGAACAATTGCGACCATGGAAATTCTCTAATGTGTTTAAATGGAAACGACTTCATCTACGAACGGCGATCGTGGACACTGTTGTTTATAGGATAATTTATGTTGTAGAAGGTGTTGTAATTGTTTCTTCATTTTGCTTCTTTTATGTTTTCTTTGGGTTTTGAATTCTTTGTTTATTACTATGTATAATAGAAGGATATGTATGTGATCTTCAAATTCAGATTTGTTTGTTTAATCATTATTTTTAGTAGTTCTTCAACAATACAATGTTCATTTTTTTATTCTTGTTATCAAAGTTTTTTAATTACATAGTGATATTTGGTTTGTGGTTATTACATGTAATTCATATCAAGAAGCATGTTAGTTAAAAAGAAAAAAAATTTGAGGTTGTTACTCAGAAGTAACACGAGTGTACGCGAGATTTGTATGATTGATTTTATTTTTTTTGAATTTGTATTGAATTTACGATTGAAGTCATAAAAGAATTACATTTTTTAATTTTGCAGGATCGGGAAATGTAACACCCCGAATTTAATTAATTATTTAATTAAATTATATAAGAATTTAATTATTGGATTTAGACGAAGTTTGAGAATTTATCGGAGTAATTGGATTTATCGGTATTATTGTAAGAGGCGTGTTTGGATTATTAAAAATTAAAGTTGGATTTAATAAGTTAAATTGGAGGAATAATATTAAGAATAATATTATTTGTTTATTTTGAATAATTGTACTTAATTAGATTAATTTGGATTGTGAGTGGCGAATAGCGAAGTGGAGGTGTGAATATATATATTAGGCCCGTTAAGAAAATAATAGTAATTATATTATTATTATTTTATTTATTGGATTAGAAGAGTAAAAGAATAGGAATGTGGTTTCGTAGAAAATAAGATTTTGGCTTTTGGGAAGCCGATCGTAAAACAAGGCTGCAGACAAAAGAGGAACGAGGATTTTGACGGAGAAAAATGAGTCGATCGGTGAATTGCTGGGAAGAGGCAAAGATCTGCACTCGACCGGAAAATAGGATGCATCAGGGAGTTGAACTTCCTTGAATCCAGGTAAGGGTGGGATTCTAACTCTCTAAACTGGTTTATGATGAATTGTATGTGGGGATTGGATTCGTAGAAAATTATCTCGGTTTATCTGTGTGTGATTTATGTTGCAAAACAATGAATTATATATTGCTGTGTGGAATATTATTATTGTCGAATCGATCGACCAAGGGAACTTGTTGCTGCAATATAATTATTAGAAACTGGGATAATGAAACTAATAATTTAATTATGTAAGATTATGAGAAGGAATGAAATCGGTACCAGGAAAACGCATGGAATACAAAAAAAATATATGTATGTGGGGTGGGGCGACCGCCACGTTATAAAGGAAGTGAGACGGCCACCCTAAGGTTGTATAGGGATGAGGCATCCGTCTTAGTGTGGGGAAACTGCCCTTAAGGTCACGTGGGGGCCCCTCTGTTTATGTTTGTTTCTTAAGGTACGTTAAACTGTAGTACTTCATTTTAGGGTATTGAATATTTGATGTAGTAACATTGGAAACACATATATGTAGCAGTTAATTGAAGAATATTAAGTCTTAGAAGGAAACAACAGGAACTAACAGTGACGGAAGTAATTTGGTACTAATAGAATATATTAAGAAGGTTAGCAATTAAACTGCAGGAATAATTAAATGACAGGTTTGATAATTTAGCAGCTGGAAAGAAATAGTAGAGTTAACATTTAACTGATATATTGTATCCGTAGAAGGACTGAAATAATAGTGTAGCGGTTAAAATGACAGTATGAAGTGGAAGTTGTTGCAGGAAAATAATTAAATTGGTATAATGAAATTAGTAGAAGCTAGTTGATAATGAGCAGTGATAACAACGAATAGAAATAATACCGGGAAAATAGAACATCAATATTATAGTTATAAAATGATAACGTAATTTTTGGTAATAATGATAATGTTTAAAAACAGTACCGAATTAACTGAGTTAGTAAATTAAGCGGTATAATTAGTTGTCTGGAATTAACCGAAATTTTTCGTGGTAGTTCGTATATTTTAGTAGGTGATTACAATTGTTTTATTTTGTTTAAATTGTGTGAATGCATCATGTTGTTGAGTTGTCTGTTTAAATTGGCGAGGAATATGTTGTTGTATATTGCAGGGTGTTTTCAGTGACGATAATTACCTCTAATTATTGGTAATAACAGTGAGATAGGCATATGCCTCGTGAAGTGAATTTAAGTCGTTGTTGCATGTTGTTAGTGTTGCATTACATTTGCATCCTCGTGAAGGCCTGTATTGGCGGAATTATGAATAAGGCTTATGCCTTGTGCCTCTATTAATTGGCAATAGTAAAGGGAGCTGAAGCTCCATTGGTACCACATGCATATGCATTGTTGTGTCTCATTTAAATTGTGTTGTTGTTAACTGTGAAGTGAATTGTGTTGTTATTAACTGTGAAGTGAATTGTGTTGTTGTTAACTGTGAAGTGAATTCTGTTGTTGTTAACTGTGAAGTGAATTATGTTGTTGTTAACTGTGAAGTAAATTATGTTGTTGCTAACTGTGAAGTGGTTTTGTGTTGTTGTTAATTGGGAAGTTGTTGTGATGTGTTAATTGCGATGTGATAAGTTTGTATGATTTTATCCTAGCATATTATTTATCATACACTTGTTTATATTGTTGGATATCTCACCCCTTCTGCTGATATTTCCCCTACCATGGGAAATGGGCAGGTACTCAAGGATAGCTGTGGAAGTTCGAAGTAGCATTATGAAGTCGTTAGTTGCTGATAGTTCGAATTGGTGTCATTGCTTTGATATGTAGCACTCGGGGGGATGAACGTTGTTTGTTTAATTATTGTAGTGTTTAAGTTGTCGAAGTTTAAAAGAATTTGTGAATATTTGTTAAGTGAATAATAATAATGTGAAGTTGTTTCTCGTTGAATAAAAGAACAAGTTGTTACTGTTGAGGAATTTTAATCATGTTGTTTATCTGTTTAATTGATCTAATGGAAATATGTTGTTATAAGTTCATCTTTGATTTAAGTGTTATGTATCTGTATAGTTGTGACTAAATGCATGTTTTTTTGCGAAGGAATTATGACATCCCTTGTATGATTATCTTTTCCACACTCTGATTTGAATAATATTCGAGGGGTAGATTTGGGGTGTTACAGGAAACACGAGTGTCTGATGAGATCTGAGATCTGTTTGAATTTTAGTGCATAAGAACAAAGATGAACGACGAAAACAATTTGAATACAAATCTTTCGGTGTTTGATGGAAATAATTGGAATCATTAGATGACTCAGATACGTGTGTTGTTTGGTGCTCAACATGTGCTTGATCTTGTTACTGACGGTTATGTTCTGGTTGCAGCGGATGCGATAGAGGAACAACGAAACACACCAAGAGATACTAGGAAGAGAGAGAATGGGGCATCTGAGTTCTAAGAAACTAGTACATTACATTTCGAAGATTGTGAAGCCTGAGAAGTCATGTGAGGTATGCATGAAAGAAAAGCAACCCAGATTTCCATTTGCGTCAGAAGTAGTCCCAAAAGCAAAGCATGCTTTAGGAGTAGTGCACTCTGGTGTATGTGGACCATTTCCAGTACCTTCACTTGGAGGAAACATATATATTATAGTAATACCTGGGAAAATTAATGAAGTTGCCACCATTATTTATTTGTCCTAAGGATAGGGAACCTAATGAGAAAACCCTAATTCTACGGATAAGGCGGTTGTTGTTACTAAGTTAAGGGTTCGGGAGTCAATTAAGCAACGAGAAGGTGTTGGGCACCCCTCACTTCCCTTGTACTCAAGGGAAATCTTCTCTAATTTTAGGGTATGATGTGTTTGCTAAAGCTTGGTGGTCTAATGCCTAAGTTTATTTTATTTATTAATTGAAAAAAGGAAAATATATTTTAATTATTAGTTCGTCAGGTTTTTCCCTGTGCCTATGTATCCTCGGAAGAGCGAAGAGGAATCAGAGTATCGTAGTTCGTATTTGTTTGGTTGGTATTTTTTATGGAATGTGATGAGGTCACCTTAGAACGATAAACTTATGCCTATAACATACTTATGGAGAGACTTAAGCTATTTTCAAGTTCGCGTTTAAGGGACTCACTTGATTCCTTTATAAAAATGATATAAATCATGTTAGTAGAAATATATATATATATATATATATATATATATATATATATATATATATATATATATATATTTGAATTGGTTAGTTGATTTAACTTAAACTACAGAACATATATTTCCATCACTAATTACTAAGTTAATTAAAAAACTAATAAGTGAATCACTTAACTAAAGTTAATGAGATGAAAAATAATATTTTTTGTATTTTTAGCAGTAATAAAAATAAGTAAACAAAATTAACTACCAAACAAGTTAATAAAATAAATTAAAACTAAAAGAGATGTATAAGTAGAAACTGGTGTGGATTAGCAACATTGTAGAGATCAGAGTAAGCCGTAGCCCAATTATTTACAAGAAACCTTAACAAATGAAAAAAAAGTTTCATCATCCCTTTTTTACATTGATATATTGATCTTGGTTAAAAATAGAGAAAAAGAAAAGGAAGTCCAGGATCGGAGGAAATATAAACGAAAACTCGATGGTTGGAAACTCGCAATTCAAGGATCAGAGAAGAAACAAACAACAACTTGAAGGTTGGAAACTCACGATTCGAAGATCGAAGAAGAAATAAACGACAACATGGGGGTTGGAAACTTGCGATTTAAATATTGGAGGAAAAATTAACGAAAACTTGAGGGTTGGAAACTCGCAACTCGAAGATCGGAGAAGAAATAAACAACAACTCTTAGGTTGGAAAATTGTGATTCAACGATCAGAGAAAAGATAAACGACATCTTGAGGGTTGGAAACTCGTGATTCAAGGACCGGAGAAAAGATAAACGACGATACATGCCCGGTAAGGATGTTGGACACATAAATATGTTGAATATACGTGTTCGGTAAGGATATTGTGAAGGTGTGGAAAAATCAAGAAAGGGGGTTTGAATTGGGTTTTATCCTTTGAAAACTTTTCTATTAAAACAATCCCCTTTTAAGTTTACTTAGCTTTTGATAATGATAGAAATAATTAGAAAGAAGATAAGAACACAATATTATTATACTAGTTCACTTGAAAACCTCAATCTACTCTAGTCTACCCTTCCAGGTGATTTTTCTCTCTCCAATGATGTCTTAATCTAATAATCAAACTGATTATTACACTTGTACACACCAACTGTATGTGAATAACACCTACACACACAACTGTATGTGACTAACTATCAACCTCTAAGACACACTAGTCCTAGACATCTCAAGAATTCTAACCTAACTAGTCTCTTGAGGATCAATCAAATAACCGTTTGAATGCAAGTTTGTTTACAAGTAAATATGCTTCTACACAAGCTAATATGTAAACAGATTTTTAGCACAATGACTTGAAAAAATTTACAGCTTTGTACAAAGAAATAATAGCGTTTGAGCGTAGTGTATTTTCAGTGAATTAGCAGTTGTTTCTTTAAGTCATCAAGCCTTTATATAGAGCCATGCATAGGATGTAACAATTGAGGGGTACATATGGAAATATCAAATTTATGGCGGCTTGAGAGAACGTGGGGGACCAGATCATACGCAGCATCCGTCCTTTCATGATAGTGGAATGAAACGTTGTTTGTACCATGTACTATTGTACCACGTTAACATTAGCTGCTAACCTTCTTGTACTTCAGGGTATTCTGCACGCATGAGTAAAAGGAGAGAACATAACTTTTGGTTAGTCAAAACCTTAAGTCTTTAGAGTCTTCAGATCTTCGTCATCAGAGTCCTTAGTACTTGGTCTTGAGAAACCTTGTATCGTATCTAAGGTTAAAAGAGTTTCAAGTCTTCAGAGTCTTCATAACCACGTCTTCAGAGTCTTCAGCACTTGGTCTTATGACCTTGTATCATAACAAAGTTCATAAGAACTTCAAGTCTTTAGAGTCTTCAGAGACTTCAGTAGTTGGTCTTCAGAACCCTTTGTCTTCTGAAACTCGAGTCTTCAAAACCTTGGACTGTGTTTACTCAAAACATCAGTCTTGGGATCTTTATACTGGTTTCTTTAGAGTTACGTATCAGAGTAATTGAACTTTAGAGCCTTCTGAAGCTTTCCTCGATACTTTTATCATCATAACCTCTATAGCTTAGAAGCGAAGCGTTTTCTCTTCTAATGTCTTGGCCACGCCATTCATCAGAAGCAGAACCTGTTTGTCAATTCTTAAAATACAACAAACATTAAAGTATCAAAATTGTTCACACAAAAATCCTCTTTGTTGTCATCAAAACTCGGAGACATAATTGTAGAACCAAATCTTGTTCTAATAATCTCTCCCTTTTGGTGATGACAAAACCATGTATTTTGATGACACAATTTTGTGTAAAATTAGAAGAAAGTAGAAAAATGAGAAAGGTAAGGATTACTTAACCTTTACATTGAAACTCCCCTGAATCACAGACTTGGTAAAGATCAGAACTTCTGACTAAGGACCATTTGAGCAAAAACTCCCCCTGGTTAAACAGATCAGATAGAAGGATCTTGATAGACTTAATTCTTGAAGATACAACTTATCGAATGAGATCTTGAACTTTTAATGTCACTCAGACAAATTCCAGATTCTCCAGTTAGAGCTTGATTTTGAGCTAACTCTTTTAGAGTCTAGTTTTAGGAGTCAGAGACATGACTTTCTTCGGATTCCATAAAAAATCCTGAAAAATAAAAGCAACACAATTTTACCAAGAAACAACAGTTTATATTTGGTTAGAATGTAAGCAGCATTTTTAAGTGAATTTGACCATTAAGAATCAAAGTTACTTCTTTAACTACTCCCCCCTTTTTGTCATAATCAAAAAGTTTTATTTTAAAAATGTGAAAAACATAAATTAAATAAGAGAATAAAGAAGTAAACATTCATATTCATTCAAAAGATAAATTTTAAAAAGATAGAGTTATAACCAATAGAAACCAAAGACAACATCAAGAATTCTTAATATAAACACATTAAAACAATTCAGAAGCAACAATTCTAAGAGCTCGAGGGAGAAGGTTCTGGTCCAGAAATCTTCTTTAGAATCAGCTCCAACATGTTCTGAATGTTGTCGTTGACCTTCTTCGGATCATTAAGACTTTGTTTCACTTCTCTCTATTCCACTTTAATTTCGTCAATAAAGGTATCCAGGCGCTTGAATTTCTGATTAGTTGACAACTCAATCAGAGCAACTTGAGCTAATGCTTCTTCTTTCTCAGCTTCTGCGGCCAGCCTATCCTTTTCAACTATGACTCTTTCAGCTTCTTCAGCTTTCATTCTAGCTTCTTCTTCTTGAGAACTTTGAAAAACCTTTGCTTCTGCTTCTTTCTATTTTTGAGAAATGAGTTTGAAGGCACAAATTCTTTCAATTTCTTCCTCTTTCTTCTTGACAAGCTCCATTGCTGTCATCCTGGATATTGTGAAGATGTTGAATATTCTTTTAACCTCAGAAGTCATCCATTCCTCAAAATGTGCCCATGAGGCATCCAGATTTTTGTGAGAAGAGAAAACGTTAGCTTCTTCTTTGAGCTTAATGACCCTCTTTTGCGCCAAGACATTGGATAATCTGTCTCATCATCATCACTTATCATCGTAATTTTTATAATTATAATTTTTACGATTACAAGTGCCGAGGATGAGGCAGATTATCTAATAAATTATTATTAATGAAATCTAACTATAATCAAAGATCCTGATGCCTATAAGGAGCCAGATCATTATACCATAATCTGTATGTAAAAGAGCATCAAATAAACGATGAGACACATGCAATTCGAAAACTTTGATTGATATAAGTTTGTTAGTGAAAAAAACAATCTACATAAAATATAATAAACTCAAACAGCATCATACAATAGAACTAGATAGTATAAATTTTTGAGCAATGAAAAAGATATATTATAAATTTCCATGACATGCCTTTTAATGAAACTAATCGTGGAACATGAATTAATTATCAAGTTCATATGGCTTGTGAAGAAATAAAAAAGAAATATAAGGAGTAATAAAGCATACACAACAACTTCATACTTCTTATATTTCTTCTCATTGTTCTCAAACTAGATGAAGTTTGCTTCCACTGTTCTTTCTTCATTTACTAAAATGTTTTGTTCTTGTTGAGTCCTACAATAACCATGAAAGTTATCAACATGTGAAACTGCAAATGTATTTGTCAACAGAGTATGAAAAACATCTTGTTTGTGAAGTTGTGAAGAAGAATACCTTAATGTATGGTCTTTGTTAAGGTAGTAAAGACAAATCTAAAAAAATGATATGGAAAAATGAGAACAATAAACAAAAACAACATAAAACAAACAAGATAACGGGGAACTATCTAACAAGATGGAAGAAGAAGAATACCTTAATGTATGAAGCACACAATTCATAATTAATGGCGAAGAAGAAGAGAAAAAATGGGTGCTAGGGTTTTACTGTGAATGAAACAACGCTATTGTGACTAAGTGAGAGTTAATTCGCTCATATATGGATAAACTATTTCCCAACGGTTAACAATAACAACCGTGTTGATAAGTATATATTTATTATAATATATCACGACGGTGAATCAAAAGCACCGTAACGATATCCCTTTTATTTGTGAGTTTTAAAATAAATAAATAAAGAAAATGTACGCCTTAACGTTAAAGGAATAAAATATTATATGGCGTTGTGGTTCGAAACCATGATAGTTTGACAGTATCACCATATCTGGCCATTAAACTGATGTTATATGCAAATAATTTTTAATCAAAAAACAAAATAAATATGGTAGTACCTTAGTTAACAGATGTCACCACGGTGTAGGAAAAAATCGTGGTGACCATGGTGTTGTTGAATGTGCATTTTGTAGTAGTGAATATTCTTTTTGGGTTTTTTTATTCTAGTCAAGTAGTTGTGACTGCAGGTATCACTGAGGTGATCGAAAGTGAGAAGTGGACCTCATATCTATAAGGTGTCTAGGTGGAATTTGCACAAGATAGTGATTAGTAGACAATTTGTAAACTAGGATTGTTTAGACTTTGAACTAATACTATCATAGTGAATTTCCTTCATATGTTAATAGCCCTCAAAGTAGGTGACATTGCACCGAACTAGGTTAACAATTAATTGTGCTGTTTAATTTTTATCAAAATCTCTATTTTTAGCAAGTGTTATCTGTCAACAGATGATGTCATAACATTTGTGTTGACATTATGTTGGTGTTAAGACATCGGTCTTGACATATGTATTGCAAGTTCCAGAATTTCAATAGGCATCAAATAAGGCACCATGTTCTATTTATTGGGTGAAATCCAAGGAGAGTGTTTCAAGTACTATGGACAAGGAATGGGGATACCACAACAAACCACCTTTGTTAGATGGTTCAAATTAGGACTGGTGGATGGTTAGAATGGTGGCTTTCTGAAGTCCATGGATAACAAAGATTGAAAGGTTGTGATGAAAGGATGGGACCATTCTGGTAATAAGGACAGAGATGAGAATGTGTCTTTACAACCAGAAGAATATAGGTCTGAAGAAGATGATAAATTAGCTCTTGGAAATTCCAAAGTCTTAAATTCTTTATTCAACTGAATAGACAAAAATATGTTCATGTTGATTAATCCATGTACTAAAACCAAGCATGCTTGGGAAATTCTCAGAACAACACATGAATGTACATATAAAGTAAAAATGTCTAGACTTTAGCTTCTCATCACTTAATTTGAGAATCTAAATATGAATGATGATGATACCATCCAGGACAATCATATGTAGGTTCTTGAGATATAAAATGCATCTAGTGCCTTGCGAAAAAATATGTTAGAACAAAAGCTTGTTGAAATATTCTTAGGTATTTACCTAGGAAATTTTACATGAAGGTAACGACATTTGAAGAAGCTCAAGACATCAACACCATGAGAGTTGATGAAATTGTTGGGTCACTTCAAACTTTTGAATTGGCTATTAGTGACAAGTCTAAGAAAAAGAACAAGAGCATAGCTTTTTTATATAATGTTGAATATTGTAACACGGTGGGAGAACTGACTTGTTTGTTTTGTATTTTATCGCAAATTTTGCGGATAGAAAGAGTCGCCACTGACTTTTCTTTTATCCAATAAATGAAAGGTGAAAAGAACAGGAAAAACCTTTGTTAGATTCTGAGTACGAGAGGTAATTATGAAAAGGGAAGGTATTAGCACCTTTTCCATCCGTAGTTATCTACGGGCTCTTAATTGCTTAGCTAACTTTTGAAAATTTTCTTTCCGTGTTTGTGTGATTTGAAAAGTATTGTTCTTTGACGAAATGTTTGAAAATATTTGTTTGGAAAATGTAACTTTGTAATGATTCTCGTTGGAATGTATACAAAGTGTTTGTTTGAAAGTATTTTGAAAAGAGTGTGAGGTGTGAAAAGTATTTTGATTGAGCAAGCAATTAAGAGTATTACCCACCCGGAAGGTCGTTCTTGTTATTTTTCTTCTCCTTTAGGATAGCTATATCCATACCATTAGTTGGTAGATAACTTTATCCGTTGGATGTGAAGGGACAGGCGTAGGGTCATCGTATGATCATTGAAGGAAACATGTAAGGATACCTTATCATTTCGACGGGACGATCATCACTTATTTTTAGGCAACAACCGAGGGAAGAGATCATATATTCGTAGGCAACATTAAGGGTCATCAAGGGACTATGATCTTTGTAATGATATTTTGAATCGAGGGACTTTTGCTAATGGTACCCCTACATTCGAGGGACATGCCCATTGTATTCATAAGGCAACAAGAGAGGATACATGTAACACAGTGGGAGAATTGACTTGTTTGTTTTTCATTTTATCGCAAATGTTCTAGATAGCAAGAGTCTCCACCGACTTTTCTTTTATCCAATGAAGGAAAGGTGAAAAGAACAGGAAAAGACCTTCGTTCGATTTTGAGTAAGGGAGCTAATTATGAAAAGGGAAGGTATTAGCACCCTTTCCACCCGTAGTTATCTACGGGCTCTTAATTGCTTTAGCTCACTTTTGAAAATATCTTTTTTGTGTGTGTTTGTGATTTAGAATGTATTTTGAAAAGTATTTAAAAAGTATTTCGCTTTGACTTCGTAATGATTCTTGTATCAGTCCTCAAGAATGTATATGAAGTGTTCGGAAATATTTGTTTGAAAAATGTTTACCTTTGTAATAACTATCACTAGAATGTATACAAAGTGTTTGTTTGAAAATATTTTGAAAGGAGTGTGAGGTGTAAAGAGTATTTTTTTATTGGAGCAAGCAATAAAGTCTTATTTACCTACTCAAAATGGGTCGTTCTTGTTATTTTCCTTCTCCTTTAGGGTAAGGCTATCCATACAATTAGTTGGTAGGTAACTTTATCCGTTGGATGTGAAGGAACATGCGTAGGGTCATCATATGGTCATTGAAGGCAACAGTGTAAGGATACCTTAGCATTTCAAAGGGACGATCATCACTTATTCATAGGAAACAACCGAGGGACGAGATCATATATTCGTAGGTAACATCGAGGGTCATCGAGGGACTATGATCTTTGTGATAATTTTTTAATCGAGGAAATTTTGCTAATGGTACCCTTACATTCGAGGGACATGACCATTGTATTCGTGAGGCAACAAGACAGGATACCCTAGAGGGTGCAAGTGTGATAGAGTGTGTTCAATTCATATATTTATCTTTGAATTAGGATTATTCTAAGATTGTTTTTAATCTTACCATGAAAACCCTAATTAGCATACATCTAAGCAGTTTAATATTCGCAGGAAAATAAAGGTGCAGAAAGTAAATGTCCTACGCTATTACAGGCTTTGGGGCAGTTACATAATATGAGGTGCGGAAACTAAAGTAGAAAAATAAATCTACGCTATTACAAAAAAACTTTGCGACCTATACAACGATTTCTAGAATTTAAAGTGCGGAATAGAGTAAATAAATTGAAAGATAATTGTCTCATGATAGGAAAGAACATCTAAACCTTAATTGTAAAAAGAAAAATATTGTTTTGATATTTTTGAAATCGATTTTAGTTAATAAAACCCTAATTCTAAGTTAATTAACAATTAATTATGAAAAATAATTTAAATCATGAGAAAAATAAATTATTTTTATGTCAATAATAAATTAAATATTTAATTAACTTAATTCTGAAATTAAAATATTTTTTGGGTTTTTTATAATAGTGAAAATAATTTGCGAAAAAAGAAATTAAAAATAAGTTAGAAAATTAAGAAAAATGAAAAAATGAAGGAAATTAGTGTTAAAAAATAGGGAATGGTCCCTCCAGGGCTTGAACTCGTGACCTTGAGGTCATAGGTTCAAAAGTTGGCCACTAGGCCAATTGCATGTGTTGTTATATGCTTGCTCCTGAATGTATATGTGTGTAAACTTGAAAAATCCAGAAAATATGAAAACAAAGTTGCAAAAGGCAGGTTCAAACCAACGACCTGATAGAGGGAGGGACTAACGCGCGCATGTCTTACCGCTGGGGATGTGATATATCCATGAATTATATTACAAGGATAAATATATATTGGATATTGCTCCTTGAAATCAAACAAAAGTCAGAAACACATTGTTCACAGTGATTTCTGGTGAAACAACCGCTAGTCTTCCAAACTATCGAATAAGCGTTGTAATTGTTATTCAATTCCTCTGGTAACTTGCAGGATCGACTAGATTGATCCTATGGGGTATTGGTTGTTTGTATAGAATTAATATTAAAATAAGGATTCAAGTTTAAGGCTTATATTTAGAGTATTTTATATAAGTCCAATGTATTTCGATCATGGTATTCAGTAACTTAGTGCCATGATTAAATAAAGGAACATAATATTGACTTGAATGAGTAAATAAACAAAGATTCAATCTACAGAGAAAATATAAATGCAGAAATGCTTAAATGACTTTTAAATATAAAAGACTTTTCAAAGTAAAGGCATGAAATGTAAAAGACAAGAATGTAAAAACAAGTATGTAAAAGCTTTCTGGAAGATAAGAGCGTTAATGTAACGGTTTCAGAAAAGTAAAGGGTTTCGAAATGGAAGAAACGTTTGAATGCAAAGAAAGTTAAATGACTTTGAAGGTAAAGAATTTAAAAGACATTGATGCAGAATAAAAATAAGCTGGAAATATAAAGATACATTATTGAATAATAAAAGTTTTGGTGCAATCATACGTACATCATTCGAGCATTCGTTTCCCTAGCCATGTGGTATTTTGAATGTTTACTGAATTTTTGTACAATAGATATGACACACGAAATCCTAACACTAAGACTCATATTTATACTATTTCGACCATAACGGTCTGACTTATGAGATTTTGCCACGTTCAGAACATGCAAAGCGCTGCGCCTCTCTTGCTTCCACGCGTCATCGAACCGTCTCCAGCACATACACTCTAACTTCCAATTATCCCGCTCGCGTTTTGAATTTCAAATGTCTTGACCACTTCGACTTCGAACTTGCTTCTCAGATACAACCCTACTACTATTTCGAAGCTTGCTTTACATATGTCATCATAATTTCCATTCGAAGCTCCAAATTTCAGTAGGTCCATTCGAAGAGCCAATTCTTTCATCCTGAACTATGGCATTCACTTTGTTCCAACAAATACTGACATTGTTTCGCTTCGAGCTCAATGATTTCTATTCGAATCACAGATATCAAAATCTTCAGCCAACACACATATAAGTGGACCCCAGGGATTCAAACGATCCAATCAGAATACGCCACATCAGCCCTCGCCAATGTCAATGAAGTCAGAGACGCCGGAGCCAGGCTCCGGTCGTGTTCTCCGATCGTGCAAAATTAAAAACTGTGAAAATAGCAAGAATAAATAGAATCTAATGACCCTACCCCCTAATCCGAACCCTGCGAATCGATTGGTGGTGTTCTTATGATCTGAAAGTTCCTGTTTCAAGAGATTCGAAGCTCACAGCTTCCTATGTCCTAACAATGGCACAATACGATTTAAGCCCTAAAGATTACATGTAACACGTTGTACCTGCTCTAAATGATATCCTGAATATTAACAAACACATCAAATATGTTAGGAATGCATGAAAATTGAAATCAATCTCAAGGAAACCTTACCAACCAGTGAGACTTGGATGACACGTTCTGGGGTACTTTGGCTTTGTGTAAGGACTTGAATCAACTGCTGGAAGGCTCAGGAGGATGAATGAATGTCTGGTTTGGCTTGAGGATTGTTGGATATTGAAATTTGAACTTACCTCAAACTTGAAAAATTTGAGAGTTTCGGCTAGGGTTCTTTGGGCATGCAATCCATGTCCTTGATGTCTGAACATGTTGAGTATTTACAAAGGAATGAAATTAGGTTAACAAACTTGGTGAAATATATTGTATTGATGGAGAAAATATTTGATTGAAAATCAAACTTAATCTTTCCAAAATTGCTCAATTTCATGCCAATCTCTTCTTGCACGAATTTTCCAGCTAGCATGGGCTTCCTTGGTCCTCAAGATACTTAAATCCAAGGCCTTGTACACTTGCTCCTTATTTTTGTTTTATATTTTAATTAATTTTGAATTTTAGTGATTTAAATTAAAATTAAATCAAATAAATGGAAAGGTCGTGTGTAATTGAACTTAGGCATCATGGATGGTCTTAGGAACAAGTTTGGATCACAAAAACTCAGGTCCATTTGCAAGATTTTCAAGTTTGGTTAATATTCTCTTCATGCATTTCTTCAAATTTCTCAAATTTTCTCAAGTTGTAACTTGCTCAATTTTTAACATTTTGAAGTGTTCTTGGAATTTTTAGAAAGCTCAAGATATCCTCTAAACACTCATTTTGGTTTCATCTTCATTGAAGTTTCCATGTTCATGTACACTTCTTTGAAAAAGATGACTTTTTGTTGACTTTTAGAAGGACCTATAATGTCTTGATCCATAACTCTCAAATGAAACATTTTTGGCCAAATATTTTGAGACACAAAGTTGTAGAGAATTGAATTCTCTACGAAATGAGCTTTGGTGGGAAACTTTTTGATAAAGTATGTGAAAGTTATGCCTGGTCAAAGTTCTGTTGACTTTTATCAAAAAACCTTAATTTAGAAACTTTGACTTTTGATCAAATCTTGAGTTTTCTTGATGAATCATGATCAACCCTTGATCAAATGATGAATGTGACTTCAAAATCTTGATGTTGACCAAAAATGAGTAAGTTTGACTGTATGTTGACCATAATTGACTTTTTATCCAATACAACTGATTTTCAACCATTGAGCAATTTACTGAGCAAACTTGAGTTATGAGGATTGAAATGACATGGTGATACCTTGAGACATAGGAGGAGGTATGATGGTCACTTGAGGAAATGGAAACCATCTTTGACATGAGAGAATCAAAACCCTAGTTGTGGGTTGATTGCTTAGGAGAGGGTTCATCTGGTCAACCCTTGAGAAATTCTTGAGTATGGAGATGTGGATTGACTTGAAAAATAGGAGGGAAAATTTTGGGGTATAACAATACCCTAGAGGGTGCAAGTGTGAAGAGTGTCTTCAATTCAAGTATTTTATCTTGATTGTTAAGGTGATCTATGTAACACCCGGAAAATCATTTAAGGCTAATTGATTGGGTATAAAGAAATGGCATATGTAAAATAAAATTATTGTGGTATTTGATAAACTATATAGCAGCAAGTAAGTCGACGAAGTAGCTGAATCGGAACAAAAAAAATAGTGAAGAAGAAGTAGGACGGACGTCCCCTGTACTCAGAAAAGAAAAAGGAAAATATGACATGTAGGTAGGTGGATGGGGGAAAATGCCCCAATGAAGGTGAAGGTATGGGGGCGGGCACCCCACTTGAAGAATCACTATGTGGCAAGGGCCCCACAAGATGGGACAGGCGCTCCTTATGTTCAATTGTTTGTTTCGTTTTCCATCTTGTTTTGTTACTGTATCTTGGCCTTTAGTGTATATATATACAATAATAATTCTTAGTAAAAGAAAACAACTATTATAATAACTAATTATAGTCTAGTACTATTAGTATAATAACATATTATTATTAAGTTAGCATAGTATTTTGGGGGTAAGTTTAATAATGAAATATATGGTTGCTACATCCTTATTAGTAGCAGGATGAAAATTATTTTAGTAACAGTGATGTTTCTAGCATGGTCATAAGATAGCAATGCCATCAATTTTTATAACAGTATGAAAGTGTTGCAGGAAATTAAATAATAGCAGTGTAAATTGGTAGTAATGCAGTAGAGGAAAACAATATTGAATTAACCGATTTAGTAAATTAAGCGGTATAATTAGTTGTCCGGAATTAATTGAAAATTGTCGGGATAGTTCGAATATTTTAGTAGGTGATTACGATTATTTTATTTGTTGAATTGTGTTGAACACATCGTGTTGTTGAATTGTTTGTGATTTATTGGCGAAGAATATGTTGCTGTATATTATTGTTATTTATGTGAAGTTGCAGGGTGTTTTCAGTGACGATAATTACCTCTATTTATTGGTAATAACAGTGATATAGGCGTGTGCCTCGTGAAGTGAATTTACGTTGTTGTTGTATGTTGTTAGCATCGCATTTCATTTGCATTTGTGAAGGCCTGTATTGGCGGAATTATAAAGAAGGCTTATGCCTTGTGCCTCTGATAACTGGCAATTAGTGAAGGGAGTTTACTCCATCGGTACCACATGCATGTGCATTGTTTGAGTCCCATTTGAAGTCATGTCGTTGTTAATTGCGAAGTAATTATATGTTGTTGCTAACGAATGAAGTGTGTTGTGTTGCTGATTTGGGAATTAGTTGTGATGAGGAGTAAAGAATTTAGTAGCTTTTGACGTCGTCGCTCTGATACGTAGCACTCGGGGGGAATAAACACATTATTTGATTTTATATTATTTTCTGTTGCACTGTTGATGTTAATACTTTGAGAATTGATTTCCTTGAATTAAGTTGTTTAAAAGATGCTATATTCTGTTTGGAGTTTTGAAAATATTATAAATCCGCTGCGTAGTTTTTGAATAAATATGATGAATTTTTGAAGGATAAATAATTATTATAAATTCCTTGAATTAATATGTGCTATGTATCCATTATGATATGCTTTTTAAGTTGACATTTTTGAATGATGAATGTAATGCCTCATATTGTTGTAATTTTCCACACTCTGATTTTCATATAAATGTTGGGTAGAATTGGGGTGTTACAATCTACGATTGATTGGTTAGTCTTGTCATACAATCCTATTAGCATACATCTAAGTAGTTTATAGGCAGTTTATAAGAGGTGCGGAAAGTAAAAGTACAGAAAGTAAACCCTACGCTATTACAAGGCTTTGAGGCAGATACAGAATAAAAGGTGCAGAAAGTAAAGTGCGAGAAATTAAATCTACGCTATTACAAAAATATCCTTGCGACCTATATATCGATTTCTAGAATTTAAATGCAAAAAACAATAAATAAATAAATAAAAGAAACAAATGTTTTAATAATTGTGAAAATATTCTAAACCCTAATTTTTAAAGAAAAATAGTTTTTGGTATTTTTGGAATTGATTTTAATTAAGAAAACCTAATTCTAAATTAACTAGAAATTAATTATGAAAATAATTAAAAGTGAAAAGAAAAAGAAAATATTTTTGTGTCTAAAATTAATTAAACAAATTTTTGACCTAAATCTAAAATAAGAATATTTTTTAGGGTTTTTTTATGATATTTAGAAAATATTTTGAAAAGAATTAAAATAAGAAAAGAAATTAGAAATATAAGAGGAAATAGGTTAGTTTGAAAAATGGTAAAAATAGGGTGGTGGTGTTGGGGTTTGAACTGGGGACCCCAAGATGAAAGGTCAACATGCTTGCCATCTGAGCCACCTTCACATGGTGTTAGTGGAATGGGAAGAAATATATATAATAAAAAATTTTAAAATATATATTTAAAACGAAACGCGCGCGCAAAGGGGCTTCGTCCCCGATTTGAATTTTCTAGGAAATTTACCCACAGCTTATCTGTGGGTAAACCTTTTACCTATGGTTGCGTCCATCACTATAGCACCTACATATTTGTAAAATCCAATACAAGCAATATAAATTACTTGTGAGACCATGGTTCGATTGCAATTGAGGTCCTGAGCACGATGGTACTCATTGTTCGGTCCAATTTTACCTAAATAAGAAAACCCCAAATTAAAGCTTCAAACCCTAACCATGGTGGAATCATGTACCTGAACTTAAACTTGAATTGAACAACCCAGATAGCTTGCAAACATCATCAGGAACACAAATACACAATCAAATTATGTTAAATATGCATGAAAATACGTAATCGAATTTGAAAAGTAAGTATTCAACCAAAATCGTGATTTCTGAATTCTAGACGTCTCGATTTCTTGTGAATGTCTAGAACTGGTCAGAGGGCACCGATGAAGCTAATGGACACCTTGGAATGGCTTGAATTGATCAAATTCTTGGTCTGCAAGTAACTTGAATGCCACGGTTTTCTTGAAGCTTGCTAGGGTTCTTGAGGCTGCAGAATCGTCCTCTTGTGATCTGAATGTGTTGTGTACTTATAGTGGAAGGATTTAGGTCAACAAATGTGTAGAGAATATCTTGAATTCATGAGAAAAATATTTGATTTTCCAATTTGCATTAAAACTTGATTTTTCTTCAATATTGCATCAATCTCATGCCAATCAAATCTTGCACGAACTTGGCGAACTATCATGACTATCTTGGACCTCAAGCAACTCCAATATACAGCCTTGCACTTATCCCATTTAATTTTGTATTTTATTTTAATTAAAATTTAATTTGAGTGAATTAATTCAAAAATAAATAAAATAATTACAAATATGGCGTGTGGATGGGCTTAGAGGTTCTTGACAACATTAGAAACAAGTTTGAACCAAAAAAAAAATATAGGCCCAATTGGAAAACTTTCAAGTTTGGTCAATATTTTCTTCATGCATTTCTTCAAAATTTCCATTCTTGCCCAAGCCATAACTTGCTCAATTTTTATCACTTGGGAGTGTTCTTGGACTTTTCAGAAAGCTTAATATGTCCTCTAAATTGTCTTTTGGCTTCATCTTCATTGAATTTTCCATGCTCATATACACTTCTTTGGAAAAAGATGACTTTTTGTTGACTTTTAGAAGGACCTATAATGTCTTGACCTATATCACTCAAATGGTGCATTTTTGGGCAAAGATTGTGAGACACAAAGTTGTAGAGAATTTAATTCCCTTCAAAATGAGCTTTGGGTGGAAAAAAATTTGATGAAATATGTAAAAGTTATGCTTGGTCAAAGTTTTGTTGACCTTCCCTTAAGAAACCCTAATTTAGAAACATTTAACCTTTGATCATTCCTTGATTTTTCATGATGAATCATGATCAACCCCTGATCAAATGATGAATGTGACTTCAAAATCATGATGTTGACCAAAAATGATGAAGTTTGACTGTATGTTGACCATAGTTGACTTTTTGTCCAGTACAATTGATTTTCAACCATCTGAGCAATTGACCGAGCAAACATGAGCTATGAGGCTTGAAACATGACATGGTGATACCTTGAGGCATATGAGGAGGCATGATTCTCACTTGAGGTAATAGAAACCATTTTTTATTTGAAAGTATCAAAACCCTAGTTGTGGGTTGACTACTTAGGAAAGGGTTCATTTGGGTCAACCCTTAAGGAATTCTTGAGTATGGAGATGTGTATTGACCTGAAAAATAAGAGGGGACATTTTGGGGTATAACAATTGCCCCTGTTCAATATTCTTGTACCTGAAGGGTTATATTGGTATTCTTACCCTTCGTGACCTGAAGGTAGAAGATGATTGAACACTCGAGTAACCTAGAAATTTGCACTTGGTGGTGTATGGAATGAGACCGTCGGCTGACGATATACTGAAATGGGCTTATAGATGCCATTTGTAGAAGAGGGTGTTGGGGAGTGAGTCGTACGTTAGAATCCATGCTCGCCTCTGAATGAAGTTATTAGTATGCATTGATTTTTAACTAGATATGCAGCATTCTGCAGGTAGAGATATAACAATGTGTAGTCGGAGATGGGCTTAAAGATGCCATATTGAGATACTGATGCTAGGAAAGTCAGAATGAACCTTAGTCTTGGTTTTATATGAGATGAGTATTCGTCAGGGCATAGACAGTTTCCTCGTCTTGTTTCGGGTATAATTCATAGTCTGCTGTTCAGTTGTAAACCCGTCTGGTTTCGGGACTTCATATTGTTTGATTGTGTAGATTAGTCGCCCCGTCTAGTTTTGGGAATTTATCTATAAGTTGCTTTGTTTGGTACATCCGTCTAGTCTCGGGCCTTCAGACCGTTATGGTCGTACAGATAGTTTTCCCGTCTTATTTTGGGCATTAATCTTTTGACCTTTTGTCTAGAAGTTTGTGAATAATTTTCGCCTGCTTGAGAATTTAACCTAAAAAAACGAGATTAGTTTTATGCACATTATGATGCATGCGAGCATGTCATGATGCTCGAGAATGATATAGGCACATGTTATGATTTTTTATGAATGATGTATGAATATAAATGTTGTGGTATTTCAAAACATATCCATCTTGAAGAAGACAGGAATGTTCTGCTGGGGATCTTTGACTTTTGCTTGGGGATATAGTTGTTGACGACCTTGACTAGGGGATAAGAGAGATGCGGATTCCTCCGATGCACTATCTGACCAAGTTTCGGGTCTGGATACTGATTTTGTGGAAGATGATAATCCTTGAGTGATACTCAGCTGAAGATGGATATCTTGTGTATGCTTGTTTTGAAGAAATAACCCTTGCTAGGAATGATGCGACTTTGAATAGCCTAATACTGCTCGGAGGCTGACATAATAAGTTGATGATATGTTACTGCTCGGGGACCAATGTAATAAAATTGACGTTCATTGCGCGGGGACTGACGTGACAAAGTTGACATTCACAGCGCGGGGACTAACGTGACAATGTAGGTTATCACTGCTCGGGGGATAACATGATGATGTTGATATGATCACTGCTCGGGGACTAACGTGATGATGTTGAGATGATCACTGCTCGGGGACTAACATTATGAATTGAGACGATCACTGTTCGGGGACTAACGTGATGAGTTGAGACGATAACAACTCGCGGAAAATTTACCCATAATATGTCCACTCTTAACATCATGTACATCTGCATCATAATTCATGCATTCATCTGAATTTTTAAAAGCATGAGATTAGGCTGGCTCAATTGGCTGGTTCGTCACTCATAGCACAAAATTAGGTTTGGACCACGGATATGGTATGACCGATTCTTCAAGCATAAAATAATTCCATGATCTTCTACGAGTCTCAAGGTATCTATATACGGCTTATCGATCCATATGAGTCGGCGGAAAATCGAGAATGGTTGGATGAAAAGAGATTCGAGTGTGTATTGAAAATTCAACGAAAAGTCAAATTTTGACCAGTGAGAATTTTTGGTCAAAATCATTATCAAAAGTCGAAATACAATAAAATGAGATCATATGTTTGAAAAAAGTCGGAAGAATCGGATAAAAATGAGATTTCTTGCATTTTAAGTATTCTTGGACTTAGAACTTTTTCTAAGTTTTAAGAGACTTGTGTTAATGAAGGCATGTTGTCGACTCTCTATCTTGCCCGTTTATAGTTTAAAGTTCGGGAATTGGTAACCGTTAGAAAGAAGACATTTCGTACTTCAAATTTGTCTTTGTGAAGATTTCTCTGAAAATACCCGGATTTCGAGTTATGAGGCTCCAAAGTTTGATGTTCATAACTTTTGGAATTTATACTTAGTGAAATTTGGAGACTTTTTTTATGGTCAAATGCTCGACTTCGGAGGTATTTTACATGTGTTTCCAAGCTTCGTTTTGCGTCGAGTTCAAAATCAAAGTTGTTCATCTTGTGATAATGTATGACTTTGCCGAAAAAATCAAATTCATTCGATGCTTGGATTGAAAGTTACGAAGCTCGAAAGTTATGGGTTTAGCATGTGTCTAATATCCAACACTTAGAAACATTTTGAGTGTTTGTCAACATGGCCAGATTGACGACTTCGGGTTCGATTTTCATATAGTTCAGGGCTCCGTTTCAGAAAAAGCTTAAAGAGAAAGTTGCTTATCTTACGGCAGTCTACAACTTCGCCAAAGAAGTTGAATTCATTCGAGATTCGTATCAAAAGTTATGAAGCTTGGAAGTTTTGAGTTTGTCATATTTACAATATTCAACACTAAGAAATTTTTTGGAGTGTTTGTTTATGTGGTCAGATTGACGACTTTGGGTTCGATTTTATCTCAGTTATCGACTCTGAATCAAAAAACGTTCAACTGCAAAGTTGTTCATCTCGCGGTAGTCTACAACTTTGTCGAAGGAATTGAATTCATTTGGGACTCCTAGCTAAAGTTACGTAGGTCAGAAAATAGGATTTCATCATGTTTACAATATTTAAACAAGTGTTGTACGCATGTTCAAGGCTGCTTTTCTCATCGATTCGATCGTCGCACGGAAAAACTCTAAACATGAAATTTGGATTTTGTTGTATCCTCTAAAATTTCCATTCAGGATTTGTTTCTTTTCGGACGTCATAGAGAAAGTTACAAAGCTCTGAAGATATGAGTTTGTTATGTTCACAATGTTCAAAACTTAGAAATTTTTGGAGGCTTTGTCAATATGGTCAAGCTGACGACTTCGGGTTCAATTTTCTCATTGTTATCGACTTCGTATCGGGAAATGTTCAAATACAAAGTTGTTCATCTTGCGGTAAGATACAACTTTCTCCAAGGAATCGAGTCTATTCGGACCACATATCGAGAGTTCTAAGACCGTAAAGTCATGGAAAAACATTTGGTGAATTTTTACAGATGTTGCCGGCATTTTACCAATGACTTTCTTTCAACTTCGAGGCTATTTTTGGGCATGCTACGTGTCTCGATTTAAAAAAGTTTCAACATGAAAATTGCTCAGAGTAATGTGTTCTCTAATTTTGATGTTGGGATCTCGGCATGATGAGACTTATAGCTCAATTTAGACGCAAGGAAAGGCACGGACGCAGATTCGAGCGATGATATTTGGATTCTTTTAAGCGAGCTTAAGCATTGGTTGCATGGAAAAGAGTAGTGAAGGTTATGTTAAGGACCAAAATGTAGATATTTTATAGATCATTTTGTGGTCCTTTACAATGTCTTTTGATTAATTAGTAGTATTTAATATATTATTATGGTATATTTATGTTTTTATTTAGTTTTTTTTATAATATATTATTTAACTTTTTTATATTTAAATTGTAGTTTTTTGGTATTGATTCCCTCAAGCTTGGATTCAAGGAAGCTTGAAGAGCTACAGGTCGCGCTCAGCGCGGTTGCAACATGATTGCGCTTAGCACGGGTGAGCGGGCTTAGCGCGGTCTGCGATATCAGAAAAAGGAGTGTGACCCATGCTAGAAAACCAAAACCACACTTCTTCTTCATTATTCATCATCATTGTAAACTAGGGAAATTGAATTAGGAACTTGAATCTTGTTCTTCTTGATTTTTCTTCCATGTTCATCATCTTCTCTAAAAATCTTGCAAGTGAAGCTACCATGAGAATGAGTAGCTAAGCTCCTTTTGTGTCAAGATTAGAGGTAGTTAACCTAACTTTTATGTATTTCTTTTAATCTCTTGGTGTATGAACTTGGTTGATGATTTATATATGTTGAATATCTTTGTTCTACTATCTCTTGATGCTTTGAATCATGATTGAAAAAGTATGTTTTAAAGTTGACCTAAGATATTCTTCCACTAATGAACAAATGCTATAAATAGATATGTGAGCTAGTGTTTACTTGTATTGAACTTCATTATTATCATGTCAATAGTTATAGTGAGAAATCATTTAAAGATTTACATGATAAAACTCACAATCTTGGTTTAAAATCAACAAGGTTGAGAGGATACGTAATTATATCGATCATCAACTAGTTCATCTACTTGATTAATTGAATTTATATGAAATTAGGTTAATGAAACTAATCTTGACATGCTTTTATCAATTGAACACCACTCAAAACTCTCTTGCATCCAAACATCTCTCTTTTAAAAAGGAAACTAAAGTTGTTTGATTGAAATTTATGATACTTGTAGTTAGGAAACAAAACCCTTGTGTTACCTCATCTTAAAATACACTTTAACTATTGAACGACAGCAATATCACATCAATCCCTGTGGAGACGATAATTAAAAATACTGAATTCATCAACTATACGAACAACAGGTTATCGTGCAAAGGGTCTACTAAATTTCTAATTCATGACTCCTTTTGACGGAAAAAAAGGAGAACACTCTCTTTTCTACCATCTCTCAAGAACCTGTAACAAGAGGAGTCCTCTCCTTGATTCCTCGCACCTTGATTTTCCGTCAACAAAATTTCTTGTCACTAACATGGCCATAACTTTGGTCACGCTCGTTTCCTGACCCTTCCAAAAATAAGGACCTTCCATCACTCTCCCAGCCTCTCTTTCTTCAGTCTTTTTAACAGAAAATAAAAACAACAACTCACCACATTCATCTTCATCACCTCACCCTCCATGTCTCTTTCATTTCTTCACTCCAAAAAACTCCCTAACAACCTGAACGGAATATTTCACCTCTTCTCTTGAACAATCACAACAAACCGGGATCTGGAGGTTGTTGAATATAATTCCTTATGTAAGAAAATATTTGATTAGATTTGATTTAGGAGTGTGGAAACAGTTTGTTATACACATATTTGATTTTAGATTTAGATAGATTTGAGATTTTATTTGGCTTAGGGAACAAATAAAATATATTTGATTTGGCTTAGGGAGCAAGCTAACCTAAATTTATAAATAGAGAGAGTAACCCCTATTTTTTGTAATTGAATTCATTCACAGTATTTTGCAGTTGCAAAGTGAATAATAAAGTTTTCCACAGTTTGTGGGCAAAGAAAAACTCTGCAAAAAATAATTCTTTCTTCTTCTTATTTCTTTAATTGTTCATTATCATTGTGTGGTGATATCAATCTTGTTGATCAAGATTGGTAGAAATTCATCATAGGTTTTGGTATATTTCCAACATCTGGTATCAAGAGCTCTGGTTGATCAATTCAAGGGAAGAATAATCAAGAACGATCGTAGAAAAAGAATTCACGATGGTAGTGGGTTATGGGAATCTGAATTATCCAGCAAGTTTTCCAATTCTGAAAGTAGATAAATATGAGAATTGGTGCAAGAAGATGAAGGTTTTATTCCGTTTTCAAGGTCTGTGGGATCTTGTAAAGGATGGAGTAAAAGAGCTTGAAGAAGACGCTTCAGAAGAAGAAAAGCAAGAACACACAAAATCGGAGAAGAGTTATAAAGCTCTCTTTATAATTCATCAATGTCTTAGCCCAGACAAGTTCGAAAAGGCTAGTGATACATAATCTGCAAAAGAAGCTTGGGATATTCTTGAGAAATCTTTTGGAGGCGTAGAAAAGATGAAAGAGGTGAGGTTACAAACTCACAAGAGAATGTATGAATTGCTTCAGATGGAAGACAATGAAAGCATATCTGATTTCTTCACTAGGGTTACAAAACTAGTGAATCAAATCAAGATATCTGGAGAAGCATTAACAACAAGGGAAAGGAAGAGCTTCAAGGGACGCTTAAATCTCATGAACAAAGGATGAATGAAAGAGCTGCAAGCAAGACAAAGAGTGATGTAGCTTTGCAGGCAAATTCAGCAAAAGAAACTAAAGGCAAAGGAAAGTGGTTCGACAGAGGTAGAGGTTGCTACAACAATTCGACTGGTAGAGGAAACCAGAACGAAGGAAACGTGTCGAATTAGAGAAGCCCATACCAAGGAAACCAAAGAGGTGGTGGTCGAAAACCTGATAAGAGTCACATTCAATGTTACAATTGTCAAAAGTATGGTCATTATTCGAGTGATTGTCCAGAGAAGCGAAAGGAAAAATAAAGTGATGCAAAGTTCACTAAGTGTGAAGAAGAAGAGATGACGTTGATGGTCACAACAAGAGATGAAGACAAATTAAAGGATCAATGGTACTTGGATCCAGGAGGCTCATCACATATGTCTGGAAGGAAAGATTAGTTTGTTAATCTAAATCCCTCAATGAATAACATGGTGAAATTTGCAAATGACAATACTCTAGCAGCTGAAGGTATTGGAGATGTTATGATCATGAGAAAAGATGGCAAAAGAGCAGTAATTTCGAATGTGTTATACATTCTAGGCATGAAGAGGAACTTGCTTAGCATAGGGCAGTTGGTCGAAAAGAACTACAAGGTGACTGTCGAAGACAAGATGATGAGATTCATCGACGCGAATGGAAGGTTAATCTTGAAGGCTCCTATGTCTCAGAATAAAACCATCAAGATTAAACTCAATGTGATGGAGCACAAGTGCCTTTTTACTGCAGCAAGCAGAGATGAATGGATATGGCATTATCGACTAGGCCATCTCAACTTCAGAGACATCATAAATTTAAAGAGGAAGAATATGGTTTCACGAATACCAGAAATCGACATTCCAAATAAAGTGTGTGAAGAATGTGTGCAAGCGAAGCAACACAAGAATAGCTTCAGCAAGGATGCAGGAAGTCCAAGGTTGTTCTCGAAATCATATACTTTGATGTATGTGGGCAAATCCAGGTGGATTCACTTGGACGTAATAAATACTTTGTTATGTTCATAGATGATTTCAGTCGAAAATTATGGACTTACCTAATCAAGAAGAAAAGTGAAGTGACCGAGGTATTTGCCAAGTTTAAATATATGGTAGAAATACAAAGCGGTCAAAAGTTCAAAATTTTGAGAACTGATGGTGGTGGAGAGTATGTGTCGAAATATTTCGACAGGTTATGTGAAAAAGAAGGGATTGTGGATGAGGTGGTGCCACCCTACACTCCACAGCAGAATGGGACTACATAAAGGAAGAATCCAACCATCATGAATATGGTTCGAAGTATGTTGAAAGGCAAGAATTTACCTAAATAGTTTTGGGGTGAAGTTGTGTCGACTGCAACATATATTTTGAACAGATGCCCGAAAAAGAAGCTGGAAGGAATTACTCCAGAAGAATGTTGGTCTGGTGTAAAGCCTAGATTAAGTCATCTGAAGGTATTTGGATTTGTTGCACATAAACATGTCCCAGATCAGTTGAGAATAAAACTTGATGACAAGTCGAGTTAAATGATTCTATTAGGATATCATTCGACAGGAGGTTACAAGTTGTTCGACCCAGTGAACAAGCATATTGTGATCAGCAGGGACGTGATCATAGATGAACTTAAAAAGTGGGATTGGAGTCGAAATGTCAAGAAAGATTCAGTTAGAATTTTACTTGAAGAACCAGAAACTCAAGTCGAAAGAGAAGTTCGATAAGAGGAACCAGCAGTTGTGGATCAACCCAACACAAGTACAAGAAGACCTCAGAGTGCAAGAAACATGCCTGCAAGGTTGCAAGATTGTATGGTTTCATCAAATGATGTGGTTGATAACAAAGGTGAAGTGGTACAAATTATACTTTCTATGCAGATGTTGAACCTGTCAATGCAGCTGAAGCATTATAAGATTCGAAGTGGGTGAAAGCGATGAACGAAGAAGTGAAGTCCATCAAAGACAACAACACTTGGTCACTTGTCAAATTGCCTCAAGGCAAGATGGCAATTGATGTCAAGTGGGTATAAAAATTGAAGATGAATCCTAAAGGGGAAGTAACTCGACACAAATCAAGGCTAGTAGAGAGAGCATTTCTCTAGAAAGAAGGAATTGACTTCGATGAGGTTTTTGCACCTGTGGCTAGGATCGAAACAATCAGGTTGGTTGTCGGTTTAGCATAAATAAACAGTTGGCACATATTTCATATGGACGTAAAGTGTGCATTCCTGAATGGACCCTTGGACGAAGAAGTTTATGTTAAACAACCAGTTGGGTTTGTGAAACATAACGAAGAGAGAAAGGTGTACAGGCTTCATAAAGCCCTGTATAGACTAAAACAAGCTCCAAGAGCTTGGAACAAGAAGATTGATAGTTTTCTGAGGGAGAAGGAATTTGTGAAGTGCACAACTGAACATGGAGTATATGTAAGAAGAAGCAAAAGTGAATTGCTTATACTATGTCTCTATGTCGATGATTTGTTAATCACAGGTAGCTGCAAGAAGGAGATCGAAGACTTCAAAGGAGATCTCAGCAAGGAGTTCGAAATGTTTGATCTGGGTGACATTTCATATTTCCTTGGCATCGAATTCTACAAGACTAGTAGAGGTTTGATGATGCATCAAAGAAGATATGTAGGAGAAATTCTCAAGAGATTTGAAATGGAAGAATTCAATTCGACTTCGACACCTACAGAAACAAGACTATAACTGTCGAAACACCCTGAAGAAGATGATGTCGACCCAACCCAATATAGAAGACTTATTGGGTCCTTAAGATACCTTTGTCACACTAGGCCTGACTTAGCATAAAATGTTGGTATGGTAAGTAGATTCATGTAGAAGACAAAGGTATCTCACCTAGCAGCAGCGAAGAGAATATTGTGATATTTGAAAGGAACTCTCAACTATGGCATTTTGTTTCCTACAGCTGATAAAGGAAAAGAATTCAAGTTAGTGGGGTACACAGATTTGAGCTGGTGTAGTGATGCTAAGGATCAAAAATCTACAGCAGGATATGTGTTTATGTTAGATGGTACGCCAGTTTCTTGGAGTTAGAGAAAGGAACCAGTTGTGGCATTATCATCATGTGAAGCCGAATACATAGTTGCTTATCTTTGTGCATGTCAAGAAACTTGGATGATGAACTTGGTCGAAGGAATCATAGGTAAAAATCATGCAGAAATTACCATGAAGATTGACAGCATGTCAGCTATCAACCTGGTGAAGAACCCGATAGCTCATGGTCGAAGCAAGTACATTGAAATGAGGTTCCAGTATCTTCGACAACAAGTAGCAGATGCTGTCGAATTGAGAATCAGATTGCAGACATTATGACGAAGGATGTGCAGGTCGAAGTATTTCGAAGACTAAGAGCTATGATGAATGTAGATAGCTTAGACACAATGAATTATGTGGTGTGTTGAATATAATTCCTTGTGTCAGAAAATATTTGATTAGATTTGATTTAGGAGTGTGGAAACAATTTGTTACACACATATTTGATTTTAGATTTAGATAGATTTGCTTTAAATCTAAAATAGAATATATTTGATTTGGCTTAGGAACAAATCAAACATATTTGATTTGGCTTAGGAGCAAGCTAACCTAAATCTATAAATAGAGGAGTAAACCCTATTTTTGTAATTGAATTCATTCACAATATTTTGTAGTTGCAAAGTGAATAATAAAGTTTTCCACAGTTTGGCGTAGAGAAATTTCAGAAAAATAATTCTTCTTCTTATTTCTTTAATTGTTCATTATCATTGTATGGTGATATCAATCTTGTTGATCAAGATTGGTAGAAATTTATCATAGGTATTGGTGGATTTCCAACAGAGGTCACACTCACTCATATTCGCATCCTCATCTTCATCACTTTTCTTCTCTCACCATAGCCTTTGACTCCATGCTCACCTTCATCTCCTCACCACGGCATCGCTCTTCGCCGCCACCCTCATCTTTCTCAACCGTAAAAAACATCTTACTGCCATAACTGAAATTCGATGACTCTTCTTCTTCTTCGCACAACCGCTATAATCGAAACGCTCGCGCTCTCTTTTTCATTGGTGAACTTAAACGAATTCTTTATCTCCCTCGCAAGTGCAGAAATATCTCAGGATTGCTCTTCACTCCTTCATCTTCATCAGCTCAAGATCTCCATTACCGTTGAGAACACACTATCTTCCTCCCTCAACGGAGAAATACAAGGTAGTTCAAACATCTATCCACCATAGGAGCAGCTGCAGAGATGTCTGAAGAAACGCTAAGATCAACTCAGTTCCAGGTTTGTGAAGTTTTCACAAATTTTCGGTTTCATAACGTATATTTTCGTTTTATTTTCGGTAATATAGAGCACGCTTTAGTCGAAATCAATATTAGATCCAGTTTTAGTGCAAGATTTCGCATAAGGTAGTGCTCTCCATTCTCGTTTCTGATGAGATTCGTTTTCCGGCCACCCTCACGCCGGAGAAGATGGTCTGATGTTGTTATTTCGGCGGTGATGTCTATGACCCTAGACTTGTTGGCGTTTAGCTGGTGCATGAATGATTTTTATGATGGCTGCTAATATTATGACACGTGTCTATTTTCTTTTGTTTCAAAAAGAAAAAATCAGAATAACTTAAATTACACAATGACCAATTGATACTTGTGTATCATAAGAATCAAAACGTGACATGCATATTCCTTAAAAAAAATTGAAAGTTTTTTTTTGATGGACTTAGTGCAAATAGAATATGGGAATAGGAGTTTCTAATCCCTTTGCCCTTACTGAGCCCAATTCTGCATATAAGTGGATCTTAGTTCAACTCAGAATTTAGTGTTGCACCCCGTATTTCAGCTATACATCACTTCAACACATTTTCAATTTTACTTTTGATTTCGATTTTACCGACTCATAAAAAATGTTAATAATAAAGTTTCTGAAATTTTAACATCTTAGGATATTTTTTATATTTTTTGTGAATTTTTTATAATTGATTTCCATTAGTTTTTAGTCGAATTTTGATAATATGTTTAAAAATAGTTTTTCTCCGTAATATTGTGTTTCGAAGCAATTTTTCGACTGTTTCTCAATTATAAAAATTTTAAAAAAATTAGATTCTGATACCATGATGTGTGAGTAGCCATTAGATATTTTTCTCATAAATTTTTTTTAGATTTTTTTAGATTCTCATTCGATTTTTCTTTTATATCACAAAAAAATAAATAATTGTTTACTAGTTTAACTAGTTAGGAGTTTTTTTTACATAAGATGTCTAATACTTGTTCTAACCATCAACTAAACTCTCGACTAATTTGTTAACATATTTAGCTAGTCCTTATTTTCCTTTAAAGTCCATAATTGAGTCATATGATTAGGATAGATTTTTGGTTCCCAACTTCTCTTAATCTCTAGTTATGTGTAGCATTTCTTTTAAAGACTAATGTGATGGATTTAGCTCGATTTCAATATCATTTATGGGTTGTTTTGCATTAGGTGTGTGTGGATTCCCGATTTCCCATTCTTATGTTGATGTACATGTTCACATTCAATTTCTTCGCATTTTGATCATATTTTGACTTGCGATATGGGTATGCAACTGTACTCCTGCCTCCTTGTTATTTTTGATATGTTTGTTGACTTGTGCAAGCTACATTGTGTATAGTTTGGTTAGTTACCTAATATTGGTACACTAACATAGCACTTCGCTCATGGTTTTTCTTGCGTTTTAGACGCGTTTGACTTTGTGTGTTCTCATGACACGAGAAACAGGCACTTTGTTACTTTTTCTGGATATGTACCTTTGTGCAGGTGTTTCGATTGTTGTGAGGCCATGTTTGCTACACGCACATATTGCACGATGTCACCTTGTGGATTATATTGGTCGAGCTATTTCTGATTGTTGCTTTGTCGATGGCAGCTTACTCGATGTTTTCCGGAGTATTTTTAGCTTGTTGGACTCTTTGGATTTATTATCCGTTTGGTACTAGCCATCCCTTGTTTATCGCATTCTTTTACCGCTTTTCTAGAGAGCGTGAGAAGTAGGGGTTTACCGCTTTATTTTCCATGATTAGGATATGAGCGTTGGGCTCAAAGTTGATGTTTAAAGACCTGTAGCTAGGCATTCTGTAAATTGTGTGCTAATTGTGTTTGGTTTGTTTAAAATCCTACACCGTGCATAGGGAGGTAATTCTAAGTAAGTGTTTACATTTGTGCTTGCATAGGTTAAGAGTGGTTAGGCAACCTGACATGGCACCACCAAGCAAAGTCCCGCTTTTTATATTTCCTGCTATATGATGATGATATGATAGGCACGCAGAAAGGGTCTGCAATCGACCCCCCCACAATTCTAGTTTGTGTCAGCTTAGCACACACGAATCGTGTTGCTTCCTTTATTGAGTCAATAATAAAAAGTGGCAAGAGTTCCCTATTCTAGATCTCCACGCTTTCCTGAGGTTCACATTTATTGTTGAACTCGCATCATTTGCTCTTTACACTTGACAAATTCATGTTATACGGTGATACCACTCACGGGAATCAGAATGTGTCGGCTCCTGGTGGACTCTCGGTATGCTCGTTATCTTGCGTCTATGGGACTTCCTCTTTTTCTCGCGCTCGTGTGACATTTTTTTGTGCATTGCATTGTGTGTGTGCTTTTTCCAAAGTACTTGTTTGCTTAATCCCTCTTCATCCCTTTTTCGTTTAACCAAGGTGGATGCTAGGATAGTTTCCCCAGTTTTGCTCGGTTAGGATAGCCTTCGAGCTTAGAATTTTATCCTTAACCATAGGGTCATTCATGCATGATAACATTAGGGTAGAACTAGTTAGTTTCCCTTGTTTTCTAGTTTCTTTTGCATACTTGCATTAAAACTAAAACTTCTTTCTTTTTCTTTCAAAAAACTTCAAAACACTCTTAATACAACAAAAACACTTTCTTCAAGATAAAATCAACAAACCAATTCAAATTATTTTCACCTTTATGGCTTATCAATCAAACTTTTCAAAAGAACGTGTTAATTCCTTTCTGTGTTGACGCGTAATACCCCAAAGGTCGGGTTGCGGAAGCAATCGAACTTAATATCGTTCCATTAAAAAACACAAAACCAAACAAAAAATATGAGCTGAACTACGGAGCTCTGAGTTTCCCATTGCACGGGGGAATACGTAGGCATCTTGTCACGGGGCTCGATCGAGAAAAACTTTATAAATACTTCCTTTCTTTTCCCCGTGTTCTCTTTATTTTAGTTTCTTTCACATGCATTCTCTTTTAGCATACAGATATGGAGATTAAGTAGTAAATAAATATAAACACACCCATTAGATAGAAAATAGAAGTGGATACCGTAGAGTACTATGGGTGTGTGAGGTGCTAATACCTTCCCCTCGCGTAATAGACTCTCTTACCCTATCTCTCGGTCGCAAAACCGTGTCTTATCCCTTTCAGGTTTTCTTGATATGTTTACCTTTCTCTTCATAAGATAAAAGACGTTCGACGGCGACTTTAGTGATTACACTCGATGATTTTGTCCAGTTCTTTCAGCTGGCGACTTCACTGGGGATTGTCTAGACCTCTTGCTGGTCCGATCAGGAGTCGATCCTAGCTTTTATTTTCTTTTCTATTGGGTGTTTATTTATTTACTCGCTTTATTGCATCATTCTTTGTATGTTTGCATCGCATCCTATGTGACATTTTACTACTTTCAAACATTGGATGGTTGTTGTGCTGTGATTTGTTTCTATGGTGTGTAGGAATTAAAAGAGGTAAAAAGCCTCATACCCCGTCCGAGAGACATATAGGACACCTATGACTAGAATTGAACATGACAGATACGGATGTAAATCTTGTAGTCTGTCATGTCGTCCATGCTCAGGGGAGGTTTCAAACAGGATGTATCGTCATCACGTAGGTGTTACGATGGTAGTTTTTCTGGGAGAACTTGATCCTGGAGTTACCTTGACCTTACCCAAGCCTTAGTATCACCTGTGAGTGGGGCGGGATCATGATTATTACAGGTACCGATGGTGACTGTTGGTCACTTGATACAAATGGTGACTATGTTCTAATGGTGACTATTTATTCTGATGGTGAATATATTGTTCCGTATATGGTGTTTTGTTATTGACGACCGTGTGGTTTATGATACTTGGGTCCATGACACTTCGTTTTCTAGTATTTTCTATGGTATTCAGAGACGACATCAGACCTTTGATCTTATGATATTTAGACTATTCAAACTATCCAGATTACATGATATTTATTCAGAGGGTTATAGATTTGTTACCTGGATTGTGTGGAGCCGTGTTTCCGTGTACTTTCATACATAACATATCAATATCATCCTTAATACACATGTTCCATTATTTCCATGTATCGTTATCTTGATTCAAATTGTTGAGCCATCTCAAAAATGAACATTATTGAAAAATTATGTGGCTTAATAATACGAATTAAAACCTACGAATACTTGGAAATATTGAAAGGTAGCTTTTGCATTATAAATCATGCATCATTGTTAAATTTAATCTTGCATTTCACAAGTTACTCAGGAGCCTTATTTCTTCATATTGGTATTCATCCAGTCAAGTTGTCGCACCGGTACAATACCCAGGCAAATTATTGGAAGAAGATGGAAAATCTTGAACAAGAGAACTGTGAACTCCGTGACGAAGTTACTAATTTGAGAGCTAATATGGAAATACTCACTGCTTTGGTTGAATAGTTGGCGGCTGTTCAGAATCAGTCGCCACCTCCTTTACCATCTCCTCACATTATTTCATCTCAACAGCAATCTATTGTGATTTCTGAGATATTGACCGCTCCTACTCTTGTGGCTCCAGTCAATGTTACTCAACATCAGATGCCGCGTGGTTATCCTTGGGGCATGCCCCCAAACTTCATTCCTGAAGGGTATCAGCCAGCTATTGAGAGACCTAACATGCCCCCAAACTTCATTCTTGAAGGTTATCAGCCAGCTATTGAGAGACATGCGGTTGAAAGGCCTATTGCTCAACCAATTATCATTATCCCTCCTCCGGTGGTTCATGTTAGACCACATGCTAACAAACCTATCTATCATGGTGCCGCTACAAGTGAAAGTGGTGATGTTCACGATATGATGGATGAATTCCACGAATAATTCTTGGAAATGCAAAGAGAAATTAAAGCTCTGACAAGGAAAGAACTCTTTGGTAAGAATGCTCATGAATTATGCCTTGTGCCAAATGTGAAAGTACCGGACAAATTCAAACTCTCAGACTATGAGAAACACAAAGGAAATTCTTGCCCTCGTGACCATATAAAAATGTACGTCAGAAAGATGTCTACAAATACGAATGATCAACAGTTACTCATTCATTTCTTCCAAGATAGTTTGACCAGCGCTGCTCTTAAGTGGTATATGGGATTGGATAGTTCTTAGATTCGTACTTTTATTGATTTGAGTGAAGCTTTCGTCCTACAATACCAGTATAATGTTGACATGGCACCTGACAGAGATCAACTCAGGGCTATGTCCCAAAAGGATAAGGAGACATTTAAAGAATATGCTCAGAGGTGGCGTGAAATTGTTGCACAAGTTGTTCCTCCTCTAGTAGAGAAAGAATTGACTAAGCTATTTCTGAAAACATTGAGCTCATCCTATTACAAACGAATGGTGGCTAGTGCACCCAATAACTTCACTGAAATGGTGAATATGGGAATGCGTCTAGAAGAAGGAGTTCGAGAAGGACGATTAGTCAGAGAGGGTAGTTCTTCAAACGGTTCTAAGATGTCTAAATCTGTCAAAATGTTGACATCTGGTACTGACAAGTTGGAAGAAATTCTTCAGCTTGGACAAAATGCAGGAAATAAGCATGGTCTAGGATATGTGGCTGAAAAGCAACCTGTTGGTGACATTAAGAAGAAGAGACATAGGAAAACAATGTCAAAGCAGTGTCACAACCCAAAACAGAAATGTGTCCGCTCGGTATGTGATCGCAAAGAGATTTGCAACAACCGTGAATGGAACAAACCTGGGAAGTCAATGACAAAGAAGATGTCATACCACAAGCCAAGGAATAGGTCTGCCTCAGGGTATATGGAGACTAAGAAGTTTGTCTATAACAAAAGGAAGAACAGACCTAATAGACCAATGTCAAAACAGATGTCACAACATTGGTGCAACATCAAAATCATAGAAACATGAACAAACAGTTTCAAAGATGGAGATGTCATTATTGTGGAAGGCTTGGTCACATAAAATCTTTCTCACAGACTTCATGGATATCCTAATCAAGGGTCTTATGTGAAGCCTAAAACCAACAGTGGTATCATACTCTCAACAGGAAGAAGAAGATCTTGTTCGTAGCTAACACTTCTCTTAGTGTGTCTACCAAGAAATATTGGTACTTTGATGTTGGTTATTCCAATCACATGACCGGAGATGAATCTTCTCAATAATGTTAAGCATCACTCTACCAAATTTTTACTTTTGGAGATGGAGCCAAAGGAGAAATCAAAGGTATTGGAAACTCAAACCTGTCCGAGTTCCAAATTTAAATGGAGTATTGCTGGTAAAAGGTTTGACTGCAAATCTCATTAGCATAAGTCAGCTATGTGATATGGGATTCACAGTCAACTTCACTAAGTCTAAATGTCTTGTAATCAATGATGATCAAGTAGTGATTATGAGAGGAGTCAGATCAAAGGACAACTGCTACATGTGGGAATCTGAGAACACCACTCTGCCTTCTGTGTGTGCTACAAACAAAGATGAAGAGGAAGTAAAGTTGTGGCAGCAAGAATCTGGTCATTCACACCTCAGAGGAATAAAAAGGATCAGTTCCATAGAGGGAGTCAAAAGGATACCAAGATCCTTCATGGACAAAGTGAGAATCTGTGGTAAGTATAAAGTTGGATAGGAAATCAGAATGTCACACTCAATGTCTAGACACCTGACCTCTCCTAAAGTACTAAAGCAAAGTACTAGGATCTGGCATGAAAGGATAACCAAGTATCTTACTGTCAAAAGATACAGGAGAGGAGTCTTGGATGAAACCCTTTTTGTTAGAGGAGAAAAGATCATGGTGGCTTCCATCTATGTTAATAACATAGTATCTGAAGGAATGTCAGACACATTGATGGAAGGCTCAACACTTCTTTCACAGAGCAAGTATGCAAGGAATTGTGTCAAGAAGCTTGACCGAATAATGGCACACTAGGACTCTTACCCTCCACATTTGAAGTTGTCCAAGAAATCCAAAGTGGAGATAGTGTTGTTCAAAACTTGAGTAAAAGTCCCGTTGATGGATGTTCCTTCTGAGAAATACTCATGTTTTGATCGAAGAAGCAAAACGCTTAACTTTATACAATGTTAAAGTTGAATACATAGCAACTGGGAGAAACTGTTTTAAGATGATTTGGATAAAGCAGATGCTGACTGATCACAATGTCATACAGGATGTCATGACATTGTACTGTGATATTGCTACTAAAGCTCTTGAGAATGATCAATTTAAGACTTTAAGGGACAAATTGGATAGTTGGCAATATGAGGAGGTGTAGCAATTAGTTGTGCCTACAACAAGGGATGAAAGGAACTTTTTATTTCAACTTTTGTTTAGAGGGTTATTTAGGTATTTCCTTACTTATTTTAAGAAGTCCAAGAATAGGAAGAGACATCCTCATATAATAGTTTCTTCTTTTGAAAGTAGTACCATCCTTTCTTCTCTCAAAAGAAACTTTGAAACCCTTTGTCGTTTCGCTTTCATCCTCAACAACCATCAAAAATGTCTTCATCATCCTCATCATCTCAAGAATCGATCTCCATCTCTCCCATGGTTGAAGTTAGAGCAAACACTAAGCCATGCAAGTCAAGCTCGAGAGTGACACCACGCGACAATGGCCACTAACCCAAAAGGTCAAGAAGCACAACAAATACAAGAAGGCACAAATATCTCTTCGGTAAGACCTCAGTACCATCATCCTCTATTTCCCCAGAACTAGTAAATAGAGAAGGATCTAGGTCAGTGTATGAGGCCATAGCTAGGATAGTGTCTGACATACTAAATGAGAATAAGTCTGTGCCTGGGATTTCAATTCCCCTGAATCATAAGTCTGCTAGCCCTAGCTTAGCAGTTGATCCAGATGTCAATGAGAATGTCAAGACATCTGGTGATGATGTTGATTCCCTTGTGAAAAATGATGTAAGTCCTTCTGCTCCAGCTCCTGAAGGATGTAAAAATGATAATGTAATTGAATCTCCTGCAAATGTGAATGAGATTGATGAGGTTCTTGAGAAATCTTCAGATCATAGTGCCTCGATAAACCTCCCATCGCCTCACGACAACATATCGATAGCATTCTTGAAGATACTCCGAGAAGAACACCAATCGAATATGGTTTCTCATATCATCAATCTAGATGAGCAGCTCGATAATGACCTCATAGCCAAGGTTAATCCCAAGATTGCTAGAAGGGTAATGAATAGGAAAGGAAGAAAAGTGCTGCTCAAAGCTTTGTTCATGAGAAGAATGTCAAGTTGGCTGCAAGACTCCTAGGAAGAGAGGAAGGTCAGAGAAAATCGTAAGGGCAACAAGGTTGAAACTTCCAAAGGGAAGGACAAAGTCAAGAATGTTAGTGATACTCCTAAAGCAAAGAGCACTTCAATTGTAAGGAAAAGGAAAGCACCTGAGCCCTCAGATCAGGATGATTCTGACTTTGATGTTAGAGAATGTCTCGACATTCATTCAAAAAGAAGGTTGTCCTTGGGAAAATGCCCATAGTTCCAAGTGCCAATTGACAACATTTCACCACCCGAAAATGCTAATAGGTGGAAATATGTGAGTTTGAAGAGAATTGCACTTGAAAGGAACTGCACAAAGATGCTCTTGAATGCAAAGAGGTGATAGACCGATCAAGGAAGTGGGTTGATGAGAACGTGGTGAAGTTCTCAAATTGTTATGAAGGTCCGTGAAGGAGTTTATTGTGAACTCACAATGGTTGTGCTGATGGAAGATCAGCAGATTTTAAGACTGTGTTTGTCAGAGGAAGAGAAGTGAAGTTTTCCTCAAGTATAATCAACAAGTACTTAGGGAGGTCAGATGAGGCTCATCCTGAGCTTGAAGAAACTGACAATCAAGTGTGTCAGACAATCACTGCCAAGCAGGTAAAACATTGGCCTTTGAAGGGAAAGCTTTCTGATAGCAAATTAAGTGTCAAATTTGCTATTCTACACAAGATTGGTGCAGCCAACTGGGTTCCCACGAATCACAAGTCAACCATCTCCATTGGTCTGGGGAGGTTCATTTTTGCTGTTGGAACAAAAGCAAAGTTTGACTATGGAAGCTACATTTTTATCAGATCCTTAAACATGCTGACAGTTATGCTATAAAAGGACCAATAGCATTTCCCTCCCTCTTGTGTGGAATTTTAACTGATCAATACCCTGACATTCTGGGAAATAGAGATACAGTGAGTAAAAGAGCTCCTGCCCTTGGCTTCCACTACAAACTTTTTCAAGGGAAGCATGTTCCTGACATTGTCATGACATCAGCTGAGACATCAAATGTCAAAGCCAATTCTCAAAAGGCAGATGTCATAGCTGTGCTAAAGGAGACCTGTAGGGAACTTGAAGCAAGGAAGCACTGAAGCTCGATCTCTACTCTTGAAAAGGAAAGACACGAGGTTGAGGAAGAAAGGCGATGGTGATATCACGCTTCATATGGAGGAAGATGATGATCTTGAAGCTTCGACAAAGAAGGATCTGAAGATGTGTCCTTTCACAGTGCATCTTCTAGAGAAGAAAGCACTTGAAACTGTTTCCCTTGTTGCCTCTGATGTTATTCTGTCAATTGTCTTCTTTTCTTGTTCTGCATTTTATTTCATTTTGGATGATTGTAATCATTGTGTTGACAGATGTGTAACCCTTGAAAACTTATGCTGGTATTGTTTTTTTTTGGTACTGTTTGATTAAAAGTTTGGGCACTTGTATTGTTTCCTTTGGCCCTTTATGGCTAAAAAGGGGGAGAAGAACTACTGTGTGACAGTAGTATGGGACTTCGGGGAATTGTATGGCCTGTTTTTAAAATTTTGTATGTGGGCAATTGTGGGAATTGTGGGATTTTTGTATGGATAGAATTTATCTTATCTCTAGGTTCTAGTTTATTTAAGCTTAGAACTAGATTGTCTTCTGCTGCATATGTACTCTGATAGGTTAAGTAGTTTTAGCCAAAAATGTGCCAAAGGGGGAGTTTGTTAGTGTTTTTAGGTTGGCATTTAGCAATATCATGATAGATGTCATGACATTCAGAGATTGAAGATAAATCCTACCTGCTAAGGATGTTAAATGGATGCCTCAACCGAAGCTAAAGTCTGTGTTGAAATTCTGAAAATAGTTTGATGTCATAGATGTTATGACATTCAGGTGACATTCTTCTCTGAACTGCTTGTTCTGAGATTTTTCGTGAAGTTTGTTGAGTGCTAAATATTGTTTTTCCGTTATTAGAAAGCATGCTCACGTGGCTGCTAGGTTAATCTTAATTAAACCTAAATTGGTTGTTGAAAAGACCATGTTTTAGGATTAAATTAAGTGAACCCTAGCTATCTTTATGGAAGCCCAAAGTTTCGGATCGCTTATAAAGGAATTCAACCCTTACAACTGTGCCCTTTGAATGTATTGAAGAGATAGCAACTTGTTTGTGTAATTGTTAGGATTTGTAACAGTTGGTATTGTGTAATTCTAGTTTCTCTTGAGCCAAGCAACTATCAATTGATAAGTGCATTGGACTAGGATTTCTTGTAAGGGTAGTTTATCACTCAAAGCTTTAAAGCACGAGTGTTTGTCTCTTGATTGAAAGCTTTGAAGCGAGATCAAGATATTTTATTGAAGTGTGTCTTCACAATTCAATTAGTCAATAGGTTGTTATCACTGTTGTGATTGAGGGGGAGTGAGTAGGTACTCAGATCTAAGTAGGACTTAGGTTGAAGTTGCATTGGGTAGGTTTTAAGTGAAGGATATAAACTGGTGGTTTATTCCTGAATTAATTCTACTAATAGTGAATTTCCTCTCTGGCTTGGTAGCCCCCAGATGTAGGTTTGTTGAACCGAACTGGGTGAACAACTAATTGTGTTCTTTACTGCTTTATGTATTTACTGTGTGAATTGTTAACATAGTGTCAGATACTGTGTCATAACATTCTCTGTGACATCACGTATCTGCTGCCAGGAATTTCACTATTGTATTCTACTTCAAATGGTTATCTCTTCGAAGAAGTCTCGTAGAGAATTTTGTTGTAAAATCTTTGCAAAGTGCAAGTCTATTTATTTGGGACAATTTGCATCTTACGCTTTTCAGATAAAAGGTGTCATCATTTCCTCTACCTTCAGTGAAAGTTGGTAGCTTACCTTCATTTTTTACCTCATTCATCTTCATGACGTTATCACTATATGTCTTCCTACTCCTTTTCGGGTTTCCCCCGATAGAGTCGAATTTCTCTTCCCCAGTGGAGTTAGTTTCCCTTTCTCCAAAGAACTAAATTTCTTTCGCTAGTCAAGTCAATAATTCTTCCTTGAAGATTATATCCTTGTTGGCTTATCTTTCACATTTTTAAGCATTTCTTCAATAAAACCTTACATCATCTTCCATAATTCAACTATGATTTTGACTTCCTCATACATAGTTACCTCCGGAGGCATGTCGTTCCCATTGGTTTATTTCCCTAGGGGAATCTCTCTTTGTATCTGTTGCAAACAATTTGAAGTCGTAGTTTCATCTAGACATTTTCATCTTCAATAATAGTCTGTGTCTCTTACAAGAAAAATTAGTTGTGTTTGCATTCATAACCATAAGCATTGCATGACATATTAGAGATAAAAAATTGGGTTTTCTAGTATTTAATTATCTTCAATCACGTCAAAACGAAGGTCTCCACCTTCATACCGCCGAATAGAAGACACTTAAATAGGGGTATCTGTCATACCCCATTTTTTACCCCTAATATGTTCACTCCTAACATCACGTGCATCTGCATCATAATTCATGCATTCATCTGAATTTTTAAAAGCATGAGATTAGGCTAGCTCAATTGGCTCGTTCATCACTCTTGGCGCAAAATTAGGTTTGGACCATGGATATGGTATGACTGATTCTTTAAGCATAAAATGATTCCATGATCTTCTACGAGTCTCAAGGTATCTATATACGGCTAATCGATCCATACGAGTCATCAGAAAATCGAGAATGGTTGGATGAAAAGAGATTCGAGTATGTGTATTGAAAAGTCAAAGTTTGACCAGTGAGAATTTTTGGTCAAAATCATTGTCAAAATTCGAAATACAAGAAAATGAGATCATCTATTTGAAAAAAGTCGGAAGAATCAGATAAAAATGAGATTTCTTGCATTTTAAGTATTTTTGGACTTAGAAATTTTTCGGTTTTAAGAGACTTCTGTTAATGAAGGCATGTTGTCGACTCTCTATCTTTCTCGTTTATAGTCTAAAGTTTGCGAATTGGTAAGCGTTGGAAAGAACACATTTTGTACTTTAAATTTGTCCTTGTGAGGATTTCTTTTAAAAGGCCCGAATTTCGAGTTATGAGGCTCCGAAGTTTGATGTTCATAACTTTTGGAATTTATACTTTGTGAAAATTTGGAGACTTTTTTATGGTCAAATGCTCGACTTTGGAGGTATTTTACATGTGTTTTCAAGCGTCATTTTGCGTCGAGTTCAAAATCAAAGTTGTTCACCTTGGATCGAAAGTTATGGGTTTAGCACGTGTCCAATATCCAAAACTTAAAAAAAATTGAGTGTTTGTCAACATGGCCAGTTCTACGACTTCGGGTTCGATTTTCATATAGTTCGTGGATCCATTTCAGAAAACGCTTAAAGAGAAAGTTGCTCATCTTACGGTAGTCTATAACTTTGCCAAAGATGTCAAATTCATTCGGGATTCGTATCGAAAGTTACGAAGCTTGGAATTTTTGAGTTTGTCATATTTACAATATTAAACAATAGAAATTTTTTGGAGTGTTTGTTTATATAACAATGTGTAGTCGGAGATGGGCTTAAAGATGCCATATTGAGATACTGATGCTAGGAAAGTCAGAATGAACCTTTGTCTTGGTTTTATATGAGATGAGTATTCGTCAGGGCATAAATAGTTTCCTCGTCTTGTTTCGGGTATAATTCATAGTCTGTTGTTCAGTTGTAAACCCGTCTGGTTTCAAGACTTCATATTGTTTGATTATGTAGATTAGTCGCCCCGTCTAGTTTTGGGAATTTATCTATAAGTTGCTTTGTTTGGTACATCCGTCTAGTCTCGGGCCTTCAGACCGTTATGGTCGTACAGATAGTTTTCCCGTCTTGTTTTGGGCATTAATCTTTTGACCTTTTGTCTAGAAGTTTGTGAATAATTTTTGCCTGCTTGAGAATTTAACCTGAAAAAAACGAGGTTAGTTTTATGCACATTATGATGCATGCGAGCATGTCATGATGCTCGAGAATGATATAGGCACATGTTATGATTTTTTAGGAATGATGTATGAATATAAATGTTGTGGTATTTCAAAACATATCTATCTTGAAGAAGACAGGAATGTTCTGCTGGGGATCTTCGACTTTTGCTTGGGGATATAGTTGTTGACGGCCTTGACTGGGGGATAAGAGAGATGCAGATTCCTCCGATGCACTATCTGACCAAGTTTCGGGTCTGGATACTGATTTTGTGGAAGATGATAATCCTTGAGTGATACTCAGCTGAAGATGGATATCTTTTGTATGCTTGTTTTGAAGAAATAACCCTTGCTAGGAATGATGCGACTTTGAATAGCCTAATACTGCTCGGAGACTGACATAATAAGTTGATGATATGTTACTGCTCGGGGACCAATGTAATAAAATTGACGTTCATTGCGCGGGGACTGACTTGACAAAGTTGACATTCACTGCGCGGGGACTAACGTGACAATGTAGGTTATCACTGCTCGGGGGATAACATGATGATGTTGATATGATCACTGCTCGGGGACTAACGTGATGATGTTGAGACGATCACTGCTCAGGGACTAATGTGATGAATTGAGACGATCATTGTTCGAGGACTAACGTGATGAGTTGAGACGATAACAGCTCGGGGACTAACGTGATGAATTGTAGATGATCACTGCTCGTGAGCTAACTTTCATACCCCATTTTTTTACCCATAATATGTTCACTGCTAACATCATGTACATCTGCATCATAATTCATGCATTCATTTGAATTTTTAAAAGCATGAGATTAGGCTGGCTCAATTGGCTGGTTCGTCACTCATAGCACAAAATTAGGTTTGGACCACGGATATGGTATGACCGATTCTTCAAGCATAAAATAATTCCATGATCTTCTACGAGTCTCAAGGTATCTATATACGGCTTAACGATCCATACGAGTCGTCGGAAAATCGAGAATGGTTGGATGAAAAGAGATTCGAGTGTGTATTGAAAATTCAACGAAAAGTCAAATTTTGACCAGTGAGAATTTTTGGTCAAAATCATCATCAAAAGTCGAAATACAATAAAATGAGATCATCTGTTTGAAAAAAGTCGGAAAAATCGGATAAAAATGAGATTTCTTGCATTTTAAGTATTCTTGGACTTAGAATTTTTTCTAAGTTTTAAGAGACTTGTGTTAATGAAGGCATGTTGTCGACTCTCTATCTTGCCCATTTATAGTTGAAAGTTCGGGAATTGGTAACCGTTAGAAAGAAGACATTTCGTACTTCAAATTTGTCCTTGTGAAGATTTCTCTGAAAATACCCGGATTTCGAGTTATGAGGCTCCGAAGTTTGATGTTGATAACTTTTGGAATTTATACTTAGTGAAATTTGGAGACTTTTTTTATGGTCAAATGCTCGACTTCGGAGGTATTTTACATGTGTTTCCAAGCTTCGTTTTGCATTGAGTTCAAAATCAAAGTTGTTCATCTTGTGATAATGTACGACTTTGCCGAAGAAATCAAATTCATTCGATGTTTGGATCGAAAGTTACGAAGCTCGAAAGTTATGGGTTTAGCATGTGTCTAATATCCAACACTTAGAAACATTTTGATGTTTGTCAACATGGCCAGATCGACGACTTCGGGTTCGATTTTCATATAGTTCAGGGCTCCGTTTCAGAAAACGCTTAAAGAGAAATTTGCTTATCTTACGGAAGTCTACAACTTCACCAAAGAAGTTGAATTCATTCGGGATTCGTATCAAAAGTTATGAAGCTTGGAAGTTTTGAGTATGTCATATTTACAATATTCAACACTTAGAAATTTTTTGGAGTGTTTGTTTATATGGTCAGATTGACGATTTCGGATTCGATTTTATCTTAATTATCGACTCCGAATAAAAAAATGTTCAACTGCAAAGTTGTTCATCTCGCGGTAGTCTACAACTTTGTCGAAGGAATTGAATTCATTCGGGACTCCTAGCTAAAGTTACGTAGGTCAGAAAATAGGAATTCATCATATTTACAATATTCAAACAGGTGTTGTACGCATGTTCAAGGCTGCTTTTCTCATCGATTCGATCGTCGCACGGAAAAACTCTAAACATGAAAGTTGGATTTTGTTGTATCCTCTAAAAGTTCCATTCAGGATTTGTTTCTTTTCGGACGTCGCAGAGAAAGTTACAAAGCTCTGAAGATATGAGTTTGTTATGTTCACAATGTTCAAAACTTAGAAATTTTTGGAGGCTTTGTCAATATGGTCAAGCTGACGACTTCGGGTTCAATTTTCTCATAGTTATCGACTCCGTATCGGGAAATGTTCAAATATAAAGTTGTTCATCTTGCGGAAAGCTACAACTTTCCTGAAGGAATCGAGCTCGTTCAGGACGCGTATCAAGAGTTCTAAGGCTGTAAATCATGGAAAAACATTCGGTGAATTTTTACCGATGTTGCCGGCATTTTACCATTGACTTTCTTTCAACGTCGAGGCTATTTTCAGGCATGCTACATGTCTCGATTTAAAAAAGTTTCAACATGAAAATTACTCAGAGTAATGTGTTCAACATGAAAATTACATGAAAATCACGATGAGGCACATAGCTCGATTTAGACGCAAGGAAAGATAGCCACACGGACGCGGATTCGAGGGATGATATTTGGATTCTTTTAAGTGAGCTTAAGCATTGGTTTAGTGGAAAAGAGTAGTGAAGGTTATCGTGCAAAGGGTCTGTACATTTCTAATCCATGACTCCTTTTGACGGGAAAAAAAGGAGAACACTCTCTTTTCTCCCCTCTCTCAAGAACCTATAACAAGAGGAGTCCTCTCCTTGATTCCTCTCACCTTGCTTTTTCTTCAACAAAATTTCATGTCACTACCATGGCCATAACTTTGGCCTGCAGAAAAATCAGATTTTGATCCGAACCACCTGTTTATGATGTTTTCAAGCAACAGTTCGATCCGTATCGTCAGGCAAATATCCAGCAGTGTAGGAGAGCTAAATGAACATGCATGGAATGCGAATCGATCGATAAAACCAATGTTCATAGCAAGGTAGTGCATGAACATGCAAGGAATGCGAATCAAAATGATAATTCCAATGTTCATGTGACAAGTTAAATGCATGAACATGCAAGGAATGCAAATCAAAATGATAATTCCAATGTTCATAGCAAAGTAATGAATGTACATCCGAGGAATGCAAATCAAACGATAAAGCTAATATTCATAGCAAAGTGATGCATGAACATGTAAGGAATGCAAATCAAAATGATAATTCCAATGTTCATGTGCATGTGAAAATGCATGAACATGTGAGGAATGCAAATCGAAACCGATAAAACCAATGTTCAAATACATGTGAAAATGCATGAACATGTGAGGAATGCAAATCGAAATCGATAAAACCAATGCTCAAGTACATGTGAAAATGCATGAACATGTGACGAATGCAAATCGAAATCGATAAAACCAATGTTCAAATACATGTGAAAATGCATGAACATGTGAGGAATGCAAATCGAAATCGATAAAACCAATGCTCAAGTACATGTGAAAATGCATGAACATGTGAGGAATGCAAATCGAAATCGATAAAACCAATGTTCAAATACATGTGAAAATGCATGAACATGTGAGGAATGCAAATCGAAACCGATAAAACCAATGTTCAAATACATGTGAAAATGCATGAACATGTGAGGAATGCAAATCGAAGTCGATAAAACCAATGCTCAAGTACATGTGAAAATGCATGAACATGTGAGGAATGCAAATCGAAATCGATAAAACCAATGTTCAAATACATGTGAAAATGCATGAATATGTGAGGAATGCAAATCGAAATCGATAAAACCAATGCTCAAGTACATGTGAAAATGCATGAACATGTGAGGAATGCAAATCGAAATCGATAAAACCAATGTTCAAATACATGTGAAAATGCATGAACATGTGAGGAATGCAAATCGAAATCGATAAAACCAATGCTCAAGTACATGTGAAAATGCATGAGCATGTGAGGAATGCAAATCGAAATGATAATTCCAATGTTCATGTGCATGTGAAAATGCATGATCATGTGAGGAATGCAAATCGAAACCGATAAAACCAATGTTCAAATACATGTGAAAATGCATGAACATGTGAGGAATGCAAATCGAAATCGATAAAACCAATGCTCAAGTACATGTGAAAATTCATGAACATGTGAGGAATGCAAATCGAAATCGATAAAACCAATGTTCAAATACATGTGAAAATGCATGAACATGTGAGGAATGCAAATCGAAATCGATAAAACCAATGCTCAAGTACATGTGAAAATGCATGAGCATGTGAGAAATGCAAATCGAAATGATAATTCCAATGTTCATTTATGAAATGATGCATGCTAGCCTTGGCATTTTGAAGTTCTCTTTCACGGAATCTAGGTCAAACATTACCACAAACACTTGGAGTGCACATGCAACAAGTTTATGTACAATGCACTAGATGTTTGGATATCTACATATTGAATGCAAATTATGTTTCAAATCATCATGAATCAACGAAATTGATCAAGCTAAGTACTCACCGAAGCATGAACATGCAATAGATGGTGCAACATGTATGAGTTTATGTCTTATGAACAAAGAGAAAACAAAGTCACAAGTGTATATGCATGCTCTGAACCAAAATCCAAACTCCGACACAAATAAGGCGGCAAAAGTCGATTCGAATCAATGAATTCAAGAACACAAATCCTAAAATCAGAATCTACATTGAATTTGCATGTGATTTCAGTATTCAATTTCAAGAAAAGCTGAAAATCAGAAAACAGCTTAAAATAAGTGCTTATTTGAACCTAACACTTACTTGCACTTGAAGCTTGAGTCAAATTGAAGAGGAATTCCTTGTGCTCTTCAAAGAAAATACCAAATCAATGAGGAATTGTGGATAATCTTCAGAATTAGGCTTGAATCCTTGAAGAAAAGCTTGAAACCCAATGGAGAATTGGGGAAGAAGAAGAAGAAAATCTTGAATCTTGAACTTGAGGAGAAAATCGAGATTAAACCATTCCTTCCATGTCAAATGTGTCTAGAAGGAGGAGAGAATGCTATGGATTGAAATAGAAGAAGCTGCGATGGCGAAAACCAAAATTCGCAGGTCGCACTTAGCGCGGAGGTCGCGCTTAGCGCGCTCTGTGAAAGAAGCAGGTGGTGCACGGTGGTCCGGTGGCGGCCCGTGGTGGTTGCTTGGAGGGAAAGTTGAAGTTTTAACTTTCTTGAGTTTTTTTGTGCTTTGGGATTTGAGAGAATTGGAGTGTGTATGATAGTGGGAAATTAAGCAAATGAGTGTGTTGTCTTGATTTGAGAATGGGAAAATCTATTTATAGCTTTGGATCCTTAATCAACAAGCTAATTATGATTATCCGAATAATTTTCGTAATTAATCCAAAACAGCCAAATCCGTGCGGAATTCGGAGTCGGAATGTAAACGAAAAGTGTCCGGAATGCAATTTTGCTTGCGTGAATCAAAATCCCGACTTGATCCGATGAATATTCAAGGAAAGAGAAATTTTTTAAGTTTCAGCATCGATTTTGGACCACTGACACGTGCAGAATTTCATTCGCGCTCTGTGGGGGAAATGCCTCAGACGAGGATCTTCTGATCGGAATTTGCACATGCGTATCTCTGGGACATTCGAAGCTAACAAGATTTCTGAACTTTTGACACCGGTCCCGTACCGTTTCGATGAAAATCGAGTGAGATATGATTTTTCGAACTTCGCATATCAGATGAAAATTGCTCGGTTCAGCTCAAAAATCAAACTCAGAGATTAAAATTCTGGTACCGATCGGTGAGGAATTAGCTCTCGAGTTGCAAATGGAAGTTGTAGAGGACCTTGATACGGAATTTTAGAAATTGGTCCCGCTCAATTCTGAGCTTCCAGCTAGAAAATAAAGCCTTTTCGGTGAGGCAAAACATACGGTTCAGCACTAAAATCAGCTTGACATGCCGGGGAAAACGACTCTTTTGAGAGTCTTCCTCACAAAATCCGTTCTCGGCTTTCAAACAGAAGTTGTAGATAATCATGAGAGGAAAATGCCAGTAGAAAATCAACAGAAAATACCTAAGGAGATGAGAGATACGCCTTCTAGAGTGTCCAAAATGCGCCGAAACCCGAAATCCACTTTATTGAGAAACGAGCTCTTTCTAATGCAACTCGGAATACCCGGAATCTGATACTCCTTATGATGAATGCTATGTATTCTATGACACGTACTTTTATGCAATGGGATTATAAGCCTGAAAAACGCGGGAAAGAAGAGGGTAAATTTTGGGGTACAACACTTTGTCAATATGGTCAAGCTGACGACTTCAGGTTCAATTTTCTCATAGTTATCGACTCCGTATCAGGAAATGTTCAAATATAAAGTTGTTCATCTTGCGGAAAGCTACAACTTTCCTGAAGGAATCGAGCTCGTTCAGGACGCGTATCGAGAGTTCTAAGGCTGTGAATCATGGAAAAACATTCGGTGAATTTTTACCGATGTTGCCGGCATTTTACCAATGACTTTCTTTCAACGTCGAGGCTATTTTCGGGCATGCTACATGTCTCGATTTAAAAAAATTTCAACATAAAAATTACTCAGAGTAATGTGTTCTCTAATTTTAGTATTGGGATCTCGGCACGATGAGGCACATAGCTCGATTTAGACGCAAGGAAAGGTAGCCACACGGACGCGGATTCGAGGGATGATATTTGGATTCTTTTAAGCGAGCTTAAGCATTGGTTTCGTGGAAAAGAGTAGTGAAGGTTATCGTGCAAAGGGTCTGTACATTTCTAATCCATGACTCCTTTTGACGGGAAAAAAAGGAGAACACTCTCTTTTCTCCCCTCTCTCAAGAACCTGTAACAAGAGGAGTCCTCTCCTTGATTCCTCTCACCTTGATTTTTCTTCAACAAAATTTCATGTCACTACCATGGCCATAACTTTGGTCACGCTCGTTTCCTGACCCTTCCAAAAATAAGGACCTTCCATCACTCTTTCGGCCTCTCTTTCTTCAGTCTTTTTAACAGAAAATAAAAACAACAACTCTCCACGTTCATCTTAATCACCTCACCCTCCGTGTCTCTTTCATTTCTTCACTCCAAAAAACTCCCTAACAACCTGAACGGAATCTTTCACCTCTTCTCTTGAACAACCACAACAAACCGGGATCTCTCATATTCTCGTCCTCATCTTCATCACTTTTCTTCTCTCACCATAGCCTTTGACTCCATGCTCACCTTCATCTCCTCACCGTGGCATCGCTCTTCGCCGTCACCCTCATCTTTCTCAACCGTAACAAACTTCTTACTGCCATAACTGAAATTCGACGCCTCTTCTTCTTCGCACGACCGCTATAATCGAAACGCTCACGCTCTCTTTTTCATTGGTGAACTTCAACGAATTCTTTATCTCCCTCGCAAGTGCAGAAATATCTCAGGATCGCTCTCCACTCCTTCATCTTCATCAGCTCAAGATCTCCATTGAAGCTGAGAACACACTATCTTTCTCCCTCAACAGAGAAATTCAAGGTAGTTCAAACATCTATCCACCATAGGAGCAGCTGCAGAGTTGTCTGAAGAAACGCTAAGATCAACTCAGTTCTAGGTTTGTGAAGTTTTCGCAAATTTTCGGATTCATAACGTATCTTTGCGTTTGATTTTCGATAATATAGAGTATGCTTTAGTCGAAATCAATATTAGATCCAGGTTCAGTGCAAGATTTCTCATAAGTTAGTGCTCTCCGTTCTCGTTTCCGATGAGATTCGTTTTCCGTCAACCCTCACGCCGGAGAAGATGGCCGGACGTTGTTATTCCGGCGGTGATTTCTATGACCCTTGGCTTGTTGGCGTTTAACTGGTGCATGAATGATTTTTATGATGGCAGCTAAGATTATGACACGTGTCTATTTCCTTTTGTTTCAAAAAGAAAAAATCAGAATAACTTAAATTAAACCATGACCAATTGATACTTGTGTATCATAAGAATCAAAACGTGACATGCATATTCCATAAAAAATTCTGGAAGTTTTTATTTTTTATGGACTTAGTGCAATTAGAATATGGGCCTAGGCGTTTCTAATCCCTCTTCCCTTACTGAGCCCAATTCTGCATATAAATGGATCTTAGTTCAACTCAGAATTTAGTGTTGCACCTCTTGTGTCAGTTATACATCACTCTAACAGATTTTCAATTTTACTTCCGATTTCGATTCTACCGACTCATAAAAAATGTAAATAAATAAGTTTCTAACACTTTAACATCTTAGGATATTTTTGATATTTTTTGTGTATTTTTTATAATTGATTTCCATTAGTTTTTAGTCGAATTTCAATAATATGTTTAAAAATAGTTTTTCTCCACAATACTTTGCGTTTCGAAGCGATTTTTCGACTGTTTCTCAACTATAAAAACTTATAAAAATTAGATTCTGATATCATGATGTGTGAGTAGCCATTAGATATTTTTATCATAAATTTGTTTAGATCTTTTTAGATTCTCATTCTATTTTTCTTTTATATCACAAAAAAATAAATAATTGTTTACTAGTTTAAAAAGTTAGGAGTTTAACAAGTTCCTAGTTTAACTAGTCTAACCATCAACTAACCTCTCTACTAATATGTTGACATGTTTATCTAGTTCTTATTTTCATTTAAAGTCCATAATTGAGTCATATGATTAGGATAGATTTTTGGTTCCCAACTTCTCTTAATCTCTAGTTATGTGTAGCATTTCTTTTGAAGACTATTGTGATGGATTTAGCTCGATTTCGATATCGTTCATGGGTTGTTTTGCATTAGGTGTGTGTGACTTCCCGATTTCCCATTCTTATGTTGATGTACATGTTCACATTCCATTTCTTCGCATTTTGATCATATTTTGACTTGCGATATGTGCATGCAACTTTACTTTTGCCTCCTTGTTATTTTTGACATATTTGTTGACTTGTGCAAGGTACATTGTGGATAATTTGGTTAGTTACCTAATCTTGGTACACTAACATAGCACTTCGCTCATGGTTTTGCTTGTGTTTTAAACGCATTTGACTTTGTGTGTTCTCTGTTGTACCCCAATTTTTTCCTCTAAGATTCTTTGATATTTCATACCATTGCATTGCACAAAGATCAAAAGTTGGTTCTCTCCCTCTCTCATCTTTAGGGTTTGCCTTAGAGAGGTGACCAAGCACCTTATGGATGTAAATATTTGTTTGTGTGTGATGATTGATAGTTGATTAACCATGATGTGTATACCTTGCTCTCTAAAAATTATAGGTAAATGGTGCACAAGTGCCTCAAAGAGTTGGTAGGTTCATGTGTTTATTTCCATGCCTTCTCTCATCATTTCTCAAGATCTTGAAAGTATTATGTCTCATTGAAGACATGTCTCATTATCAACCATGCTCTCTTATCTTGAATATGTGCTCCATGCTTGAAAGAGATCATCAAGTTTAAGAATTCCTTCATCTCATGGCCATCTCTCTTGAAATTAGGGTTTTGGACTTATGAGGACCATATCTTGATGTGTGAAGTTTGTGGATGAATTAAAGATCATTTGATTCTCTAAGGACTCCTGATATGTATATGATTTGATTCAAGAAGTTTAAGTGATGAGAAGCTTGTTTTGAAGACCCATGGTTGCCCACTCTCTAGATTGATGCTTCACCTATCTTGTATGACTTCAAAGGATCATATATTAGTCATCCCTTGTCTCCTTGAGCTAATTTTTCTTTCACAATGAACCTAAGGATGTCTACAACAACTTAGTTCAACTGGTGAGAAAATAAAATGCTTGGAAGTTTGCTTATGAGGTCAAAAGATTACAAGTTCTTGATGAATTCCTCAACTTTTGGTCAATCAACTTCAAATGAACATATCTTGATCATCATTTATCATTCTGAGGTCATTATTTTTGCAAAATAATCTTGAGGATGTCACTTTTATCTCCATATAAGCCTTGAAGATTAAAAGTGTTTGGAAGTTTGTTTAAGAAGTCAAAAGATTATAGGTCATTTCACAAATTTTCATCAACTTCACAAGGCCATAACTTTCTCAATTTTTTGAGTGATTCTTTTTGCCAAATGTTCTTTGAGAGGTCTATTTCATGTCATTTAGAAAATCAAGAGCAAACTTTGGGTGGAAAAGCATTTTTGAGAAAGAAACATTATAGGTCATTTTTAAAAAGTAGCATGCTTGATCAAGGCCTGACCAGAAAATTCAATGATTTTTCAAGAATCATAAAGGCTCAACATCGCAGCTCAAGCATCCATTTGATATGATTATTTTTGCGTTGTGTTCTACTCTTTTAATACTTCATTTGGCTCAAGTAAAATTGGAAAATGCACGAGGGGATTTGATTTGGCCTCAGTTCAAAGTTTGTGCCAAAACCTATTTTACACTCACCACCAGTTTGTGCATTGATAACACAATTTTATACTACCTCTGTTCCTATATATAAGAGACAATTCATTTTTTAAATTCATTGAATAATCAATTTATTTGGTCAATTTATAGATTAGGTACATTGATTATTCAATGAATCTAAAAATTGAATTGTCTCTTATATATAGGAACGGAGGTAGTATAACATATTTGATGTATTTTTCATAAATAATGTTAATGTTTTTATTTAATTATTTCACTTTATTTCTATATTACGTTGGTATTTTCTATGTTTCAGGTATTTGCATTAAATAAAGATAAATCGAGCAAAGTAAAATCGAGGAAAAATCATTAAAAGCAAAGAAATGAAGCAAAGGTGTGATATAGTAAAGGGAGGTGTTATATAAGGAGAAAGCAATTGTTGAGCAAGCAAGCAAGCCCAATACAAGCCCAGCCCAGCACGCGTGGCCCACAAGACAAGAAATCACATTCCAGCTGCCACGTGGGCTGAGACGGTCGTCTCACCCTTCCACATAGCAAGGAGGCGCCCGCCTCCCATGCAAGTAGGGCCCACTCTTTCCAACTTCTTGAGACGCACGTCTCACTCCTCCCGCATAGCTAGGAGGCGCCTGCCTCCCACGCAAGTGGGGTCCACCACTTTCCCATACAAATGTGAGACGCACGTCTCAAGTTGGGGGCCACGTGGAGGCGCCCGTCTCCGTCCTTTAAGGCTATTTTTTTGCTCCACGTTCACATTGGCTTGCGGAGGAAATTCAGGAAAGGCAGTTACCAAGGGTGCTATAAATACAAGTTCCAGTTTCAGAATTAGGGGTCGGCATTTTTACCGAACAACTGCTATTTCTTATTTCGCAATTTTATTCCAGTTTTGTACTTTGAATTTATTTTATTTCAGTTTTCACTGATCTAACCTTACGTTAGATCCAGTGCTTTTTATTCCTTGTCGTATTTTATTTTCCCTTACAATTCAAGAAGTCAATAACAAGATTATTTCCAGTATTCTTATTTCCAGGTTTTATTTATTTATTTTATTTTATTTTATTTATTGTTGCCTGATATTATTTATTTAATTGTGGAAATGTTTAAATATATTGAACCATATTATTTATGCATGTACGAATTAATTAATATGTACGCTAAATTGTTTTGATATTGGTATGTAAATTAATCGATCCAAAGGAATCCAAAATAAACGGCATAATGTTACGTTGTTAAAAATATTCTTTCGACTTAGATATCTATTTTAATTTATTAAAGGTTTAGAAACCAATAGAGCGAAAGTTTGAGGTTAATAAACCGGACTAAGGTTAGAAACCAAGGAGGCAGTTTGAGGTTTAGAACCGATAGTGGATACTAGGTATTAATTTTAAAGGCTATGAGCGTTTTAAAAGAGATTAAACTTTATTTATTTTCAAAAAGTGTTTTTAAATTCGGGATAGCGAGCATACGTTAGATTTAATTGCATGATCCGATTCAACAGAGCGAGTTTGAGATAGGATCTTTAGATGAATATTGTTTTGAAATAGGATTTTTATTCAACTTGAGTAACACGTCGGTGGAAATTCAGATCCTTAGGTTAGGCAATTACATACCGATATCTATTTATTTATTATAACCAAAAATCTTAAAGAATTATTCGCCTTAGTCGTATCGTAACTTAGGATAACAATAGTTCGATTTATAGTCTCGTGGGTTCGATATCTTTTAAAACTACGCGATAGGATCGCACTTGCGATCTGATTAATAGACGATAAAGTCGCGATCAAGTTTTGGCGCGTTGGGACTATTTAAGTCGATATTGTAACTCGGTGTTACAATGTATAGACTAAGGCATTTTATTTTATTTACCATGTATGACCCAAATTTTCCTATGCCCATTATTAGTATTTTGAGGAACCACAAGAATCCCATAGATCCGAACTTGAAATCGATGAAAACTTTAATGCTTCACAACCTACTCTTACCCCAACTACCTTGAACTACCAATCCCATATTTTAAGGAACCACAAGAAACTTATAATTTCAACCAAACTTTTCCTCAACCCAATTCTTCCTACAATTATCACACTCAATATTTTGAAGAATCACCAAAACCATATAAATCTGATCTCGAGATATTAATGGAAGATTTTAATGAATCATGTAGGATGATAAGTCGCTTCGGGGAAACACAAAAAGAGACTTTAACTTACTCTGACGAATCGCAAGATTTTAATTTTGAAACATCGATAGAGGATTCAGATGAGATGATAACTAACTCTAGGTTAGAGTCTATGATTGAGCACTTTGTAGAGACACAATTTATCCAAAATGAAGCGCAAATTATCCAAAATGAAGAAGTGCGAAAACAAAATCTTCAAATTAATGAAACTCTTAGCCAACTAACCAATATGGTTGAATCCCTCGCGTCTCACAACATGTTCTTAGAGACTCAAATCTCCCAACTCAAACAAAACCTTCTAGAACCTCAACCTGAGGAAGATGTGGATGTTGAAACAACCATTATGAAAAAACTACTTGGAAATCTAGAAAGTGATGATGAGTATGAGGAGAGTGAAATTGTGGCCGAGGAAAGTTCTGACGAGAAAATAGTGGAGATTGAGAAAAATGAACCAACACTGTTCGAAGAGGAGGTTGTAAAAGAGGTAGAAAAAGAAGCATCTATTGTAATCCCGAATCACTACATTCCACTGATTCCCTTCCCGAAAATTTTTATGGAAACTCGGTAGACTCCCAATCTAAAGCGTGCGTGGGTATTGAAAAATATCCATACTAATTCACCACTATTGAAAGTCTTGCCTAAAAAGCGAAAATTAGAGGACCATAAAATTAGGGATATAATTACTTTTAAAAGGGTGAGGTTAACTTATGAGGCGATGGATGAGATCACTAAGCTCGAAATTGAAAAACTTATAAATCCAGGACCACTACCAAAATTTCGAAAGAATAACCCGCTCTACAGACGTAAGAAAAGAAAAGGTGAGGGATATGTGAGATGACTTGATAAGTGGCGATGGAAAATCAACGAGTAGTCATTCAATTTTAAATTTTCTTTTTCGTATTTTCAATTTTTCAATTTTATGTTAAATTTTAAATTTTTAGTCGGTTATCTATTGCACCCTTTCTTCTGATGCGCTTGAACTATTTCCCCGTAATACCGATAATTAAACTCAATAAAAATTTCACGTTAATATTTATAATTATAATTGAGTAATATTTTAATTATCGCATTTCTCCTATTAATATACCAAATCAATATTTCCTAATGTTTATTATATTAATTAAAAGACATTATAAAAATTAGTATATATATATATTAATTAATCAAGATTCTCAAAGCAACGAGTGATCACCTTTCTCCTTTCTGATTTCTCCTGGTTTTATCGCATTGAGGACAATGCTTATTTTAAGTTTGGGGGAGTCAGAACATTTCTTTGTTCATTTTTATTTTCTTTGCTCTATTTAGTTTTTCCCTTTTAGTTTCCTTTTTATATGTATTGCAAAATTTCCATTCAATAAAATACATGTTTATGTAATTTTAGTCTTTTATGTTTAAATTTCGTGCTTATTCGAATTTCTCCTTTTTCTTGAGCCATAACGACAAAATTTTAACAAAAATTAAAACGCATATATTAACACACTCAAATAGTACTATGGTTGCCTATTTTTAAAAAAGAATTCGAGCGCGACTTAGCAAAATTGTTATCGTCCTAACACTTTAAAACCCCCAACGTGTTAGATTGATTTAAGTACTTATTATACCAACACCTTAAGACTTAGTTTTAAAGTAATCCCGAGTAGTTTATTAAGCAGTCGGCACCGCCTTAAACGACAAACTACGTGGAGAATCGATGAATATAAGTGATTGATCAAGATTTTTAAAGAAAATTTTTATTAGAAGATGCACTTATTAAGTTAGATGGTCCTTACCAGATCATTTAATTCAACAGTCGCAGAAACTATAAAATATTAATGCAAACATCCATTATGAATTGGTTCAGTGGTCCCTGGTGCTGAACTTGGTAGGGCGGATGACGATCCGATCCCCCGCAATTTGTAATTGGATAAAGGAGTACCAAATATAATTACCAGGACTCCTAGCTGGATTATAAAGATCAAAGTCCCTAACCGGTTACTCCACTATGTGTGCGTAAGGTAAAGGGCTTAATGTGATTGCGCAAGAATGAAAACGGGTGAAACAAAAATTAGGTCGAGCTTTAATTCATGACTTAAATTGGTCTGCATAAATGGGGTTATCTAGTGTTATTACGGTAATTTTGGTGTCAAAGTCTAAACTCGAGTTATCCAACAAAGAATTGAATTGCAACCTAGTACAAATTGAATTGTGTTATATAATTGCGTTTAACATATGCTCAAGTGATTTTTCATTTTTAATTTTTGCTTGAGGATAAGCAAAGGTTTAAGTATAGGGGAGTTTGATAACACGATTTTATATAACATATTTGATGTATTTTTCATAAATAATGTTAATGTTTTTATTTAATTATTTCACTTTATTTCTATATTACGTTGGTATTTTCTATGTTTCAGGTATTTGCATTAAATAAAGATAAATCGAGCAAAGAAGTAAAATCGAGGAAAAATCGGATTAAAAAGCAAAGAAATGAAGCAAAAGGTGTGATATAGTAAAAGGGAGGTGTTATATAAGGAGAAAGCAATTGTTGAGCGAAGCAAGCAAGCCCAATACAAGCCCAGCCCAGGACGCGTGGCCCACAAGACAAGAAATCACATTCCAGCTGCCACGTGGGCCGAGACGGTCGTCTCACCCTTCCACATAGCAAGGAGGCGCCCGCCTCCCATGCAAGTAGGGCCCACTCTTTCCAACTTCTTGAGACGCCGCCTCACTCCTCGCATAGCTAGGAGGCGCGCCTCCCACGCAGTGGGGTCCACCACTTTCCCATACAAATGTGAGACGCACGTCTCAAGTTGGGGGCCACGTGGAGGCGCCCGTCTCCGTCCTTTAAGGCTATTTTTTTGCTCCACGTTCACATTGGCTTGCGGAGGAAATTCAGGAAAGGCAGTTACCAAGGGTGCTATAAATACAAGTTCCAGTTTCAGAATTAGGGGTCGGCATTTTTACCGAACAACCGCTATTTCTTATTTCGCAATTTTATTCCAGTTTTGTACTTTAAATTTATTTTATTTCAGTTTTCACTGATCTAACCTTACGTTAGATCCAGAGCTTTTTATTCCTTGTCGTATTTTATTTTCCCTTTCAATTCAAGAAGTCAATAACAAGATTATTTCCAGTATTCTTATTTCCAGGTTTTATTTATTTATTTTATTTTATTTTATTTATTGTTGCCTGATATTATTTATTTAATTGTGGAAATGTTTAAATATATTGAACCATATTATTTATGCATGTCTGAATTAATTAATATGTCTGGCTAAATTGTTTTGATATTGGTATGTAAATTAATCGATCCAAAGGAATCCAAAATAAACCGCATAATGTTACATTGTTAAAATATTCTTTCGACTTAGATATCTATTTTAATTTATTAAAGGTTTAGAAACCAACAGAGCGAAAGTTTGAGGTTAATAAACTGGACTAAGGTTAGAAACCAACAGGCAGTTTGAGGTTTAGAACCGGATAGTGGATACTAGGTATTAATTTTAAAGATCTATGCTTTTAAAAGAGATTAAACTTTATTTATTTTCAAAAAGTGTTTTTAAATTCGGCGGGATAGCGAGAGCATACGTTAGGATTTAATTGCATGATCCGATTCAACAGAGCGACAGTTTGAGATAGGATCTTTAGATGAATATTGTTTGCTGAAATAGGATTTTTATTCAACTTGAGTAACACGTCAGTGGAAATTCAGATCCCCTTAGGTTAGACGAATTCATACCGATATCTATTTATTTATTATAACCAAAAATCTTAAAGAATTATTCGCCTTAGCTGTATACCGTAACTTAGGATAACAATAGTTTGATTTATAGTCTCTGTGGGTTCGATATCTTTTAAAACTACGCGATAGGACTGTGCACTTGCAGTCTGCTGATTAATAGACGATAAAGTCGCGATCATGCATTTGCGCGTGTAACTCATTTTTAAGCCATGTTAAGCCTTGTTTTCGTGACTAATTGTGATTAGGAACTTCCCAGGATTAATTAGCAAATCAAAACGCAAGGAATGGTTGAGTTTTGATGCACATGAAGTCACATTTTCTTCATGAACACGGGTGTGCACGATTTCCACTCAAATATCATCATCCACACCTCATTTTGATTCCATTCGCCTCTCCTATAAATAAGGGACACATTCCACTCATTTCCTCAAACTTTAATAGCCAAAAAACCTCTGCCAAACTCTCTGATGAACCAAATTTTTTGCAAGTTTGAATTCGTGTTTAGACCAGTTCCAGTATGAAATTGACCTTCAATTCTTCTTCCTTGAACCTCACTGAAGCTAACAGAAGAAGAATTACACCTTGAAGCTTCCTGAATAGTGCTATCCAAGTCCAGTTTCAGAGCTCTGAAAGTGAAATTTGTTCAGGTATAAATCTCCATCAAACCTTGCAAAATAAAACATCATTTCACTCTCTTCATCTCCCTGATCCTTGTGATCTTCACCATTTGCATTTTCATCAAGTATTGACTGAGAAATCCATCAAAATCCTATTCGCTATTTTTTGAGTTTTTCAATAATTCTCTTCACTCAATGTAAATAAATTTTCGCGAGCATGTGGTTGAGATCGTATTGAAGAGACGAATCCAATGATACCACCCATTGCTATTGATTTTACAGTTTGAGGAACTTCAATTTTGGGAGGCTGGAGGTTGAAGACGACCTACGTGTCTGTCTTCAACCAATGAAACTGTGCCATGTCATTTTTTTGAATTGGATCCGGTGAAAGTGTTCTATCATGCACGCGTAATGTGAGCCCTTGGATCTGATTACTTTTGTGAGTCAGACTCCATCCAACGCGTGATATCTTCCCTTGTTTTATATTTTTAATTTGATTTTATTTCTCGATCCGGTGTGAAAATCAAGAGGGTCCATATCAAGCACAGCGCGCCATGTCCATTGGATGTGATTACTAACGCGTTTTGACTGTGATCTAATGGTCCATATTTTTTGGCTTTTTATTTTATTTTCTGATTTTATATTTTAAATGTTTTAAACTTCAAAAATTCATATAAAATTCATTTCTAGTCCAAAAATCATGAAAAAATTCACAAAAATATTTAGAAATATTACCTTTATAAGTTTTATTTTTTCATAATTTTATTTTTTAGATTTGATAATTTTTATTATTTTTCCTTTTTATTCGATGTTTTTAATTGTTTTAAAATACTTTTTGACATTTAAAAATTCTAGAAAAATTATGGAAGGATCCAATGGTCATTTGACAAATATTGGTGACCTCATTTTATTTTTATTTATGATTTTTCTATTTTTTTTCATTTTTGGTTTATTACATCATTTTCCCTTTATTTAAAAGAATTACTTTTTGACTTAGAAAAATTCTGAAAAATTTTGTCAACACTTGGTGGCCTCTGATTGACCTTGGGTAATTTTCTTGGAATTTTATTTTGATTAAAAAATATTATTTATGTATTTCGTCAATAAAATCCAAGTAAATATCTTAATTTCTATATTTTATTTAATCCTTTATTTTCATTTTTATTTTGCTGAATTTTTGGATTTAATTTGAAGTTATAAATTTCCTCAACATCAATTGAATTTGGGTGTTGATAGGTCCTTTGACCAAATCCACCAAGAGAGTTGATTGATTTTGACGAAGTTAGGTCGATTAAATTCATTTGATGCAAAATAAACTTGAAAATTATTTCATCTGCTCCATCTTATTTTTCTTTTGTCCCGATTTAGAAAAAGTGATCAATTGGTGGCATGAACTTCAAAGTTCAAACATAAACCCCAAAAGATGATTTAAGTTTTGATCTCGGTTCAACACTTGTGGCGCTTGTCGTGTGATCGCGTTGATTTCTAATCAAGCTTCTGGCAAGTTTCCACTAACTTTGGCCATTTGAAACTCTCAATCATTTTTTATCAAGTGATGTGATAATTCCAAAACCGGTTATATACTTGACAAAAAACAATTGAAATTTGTCGTGTGGTCGCGTTGATTCTATCAAGCTTCTGGCAAGTCTTCATGCGTAAGTTTCAAGATGGTCACCTTGTTGACGACTAATTATTAATCTTACTAACATTTATCAATTGTTCTTAATTTTTTTCGCTCTTTAGTTTCCGCATTTACTTTTATGCTCTTTATTTTTATGCACTTTACTTTTAAGCATTTTACATTTCATGTCATTTTCTTTTGCTTATTTGAGCATTTTACTTTCTTATTATTTTAAATTTGCTCACTTGAGCTTTGTTTTCCTTTTCCAAAATACCTAATAATTCAACTTAAACATAAAAAACTTTTAATTGGACTTGGTTACTATCCTTGTGCTTGGAGCTTGATCTTTGGACTTAGGATTATGACCTTTACCTCAGCTTGGGAGATCTTTGTGCTCTTGGTGTTATTTTGTCTTTGTCTGGTTATTATCTTTGTATGCAGGTTATTCCGTTATACTCGATTAAGAGTGGATTTCCTCAAAATATAACTGTTACTATGCCCGTTTTTCTATAGACAAGAATTCATCTGAGACACTGAATTATCCGAAGCTTGATTTTTTTGTCTGGTTATATGTTGCTTGTGTGTGTTATCCAAAGGACGGGATGTGGTATTGGCTCTTGATGTAAAGTACTAATTTTACCGCGGCGGGAGGAGGCCGGTCGGTCGGAGCTCCGGTAGGGGAGGGGCGGTCCAGTTGGGCGGCGCGCAGTGCAGGGAGGTGGTGGAGGGATTCCGATCGATTTGGCTTTTGAAGAGGGAAGAGGAGTTTTTGGCTTTTTCTCTTGATTTGTTCTTTGAGTTTGAGAGAGAATTATGAGAGGAAAAATTGAGATTTGAGAGAAAATTTTTACAAATGATTGTGTGTGTAATTTGTGAAGGGGAAAATATATTTATAGTGTGAAAAATTGGGTCTTGGAGTACCTTGGATCCTCAATTAAGCCCAAATCGTAATTATCTGAATTTTTTTCGTCAACGGTCCAAAACAGCCAAATATGTGCGGAATTTGAAGTCAAACTCTAAAGAAAAATGTCCGAAACCAATTTTTCTTGCATGAGTCAAAATTTCGACTCAATCAGAGGAACGGTCCAGGCGATACAAATTTTTGAAGTTTCAACACACTTTTTGGGCATCTGACAGTTGCAGAATTTTAATTGCGCTCTTCGGAGAAATTGCCTCGAACAAGGGTCTTCTGATCAAAATTCGAACTTGTAGTCTCCGTAACAAATGAAGCCAACGGAATTTTTGAACTTTTGGCACTGTTCCCATCTTGTTTCGATAAAAATTGAGCGAGATATGATTTTTCGAACTTGGCGTATCAGATGAAAAATGCTTAGTTCGTCTCAAAATCAATTCCAAAGAATAAAAACTGCTCTCAAATGGTAAGGAATTAGCTCAGGACTTGTTAATGAGAGTTGTAGAGGACTTCGATATGGAATTTTAGACACCGGCCACACTCAATTTAGACGTTCCAGATAGGAGTTATGAATTTTTAGCGCACCGAGAACACGATACAACACTAAAATTCAGTTTATTCCACTTGAAAGATCAATTTCTTTGGGGGCCTTCCTCACATAATTTGCTTCCGGCTTTCAAATGAAAGTTGTAGATAATATTGAGAGGGACTTTCCAGTTGAAAATCATCATAAAATACCTAACGAGATGAGAGATATGCCTTCCGGAGCGCCCGAAACATACCAAAAACCCAAATTTCACATTATTGAGAAATGAACAATTAAAGTCTTTTTCTTGACGAAACGACCTCCGATCTGAACAGATAAACTAGAGAACATATTAAAATGATTCCAATGCTTATGGAACCAAACCAAAATGGCTTTCTAACCAGAAAATCTTGTATCAAGCATACGAACCAAAAAATATCGATTTCGGTCTCGAAATAATATGAGATAGCCGAAACGCACAGTTTCTTTCGCAAATTGAGATAATTAGAACCCAATAACCATGTTGCCAATGCTATGCATATGTATGCATATATTTTTATGATGATGCAATTATAAGCCAGAAATACCGAGATGAAGAGGGTAAATTTTGGGGTACAACAAATATCACAAGGGTTAGTTAACTTAATCGTTGTTGTATGTCTTTTAATAAAATAAAATAAAAATAGGAGTAGAACAACAATAATAGTAAGAAAAACAAGAACAACATGAAAAACAACAATAACAACAACAACAAGAGCAAGAAGAAAAACAAGAAGAAAATAACTAGAACAACAAAAACAAGAAGAAGAAGAACTATAACAACAATAGTAGCAACAACATCAACAACAACAATGTACAACAATAACAAGAACAATAACAACAATAATAAGAACAAGAACAACAACAAAAACAATAACTAAAAAGAACAATAATAAAAACAACAACTAACGTTGCTAACTTGAATCCATACTTTCCTTGTCTCATTCAAGATGAAGAATAAATGACGGAGTTCTGGAATTTATAATTTAAAGAAATGATGCTTTTGAGTTTTGCTTATGAAAGAAATGATATTTTTGAGCTTAGTTTAACAGAGAAATAGAGTGTCATAAATGAAAGATGATGTTTGAAGGTAGAAGATGAACTTCGTCTAAGTTGGAAGTTTGTCTAAGTTTTAGGTTTCACTCGGATCGCTAACGGTAGTGTCATGAGCATTGATAGTCATTGTAATGGACAATTTAGATTTATTTAAGGATGGTGAAAAAACTCAATAAATACGCTACATACAACAACATTTGTATTAAATAACTGTTGTATGTATTTTAATAAAATATAAAAAAGGCAGCACTAGAAAAGCAACAACAGAGATATTCAAACTCATGACCATGTGCGCTACATACAAAAACTGTTGTATTAAATAACCGTTGTTGTATGTATTTTAAGAAAGAATAAAAAACACACAAGTAGAACAAGAACAATATCAAGATTTGAACTCATGACTATGCACCACTTTTTACCACGGTTGGAACTTTCAATCGTGGTGAAAGTGGCTTAAATATGAAAAAAAAAAGCCTAGTTGAATAAATTCTACCATGCTGGATCCATTGACGTGGTGACTTGGGTGTTGTTGTTTGCGTGTTTTGTATTAGTGAGGGTAAAACAAATATACCATCCTGACTGAGTGGAAAGCGATACAAGAAAGATTTATGAATGTCGATGACAACATAAAACTCCATATCAAAGAGGAATTGAGGAAGATTGCATTCTCGGAGACCACCTACTTGAAACCATCCTCTCAACCAGTAAAAATGAAAGAAGCGCCTAAGAAGGTGAAACCTACATTGGGTGACAATTCAACAACGATGATTCCATCATATTTTAAACATGTTGACAGAAATTTTCTCGATTCACCGACTCCAAAATCTCATAAAAGTGTTTTCAAAGGAGTCTGCATTAGCAAACCACCTCTTACACCGAATTCACCAAAAATACCATTCATTGAGGAGATGTCGGTTTGCAATTACATTAAATGGGTCGTCAATGTTAAGAGTGACTATAACAGTGGTTTATGGGCTATTTTTGGTTTGCTTAGTAAAGGGGAAGAGGATTTTTGACTTGTACGTGATATTATTATCAAAGATTTGAGGAGTAATAGCGAATTATACACACGGGGGCTTGGGACTAAAGAAAAAGTTGAACAGATTTATCACGCTTGGGAAAAAATATTTCAGTGGATTTGCACTGGAGGAAAAATGGATGTGTTTTTCTGAGATGGGTCATCTCATAGCAAGTGTGTATGAGAGAGTGTGTATTAATCTTACAAGATGAGATTTCTTAGAAACTTTTTCCCACTACGCATTGCTCCACCTCCAAATACCAATGATCGTATCATATGTGTTGGGTGAGTTTCAAATTTGTGGCATTTTCTTTAAGTGTATTTGAACACGGGATGCCCTATACCACTTACATCACCTGAGTGGAGGAATCATTTGAAGGAAAATCGCGACTTAAAATTGCAGCGGAAATTCGATTTTCCTTTGTGATCCTTACGAATGTTCATGGTCAGTGATAGAGTATTTTTACCTCTTGTGGCGATTCGGATTTCTGACGTTGTGATCACGAACGTTGATGAAGAACAACGTCTCTACTCAGTCCACATGAACAGCTTACTTCCGATCACAGTGCTAGCTGTTCACGAACGGAAGCTTTTAGTGAGAGAGTGAACGAAATCTCGGCAGGGATTCAGGACCGAATTTGCATCAAGTGAAAAGCTTCATCACAAGGGTCCTATTTATAAAACCACAAGTGTGGGCTAGAAGCTAAAAGCCCAATAATGGCTGTAGACTAAAAACCCAATAAAGCTCACGAAAAATCATACATTATGATGTATCGTGTATCACTTAAGCATGTGGTACCTTACCACATTCCGTATTCCACTTCCGTATTCCACTTCCGTATTCCACTTAAGTACACCGTACCCTACGATGTTCCTTATTTACAATATCTCTCATTAATTTGTCCTTATGTGTGTGACCCTGTAGGTTTCCGCGACGTTGGCAATTATATTAAATCACATTTAACATAATAAACAGTGAGCGATATCTAGCAACACATCATCACACCAAGTCACGAAAATGTCATGTGATCTGACAAAACCTTTTCGTGATAATACTTGTGTGTATAATTACCCTTTTGCCCTTATGTCTATATTGAACACAAGGCATAGACCGTGTCATCCTTGTCCAGTTCAATATTGGGCCCTCAGACATTTATTCCGTTACGCAGGATGGGCAAATTCCATCTAGGTCACTCATGTCCCTCAGCATGCTTTGTGAAGTACCCATCAACTGTCTTTATGATTATCCAGTTACGGATAACGTTTGATCACCAATAAAGTACTTGACTCTACATCTAGGGTCCATAGTGGTTTCAGGTCGAAGGGTGGTATGCACCACTTATCACCATGAGTATAACTTATGACACTTTGCATAACATTCTATGTAGTATTCTCATAGCGGGTCAATCCAGTATAAATATTACTCCTAATATTTATACCTATGTCAAGACTTGATAACTCCTTATCCATGATCCATGAGATGTGATCATCAGTCTATCTTCATAATAATCTCAATGCTTTAATGTTATCCCACTTCACAATAAAGCTCGATTATGGATACTTTAAGAATAGTGTCCTTGTGTTTAATGGATCTCATAATTAAGTCACACTTAACATTGCATTAAATAGACTAACTATTCTAGGGACTTTATTATTTCAAAAAGAAAACATAATAAAGAAAAGCCTTTTATTATTAATAAATAATTCGATACAAGTACCAAAAGGTATTGGCCTCTAGGGCTTACACCAACATCATTCTACAATCCAAAATGAGACTTGGTCGAACCAATTTATTGAAAGAATGCAAGAGTACATCAAATTGCTCAACATTGAATATAAAAATAAAAAAAGTCAAAGGGGATACCACCTATATATTTGGCATGTGACAATTATTTTAGATCATTGAAGTAGTTATTTACCATTTTATTGTATATGACATTTTCTTAATATATTATGTTGTGGAATATAAGCATTTTGTGTTTTTTCAAAAAATATTAGCATTCCAGACAATTATGTGCTTCTATTTCTGTTTTGTTTTCTAATTTTTAATACTAGGGAAGTTTTCAGAGTTACATCTGTGGTACAAAATTCAAGGTTTACCAAAGTTGCATCTCCGATACATTCTCTGTCAGCATATAGGTTTTGTGTGGTCAATAATATCATCACACTACTATAATAAGCTTACTTGTGATTTTGTTTCTTACCAAAACACAAAAAACAAATGTGAACATCAAATGACATGTTAAAAATATTCACTTTACCAGTAATACACTATCTAGAGAATTTAAAGTCAACGAGTACACCCCTCTTGAAGATTTGCAATGCCTATTACAGGAGCTCCTACCATATGGCGATAATTGAAAAATCGTGAAGATTGAGTGTCGCTCGCAATCAGTTGATGGAGAAGGGAAGTTTGAGTTTACAAACCACGAGTTGAAGACAGACGCGTATTTATGGGCTACGTGAATAAACTTTTTCCGTTTAGAATCAAAAGTTCTGATCGAGCTGGATGCGACTATTTCGAGATTGGTCGATTATATTATCAAGATGTTGCAACGTCCACCTTGATATTAAAGTGTTTTGTTTGATTATGTTAAAATCTCTTATGTATTGCTTATTTTACGATATCAACAATGTTGGATTTCTGTGAAGTTCATGTATTTCATTTCTATTTTTGTTGCACTGTAATGAACTTTTCTAGATATATAATATCGATTTGATACCGTAAATGTATCTCTGGAATTTTTTGTGTTTTATCACATTCTGAGTGCGTCTCAGAGATGTATCTCTAAAATCTAAGGACATTTAAGAAAATTTGCACGGCGCACTAAAAAATATAATGTGTGCTAATAAATTCTTAAAAAATAAAGATTAAATATGTTTTTGGTCCCTATAAATATCTCAATTTTAGTTTTTAATACTTATAAAAAAATAGAAATTTAATCCTTATTAAATTATTTTTGCACACACTTTTAGTCCATACAGAAGGACTAAAACTGCGAGCAAAAGTAATTTTATAAGAATTAAAACTCGATTTTTTTTATAGGGACTACAAATTATTTTTGATAATTTTAACTAAAAACATATTTATCCAAAAAATAAAAATAATAATAACTAACTATAATAAACCTAAAGAGAAACATGATAAAAATCAGAAAAGCAGTACATTATATTTTAACAAAATGTATCATTATCGTTCATCACTTGGTTCCTCAAGGGTAGTTGAGAGACAAGTGTTAGATTAGAATATAAAGGAATTATGAGTACTTGTTGTATAGTAACCAATCCAATATACGAAGGCCCTATCCCTATATCTCTAATTTTGTAACTTTGCTCAATTATGAGTTTTCATTTTCAGTCTCTAATTTTATTCAAAAAACGAATTTTTTCTAGGAGTGTTTTTTCTTTCTATATTTACTTTGTTTCTTTTGTGTGTCTGATTATGTCACTACTGCACGAGTGCATGTAGGGGTAAGTTAAACAAATATTAATAAAATAATGCAAAAATTTGCTTGAATGTTAAGCTGCGTGCCCTCAATGCCGTTCTACTATTACAAGTTACAACAAGTTAATTTTATACCAAAAAACTATCTTATATTGATTTGACAAACATCACCATCTCTATGTAGATACAAACTTTAGCACATTTTCATTTGATGAGTCATGCTTCAAGAAAAACAAAAAGAGAGATAATTAACATTTAAAAACATTATAAAATTAAAATATTGGATATATGGATTCCTTATAAAACAAGCAATAAACTTTATAAAATAAAATCATTTTCAGCATCTAGTGTTTAATATCAATATTCTCATACATATCTTGTTCTAACTCATGTTATATTTATACATTACCTTCTTGTATCCTCCGAGAGGTGGGAGAGTATTACAAAGTGCCAGTTGTATACACATAGAAATCACCATCAAAAATGGGAAAGAAAGTAATTAATCAAAAACCATCATTGAAAACATCTAAGGATGTTCAACATTTCAACAACTTGATTAAGGTTTTGAAACCTAAAGTCTACATCACAAATAGTTCATGTTTCAAGAAGTTAGTTCAAGAACTAACTGGAAATGGAGATTCCAACAGTTTGTCTCCACAAACATTGGAAGTGTCGAATGTTGTTGAGAATTGTAACATTATTGAAACTGAAACTACTAGTTTTGATAATTCAGTTTCAACTGAGGGAACAAGTTACAACAACTCTTCTCAAACATCTGAGTTTTCTTGTGATGATTTGTTGAATGAAGAATTCAACCAAGTTTGCAACCAACTTTGTTTAGATGATGAATCATTGTTCTTTCAAGATTTTATGGTGAATCAACCCCTTGATGAATTGATGGCATTTCAGAATGTTGAATCACTACTTTTTGATGTTGAATTACCAAATCCGTTTTATGATTATTGTGAAGAGATTGAAGTGGCGGATGTTAGCATATATGACTATGAGTTGTCAGGGCTGCTTTAAACATGTCCTTCCTTATTGGAACATCATTGATGATGTTGTTTTTGTTTATATTTACTTTTCTTGTTTATGGTTTGTATAATATGTAGAATTATAGCTATGACGCATATGTGCATGTATATTCTTTTGTATATATACATCATTGATGAATCCTGAGTTTGTTTCCTTAGATCTTAATGAGTTACTTGAACCAAGATATATGGTACCATGCATTGGTTAACTTGACGTTTGTTTAATGACTACTTTATCTTTTAAAAATGAAAAAGTGAAGTGTTGCAACAGACATGGGGAGTACTTGTTAAGAACGTATAATAAAGGAAGTCTATTATTTAGAGACTTGTTTGTGATGTTCAAGATTGTTGATGGTGTTTAGAGTAAACTCATATAGAGTGGTAAGAAAAAAATGTATATGTTAAGTTCACTCAAGTGACACTATTACAAAAAATCCATTTGACTTTGGACACAAAATGCATCGAATCTCGACTATAGTAACGAGGTAACGAAGAGCGTTATGAAAAATTTTCAGATTATTTCTCGGTTTTTAAACCACAGAGGAGAAAATTCATATGCATATGGAATCAAACATCAAATTCTGCATTTTTAATATTTTCAAAACTAGCGCGTCACACATCTCGGTTTATTATTAGAACCAACGGGTAAGATAGATTGTTATTTTTGTAAAAACTTGTTACAAACTAAAGAAAATTAATAAAATCAATTATTTACCCAGAATATTACATTGTTTACACAAAATATTTCTATAAATAAATATTACAAATTTTGATTCTGATTCATTATCATCATTGTTAGTGAAGATCAAATGTTGGATCCTTGTTACATTAAAATATCGGGAAAGAAAAAATATTGGGTGAATATATTTCAAATCCCTTATGCATTTATTTGTTTCCGATGTAAAACTAGAAAAGGGTAAGTTAAATAAAATAAATATACGATTATTGATGAATACCATAAAAAAATGTTGGGTGTAATATACTCAAGATCCATTTTACATTTAAGCTTTTTTTTAACATTACATTATTTACACAGAATATTCAACTACATTATTACAACAAATGCAGTGTTATCATAGTAGCTGAGAGTTATTTGTTCCAACCATTAGAAATATTTTTTCTGCACTTGAAATCCATCATAGAGAACTTTTCCAAGTTTCTTTAAGTTCCAAGATTTCATTATCATGAGCAAATGTTTTCATGGCAAATGCTTACACGAGAAAGATATATAGTGGTGAATGTAGGTAGTTTGTTGTGGATTGATGTATTAGCAATATTTTGAACGTTGTTCCTTTATGAATGTAGGGTAGAAATTCATGTGTTAGATGTATTGGCAATATCTTGAGCGTTGTTCCTTTATTAATGTTTTGGATTGATGTATTGCCAATATCTTGAGTGTTGTTCCTTTAAAACCACATATTCTTTTCGACAGCTATTGAAGATGCCATATTTGGCTAGAAGGATGTTACCTTGGGTGGTAGAACTTTTGAAATATGATATCTAGTATGTTTTTAGAGGAGCATCAAATCGCAAGCTTTGGGAAATTTCATGGCAGAATTTATCTCTTCTATAGACAAGTAAACACCCCTAGAGTGGGAGATTTCAATTGATGGTGCCTCAAATATGAAAGGGAGCGACACTAGGATAGTCTTAGAAGGACCTATCGACACACGCATTAAACAAGAATTGAAGTTCGAGTTCATGGCCAACAACAATCATGTAGAATATGAGGCCCTTATTGTTGGCATAACTCTTTCCTTAGAAATGGGAGCCTTCATACTGAAAGCCAAGAATGAATCTCAATTAATCGTCAACCAAATATTTGCGCAGTACCACAGAAAGAACCTTATCTGATAATATATCTAGAAAAGGTACAAAGTCTATCCATTTTATTTCTTTTGAAATATAACATGTTCCCCAAGAACAGAACTTCAGAGAAAATCTTCTATCAAAACTCGCTACCTCGAAGGCAATAGTATTTAACAAAATAGTGATGTAGGAGACCCTCACCTCCCCTAGTACAGAAGTGGGAGAGGTTTACTCCCTAGAAATTATCCTCAAATCTAGCTAGATGTCCTTCATACTATGATACCTACAGGCGTACGAACTCTCACTAGCAGACTTATAAGTAAACCCCTCTCTGGGAAATTAATTATAAAATAGGGAGAGCTTCTCCATTTCTATTATTCATGGACAAGCATGAAACCTCTCTAGTACTTGTCAAGTGCATAGAGGAGCTTGAAGCAATCACATTAGTATAAAAACCCTCGCCCACAAAGTTTTAAAGGCGAAATAATATTGTCCTACCTTAATGAAGGATAATGTCGCCTTCATTAAGAAGTGTGACCAACGTTACATGTAATATGACCTCCATCACACCCAACTCAGCTTCTTCAGTCAATGACAGCACCCTAGTCTTTCTACGAGTGGGTGTAGACATCTTAGGTATGTTTCTCCTGGTGTCAGGGAAACTTAAATTCTTGATAGTATGAGTAGATTACTTCACAAAATGGATAAGACAGAAGTTATCGCCAAAATCACAGCATAAAGAGTTTGTTGTTTCTACTAGCAGAAAAATATGTGAAGATTTGGGCTTCCCAAATCAATTGTCTCAGACAACAGGTCCATGTTTGCCAATGTAATATCTTATATTTTCTTAAATGCTCATTTCCTCAATAAGTGGAAAATACCGAATAATTAGTTAACTAAGAAGAAATTAACTCTTAATCAATTCTCATAATTCTTACTAATTAATAATAGAGGACAATTTGGTAATTTTGATGAGTGTCATTTTGGAGAATATGAAGATTTGACAGGGGTAGAATGGTAAAAGCATAAGAAATTAAAATAATGTTCCTCGTGGGACAGATGTCGTACACGATGTTGGAATAACTAGTCCAACAAGTTACATTGGTATGACAATAATACTTCTCTATTCCTTTTTATTGTTTTTTGAATTGAATTGTTAATAAATTATTTTTTTAGTTAAAAGAAAAGAATATAGAATTTTCTAATAACCAAATTTTAATTGATAACCAAATTAATTATTAATGGAACATGAATCCAATAATTACTAAAGGAAATTTCTTCATCCATCTAGTGGGTTTCTTCCCTACTCCGCAAGTACACTTACGAAATAATCCAAAAATTTCTAAAACTAAGGTGAATTCGCAAGTGTATTTGCGAATTCACCTTGTTTTTTTTTACAACAAGGTGAATTCGTAAGTCCATATATAAATTTTTATCTGGGCAGAATTTAGAAACATTTAACACAATTCATACCATTCATTCAACTTAATTCATAAAATTACATAGTGGATGCAGAAAATTAGATTATATATTATTATAAACAGGGAAGATGTGGATGTTGCAACATTTTGATAACATCTTCTTCCGATCTACGAAGCGACACATCCATCTCAATCGAACCCTTTGTCGAGTACTGATGAAAGGTCTCCCACATAAACTCTAAGTCGTCATCGTCGTTCTTCAGCTGAAACCGGATGAACTTGACTTTTCCTTCAGCATCAAGTGAAGGTGAACGGTACTCAAGCTTGATCACCTTGCGACCATCTAGATACTGCAACAGAGAATGCAGTGTCGTAATGAGCTCGTCGTACGGGGTGTCCTGCGAGAACCTGAATTGAACTGGCGCACGCGCAGTAGTGAAGTAGACAAACGCAAAGTGTAGATAGGTTTGTGTCATTTTTCTGGTTTTTGGTTTTATGATGGAGAAATGAATGAGTTGTAAACCCAATTTATAACAAAGTTGGAGTAATATGGACCAAAGAAATCTTATCAGGTCACATTTCGCAAGTACCCTTACAAATTGCACTGAATCAGGTCAATTCGTATGTGCACGTATTAGGACCAAAGAAACCTTATGCAGGAACAGACCAAAACTCAGTTTTTGCTGACAAAACTCAGTTTTGGCTGAAACAGAATTGTGTTATGGTGTTTTTGACATTCAAAGAGTAATAGATATAGATAAAATGGAATATAGATAGAACTTTATATATATATATATTGATACGTTAGGATTTTACAATGTTTCGATAATACATACAAAAAATGATTCGGTAACATTCTAAAATGAACCGAAAAAATTGTCTCTACTCAAATCTAAAACTGGTTCATTCTTTGATTTCTCCCTATTGGATTCTCTCTCAAGATCCATCAAATGGGTGAACTCTGTCATTCTCTCCAAAAAATGATCCGACCAAGTTTCCGTCTCTTTTTTGTGATGTTCCATACATTCCACGGATGTGGTCGGAATAGGACAACCCGACTTCAAATATACTCGAACAAAATGACATGACCGTAGATAGCCAATGTTGTACCCCAAAATTTACCCTCCTCCTTTCTGCATTTCTGGCTTATAATCCGATTGCATAAACATACATGTAGTCGCATGCATAGCATTAATCTTGAGGTTACTAGGTCCAAGGTATCCCAAGTGGCAAACAAAAAAAGAATCTCATTCGCTTATTTTCTCAATGAAGCAAATTTTGGGATTTCGGCGTGTTTTGGACATCTAGAAGGCGTATCTCTCAGCTCGTTGGGTATATTCTGATGATTTTCGATCATAATTTTATTATCATTATTATATACAACTTTCGTTTGAAGGCCGAAAGCAAATTGTATGAGGAAGGTTCCCAAAGAAATTGGTTTCCCAGTAGTTTAAGCTAAATTTTAGTGTTAAATTGTGCGTTCTGCTCACTAAAAAGTCTATATCTCCTAGCTGGAAAATAGAAACTGAGCGGGGTTGATTTCTAAAATTCTATATCGTAGCCTTGTAAAAATTTCATTTGCAACTCATGAGTTGATTCCTCACCAATCAATACCAAAATTTTATTCTTCGGGGTTAATTTTGAGTCGAACCGAGCAATTTTCATCTGATACGCGAACTTTGAAAAATCATATCTCGTTCGATTTTTATCAAAATGAGATGGGACCGGTGCCAAAAGTTCACAAATTTTGTGAGTTTCGATTGTCTCAGAGATACTCATTTGCAAATTCTTATCAGAAGACCCTCGTTCAAGGCATTTTCTCCGTAGAGCGCAAATAAAATTCTGCATGTGTCAGTGGTCTGAAAATTATACTGAAGCTTCAAAAATTCGTATTTTCTTGACAGTTCATCCGATCAAGTCGAAATTTTAATTCACGCCAGTAAAATTGCATTCCGGACACTTTTAGTTTACATTCCGACTTCAAATTTCGCACAGATTTGGCTGTTTTGGATGAATTACGAAAATTATTCGGATAATCATGATTTAGGCTTGATTATAGATCTTAGGCCCAACTCCTAAAATTGTAAATATATTTTCCCCTTCATAAATCATAACAACAAAATCATTTGCTTAATTTTCACTACCAATCAAACTCTAATTCTCTCTCAAAATCCAAAGCAAAACTCAAGAACAAAGTTCAAACTTCAACTTTCCCTCCAAGCAACCACCACAGGCAGCCACCGGACCTCTGCCTGACACCTATCTCCACCACAGGCCGCGCTAAGTGCGCCTCCCCGCGCTAAGCACGCCCTGCGACTTTTGGTTTTTCTCATCCTAGCTTCTTTCCATAGGATCTTACTCCTATCCTACTCCTTCTACTCGAATCTGACATAGGAACTGTTTGCTCTTGATTCCTCTTCAATTTCAAGATTCAAGGATTTCTTCTTCATCTTCTTCAGTTCTCCATTGAAGATTTCAAGTTTTCCTCAAGAATTCAAGGTTAATTTCAAGGATTATCATCAATTCGGTACTGATTTGGTATTTTCTTTGAAGAGCACAAGGAATTCCTCTTCAATTTGATTCAAACTTCAAGTTCAAGTAAGTGTTTGGTTCAATTAACCACTTATTTTAAGCTATTATTGACTTTTAGCTTTTCTTGAAATTGAATACTGAAATTGCATGCAAATTCAATGTAGATTCTGATTTGAGAGCTTTCGTTCTTGAATTCTTTGATTTGAATTGGATTTTGCAGCGTTATTTGTGTCGGTGTGAGGATTTTTGTACATAGCATGCATATACTCTTGTACATTTGTATTTACCTTGCATATAGGTCATAAATTTATGCATCCTGCATCATCTATTACATGCTCATGCATTAGAGAGCATTTAGTTTGATTGATTTGCATTGATTCATGATGATTTGAAGCGTAATTTGCATTCAAAGTACGCCGACATGTAGATTTTAAAGCATTTTGGTCACTAAGCACATAGTGCATTGTACATAAATCCATTGCACATGCATTCCAAGTGTTTGTGCAAATGCATAACCTAGACTATACATAAGCTCCCAACACTTCTTTGTAGCATGACTTGCTCGCATTACCTCTTCGCACGTGAACATTAGGATTGTTATTCTAACTTGCATCCTTAGCATGTTCATGCATCGTTTATCTTCATATGAACATTAAGATTGTTATTATAACTTGCATCCTTGGCATGTTCATACATCATCTTCATATGAACATTAAGATTGTTATTCTAACTTGCATCTTTGGCATATTCATACATCATCTTATCTAGGGACATTAGAATTGTTGTCTCAACTTGCATTCTTGGCATGTTCATACATCTTCTTATCTAGGGACATTAGAATTGTTGTCTCAACTTGCATTCTTGGCATGTTTATACATAATCTTGCATATGAACATTAGAATTGTTGATTCAACTTGCATTTTTAATATGTTCATACATCATAACTTTGCACATGAACATTGGAATTATCATTTTGATTTGCATTTCTCGCATGTTCATACATTTGCTTTTCATTTATGAACATTGGAATTATCATTTTGATTTGCATTCCTCGCATGTTCATGCATTTGCTTTTCATTTATGAACATTGGAATTATCATTTTGATTTGCATTCCTCCCATGTTCATGCATTTTCTTTTCATTTATGAACATTGGAATTATCATTTTGATTTGCATTCCTTGCATGTTCATGCATTTGACTTGTGTCCTTGAGCATTGGAATTATCATTTTGATTTGCATTCTTCGCATGTTTATGCATTTGATAGTCACCTATGAACTATGGAACTGTTGCCTAACTGCATGGATCAACTTTTGGCATGAGAGCGTCATGAACAGGTGATCCGGATCAAAAAAATTTTTTTGCAGGTTGCAGACCACGCTTAGCGCCACCAAGAGCGCGCTACGCGCCAAACTTACTGACTTTTGTTTTGCAGGTCGCGCTTAGCACGGTGTAGAGCAGGCTAAGCGCCAAACCTTCTGTTTGGGTCGTGCTTAACGCCATATAGAAGGGTTAGCGCTGTAACGCCCGTTTTTAATTAATATTATGTTATATTAATATTTTTGAATTACCGATCGATAATTATTTTGTGACGAGAATGTTTGTGTTAATTAATATATCCATTAATATATTTGGCGACGTTTCGTTAGGATCCGATACTTAATTCCCCGGAGTTATTTGAATGAAAGGAATTAATAATATTGGTGGATATTATTAGTGTGTTGATTTATGAGAGTAGATGGGGGTGTGAGGATTAATTGATGAGAATTGGGTTTTCACCCTTGTGGATAGTAAGGAACACTTTATAAACCATTTCTCCTCATTTTCCTTCCATCCACAATACCAAAACCAAACATAGAACTTGGAAGCTAGTAAGTTATATAAACCATTTCCTTTGTTTTTCTTTCCATTTTTTCCAAACACACCAAAATAGAAACCTAGAGAGAGAAGAGAGGGTTTTGGGAAGAGGAAGAAGAAGAGCAAGGGAGCATGAGAGGAGCTTGAGGTTGGGCTTGGTAGCATCACCATGGATCATCTCCAAGCTAGAGGTAAGGGGTTTGATTCTCCATCTCATATTGTTAGGTTTTGATGTTTATGTTTTGGATTTGGGGGAAAAATGGATAGGTTGATTTATGGGTTTTGTTGGTTGATTGTTGGAATGGTTAGAAGAGTTGGATTAGGAGTATGGTTTATGGATGTATTAGGTGCTAGCTTGTAGAATTAAGAGTATTGAAATGGGTAAGAAAACCATGGTAGAAGATTGAGAAAAACTCAAAAAGATGAAGATTTCACGCAGGGCCATCAACACGGGCCGTGTTGATCAACACGGCCGTGTTTCTCTCTGGTTTAGGTGTTTTGGCTAGTGCAGGCCAATCAACACGGGCCGTGTTGCTGCACACGGGTGCCCGTGTTGATGCACTGCCTTGGGTGAAAATTGCACGTTCTGTTGGCTTTTCAACACGGGCCGTGTTGATGCACACGGGGACCCGTGTTGATGCTCCTGTAGCCTCCAAAATTCTGATTTTTCGCATTTCCCTTCGAACCCGGTTGTGTTTCGATTTTCCGATTTCGGTAGATTCGACGACGGAGCAAGTTGCTCCGAATTCAACGGAAATTGACGTGCTAGCTAAGTTTGAGGTGTAGAACTTAGTGGTGAGGTTAGTTGTTAGAAGTTGCGAGTTTTGCAAGATGACCCGAAATAGGTTAATTACGGTTCAATTGAATCGGATTTCGTTTCAGTGGATTTAGGACACGTATGGGCGATCCGATTGCGATGTTGACAATTAGGAGTAATGCCGGTTATTGGAGATGGCTTGTGCGACGATGATAGGTGTTTGACTATCTTTCTATATGTAGAATTTAGTGAGCAAATCGATAATGAGGTGGGGTGAGTAAACATAATCTTTCCGACGACGTATTAGTTAGCAAGTACTTGTTGATTATGCGATGCGAAGTTATATGTCTTTGTACATGATAATGTGATGATTATATTAATATTGTTGATAAATGCTTCCGATTTGTGAATGCATGATTTTGATGATGATGAATCATATGTGACGTTTTGCATAATAATGCAATTATGATGCGATGATATATTTATCTTGTTTTGGATAAATTATGGCGATGTGGGCTTTATGCCAATTTGAATGAGCGATGATGTTGTTTTTGTGTTGTGTTGTTTTATTGTCGAGTCACATACATTTCATAAGCGAAGAGGGCTTTTATGCCATGCGAAGGGCTTTTATGCCAAGCGATGATGGCTTTTATGCGGAGCGAAGATCGGCTTTATGCCAAGTGTCCCTAATTACGGACAAAGCGATGGGTACCACATGCATAACATAGTCGTGTCTCATGGAGTCGGTCGTGTCTATGTTTGAGTTGTTTGGCGTTGGGTTGTTAATTGATTGACGATGTTGAATTGCAATGATTTATGATGTTTTGTTTGGTGAGGATCTTTATGATGAATATGAATTGATAATTTCATGACAACTATGCGATGAATATAAATGATGAGTTTTGCGATGATTTAACTTGATGAAATGCTTAATGCAAATATGATGTGATGATGTTGGTGATGATGGGCTTTTATGCCAAGCGATGGGCTTTATGCCAAGCGATGGGCTTTTATGCCAAGCGATGATGAGCTTTAGCCAAATTGTGATGATTGTTTATGTTGCTCATGTTGTTAGCAATGTTTGATGTTGTTGTTTATGATTGTCGTGTTAACTAGCGATGTATTAGCTTGTGACGATCTCGTGGAGACGGAGGTGTATGTGTTGTTGAGATGAATTGTGCCGATGAGGCTTAGGTGATTAAGTGTAGATTAAACACTTTAGAATAGCGATAAAAGTAGGTGAGATTTAGATATGTGGTGGAATGCACCTGCTAATCCATAACGCTTATATTTCCAAACTATATATATATTCATCATGCCTTTAATTATATGTTTTGGAGTATCTCACCCTTTACTTGTTTCGCCGTTACCTATATATTGGTAACGTGCAGGTTATGAAGATGGAGTCTATAGCTGCTGTTAGTCGAGTCGGTGTCGCTCTGATACGTAGCACTCGGGGGGAATATTTATGTTGTCTTGTTGTTGTTCTTTTGATGTTATTCTTGTATGTATAAGGATTATATTTTAAGAAAACACGATTTATTAAGGAAGTCTAATAAAGAAGATGTTTTGATGTTTATGAATCAAATTATGTTTTCCGGCGATGCTATGTATCTGAGATATATACTTTAAAACAAATTGTTTAAAGTGAATTGCTTTTGAAGGTGTGACGCCTCAGTATTTACTTTGCGAAATTTTAAATTACTCTGATTTTTGGTATATAAAACTTTGGGTAGATTTGGGGTGTTACAAGCGCGACCTGGACTGGTTGTTTTCTGTTCTTTCTTAGTTTTAACTGCAAATAACAGGTGTTCTAGCATTCCTAAGCATGGTTTGACATATTTTTGATGCAGGGGCTTGTGTTGTATATACATACGACACAATTCTCTGATGTTTTAAGTTTGTATACCCACGTATACATTCTTTTGCTTGCCTTTTGGGTCTAACTCCCTTCTTGCAGGTGTTTCGTGTTTGTACACCCACGTGCACATCCCTTCTACCTTGTTTTGTTCGATCTAATCTCGTTCTTGCACGCGTTATCACTTTGGATGCGTATCGACGCGTACTCTGCTTGTTTTTTATGCTTTGAACCATTCTCACCGGTTTAGTCTTATTGCATGGCTGCAGTACTTGAAGTTTTCCGGATTATTTCATTAGCTCGCAATACTCTTCGGATTCTATATCTGTTTGGTAGTTTCTACACTATTTATCGCATTCTCTTATGGCTTTCCTAGATATTATGAGAAGTAGGGCTTTACAACTTTCTTTTTCCATTAGAAGTAGGAATAGAGATGCATGATGGGGCTTCCGTAGTTGGAGCATGTTCAGTAACCCCTCCGGTTTATTTAAAGACCCGTCTAGGGCGATTCTACTTGTTGATTGTGTTTGATTTGTTTGATTTCCCTTAGGATTTCTTGGTTATGATAGGTTCTTGAGCCTAGACATTAGGATTTACATCCTTTGCATGCTGACATAGGTAGAGATTCCTTTATATCCTTAACCGTATGTCCAATCTTTGCATGACAATATTAGGGTTAGTACTAGTTAGTATCCCTTTTGTTTTGCTAGTTTCTCTTGCATCCTTTGCATGTAAATAAAACTAAAACTTGCTTTCTTTTTCTCTTGAAAACAAAACACTTAATAATGGTTTCAACTCCTTTCTCAAGGTAAAAGCAACCAACCAAGACAAACTCTTTTCGCCTTCGTGCGCTTGTCTTTTTTTGTTTAAAACCTTTTTCATAAGTAAAAAAGACAAAACCCACCAAAACAAGTGAGCCGAACTACGGCGCTCTGACTTTCCCATTGCACGCGGGAATACGTAGGCATCTTGTCACGGGGCTCGATCGAGCACAACTTGTAAATACTTCCTTCTTTTACCTATGGTCTCTTTATTTTCTCTTTTCATTTTTCATGCATTGTACGGTTTAACCATAGATAGATATAACACACCCTTTAGCTAGAAAATAGAAGCGGATACCGTAGAGTACTACAGGCGTGTGGGGTGCTAATCCCTTCCCCTCGCGTAACTAACTCCCTTACCTAGATTCTCTCGATCTCTCGGTCGATGGACTGTGATTTCTCCCTTCAAGTTTACTCGATGTTTTCCTTTCTCTATCGTGAGATAAAAGACGTTCGATGGTGACTCCATTGATACACCCCTATCAGTCGAAAGTTCAGCTGGGTGGTTTCAGCCAACACACACAATGCGTCCGGATGGATCAATAGGCGGTGGAGCTTGTTATGGAATATCCCTACCCAATGACCCTTCTACCTAAGATACCTCACTTAGATATGAAATATCCTCATTCCACTTCCAATCACCACTGAGATGTCTAGCAATAAACATCCCAACCACTACATCAACAACTTGATACCTAAACACAAGCATAGTTAGCAGAACATCACTTCAAACACAAAACAGTCAAACTTGTGACTCAAACAAACTTGGAATTACTTCACAGCTTCTTCCAAGGACACAACTGCACTCATTTCTTCACAGCTTCTGAGTGAGTAAAATAATCCTCTTGCATATAGGCTTCGAGGTACAAATTAGTGACCATCCCACAAACCGGGTGGTTCACTTACATGGCTAACCCTAAAGACTGCATCTTTTTATAACCGACTAGCTTTCTAAAACTAGATTACAACTACTTATTTATAACCTATTACCCAACTGGATTTGGGCCTTCAAATAACAGCTTGAAGTTGTAACAAACTTCTGCATTAACAACCTTTTTACTCTGCAATGATCTCATACTCTGGCCACAACCTTTTTATTTTCAAAAGTATGTAATCTCAGAGCCTCTATTTAGATGAGTAGAAATTATCTCACGGTATAATTGATATATCCTAGATGTAACTTGATTGACGAAATATATCTCCTTAACGGAGTTACATTTTTCCTTCATTGTAGCCAAACGAATGAAGAGCAATCTGATGTCTTTGGTCATGGAATCAAGAAGCCATCACTTAACCAATCATTTTCATCCTCTCCCATGCTTCATACTCGTCAAATTTCTCATCTTTTGGTGCAACCATTGTTCCAAAGACATAAAAAGATGTCTTTTGGTGCAACCATTGTTTGGTGCATACTCCTCAAATTTCATCCTTTCCCATGCTTCATACTCGTCAAATTTCTCATCTTTTGGTGCAACCATTGTTCCAAAGACATAACCTCAACGTTTTCTGCCTCAAATCTTGTTCTGCGTATTTAGAGACCACTTGACATAGTTGGTGCTGTCAAGTCATTCATGTAAGTGCAGAAGAAAACCCCTGCATATGTCGCATAGTCCCAGAATCTAATTTATCTTTATTGGAATACTCCATAAAAAATTACCAAAGTACCTTTTAGAAAGAGTTTCAAAGAGAAATTCTGATCTGTTTATTATTCACAGCAGAAATATAGAAATATGCCCCCTATTCAGATTTTGTGTTATAAAATAGCATGCAAAAATACCTCAATTTAAAGAAAACATGTAGATGCACAAAGTAAAACAGATCCTGATCTTAGTTTGAGACTTCAAAACTACAATTCCAGTACAATAAATGACTTTGTATACTACATACTATACCATATTAAAGACATCCAACTTGTCCAAAACTATAAACCAGAAACACCAAAAGAAAAATTTAACAATATCAACTCTTACATAAGCAAAAAAAGGTATAACCAATGAGATCAAATCCTTATTTACTTGTCTTTCCCTGTAAGACTTTAGAAGATGAACCACTTCCACTCCCACCTGTATATAAAGATTTAAGCTGCCTGCTTATTAGTTTACTAGTATGAATAGTCTGCTGAAGCTGTGAAGAATCATTAGACCACCATTGTTCCAATCCATGAGCTTCATGAAACTTCTGCTTTTCCTTATTCACAACAAACAGCTTCGCAGAAACATGACAACCATTGTTATTATTCGGCCCAACATTCTCCTTATTACTATCACCACCGCCATCATTTTTCTCATTCGATCGATCAGGTTCGTTATAAGAACAACATATGTAATCACTATTGTTCACATAAAGATGAGGAACCCATTTTCCAACACCAAAACCATTATTCTTCAAGCTTGTTAACCACGGCATCATCCAATTCTTGTTCTTATTGTTTTCGTCATTGTTGATGTTATTGGCTTCTTCGTTGCGTGAAGGTATCATCGATTTGATTCTCCTCCAAGCTATCTCGGCTTTTTCACCAATGTTTCTTAGACTCATAGCTAATGAAACAGACGGTGGATTGAATAAATGTGTTTCTACATAGATACCGTCTTTCGCTAAAGATTTTCCGACTTGAAGTGCAAAACCAGCTCCTAATGAATGTCCTGCTACACAAACATTGCTACTTCCATATGCATCAGAAACAGCTTTAAGTGTGTCGAAAGCTACTTTAAATCTTACGGAACCTTTTAAGCTTTCCCATGCGAGGAACCGAAGGTCGTCTTCGATGTCTCTTCGCATTGTGAGGCTTTTCAGTAATGTTCCTCTTAGTGCTAAAACAGCTTTTGGTGCACCACTTGGTCTGATTAATACTAAATCAGACATTGCCGCGGATCTGTCCCATTCGAGTATTGCACCGAAAATTGAACCGTCTCTTTCGTCTATCAGTGTTTTGGTTAGCTTGTACTTGAAGGGAATCCACCAGTTTGGCGCTAGAGCGGTTTCTGGTTGACGATTCTCTTGTCGATCGAGTTCGAGCAAGTATACCGCTTGTATAAAACAAGCAATGACCGTTCTCTTGTAGTTTGCATCCTTCCTGCATGAAATAAATTAGTTATCACTTGTCAATAACCATATGAAGTTCTAGCCATGTTGCACTGATACTTTAGATTGGTAATGTGTGTGACAGGTATTAGTGTCCAACACCAACTCGAAGACACGAACACGCGTGGTTAAACTAAACCACTTCAATATTCCATCAGGTTCCAGATGGCATATTGAAATGTGACATGTATCAGTGTCTGGCATTAACATGACGACACATACACTTTTAAACTAACTCACCTTCTATGCTCCATCAGGAAAATGACATATTTAAGTGTGACAGATATAGATATCAGTGAGTGTCTGACACCAACACGGACACAAATACTTAAAAACTAAACCACTTCAATATTCCGTCAGGTTCAAGATGGCATATTGAAGTGCGATAGATATCAGTGTCCAACACCAACACAACAACACAGACACATGTGTTTAAAAACTAAACCACTTCAATATTCCATTAGGTTCAATACGACATATTGAAATGTCACAGACAGGTATCAACTGGTATAGGTGTCCGACACCAACATGGCGACACAGATACATGTTTTTAAACTAAATAACACATCCATATTCCATCATGTTCAAGATGGAAAAGAAGAATGCGGAATGTACAGATGTTATAAAACTCATATCCACAAGGTATTGAATCAACTGGTTCTGTCAAACTAATAAATTAAGTGTATAAAATTGATGCAAACTTTAATAATTGAAAGCCGGTGCCAACCAGTTTCATTGATTTAATCAATCTGGTTTTCAGTGACGTGGTGAAATTAATGGATCAAAGAATCACATGGAAGTTTCTATTTATAAATAAAAAATGAATTGCTGAAAATCAGGATCTCTGAAATTAATTTCCCAATACAAAACAAATAAGGCAACAAATAAATGTGGAATCAAAATAGTTTAATCAAATCCCATAGATGAATTGATGAAGCTAAATTCTATGGATAAACAAACCCACTCTAAAAGTTTGCAACTTTATCCTCAAATCTCAAAACCCAAAAACAGTAAAATTCAAAATTCCCAGCAACCCAATTATATAAAGATTGAACCTTTATACTCAAATTTCAAACCCATTTTCTGTAATCCCACCTTCAAATTCAAATCTAAAAAAAAATCAGATCCAACCTAACAAAAAAAAAAGTAAGAAATGGGCTTAACCAAATAAAATTCACATTTTGTTCATGTGAAAGCGAACTGACCAGCTAGAACTGATAAGATCTCTCCAGTTAAGATTAACCAAATTCCGGGGACCCGAAACATGAAATGCATAAGGGTGACCTTCTTCTTCTTTCAGTTTTTCCAACTCGGTTGTTGTTGTTTGAATCACAAAATTTTCATCTTCCACTACTACTTTCTCCTCTTCTTTCAGTTTCTCCAACTGGGTTGTTGTTGTTTGGGTTGTAGTTCCCATGTTGATGAGAAGCTTCAGAAAATTGAGCTGAAGGATATAGATTTGTTTTCCTTTCTCGGAACTAGTTTCATGAGTTGTTTATGATGTTTTGTTTTAAGGGTTAATAAATGACCTGTTTTTCAACTGTTCATGTTTTTTTGAATACGCAATCTACAACGGTCATATTTCCCTATTCATTTCAGCCGTTTTTTATACTATATCTCATTTTAATGCTTCCGTTTTTGTTTTTTTTATTATTTATTATTATATATATTTATATTTATTTTATAAAATAGATCAGCGTTTTTATTTTGTAAAGTATTTTTTTCATCAATATCCGCTTCATTGGATTAAGGATGACAATGAGTCGGGTTTGAACATAGTACTATAGTACTTATCCACATATTTGCATATGAAAAAAATTTCCGTACTCGAGTTATATCCGCTTAAGCATCAAATTTAACACTCATACACGTGTCATATTGGTACATAAGTATCCATACTCATACTCACTCTTCGTATTTTTAATAAAACTAAATAAATCAATTATAAAATATCATATCTGATCTTTCCGGGATTAGAAGGATCGTCGGTGATCTGCAACACTTGAAAGAGAGTAAGTACAGAAAAGGTGAGTGAGTAGAATATCTGACCCTCTAGTAAAAGAGAGTATTTATAGTACCCTCGGAGCTAGACCAAGGTCTCCATTTTGGAATGGATTCTCATGCCCATAATAGATGACTGTCAGGACCCTACGTGGGTAAGGAAGATTAACATGTGATCTTAGTTCTAGGTCAACTGTCAAGTGATCTCCAGATAGCGGGAGACTCGTTATCCATGTAAGACAGAACGACCCGAGAGATATGGAAAATAGTTGGCCACGTGTCTTCGTAGGAGCACGTGGAAAAGATGCTCCACAACAGTCATGATGATTTGGGCCATTTTGTTGGGCCTTTATAGTTGGGCTGGGTTGTGTCCGATGGTGGGCCGGCCTCAGGCCCAGTCTAGATCAGGAGTCCTCCAAGTCATTGCTCCTAAACAAATGAGCTATGACTTATAGTCGGTTCTCATGCCGAGGTGAAAGGGTTTCAGATATGGTCGACCATCATTCGCACGGGCAGCCACTAGGGTGCGTTTTTCCCGTAAATTTTCCAAGACATGCCCTCAGGGACTACGCTCAGCGTGACTTGTTTTTGCTCGTTAAAGTGGGCAATTATCTACTCAAGGTTATGCTTGAGGAAGTCGTGCAATTTTTCGAGCGCAACCAACAACTAGGACTCAACTTTTCTTGTTGGCATGCTCGACTGCGAGGTTGATTTCCTTCATGAGGATATGCTCGTAGGGGACATGGGTAAGTCGAAGTTCACGTGCCAACACACGTGACATGCGTTGGAATCTAGGACTATGTGTGCAACCGTTGGAACACGGGGAGTCGTTGTGTGAACTCTATGCATAGGGACATGTGACATCGAGTCTCCGGAAAACAATATGTTAAATTGCTCTGCGTGCCACGTGTGACGGCTAATTAATACATAATTATTATCTTTTCTAGCATATGGTCTAGGCAATGATAACCTACTGCGCATTCCCCCATATGGTGGGGTTGGAGATAAAAGTGTGAGGAGAGACTCATTTGAAACATTATCAATTTCTACTCACTTCGTCATCTTTCAGTGCTCTTGTGTTTATTGTCGTCACCATCGCCATCAATGTCATTCCCGCCCTGGTCTACTCATTCCTTTCCAATGCTTACCTTTGTTAGAAATTTCGGGGACCACAAATCCCTTTAGAAATTTATTAATGAACATATGAGTTTTCGGCGAGTTTCACGAGGTTTCTGATGAGTACATTAATTTTTCGATGAATGCGTGAAATTCCCAGTGAGACCCATGAGTTTTCCGATGAAGTTCATAAGTTTTTCGATGAATTTCATGAGTTTACTGATGGGCTGCTAGGGGAAGATTCCTCCCTAAAAAGAAAGGAAATTCATGCTCGTTGTTGTGTCGCAGAAAACTCGCGAATTGGTGTATCTTTCATCGAGGAGAAACTCGTTGCGGAAAAACTCTTCAATTTGCGTGTCTACCGTCGAGGAGACATTCGTCACAGAAAAAGCATCTGACTTGTATCTTTTGTTGACAAGGGCTTTGGTTGGGGATATGTTCTTGAGCCTTTCCTCGCCATTTCACTTGATTTTCGGTGGAAGGGTGGATTTTAGTTTACCATCAATCCGCCCAACATGAATGTCAGATATAATTTGGATTAGGTGGAACATGATGAAAGACCCTATTTCTCCAAGGAATAATTTAATAGAAATCAAAGTAAATTAAACTCAAATCCAACACTAACAAATAGGATGCTACATTATTCAACAAATTAAAAAATATGCTCAAGTATAATTAAGTAGATACATAACACCATTTCGGTCGAATTCTCAACAATTTCAACATAGTCTCAACGTTAAATTTATTATAGCCTCCCACATTTTAATTAAAAAATTGCAACAACAGACAACCAAAGGAAAAAGGAGTTCATATTACTTCGACATAATCTTCAAACCAAAATAATGCAATAATAAAACAAGCGTTAAACCCCCCGGTGTTACGTATCAGAGCATTGACATCAACTCAAAATAAGAAGAGTAACCTCTTCTTGACTCCACGACTTGGACTACTCCTGGTTATCTGCATGTTACCCACGTGGAGGCAACATCCAAAAAGAAGGGTTGAGATATCATAACAATATAATGAATCATATAATTATGAATAGACAACAAATATAACATGTAAGAATTCCAAGTTCGACAATCGTTAGTACATAACTCCAACATATTCACAATTTAACAATTTTTTCAAATGCAATGTGACTGATTCTAATGCATATGCATGTGGTACCATCAACGCATAAGCCCTCTCTAATAAATTTCCATCTAGGTCAAGGCACAAACCCTCAATAATGCCAATATAAGCCAGAGCATAAGCCCTCAACAAGTTGCCAACATAGGTAAGATCATAAGCCCTCAACGATGCATGAAATGCGACATGCCACAATCACAATTGTGCCACCACAAGCATAACCCTTAACATCATACCAATTTCAGGCCAACATTGAAGGCTTGGAAAAACACTTAGAAGGGGGGGGGGGTTGAATAAGTTTTTCTTACTTTTTGACTCTTTAACCCAAACAATAAATAAAATACTCAAGTATTTTTATCCTAGTTCGTTTGACACTCAAACTACTCCAGCCCACCCGCCAAGGTGATTTCGTCTCTCTCAACGAGGACTTAATCCACTATAATCAACGATTACAGAGTGCACTACCCAACTGGTGTGACTAACTTCCTCTAAGACTCACTAGTCCTAGCCCTCTCAAGAATTTTGACCCAACTGGTATTCTCAAGGAACAAACCACACAACCAACCGTTGTGACTAACACCTCTAAGACTCAACTAGTCTTAGCCCTCTCAAGAATTCTGACCCAAATTGATCTTCTCAAGGAACAACTATCAGAATGTTAACTTCTAATTGAATGTGTATAAAAATGCTTCTAGAAAAGCTATTCTTCACTAAGTGAAGTTTACACAAAAATTAAGCTCAATGAATAGTAAACTACTTTACAAAAATTGACTTTTTATTTGGCAGCGTGAGTTTACTTAGAACGACTTTTTGTAGGTTGCTAGAAGATGTTGTTGAAAGATGTTGTGCTACTTTATGTGTTGCTCTTCTAGATAATTATTGTGAAATATTGAAAGTTGTTGTGTAGTTGTTGTTTTTCTCCTTTGAAATGAATTCCTTAAATAATATTTCCAGAATCTAACCGTTGCTAGAGCGTGCCTTGAATGATGGAAAATATAATTATTACTTTACTGTAGCCTTCACGTGATTATACTTAGCTTATATCTTCACATGATTTTTCTTTGTTAAATAATCCTTGGAAGTTAAACTACTCAAGTATTTTGTCTTCTTCTTCGCTCATGTTAACGTTACTGGCCGTTTTTGTCTTTTAGAAGATAACGTTCATATTCAAAAGATCTTCTAAATATTTGCTCATCAGAACTTTTGTTGGTGCTTCCATCAGAAGTTTACTTTGCCTGCTTCTGTCAGAGTTTACTTCTATCAGAAGTTTTTTGTTCTTGCTTCTATCAGAAGTTGCGCTATTCTTGTACGAGGGCTTGCTGCTACCGAGCTTGCTACGTCGTGTGCTTGCTTCTATGTTGTGCTTGCTTATGCGCTGTGCTTGCTTCTGTGTTGTGCTTGCTTCTGTGTTGTGCTTGCTTCCGTGTCGTTCTTGCTTCTACGCCGTGCTTGCTTGACCAGAAGTTCTATTCTCATCAGAACTTCTAATACTTCATCTTCTGTAAGCCTTGTTATACATCTTTTATTCAGAACATATTGTTGGTGCCTTTTCATCAAAGGTTGCGCTTTGCTAGCTTCCATCAAAAGTTGTATTTTATTCTTTTACTTCAGAATCTTTCTAGGTAGTGTGTCTTCCAAAAGTTCTCGCTCAGAACTTCTAAGGCGTGTTTCTGTCAGCAACGTGTTTTGTCTTATTCAAACTTCCACAACGTGTTTCTTTTAGCAGTCCTTTTTAGCGTGCTTTGTCCAGAAGTTCTTTTATCATTAGAACTTCTAACTTCAACTTCTGCTCATCATGATATTTTTCATTTTTGCACTAGAGTCAGAACATCTTCTAAAATAAAACATTTTTACGTCAGAGTATCATATTCAATTATACAAAAATTATTGTGCTTGTTATCATCAAAACTTTTAATATATTATTAGAAATAAATTTTGTTCTTACAAATATCATATTCATTCATACAAAATTTATTTCATTCATACAAAATTTATTATGCTTGTTATCATCAAAACATTGATATATTATTAGAAATATACTTTGTTCTAACAATCTCCCCCTTTTTGATGATGACAAAACTATCTAGATTTTGATTTAAGAAATTTTGTATTTGAAAAAAAATATCTCCCCCTGAGATTAATAATGTCCCCCTGAAATTAATTGTCTCCCCCTGAACTAAATATTGAAAAGAAAAAAATGCAAGGTAGAACTTCCTTGAGTTTTTCTTTTCTTCCAGAGTTTACTTCTCAGAGTTTGAGCTTCCAGAGTTTACTTCTCAGAGTTTTGAGCTTTCAGAGTTTGAGCTTCCAGAGTTGACTTCTCAGAGTTTGAGCTTTCAGAGTTTGCTTTCAAAGTTTGCTTTTCTGTATCACTTAGAAGCAAAAAAAAAATGTACACTTGTATATTTTGTTAGAAATGTTTGACATTTTGTTCCAGCAACATGTTATAGTGAATTAGTTCAAAATCTCAGTTTTCTCCCCCTTTTTGTCATAATAAAAAATTCATTTAAAAAAATGTAAAGTGAAATGAATTTCTGATGACTTTTAAAAAAAATAGATTCTGAAGGTTTGTCACAAACCAAAATATTTTAAAATTTAATAGCGAAATAATCATTACTCATAAGTAGCTTCTGACACTGGAGGGATTTCTTGAGATTATAAAAAGATCAACAGTTACTAAGAATTTCTTGTCAATAGCTAACACGCATGTTAAGTAACCTATCAGAAGCTTTTGAACACGTGTTCAACTTCTGGGTTACAACCTTACAGCTGTTTTACTATAATGAACTTCTGACCATAATCAGAACTTGAAACGTTTGGAGGTTTCAGAACTTCTAGATATGGTTTCTAACTTAACTTCTCTTCTCACTTCTGAAGAGTTAATTAATTAGATGTTCATTTAACACAAAACTTCTGACTAAAATTGATATTGAACAGAATTTCATTCAGGTCAATTTTTCATACTTAAAATTTTCAAAATAAATTTAAACGTAGCTTAAGAAAGTGGTTTTGTGAAAATATCAGCCCATTGATGGTCTGTATCAACAAAATTTAAATTTAAAATTCCTTTCTGAATATAGTCCCTAATGAAATGATGTTTAATTTCAATATGTTTTGCCTTTGAGTGTAAAATAGGATTTTTAGAAAGGCAAATAGCAGAAGTGCTATCACAGAAGATAGGGATCTTACTCTCATACAAATGATAATCTTCTAATTGACTCTTCATCTAGAGCATCTGGGTACTACGGCCAGCAGCAGCAACGTATTCTGCTTCTGTTGTTGAAAGTGCTATAGTGGCTTGCTTCTTGCTGTACCATGAGATTAAGTTGTTGCCCAGAAATTGACAACTTCTAGAAGTGCTTTTACGCTCCACTCTATCTCCAGCAAAGTCAGCATCGCAAAATCCTACTAAATTGAAATCTTTGGATTTTCTGTAACATAATCCAACATTAGCAGTACCTTTCAGATACCTTAGAATTCTCTTAACAACAGTTAAGTGAGATTCTCTAGGATCTGATTGGAATCTAGCACATAAACACACACTGAACATAATATCTGGCCTAGATGCAGTTAGATATAGAAGAGAGCCAATCATACCTCTCTAGAGCTTCTGATATACCTTCTTACTTACCTCTTCTTTTCCCAAGATGCATGTGGGGTGCATTGGAGTCTTAGCTTCTTTACTTTCTGACAACTAGAATTTCTTCAGAAGTTCTTTTACATACTTTGTTTGATGTATGTAGGTACCTTCTGAGCATTGATTGATTTGAATTCCTAGAAAGAATTTTAACTCCCCCGTCATGCTCATCTCAAATTCTGCCTGCATGGACTTAGCAAATTCTTTTCCAAGAGAGACATTAGAAGTTCCAAAAATAATATCATCAACGTATATCTGGAAAATTAAAATGTCATTTTTAAAAGATTTTCTGAATAGGGTTGTGTCCACTTTCCCTCTGGTAAAATCTTTTTCTAGAAGAAACTTACTAAGACGCTCATACCAAGCTCTAGGAGCTTGTTTTAAACCATAAAGAGATTTTTTTAATTTAAACACATGTTCTGGAAATTTTGAATCTTCAAATCCAGGAGGTTGACGGACATAAACTTCTTCTTCTATATATCCATTTAAAAATGCACTTTTAACATCCATTTGATATAAAGTAATATTATTTTGTACAACAAAGGAAATTAATAATCTAATGGATTCTAACCTGGCAACTGGAGCAAAGGTTTCATTATAATCAATACCTTCTTGCTGACTATACCCTTGTGCAACCAGTCGTGCTTTGTTTCTGAGAACTTCTCCTTGCTCATTTAGCTTGTTTCTGAACACCCACTTTGTTCCAATAATGTTAAATCCTTTTGGTTTTGGAACTAAATCTCATACGTCATTTCTGGAGAATTGGTTGAGTTCCTCTTCCATAGCTATAATCCAATCATTATCTTTCAGAGCTTCTTCTACAGAAGTTGGTTCAATCATAGAGACTAGTCCAAAAAGAGATTCTTCATTTATTTTAAGGGTGGATCTAGTTCTGATAGGGTCTTTTTTCTTTTCAATAATGACATCTTCTAGATGAGCTGAAATGATTCTTGGATATCTTCTGTGGAGAGTTTCTTCAGAGGTTCTGACGTTGTTCAGATTTTCTTCAGAAGTCAAAATTTTTGGGTGACGCTTCTGTTCAGAGTCTCCAGAAGTTGACATGTGAACTTCTGAGTTTTCCTTCTGAGCTGTTCCGTTAGAGTTTGGCAATGGAACTTTTGTACCTGGATCATTTTCAATTTGCTTTGGCATTTGCTGGCCAAGCTTATCCTCAAATCTTACTTTGATTGATTCCTCCACAATCAGAGTTTTTGTGTTGTACACTCTATAGCCTTTTGAGCGTTCAGAGTATCCAACTAGAACACACTTCTGAGCTTTAGAATCAAACTTGTTCAGATTATCTTTTGTGTTAAGAATATAACACGTGCATCCAAATGGATGAAAATATGAAATGTTGGGCTTTCTATTTTTCCACAATTCATAAGGAGTCTTTTCAAGAATAGGTCTAATAGAAACTCTATTTTGAATGTAACATGCTGTGTTCACAACTTCTGCCCAAAAATGATGAGTTAAAGATGTTGAGGATAATTTATGAATTCTTTTCCGCTGCATTAATGAAGTTGAAGTTTGAACACTATTTTAAAGTTGTTGTTGGTTCATCTGAAAAGTGTGCTATGTATCTTCTTATTTTTATTGGAGCAATTTTTGAGATGATGAAATGTGACATCCTATTTATTGGATTTTTATTCTACTCTGATTTCTATTAAATTATTTGTTGAGGAAATAGGATGTTACAAATAACACTTCAATCTATCAGGTACATACCGTCTTCTCTCACATTTGTACCTTTCTAATATATATATATATTTTATTTAGTTTAGAAAATTTATTTAGTTTATTTTCTTTAATTAAGTTCTTAGTTAGGTGAATATAATTAGTCTAGTTTTTTATATTTATAAAAAAATAACAATAAAAATACAAAAATCATAAAAATATATTGGTATTATATTATATTACTTATTATTGAATCGTAATTTCGGAGTTTAATTTCAATTTAGCTCACGAGAATCGTATGGATGCATAACTTTTCTTGGCCATTTTTTTTTTTGGTGTTTTAAGGTTTTTTTTTTGTGGATTTTCTCTTTTATTTTCCATATAAAAATCACTTTTATTAATGCTTGATTTTATTTCCTTTGGGCCATTTGGTTTTCACCTTATCTTTCATCTTATTCTTCCTCGTCGATTTCTTTTGTCTTCTATTTTTTTATTTTGATCGATTTGGAAAGCATTTGAACTATTAAGTTCATTTAAGCTTGATGGATATTTGATGAACTTTCATCATTTCCAATCAACCTCTTGGTATTTTTTTTATCATTCGAGGTAATTGAGATTGATGATAAGTTTGTCATAATGTATATTTCCTTGACTTTGTCTTGATCCCCCAAATTTGTTAAATGTACTACATAAATAAGAGAATGAACTTCAAATTGTCATTTCTCTAACATGTATGGATACATACATTTTATGCTTCATATGAAGCTAAGTTTGTCCTAAATCGGATTATTAATCATTAACATTAACTTTACATTACATTAACATACTTCAATATCAATTATTATTCCACACTTTATATTTCAGTATTTTTTACTTTTATGTTTTTTTTACTTTTATGCCATTAATCATTCATAACATTTTTTTCCTTCGCTTGTTATAAGCCACTTAATAAAGAAAAATTTAAAATTGGTTCTTTAATATTTGAACTATGGTTACTATCCATTTTCATTTGATGCATGGTTCTTGTTCGGTCTTCATCTGATTATTGTCCTTGTATTTTAATCCAAGAAAAGAGATTGCATTTGTTGACTATTTTTGTCATATTTTAGTCTTGCTTGTATGCTTGTTTGATTCCTTTGTTTATCTTTTGTTTATGTCAAATTCTAAACCATTTTTTAACTTACACCTCTTTTAAAAAAATCTTGACTTTGTCAAGTGATTTTCAAACTCTTTTCTTTAATAAATGCTTCAAGATACTTAAGCATATCAAAAGAATTTCAAAAGACTAAAATACACAAACTCATTCAAAATCTTTTGCCCCTTTGGATTTTCTGTTAAAACTTTTTTCTTAAAATCAACCAAAACAAACCTTTTTGTTATTTTTACCCCAAACTATGAGGTTTTGATCCTTTATTGGTACGTATGCAAAAGAATTTATGTCTTTCCAAGTCAAAAATCCAATAAAAAATACTTATTTTTCTCATCTTCCTAATCTCTTAGAAAACAAACCTTTTAAACCAAAAACACATATATCATAAGAGGTTCCTATAGTGTACTATATATGCATAGAATGTTAATACCTTTTATTTATATAACTAACCCTTGTACCTTAGATCTCTTTATTGCATTGCTCCTGTTTTACTTTTAGTCTTGTTTCTTGTTTTGCATGTATATTTTGGGTTTTATTCACTCTTTTCCCATTCCCTTGGAAATAATAAAGTGCGGTGACAACTTTCGATGTACGAGTTAAGTTAATCAATGATTTGATCTTAATTTTCCACCACTACAGAAATGGCAACTTCACTAGGGACTACCCTCGAGAGGGTCAAACCTACCTTGTATTATCTGTTTTGTTATTATTGTTTGCTTGTATTTATTGGCGGTTTTGGTTTTATGGGTGTTTAGTGATCTTTGCAAGGACAACTCCTATGCCTGGACTTAGTTACACTTAAGATAGGATGGTGGTATAATAAAAATTTACATGAGTGGATTAATCATGAACACAAATAATATATGATATAACCCCACTTAGTAGAGGCCTCTTTGAGGGTGATAATGCTCAACAAGATAATTGTGAAAGCATTATTAACTTCAACCTGAGAGTCCGAGAAGATAGGAACCTTAAGGATGTAGTACGGTGACAATTCCAGAGTAGTCTTGGATTAGTCGTTACGTGGTACTACACTCAAAAGTATTTTTCTTAAAAAATATTCTTGGTACTTACAAATAGTTGTGTAACCAAGTAATATCCGAAACAGGAATCACAACTCTGAGAAATTTTAGAACCTTGTTGTACAAGTGATAAACCTTTAGTACATACCTTGTAGGTTGGTTTTTGACCTTGACTCCATGCTCGTGACTCTAAACCGGTGATCCTGTTACAATGTTCCGTATTATATAACATTGCATATCATTTTAATCATTTGCATAATTCATGCATACATCCAGGTTGCCAAGAATCTCATTTCCATCGGTCTCTTTCTTCCAAATATCTATCAAACGTCAAGTTGTTTCCTCAACACCACTACAAGACTAGAGCTAACATCAAACGAAAAATAGAAGACCAAGAACAACATGACATAAAATTCATAATGGAAATTGACGAGTTGAAGTCAGGCATGAGCAAGCTCATTTAGATGAAGCAAGTTTTGATTGATAGAGGAAAACCACCGTAGAGGACTATCATCTTTGAGGTTGCAGCTGCAGTTGTTAATCCTCCAATTGTCCAAGAACTAGCCACTACATGGCTAGAGTTTGATATGCCTGTGGCCTATTATCCATTTTTTCCAGTACTTCAATGGTTGGCCAATCATCCCGACCAATGTTTTAGGCTCTAGTTTTCACCGAACCACATCCAATCATTCATATTATTTATCATCAACCCGTGGTGTATCCTGTTGCACAAGCTGCTTATGAAAACCCTCTATTTTATTATCATTTTGGTGCTAGTCAAGAAGATTTTGCTGATTTTGAAGAAGTTAGGGAACAATTATATACTTTAGATAAGAGAATGAACCTTATGGAAGGCAATGAGTTCTTCAGTGTTGATGCTGGCCACATTTGTTTGGTTTGTGGCCTTGTGATTCCTACAAAGTTCAAGAATCCAGATTTTTAAAGGTATAGAGGGAACTCATATCCAATAAACCACCTGAGCATGTACTATAGAAAGATGACTGCCTATACTAGCCACCAAAAACTGCTTATCCACTGCTTTCAAGATAGTTTCAGAGGAGCCTTAGATTCAGGAGGAGTCCATATCAATGTTTAGGGTAGTACTAGAAAATGAGTTATTGAATTTAGAGAGTTAAAATTATACCAATTTTTAATTTTGGTTATTAAGACAGAAATTTCTTTCATTGGGTAAATGCCCTTCAGACGTAGGTAATTTTTGCTTCGAATTAGAATATTGATTCCAGTGTTATTTATATTATTCTTTTACTAATATGTTACGCAGATTATTTTTATACACATTGTTCCAACATTGTTCCTAATATATTGTCACCGATCGAACAAAATTTCAATAATTACTCAATACCGATGGATGAGATGTGAGCTCCACGCTAAAAAGTTCTTTTTTCATATTATTAAGAAATTAGGTCAACAATATCACTATTAATTTTGTTAATGTTACATTTTAATTTTTTTCATAATAAATAATAAATAAAAGATTGAATGACAATACTTTTTTAAACAAATTCCTTTTAAAACCCCGAATATTATTGAATGATTTTTTTTTTTAAATAGTTCATTTTGCATAATAAATGAAAATTGAGTCAAATGCTATAATTTTATTAACCAAAATTTCTTTTGTTAATTCTATGAATCGCTTAAATTACTATATTTGTACATATTCCTAAATATTATTTTGACTATTGAATTTTCAATAAATAATAAGAGGTTGACATTTGACTCTATAAACTACATCTTTGCATTCTATACACTACTATAAATATTATTACTCTCGTCCATAATAGTTATAGTTTCAAACAATGTTAGAAGACATATGTGCACCCTTCTTAATATCTAAAAAGTTGAAGAATGAATCATCCTCAGAGAAAACACACCTATCATCTGCCACACCAATCGAAGTGGGAGAAAAAAGAGGGAATATGGTGTCTCTCCCCAACAACTATGAAAAATTTATGATGCCACCCCCACAACCTCAACAACCATCTTTTAGGGATTATATTCATATCCCTAGAGAACCACATGAGAATAATGACAAACCTCCCACTAAGAGAACTATGGGAAGAATTAAGCGCTCTAATAAAAAATGCAAGTATCCTATTAAGATTGAGGAAGATCCTGATACCATCATGAAAGTGATTCTTATCAAAATCCCTGTTGGACATGATGTCATAAATTCTCTCATCAATGTTGCTTTACTTCATCAAGCTAACATTACAGTCCTAGAAGGTACTGGTCTTGTCTCTAATGTTACTCTTCACAACTCAGTTTCCCAAGTTCCGGCATTAATAATACATCGACCCTTTCAAATGACATCTATAACAGGCACTTATTTCATTGCCAACTATGGTCATAATCCTTCTGAAGTCATCATTGAACCTATGCAGTCCTCTTTTTCAATTTTACTTACATCTGGTTATGGGAAAGTGTTTGGTGGGGTTGTTATTGGAAGGTTATGGCTGCAGGTGAAATTCTAATCACAGCCACACTTTCAAAGAAGCATGAGTTTTATAGGGTTCCTACCATCAACGAAAGTTTTCAGAAGTTGAAGAAGATGTGAAGCAATAGGGACATTATTTCTTTAAGAATTTTCTTTACTGTTTTAAAAAAGCATCGTTGATTCTAATTGTAATGATTTTCATGCGTTTATTCTGTTATTAAATTTCCCTCATTTAATCTAAATACCTCATCTTTTTATTTTATTTGAGGTTTTAACACAAAATATTTTCAATGTGTTTTATGGATATTAATTATTTTCATACATTAATTGAATACATTTTATTTATTAATCCATATAGGTTATCAAATGGAGGTTAAAGATATTAACTATATGATTAATAATTTGGTTGGTGTGTTGTATGTCTAGTGGGATTTCTACCTAGATCATTGTTAAAATATTAAAAGTAAATCTCCTTTGTGAATACTCAAACATATGGAGATAGTATCTAATTTGTAAGAGAGTATTATTTTGTTGAGTCTTTGTATTTGTACTTTCTACACATTATTCCTGAGCACTAACTCTAAGTTAGGCAAATTTTCTTTGGATTGTATTAGGTTTTCTTATATCATCTTTGTGACTAAATAAAAACATGGGAGAATGCTTGAGTGAAAGCGAGAGGCGTCTCAAATTTTAGGGGAGCCTACATCTACATTTAGAATAATATTGAGAAAATAGACATTGAAATGGGAGAGTTCAAATCTAACAAATCTGTACTTTTGAATATTAATTTTGAACCAAATTAAGTTACCAATTCAAAGATTATTTAAATTCTGCAGTTACTAGTCTGTTACACACACCTATTTTCATAAAGATTGTTCTAACATTATGTTTGACATCTTTTCATTGATAGAACTTAATATCCATAATGATTCAAATACCAATGGATGATATGTGAGTTCCATTCTAAGAAGATATTTATTTTCATGACGAAATAAATTAGGCCAATAATAACACTATTTATTTTGATAATGTTACATTTTCTTTTTTGCAATAAAGTAATAAGTAGAATATCTAATAACAATATTTTTTTAAACAAATTCCTTATGAAATACCAAATTTATTAAATCAATTATTATAAATAATTCATTTCATAAATAGAAATTGAGTCAATCATTATATTTGTATTGACCAAAATTTGTTGTAATAATTCTGTGAATCTTATATATTACGATATTTGCACATATTTCTAAATATCATTCTGACTGTTGTATTTTTAAAAAATAGTAAGAGAAAGGTATTTGAGTGTAACACCCCAAGTAATATCTGTCTAGAATCATACTACTCGGTATGTTATTTTTGGTCTTGAAACATAATACAACAATATACAAAATGCATGATTACAATATTTTTACATACTTAAATCCCAGTATTTTCATAATAAAACATGGGATGAAAACATAATACACACAAAAACTAAAATAAGGGAGACATGTCTTCCAAGTTCTAAATTGATGTTGTTCTTCCTTGGATCAATACATGCTTATCTAAAAATAAACAATATGAATAGGGAAAGATACTAAATTCTAATAGAGTTCCCCTATAGTACATATACACTTGAATCTAAAGGGTTTACTATCCTTAATCTGGTTTAATAGAATTACATACGCGTGAAATGATAAGGAATATAAGGAAATGATGTATGTAAAGCATCACATCACAAATGAAGGTTGACATACTAAATCACACTTGTCAGGTAGAACAATAGAAGCTATGAATTTTGGTCGCATTGTATCCTCTTGAAATTCTTCTAACCCAACCCATTTTGGAATGTCCTAGGCGTACTAAAAATATGCTTCCCTCATGGAAGTTTTAAGGAGGCTTCCGTCTTCCCTACTTTTAGGTCATATTATCTCAAGGAATTAACTATGGAAGTCTCCGTATTTCCTAATTCGGGTCATACTACACTAAAGGAATTTACTAAGGAAGTATCTCGTCTTCCCACTTTTAGGTCGACTACCCTTAAGGAATTAACTAAGGAGGTATTTGTTGTACCCCAATTTTGGCCCCTAAGATTCTTTGTCATCTCATTCCATTTCATTGCACCAAGATCACAAACTAGGTGCATCTGTCTCTCTCCTATCTCGATTTTGCTCTTGAGGATCACCAAGCACCTTGTTTGTGTATATTTTAATTTGAATATGGTAATTGATATTTGGCTAACCATAAGATATGTATATCATTTGCTTTTTAGATGTTGTTTGGTAGGAAGATGATGCAATGGTTCTTCTTCAAGAAGTCTATAGGTTCATGTGTTTATTTCCATGCCTTCTTTCCCCAAGTCTTAAGGAATTATCAAGCTCTATCATGTGAAGTATCTCGAGTTATCATCATTGACAAGATCTAATGGATCTCATAATGTTCTAAAAGGATTTCAAAATGCCAAGTTGATTCAAGTGGTTAACCTAATTTAGAGCTTTGGATCACAAGAGCATGTCTCATCAATTCTCAATGCCTTGAAGTGTTTGTTTTCACTATGGACTTCTCTTATCATCTACAACAATCTCCCTTCATGAGAATATGCTTCACATGTAAGAGAGATCATCAAAGTTGAAGAGCTCTCCATGTCATGGCCAATTTTCTTAGAATTAGGGTTTTGGACTTATGAAGACCATATCTTGGTGATTGTGTGATATTTGTGAATGATTCCAAATCCATTGTACTCTCAAAGGGATCTCTAGTATGTATTTTCTTTGGTTCAAGGATTTTATTTGATTTAAAGATGTTTTGAGAATCAATGATTGCAAGCTCTCTAGAATGATACTTCATCTCTCTTGTGTGACTTCAAAAGATCATAACATGGGCATCCCTTATCTCCTTGAGATAATTCTTCTTTCTAGCGAACCTAAGGATGTCTACTACAACTTAGTTTAATTGGTAGAAATAGAAAAGTGCTTGAAAATTGCTTGGGAAGTAAAAAGATTGCAAGTCCTTGATGAATTTCTTAATTATTTATCATCAACTTCAAGGGATCATAACTTGATCATTATTTATAACCTTGTGGTCATTATTTTTTCACAACAATATTGAGGATGTGAAATTTTTCTCCATTTGTAACTCAAGGCTTGAAAAGGTTTGGAGTTTGCTTAAAGAAATCAAAAGATTATAGGTCATTTCATGATTTTCATCAACTTCACGAGACCATAACTTTCTCAATTTTTGTAGTTTTTAAGTGGTTATTTTCCATAATGCCATTTGAAAAGTCTACTTCATATCATCTTTTTTTGCCAAGAGCAAATATTGAGTGGAAGACCATGTTTGAAGGCAAATCATTATAGGTCACTTTTGGAAGGCATGGTGTGCTTAACGAAGGCTTGGCCTGATTTTCAGTGTTTTTTCTCAAATCCTAAAATTTATATCTCTCACTCAAGTATTCATTGGAGATGATTCTTTTTACTGTTCTACTCTTGAGGGCTTCATTTGGCTCACGTAAATTGGAAAACGCATGAGTGAATTTGATTTAGCCTCGGTGCAAAAATTATGCCAAAACCTGTTTTGGGCTCACCACCAGGTTGTGCATTTGCGTTATAATTTATTTTTTAAGCCAATTTAAGCCTTTCTTTCGTGACAAATCGTGTTTAGCAACTTTCCATAAGTAATTAGCACCTTGAAACACATGTTTTAGCTGAGTTTTGATGCACATGAAGTCACACTTCCCTCGTGCACACACCTTGCGCGATTTTGCTCCAAATCTCACTAATTCTCTTAATTCGCATCACCATTCGCTTCCCTATAAATATAGGGAGTTAGGGACTTATCCAACTCATTTGATCAAGCTTTGATAGCCAGAAAATCGCTGTCAAACTCTCTCCATACCTCAAATTTCTGTAACTTCGAATTACTGTTTAAAGCCTTCGTAGTTCCAAATTCTTTGCTAATTGTTCTTCCTTGAACTTCTCTGAACCTAACCAGACCCTTAGCAAGAAGAATCGTGACTTGAATCGTGTTATCCAAGTCCAGTTTCATAGCTCTGAAACTGTACTTCGTTCAGGTAGAATTCTTAACCAAATCATCTCCAACAACGCATTAACTTATTCTCCTCATCTCCCTGATCCTCGTGGTCTTCACCATTTTTATTTTCATTGAGAATTGAATCTAATTTTTTGAAAACAAGTGCTCGCTATTATTTGAGTTTTTTCCAAATTGATCCTTGCTCGTTTTAAATAAATTTTTTGCGAGGGTACCATTAGAATCGTTTTGAAGAGACGAATCGAATGGTACCGTCTGAAAATTTATTTATTTGTGAAACTCAATTTCGGAGAGGTTGGAGGTGGAAGGCGATTATTAGTTCTATGTATTGGCAGCAATTTTGGTAAAACATTCTTCTTAGAAAATGCCATGAAAAATCTTGAAGTAGTGATGACCTGTGATGTCGACATGAAAATACGAAGTAATTCAAGTGCGATTTTTCGAAGTCGGTTTGTTTGTTATTTGTATGCTTCGACTAAGAAAGCTTGAGAATGCCTTTAGCAATATAATTGGAGATTCAATATCGGCTTTCATGGAGAAAAGGAGAGGCTGAAGAGTTATGAGTAAAGCAACCTAGTTGTTGTTACTCTATTTAAAGGCTATAAACCTTATTTTGCGTTTAGCTATTCCAAATTTAGAAGTCTAGATTTTAATTGTTGGTTGTTCATTATTTTGGTTGTTAATTGTTCATTGTGATCGTCTCTCGTATTTCTAGTTGAGTAGGAAATTTTCTTTGAGTTTTAAGTTGTCAATCACCATAAGCTTTGAAGCGAGTGTGATTGTGTGTCTTTGAAGAGTGTCTTCAGTTTTGATTTTGTTGAGTGTCACAGTGTGTGACTTAGGGAGTGAGCATAGGTTCTCATATCTAATTGTGGTATCTTAAGTAGAAGGTTCATTGAGTATTTTTATTAAGTGAAGAGTGTAAACATGGAAGCTTTCCCTCCGAATTAATATTGTTGATAGTGAACTTCATCCCTGGCTTGGAAGCCCTCAAATGTAGGTTGGTTAAAATCGAACTAGGTTTACAATTCTATGTGTTTTTATTGTTTTCTGCACTCTTTAAACTCTATTCTATTTAGCCGTGTTCATAGCAGATATTTGTCGTGACATTACATTTGACATCTCATATCGAATACCAGAATTTTAATTGGTATCAGAGCAGGCATCCTGCTCTTTCTCTGGGTGAGATCTAGGGAAGATACTTTCTGGTAACATGGACAAGGAGGCAATATTTTTTAATAGACCACCTATTCTGGATGGTTCTAACTATGATCTTTGGAATCCTCGCATGGCAGCTTATATAAAGTCCTTAGACAACAGGGCTTGGAAGGCTATTTTGAAAGGATGGACACATCCTGTCATTATTGGAGCTGATAATCAACCTACTGGTGAGCTGAAGCCTGAAGAAAATTGGTCAAAGGATGATGATGAACTAGCTCTTGTGAATTCAAAGACGTTGAATGCTATGTGAAGTGGTCAAGGATGCTTGGGAAATTCTCAAGACTACATATGAAGGCACCTCCAAGGTTAAAATTTCAAAACTACATCTACTCACATCTAAGTTTCAGAACCTGAGAATGAAAAGAAAAAAGCATTCAAGAATTTCATATGAATGTTCTTGAAATAGCCGGTGCTTGTAGTTCCTTAGGTGAGAAGATACCGAAGAAAGTGGTAAGGAAGATGTTAATATCTCTACCTAAGAGATATGATATAAAGTAACTGACTATTGAAGAAGCTCGGAAATCAACAACATGAAAGTGGATAGACTAGTAGGTTCACTCCAAACATTTGGTGAGTATTAATGAGAGGTCCGAGAAGAAGCCTAAAAGCATATCATTAAAGTCCAACACTGAATAGAAAGGTGAGGAATATGATATGAACACTGAGGAAGGATTGTCAAACACCATAGTCATGCTTGGAAGTCAATTCAATAAAGTACTGAAAAGGATGGAAGGTAGCTCAAGATCAAATGTCTGAAACATCCCATATGACATCAATAGGACAAATAATTTTGGGAAGAAAGCAGAAGCTGGGGAAAGACCTACTTAGGGCAAAGAGTTAAGGTGTTATGAATATAGAGGCTTTGGTGACATCAAATGGGATTGACCAAACTTTCTCAAAAGACAAGATAAGTGATTGAATGTACTATGGTCAGATGAAGAATCTGAGAGTGAGGCAGGCGAAGAATCAGCCAAACATGTAACAGCTCTGACTAGTACATATATTTTTGATGGAGACTCAAGTGATGAAGAATTGACTTTTAAAGAACTGGCTGCTACTTATAAAGAACTATGCATCAAAAGTGTTGAAGTATGCCATGAGAATGAGAAGCAGAAGAAGCTCATAATACAACTGCAAGACATAGAAGGAGAATCTATAGATAATTAAGAAGCAGGAAAGTGAAGTAAATGTGCTAAAGAGTGACCTTGAAAAGATGACCAAATTTGTCAAGATGTTAAATAGTGGATCTAAGACACTGGATAAAATACTTTAAGCTGGAAGAGTGGAAGTAGACATGAGTGGTCTGGGATACAATGGTACAAAGGAGTCTTTTGTAGAATATACTCAAATTCAGGATAAATCAATGATGTCGAATCAAATGTTTCAACATCATAGAAGAAACATCTATAGACAACCTAACAGAAGACCTCAACACTGGAGATGTCACTACTGTGGAAGACATGGTCACATAAAGCCATTTTGTCTTAAGTTGTATGGTTACCCCAACCCTACACACCAATAAAATGTGACTCAAGCCATCCCAAGGAAACATTGGATTCCAAAAGCTAAAATTTCATGTTTCTTAGCTCACACGTCATCTACAGTGAAGACCGTAGAAGACTAGTATTTTGACAGTGGATGCTAAAGGCATATGACAGGAGACCAAAATTTTTTGGTAGATTTTTAAGATCACCCAATTGGTTATGTCATCTTTGGAGATGGAATGAAGGGTGAAATCAAGGAAGAGAAGACACACAATGTAAAGTTTCCTAACATTAAAGGTGTATTATTTGTCAAGGGGTTGACTTCAAACCTAATCAGCATCAATCAACTATGTTGATGGGTAAATTCCTCAAGCGCACGGAAATATCGAAGTAATATAAAATATTGTCGAACCACAGAGACCAATGTCAACCTACTGTAACCTATCGTTACTTTGTAAAGCTAAGGCTAATGAATAATTGGATTTTGGGGGAAACTAAGAACTAAAACTAAAATAAATGAACTTAGGAAATAATACTAAAACGAGGTCGGGATATGATTTCCGCGTTCCTGAAGGACTTATAGAAAACGGGTACTAATTACAACTAGAACTTAGTTCCGTAGAATATACTAACTTAAAGACTCTTCCTCACGCTCTCGCGGTATTAACTAAAGTCATACTTCCTAATCCCAAGATTTTGCTCTCGCTCGCTCGGTAACTAAGAAATATATTTTGTAAGCCAATAATATCCTAAACGCATCTAAAGCACTCGCTGTATTTAGATTTGTTGCCTAATTTCCACTACCCGGTTCGATCCCCGTGCTCTCGCAGTGTCAGATCATACCTTAATTGATTTCTCACTCTCGTGACAAAATCGTGTTAAATAACTCTCACTCTTGTGACAAAGCTATTTAAATTAGACTTGGAAATGAAAACCAAAACAGAGTTTAATCATAAGTTCGCACCTATTATTTTCTACCGAGTCCCATTGGTAACGACGGTCCTCATACACCAGACTCAAGACTATTTAGCCGGACATGTTACTAATTAAAAACATATGAATAATTATAGTTACGATAAAAGACGACATAGCAATTAATATGACAAACGAAATAATAATAATAAATAATGCTATAAAAAGAATAACAATGATAATAATAATAAAGCGGTAAAATGAAGAACCTTTAAATGCGGAAAATGGAAACAAAGAGAACTTGAATTGAAATACACAGTACGCTTTGAATCTAATAAATAAATAGAACAATATAAATAAATCCTAAAGCTAATTTGGTAATAGTCCTCCGATGTGGAGAACTATTACTTTTACATTCTAAGAAAAAGCCATGACGAAAAGTGATGGAACAATGGACGAGAGAGAAAGAGAGAGACCAAGAGCGAGGTGATAACACGAATTTATATAACATATTTGACGTGATTTTCATAGACAATATTACTATTTTTATTTAATTATTCTATTTTATTTCCGTATTATGTTGGTATTTCTTTCGTTTCAGGAATTTGCATTAAATAAAGATTAATTGAGCAAAGGAATAAAATCGAGGAAAATCGGATTAAAAGATAAAGAAATGAAGCAAAAGGGTGATATAGCAAAAGGAGAAGTTAAGAAGAAAGAAATAATTATAAGACTAAGCCCGAAGAGAAAAGCCCGGAGAAGTTCACCACCGTGACGTCGACCATCCGCCACGACCGTAAGACATCCATGAAGCGCGTGGCGACCGTAACACCATGGCCACGACCGTAACACGGGAAAACATGAAACCTGCTTGTAACACACTTGTGACGACCGTAATGCGCCTAATATCGATTCTGAACAAGTGCGAGCGTGGAAAAGCTTCAGAGAAACTTCTCAACCACCCACTCATGCCACGTTTAACCCACTTTCTTCTTCTGTCCCATGTTCTCCCACTTTCTGGCAGTTATGCACATGATCTCCACTAACTCTTCGTGTGAAATTGGAAAAGGGAAGTTACAAATGAAGCCTATAAATACAGCTTCAAGCATTCGATAAGGGTCGGAGATTTTCTTCCCGAACAACCGTTACTTTGTATTTCGTATTTTATTTTCTTTTCAGTTTCTTACTGTTATTTTATTTTTCCTATTCCAGTTTCTTTTCTTATATTTTATTTTTTGTTTAAGCTTTTGTAATTTTCTCACAACAATTTCTACACCGGAAATTGTTGTGTTTTCAGATCTAACCTTACGTTAGATCTAGTGCTTTTTATTTCCTTGTTGCATTTTTTTCTTTTCGATTCAAGTGAAGAACAAGATTATTCAAGTATTATTATTTCCAGGTTCTTAATATAATTATTTTATTTTGTTTTAAATAGTGTTGCTTGATATTTATTTATTTAATTATGGGAATGTTTAAATATATTGAACCTTATTATTTAGGCAAATCCGAATTAATAAATATGTCCGGCTAAACCGTTTAGGTATCGGTAAGTAATAGTAGTAAAAGTAGGAATTAAATTGTTTCTAAGCTAAGATATTAATTAACATAATTTCTGGTTATGACTTTTATAATTAAAATCCATCTTTTAACGAAAGTAAGTTAAGTAGAATAGGTTAGGATCGAGACCACGAAAGTGTGAGGTTTTAACCGAATAGCTAAAGTTAGGCATTTGATTTAAATATGGTGCGCTTTAAAACAAATTAGAATTAATTAAGTTTCCAAAAGTATGTTCTAAACACTTATAGGCTAGCGAAAGGGTATAGGGCTTTAGGCGTATAATCCAAGGTAAGACCATGAAAGTGTGAATTAAGGATTTTAAAGCGATTAATTCTACGGATAAATTAAGTTAACCATCTTTATATGCTTAGGTTCAATTTAATCCGCTTAGGTTCACTACCTTACGTACCGATATCCGTTTTATTTATATTTATATTTTCCTTAACCAAAATCCAAAAGAATTATTCGCCTTAGTATACCGTAACATAGGATAACATTATATCGATTTATAGTCTGTGGGTTCGATATCTTTTTAAAACTACGCGATAGGACTGTGCACTTGCGGTCTCCCGATTCATAGACGATAAAGTCCTACGATCAAGTTTTTGGCGCCGTTGCCGGGGACTATTTAAGTCGATATTGTAACTCTGGTGTTACACAGTATAGACTAAGGCATTTTTATTTTATTTACTATGTATGACCCAAATTTTTCCTACGCCCATTATGAGTATTTTGAGGAACCACAAGAATCCCATAGATCCAACCTTGAAATACTGATGGAAGATTTCAATGCTTCACAAACCTACTCTTACCCAAACTACCTCCAAAACTACCAATCCCCACATTTTGAGGAACCACAAGAAGCTTATAATTTCAACCAAACTTATCCTCAACCCAATTTTCTCTACAATCATTACACCCAATATTTTGAGGAATCATTAGAACCATATAAATCTGATCTCGAAATATTAATGGAAAATTTTAATGAAACATCTAGGATGATAGAACGCTTCGGGGAAACGCAAAAAGAAACTTTAACTTACTTCCAAGACTCTGAAGAATCGCAAGATTTTAACTTCGAAACACCAATAGAGGATTCAGATGAGATGATAACTAACTCTAGGATAGAGTCTATGATTGAACATTTTGTAGAAACACAAACTATCCAAAATGAAGAAGTAAGAAAACAAAGTCTTCAAAATAATGAAACCCTTAGCCAACTAGCCATTATGGTTGAATCCCCTCGCGACTCACAACATTGGTTTAGAAACTCAAATCTCCCAACTCGAACAAAACCTTCTAGGACCTTTACCCGAGGAAGATATGGATGTTGAAACAACCATTTTAGAAAAATTATTTGAAAACCTAGAAAGTGATGATGAGTTTGAAGAGTGATATTGCGACCGAGGAAAGTTCGACGAGAAAATAGTGGAGATTGAGGCGATTCACCAACTGTTCGAAAAGGAGGTTGTAAAGAGGTAGAAGAGGAAGCGCATTGTAATCCCACATCACTACATCCTCGACCCGAAATATTTTATGGGAACTCCGCTAGACCCCAAATTTAAAGCGTATGTTGCATTAAACAATATCCACATTAATTCAACACTATTGAAGTCTTGCCTAAAAGCGAAAATTAGAGGACCATAAAATTGAGGATATAATTATTGTCAATAGGGTAAGGTTAACTTATGAGGCGATGGATGAAATCATTAAGCCCAAATTGAAAAACTTATACTTATGATAGATCCAAAACCACCCTACAAACGTAAGAAAAGAAAAGGTGAGGATATGTGAGATGGCTTGATAAGTGGCGATGGAAAATCAACGAGTAGTCATTCAAATTTTAAATTTTCTTTTCGTATTTTCAAATTTTTCTATTTTATGTTAAATTTTAAATTTTTAGTCGATTATCGGTTGCACCCTTTCTTCTGATGCGTTTGAACTACTTCCCCGTAATACCGATAATTATACTCAGTTAAATAATTCACGTTAATATTTATAGTTATAATTGAGTATTTTAATTATTGTATTTTTTTTCCGTCTCCTATTAATCTACCGAATTAATACTTCCCAATATTTATAGTATTATAAGGAATTATATACTAGTATTATATATATATATCCTACTAATTAAAAATTCTAAATCATCTATATATATATATATATATATATATAAAGTATGTAGTATGTATGCATGTGGAACTGAAAAAAAAAAAAAGAAGCTTAAGTCTACCCTGTGCTAGTATCATATCACTTTTGTAATTACTAGAAACGCATGCATATTTCGCTGCCCAAAACGATCGTCCTCATGCCTCACGCGTTTTATCTTCTGGTCTCCTTGACTGATTTAATGTTTCGTCCATTTCTTCATTTCATTTCCCACCATAAAATACGTTCAAACTCTTCCCTTCCATTCCCCAACATATTATTGTTATAATTTATTTCTCTTAAATCCTAAAAACACTACAAATACCCATCCTTATTTCTTCTCATTCCACATCCCTTCCATCTACTTCTCTTATATTTCTCTCATCCATTTCATTTTCTACTCCTACTCTTATCATGGCTCCACGAAACACTCATTGTCAAGTGAAACCCGACCGACCTCGTACTAGAGGTTGAAAAGCAAGAGGACGAAATTTTCCAAGCGACGAGTGATCACCCTTTTCCTTTCTGATTTCTCCTGGTTCTATCGCATTGAGGACAATGCTTATTTTAAGTTTAGGGGAGTCAGAACATTTCTTTGTTCGTCTTTATTTTCTTTGCTCTGTTTAGTATTTCCTTTTTGTTTCTTTTTCTATGTATTGCAAAATTTTCATTCAATAAAATACATATTTATGAAATTTTAGTCTTTTATGTTTAATTCTCGTGCTTATTCGAATTCCTCCTTTTTCTTGAGCCATAACGAAAAAAATTCAAACGTTATATTAACATTAAGGTTGCTTATTTTTATAAATAAGAACTCGAGCGCGACCAAAACAAAATTATTATCGTCATAACTCTTCAGAACCCCAACATGTTAGATTGGTTTAAGTAGTTATTATACCAACACCTTAAGACTTAGTTTTAAAGTAATCCCGAGTAGTTTATAAAAGCAGTCGGCACCGCCTTAAACGACAAACTACGTGGAGGATCGATGAATATAAGTGATTGATCAAGAGTTTTTAAGAGAAATATTTATTAGAAGACGCACTTATTAAGTTAGATGGTCCTTACCAGATCATTTAATTCAACAGTTGCGGAAACTATAAATATTTATGCAAATAAATCATTATGAATTGGTTCAGTGGTTTCTAGTGCTGAACTTGGTAGGGCGGACGACGGTCCGATCCCCCGCAATTTGTAATTGGATAAAGGAGTACCAAATATAAGTACCAGAACTCCAAGCTGAAGATCAAAGTCACTAACCGGTTACTCCACTATGTGCGCGTAAGGTAAAGGGCTTAATGTGATTGCGCAAGAATGAAAACGGGTGAAATGAAACGAAAGTATTAGGTCGAGTTATAATTCATGACTTAATTTGGTCTGCATAAATGAGGTTATCTAGTGTTATTACGGTAATTTTGGTGTCGAAGTCTAATACTTGAGTTATCCAACAAAGAAGTGAATAGCAACCAAATACGAATTGAATTGTGTTTTATATCTGCATTTGAAAAATACTTAAATGTTCTTTTTATCTTTAATTTTTGCTTGAGGACAAGCAAAGGTTTAAGTATAGGGGAGTTTGATAACACGAATTTATATAACATATTTGACGTGATTTTCATAGACAATATTACTATTTTTATTTAATTATTCTATTTTATTTTCGTATTATGTTGGTATTTCTTTCGTGAATTTGCATTAAATAAAGATTAATTGAGCAAAGGAATAAAATCGAGGAAAATCGGATTAAAAGATAAAGAAATGAAGCAAAAGGGTGATATAGCAAAAGGAGGAGTTAAGAAGAAAGAAATAATTATAAGACTAAGCCCGAAGAGAAAAGCCCAGAGAAGTTCATCCACTAGTGACGGTCGTCGACCATCCGCCACGACCGTAAGACATCCATGAAGCGTGGCGACCGTAACACCATGGCCACGACCGTAACACGGGAAAACATGAAACCTGCTCGTAACACACTTGTGACGACCGTAATGCGCCTAATATCAGTTACAGAACAAGTGCAGAACGTGGAAAAGCTTCAGCAGAGAAACTTCTCAACCACCCACTCATGCCACGTTTAACCCACTTTCTTCTTCTGTCCCATGTTCTCCCACTTTCTGGCAGTTATGCACATGATCTCCACTAACTCTTCGTGTGAAATTGGAAAAGGGAAGTTACAAATGAAGCCTATAAATACAGCTTCAAGCATTCAGTGCAAGGGTCGGAGATTTTCTTCCCGAACAACCATTACTTTGTATTTCGTATTTTATTTTCTTTTCAGTTTCTTACTGTTATTTTATTTTTCCTATTCCAGTTTCTTTTCTTATATTTTATTTTTTGTTTAAGCTTTTGTAATTTTCTCACAACAATTTCTACACCGGAAATTGTTGTGTTCAACGATCTAACCTTACGTTAGATCTAGTGCTTTTTATTTCCTTGTTGCATTTTTTTCTTTTCGATTCAAGTGAAGAACAAGATTATTCAAGTATTATTATTTCCAGGTTCTTAATATAATTATTTTATTTTGTTTTAAATAGTGTTGCTTGATATTTATTTATTTAATTATGGGAATGTTTAAATATATTGAACCTTATTATTTAGGCAAATCCAATTAATAAATATGTCCGCTAAACCGTTTAGGTATCGGTAAGTAATAGTAGTAAAAGTAGGAATTAAATTGTTTCTAAGCTAAGATATTAATTAACATAATTTACGGTTATGACTTTTTATAATTAAAATCCATCTTTTCGTTAAAGTAAGTTAAGTAGAATAGGTTAGGATCGAGACCACGAAAGTGTGAGGTTTTAACCGAATAGCTAAAGTTAGGCATTTGATTTAAATACTTGAAAGCGCTTTAAAACAAATTAGAATTAATTAAGTTTCCAAAAAGTATGTTCTAAACACTTATAGGCTAGCGAAAGCAGGTATAGGGCTTTAGACGTATAATCCAAGGTAAGACCATGAAAGTGTGAATTAAGGATTTTAAATGATTAATTCTACAGATAAATTAAGTTAACCATCTTTATATGCTTAGTTTCAATTTAATCCGCTTAGGTTCACTACCTTACGTACCGATATCCGTTTTATTTATATTTATATTTTCCCTTAACCAAAATCCAAAAAGAATTATTCGCCTTAGCTGTATACCGTAACATAGGATAACATTAGATCGATTTATAGTCTCTGTGGGTTCGATATCTTTTTAAAACTACGCGATAGGACTGCTGTGCACTTGCGGTCTCCCGATTCATAGACGATAAAGTCCTACGATCACGAGGCGTGTAGATAATGGAGTATGGCAGCCCTATTTATAGATTTCAGGCTCACTGAGAAAGTAGGACATCGAGAGAATTTCTCCTTCGTAAACGCCTCCGTAGCGATCGCTGTGGTCTGTTGGGGAAGCTGTGACGGTCGCTAGGGCTTGTAACGGTCAATACAAGCTTGCTTGTTGAGATTTTCTCGCCTTCTAATGGGCAAAGTTCGTTATGGGAGGTGTGACGGTCGTTATGGGCTTGCTTGGTGAGAGATCCTCGCCTTGTAACGCGTAACGACCGTTACAGCTTGGCTTGAGGGGGTGTGACGATCGTCACACCTTGCTGGGATGGTGAAGGCGCGTTGGGCTGGGCCTTAGGTGCTTTATCTTATTTCTTTATTTTCTAAAGCCTTTTTACTTATGATGCACCCATATTTTGCCATAAATCCCACAATTGCATAATTGCTTTTCTTTTGTGAATTTTAAGTATGATTTTTCAGATTTTTCTCGACTTTCTTTGCACATGCCTTGTAAACATCAAATTCCTGATAACATAGAAAATACCGGCATAATACAAATATAAAGCAACATAATTAAGATAAAATAAATATATAATCTATGTAAATCAAGCGAAATATACGATACATTTTCGTGTTATCAAATACCCCCACACTTAAACCATTGCTTGTCCTCAAGCAATCAACCAACACGGTAAAAGAAAATGATTAAGCATGGTTTTTGAAACAAAGTAATGATAGGACTCCTAGTCATATGTGGTTGCTAGGATAATGTTATATAGATGGGTGTTAATCGTCAACACCAAGGATACCGTAACGACACAATGTTCAAAGACTCCCTCTTTATGCAAACAAATTCAAATCATACCATTAAAATCAAGCTATATCTCTTGTTTTTCTTTCACTCTTTTCATTCAAGCGCAATCACATTAAGCTCGTTATCTGTACCCGTACATATTAGGGAAATCGGTTAGCGACTATGATCCTTTTCTTGTCTTTAGCACGGGGTTTTGGTATTTAAGCGGTGAATCCCCATTTTCCCAAATTGTGGTTGCGGGGGATCGGACCGTAGCCCGCCTTACCAGTGACCTCTGGATCAACCAACAAATGGGTGCTTATTATTAAATCCTTGTAGGCATAACAACCGTTGGGATAAATGACCAGGTGAGGGTCACCTAACTTAGAAGGTTATTTTTCTATTAAATCATTTACTTATTAAAAGTTGGATCATTCACTTATATTCATTGACTCCCTAAGTAGTTTGTATATAAGATGGTGCTGACTTCTAATATAAACTATTAATAGCTACTTTGAAAACTTAAGCCTAAGGTATCGGCATAATGGGTACCCAAATTGATATCACATAATGAGGGGGTTTAGGGTGTCCTACCGGTATCGATTTTATCGAAACTTTCCCAAGTTTCTCTAACACAACCTAAAGTTTGACAACCTATATACTTCCAGAGTGTGTGCACCATGCAACAAAAAGAAAATTTTCGTTGGAGGTTAAAATTTTAAAATTTCGGGGTAATTCAATAACAACTTAAAATCACGTATAGAGACTCGACAACACATGCAATGACTCGATAAAATACTTAAAACAGATAAATTCCTAAAAATATCGAATAAACTAGAAAGCAATCAATCAAACTAAAAAGCGATAAATGAAAGCGGTAAAGTCCCTCCCCCACACTTAAACCAAACATTGTCGTCAATGTTTCGATGAAAGGTGGAAAGAGGATAAATAGAACCTGAATGAACGACATTGCGTGCTACAACGACCAGTATTTGCTCTGATCCTTCCAATGTTGATCATGTCTTTTTTGACCACTTCTACTCCAACGTCTTGTACTACGAGATATCTGAATTTGCTAAAACTTCTCTTTCCTAAAGTCGCTCATCAAATTTCTCATTTTCGGTGGAAGTACCTGCACAAGTGTGAAAAATACAGTGTGGTGTGTTCAGGTGGAACATGACCATGCAAATGTTGAGGATGACGTGAGTTATAGATAGGAGAGACATGTCTTCTCCTATAGTACTCATGATGTTGATTCATTGGGCACCAACTCATTTCGAGATGATCGTCTATAGATGCTTCGCCTAGATATGGTCGAGACTTGACAAAATAAAAAGGAAAACATTAAATTGAAAACTCGTGGGTTGCCTCTGTCATACCCCAAAATTTGCCCTCCATATTCTCAAGATATTTCATACATCCATACTCAAGGATTCCTCAAGAGTTGACCAGACAAACTCTCTCCTAGACAATCAACCCAAGCTAGGGTTTGGTGATTCTCAGATCAAGATGGACTTCCAACATCTCCAGTGGTCTTCATGCCTCCTCATATGCTTCAAAGGTTCTCCATGTCAAGTTTCAAGCCTTACAAGTCAAGTTTCCTCAGACAATTGCTCAGATGGTTGAAAATCAATTGTATTGGACAAAAAGTCAATTGTGGTCAACATACAGTCAAACTTCATAATTGTTGGTCAACATCCTTATTTTGAAGTTACATTCATCATTTGATCAAGGTTTGATCATGATTCATCAAGAAAACTCAAGATTTGCACAAAAGTCAAACTTTCCAAATTAGGGTTTCTAGGTGAAAAGTCAACTGAACTTTGACTGATCATAACTTTCTCATACTTTCTCAAAAATTTTTCCACCACCTCTTGTTTTGAAGGAAATTCAATTCTCTACAACTTCATGTCTCACAAGAATGTCCAAAAAATGCTTCATTTGAGAGGTATAGCTCAAAACATTACAGGTCATTTTCAAAGTCAACAAAAAATCAACTTTTTGTTTTGGGGATATATTGAGCATGGAAACTTCATTTGAGATGAGACCAAAAGGGTTGGTTAGAGGACTCTTAGAGCTTTCCAAAAAGTCCAAGAACACCCAAAAATGTGGAAAATTAAGCAAGATACACTATTCAGAAGTTGGGCAATTTTGGACAATTGCACAAAAGGACATTTTGGTCAAAATGCAAATTTTCCAAATGGGCCTAAAATCTTTTGATCCAAACTTGTTCATGACATTATTCTTGACCCATAAATGCTTGGCCATGGCAATTTTCTATTTTATTAATTTATTTTTGAATTTTAGAACATTTAATTCAAAATTAAATTATATAAAATATGAAAATGATATATTTTTCCAAAAGGGCTGATTTTATATCTTCCTTGAAGTCCAAGATAGCCCATAATTCATACCAAATTCGTGCTAGCCTTTGCATTCATGAGAAAATCAAATTTTTTCCAAGATTTGATTTGTTTTTAATGGAAAATATTTGCACATTGATGGATCAATCTTTTTTCACTCCTTTTGCCATCCAAACTTTCTCTATAAATACTCAACATTGTGTACAAGCATAAACACGAAACCCTAGACCAAGAAAGAGTCCTTATTTTGCCAATTTTTTCTCAAAACTTGAGAAATTCGTTTTCCAAATTCCAGCAAGTTTCAGGCCAATTCGACCATTCAATCTTGTTCCTGAGGTTCCCAGGAGTCCAAAGCTATCCTTACATCAAGCCCAGGCTGCCCAGATCACGTTCTTGGATTCACACCGGTTTGCTATTCTTTACAATTTCGATTTCGATATTTCATGCATCATTAATGTTTTTCGTGTGTTTGTATGGATTCAGGGTGATCATTAGGTCAGGAACAAACCATCTCATGCAAGCTTAAACGTGTGGAATTCGATTTGCCATGTCTAGGGCTTTTCAAGCTGTTTGAATCAAGTAGCTTTATACAAGCGTTTTTAAGAAAAACTGACATCACCATTGGATCCAGGAGGTCCGATTTAGGGGGGTAGGGTACCTTAGAACTATTTATCTTGCGTATTTTTCCAGTTTCAGGTGGCTGCTCATCGGGGAAGACGACCGGAGCTAGGGCTCCGGCGTCGTTGACCTGAGTGGACCGGCGAGCTGCATGCGTGGCGAGAAAACGCGTTCTGATTCGTCCATTCAAAATAACTGGACCCCACGCGTGGGCTGACTGTGTTTGAGTCAAAACAATGACACGTTTCATACTTATAATCCAACGCTTCCAGTTTCATAACACCAAGCATGCTTGGCTCAGATGGCAAGGGTGCATGTGTTTTCTCCTGATGGTCTGCACTTCGAATCCTGGCAAGACCAACCCTTTTTTTTCTCTTTTGCAAATTAACTCTTATTTTCATATATTTTAATATTTGCATATCATTTTAATTAATTTCAATATTTTTATTTATGCATTAAAAACACTAAAAAATTATTTTTCTTTTTACATTTATTTTCATAAAATGTTTATTTAATTTATAAAATTAAAAAACACTATTTTGCATGCATATTTAATTTAATTGTTAATTTATCATTTAATTAGCTTTTAATTACATTTTAATTACTAAATTGCATCTAAAAAATCCCAAAAAAATATTTTAGCATATTAGTACTATTTCCAGCATGTCATATTTTTCCCAATTAAAAATTTGTATTTTTACTAACATTTTTCTCTTATTTCGATTCATCTCGTATTTCCAATTTTCTTATTCTTTCACAGGTTGATCCGATTCAGACAATTTTCTTTATCATCTTACTTTTTTCAAATAATGTAACTGCTTATGGGATGTAATAGTTTAAATTAGGATTTTCTTTTCCGCAAGTTTAAATTATGTATCTGCCCCAAAGCCATGTAATAGCGTAGGACATTTACCTTTCCGCACTTTACATTTCCGCATTTTAATTTCCGCACCCTATAAACTGTTAGTAATTAGGCGTGTATGGCAAGATAATAATCAACATAGCTCACTAATTTTCAAGATAACATATACCTGAATTCAACACCCTCTTTTCACACATGCACCCCTTAGGGTAATTCTCTCTCGTTGCCTTACGAATTCAAATGGTCAAGTCCCTCGAACGTAGAGGTATTCTAGCACTGTTGCCTTCAAACAAATCATCATAGTCCCTTCGATACAAAGATCATAGACCCACGATGTCGCCTATGAATACATGATCTTGACCCTCGATTGTTGCCTACGAAAAGTGATGATCGTCCCTTCGAATGTGCTAGGATACTTCCTACAAGTTGCCTTCTATGACCATCCGATGTCCCTTCGAATGTCCCGCTTACATCCAACGAATGGAGTTACCTACCAACTAATGGTATGGCTAGCGCTATTCTAAAGGAACGTAAATAACGAAAACGACCAATTACGAGTAGGTGATAAGACTTTTAGTTGCTTGCTCTTTCAAAATGCTTTTCACACCACACACTTTTTCAAAGTTCAAACACTTTTCAAAAACGAAACATTTCCGAACACTTTGTATACATTCCTACATGAATCATTACATAGTCAAAGCGAAATGCCTTTTCAAAACATCTTTTCAAACACACAGAAAGCAATTTAAAAAGTGATCTAGAAAGCAACTAAGAGCCCGTAGATAACTACGGATGAAAAGGGGTGCTAATACCTTCCCTTTTCATAACTATTCTCCCGTACTCAGAATCTAACGAAGGTCTTTTTCTGTACTTTTTACCTTCCCTTAATTGGATAAAAGAAAAGTTGATGGCGACTCTTGCTATCCGCATATTTGGATACAAAAATCCTACAAAGTCAGTTCACCGTATTACAGAACTGGCGACTCTGCCGGGGAGACACCCTAAAGAGAGAATTATCTTAGGGATTCTATATAACTTTTACCGCTTTCTGTTTGACTTGCTTGCTTTATCTTTAAGGGTTGCTTGGGTATTACATTGTTGGGGGATCCTACACCCGGATCCGGGTTTCCTTTTAGGTAAGTAGCAATAAATCATCGCGACCGTTAGGCGTATACCAAAACGGTCAACATGATGGCTACGTTAGCGTGACACTTTGGATGTCCTGATATTCTTCATTTCCAAGTTGAGGACAATATTTGGCTTCTGCGTGGTGTCATCAAGCGCTAACTAAACTTTTAGAACCTTAATTGACCCATCTTGGCCATTAGAAGGTAGTGAGATGGCCGGCTTTGGTGAAGACCGAGGTTGGATGATACTCGATGCTACGCTCATTAAGATCAGACTTTTAGGACATTTTCGGTCGACCACTTGGTAGTCGTATTGAAATAAGCGCCTCCGAGAAAGATCAATGATATGAGATTCCTAGAACCCGGTTACTATTATAGGACAGGATGAACCAACTCAAACTTTTGGTGGGGTAAACACCTATACCTCATGCAAGCCTTAAACCTAGGCTCATTGTGTGATTTGTTTGTGTGTGCCAAACATGACATCATGACATCATTTGCATTGCATATCATCTCTAACTATTTCAAGGACCTAGGGAATTTATCTTTGCTCTGTTTTGTAGGGATTATGGCTTCTAGAAAGACTATCCGAATCAACTTCATGGGTTTGCCTTCTCAACTCAAAGAATTGGTTTCAGAAATTCCCGATCATACCCAGTTCACTAAGAGACATGGTTATCTGCTTGACTTGGTTACCTCCGATTTCGAAGAAGATATGATGCATGTTCTATTCCAGTTCTTTGATCCGAAACACCATTGCTTTACATTTCCAGATTATCAGTTGGTTCCTACTTTGGAAGAGTTCTCTAAGCTACTTGGGATACCTATTCTTGATCAAATGCCATTCACCGGTTTAGAAAAAGTTCCTAGGTACGAAGACATAGCTTCCACTTTACACCTAAAGCGCTCAGACATTGAAGCCAATTGGGAAACCAGAAGTGGAGTTAAGGGTTTACTTTCTAAGTTTCTGATTAAGAAAGCCCGAGAATTCCTCAAAGCTATGAGTTTCCATGCATTCGAAGACATCTTGGCCTTGCTAATTTATGGTTTGGTTCTATTCCCTAACTCGGATCAATTCATAGATGTGAACGCTATCAAGATCTTCCTTACCCGCAATCCAGTGCCTAATCTACTTGGAGACATCCTACATTCTCTCCACACTCGTACTATCAAGAGACAAGGAACTCTCATGTGTTGTGTACCGTTACTTTCCAGGTGGTTTATTTCGCACCTTCCTCCATCAGTCTTGAAAAATGAGCAAAGGTTGAGATGGTCTCAAAGGCTAATGTCACTCTCTCATTCAAATATCCGTTGGTGCCTTTTCTCTCAAAAGGATTTCACATTCATTGAGCGTTGTGGAGAATTCCCTAATGTACCACTTCTTGGCATAAGAGGAGGTATCACTTACAACCCTTCTCTAGCTCTACGTCAGTTTGGTTATGCTCGAAAGGATGGTCCTCATGATATGCTTCTCCAAGATGTTGTGTTCGACTACAACCACGATCTCCAGAATTACCGACGAAGGTTTATACACGCTTGGGGCATGGTAAAGAAGACTGATACCAAGACTTTGGGGCACCAAAACTCCATTCCTTGGGAACCTTACCTCAAATGGGTGCGAGCTCGAGCTCAAAACCTCATGATGCCATTCACGCCTGTTCTACCAGTAATTATGGAACCTGTTGCTATAGGTGACGTATCCTATACTATTCATCATCCTGACATGCCTACTGATTTTGAAGACTTGAAGAGGTCCTGGGTTCAAATCAAAGAAGAAAGGGATACATTTGAAGCTCAGTGCTATGCAAGCGAGAAGAAGGTACTAGAGTTGACAAAGCTACTTCACGAGGAACGAAACATCAACGCCTACCTCGGCACCAAGAGGAAGCGTCCATGGGAGACCTAGAGCTTTAGGATTTTTGTTCTTTTGTTTATTTTTCCGAACTATTTCTTGTACTCAAAGAAAAAAAATAAAGAGAATAAAAGTGACTAATAAAGTTTGTTCATTGCTTGTTTAACAAATTTAAATTCCTAGAGGTCCTTGGAAACATTGCATCGCATTCGCATAAACATTGCATAGCATAGCATAACATTGCATAACAGGTACATTGAAGATCGGTTTTCTCATTTTCTCGCTATTTATTTTAGCAGAAATGGCTCTTGAACAGACTGTCAAAGATCTCCAAGTTCAGAATGCTCAGTTCCAGGAGATGTTCGCTAGCTTGGTCCAAGGCCAAGAGGATCTGAAGAAACTTGTCAGTAAGAAGAAGAAGGTCATTGGTCTTCTCAACATGGGTAGACGTTACAAAGGTGGTCCTAAAAGGGTTAGCCGGATAGAATTCTCTGAAAGTAGTGTCAAGAAAGAGGGGAGTACCAAGGGTGATGAGGATGACCAGCGTGAGCCCAGGAAAGAGAGAGAGGATCGCTCTGACCATAGCCAGTACTCTGATGAAGATGACAAGTACAAGCAACTTAAAGACCGTCTGAATGCTGTGGAAAACCTGAAGATGTCCGGGCTGAATTTTGATGATCTGAGTCTTGTCCCTGGTGTTGTGATTCCTCCTAAGTTCAAAGTTCCTACTTTCGCCAAGTATGACGGCATGTCTTGCCCTAAGCTGCATTTGAAGTCCTATGTTCAGAAAATCAACTCCCACACTGATGACAGAAGGTTGTGGATGCATTATTTTCAAGAGAGTTTATCCGGAACTCAGTTGGAGTGGTACTATCAGCTAGAGAATGACCGTATTCGTTCTTGGAGTGACCTAGCTGATGCTTTCTATAGGCGATGAGTACAATCTGAATTGACACCCACTGCATGCAACGCGCAGCATGTCTATGGGTCGTGATGAGAAGTTCAAGGAGTATGCTCAAAAATGGAGAGATCTAGCAGGCAGAGTTCAGCCACCCTTGTCCAATAGGGAGTTGGTTGATATGTTTATGTGAACAATGACAGGCCCGTTCTTCAATCATCTGATTGGAAACTCCTCACCGATTCACCGAGATGATATTGACGAGCGATTGAAGCTGGTATCAAGAGTGGAAGATTCAGATAGAGACATCTTCGAATACTGCGAAGAGATCTTTTGGTGGTAAGAAAGAGACCAATGCTGTGTATGGTTAGAAAAGCCGAGCCAAGACCGACCGTGCTCAATCTGTGGGGGCAGTTGTGATCTCCAATCCTACATTAGCACAACCTCGGAGACAACGCGCGTATCGGATCGCGCCACGAAGACAAAAGATCAACATGCCATTGTCGCAAGCCTTGCAACACATGTTGAAAGCAGAGCTGATTACCCTGAGGGATCCTCCTCAGAATGTCAACACTTCCTCTCTGAGATACAATCCTAATGCTAAGTGTGATTACCATTCTAATATCCCAGGACATGGTACGGATGATTGTTGGGCTCTGAAGAACAAAATTCAAGACATGATTGAAGCTAAGCATTGAGTTTGATCCTCCCACCGACTCGAATGTGATCAGCTCCTATGCCTAACCATGACAAGAGTTCCAATGCTGTTGGTGAAGATACTTATGTCTTTAACGTAGATGACTTGACCATTCCTCTGATGACTGTTAAGAAGAATTTGCTGCAAGCCGGTGTCAACCCAGGATGCCCCGAGAATTGTCGTTGGTGCCCATCCGCGCCTGATGGTTGTGCTTGGTTGAGAAGACGTGTCCAGTGCATGATGGACAACCGCGAGATACTATTTCTGAAACCACCTGTGCAGAAGCTGTGTGAAGAAATGTCTGAGTTGAAGATTGACAATGCGAACAAAATTACACCACCTGTGTGGGATACCTTGGGGCAGCCAAGTGGAAAGTATGATTACATGGTGAAATACACTGTTCCTGATAGCTAAAAGATTCCTATTGAAGATGTTAAGGCGATCGGATGGGGTGACGATTTCCCAGAAGACTATGCTGGTGTTAACACGATAAGGATTTCCTCTGCTGATCCCGTGCCTAGAGTGGCACCTCTCATCATTACTTCTCAAGGCCGTTCCAGATTCCTCTAACAAGGCTACTCCTTGGAATTATGGGGTTGATGTTTACTATCATGGCGTCAAGCAAGACCCTCTGACCATTGAAGATCTGACCATTGAAGCTACCATTCCTGACATTGACAACATCACCGGATCCAGTAAGGTGACCAGAACCGGAAGGGTATTCTCTCCAGATATCTCTCCTTCAAAAGACACTGTGACTCCAGCTCGTATTCCAGCTATTCAACCCATTCCTCAAGCTAGAGGGAAAGAACCAGTGACTCATCCTGCTCAACCAGAGGTACCAAAGGAAGTTGCTGAAGACACCTCCAAACAAGAAATGGAGGAAATTCTGAAGATTATCAAGAAGAGTGACTACAATGTGGTGGAACAGTTGGGATAAACTCCGTCCAAGATTTCCATGCTTGCTCTGCTCTTGTGCTCCGAGGCTCATGCTAAAGCCTTGGTGAAGTTTCTAAAGAATGCTCACATACTGCAAGACACTACTACTGATCAGTTCGAAGTTTGTATTGCTAGCCTGGCTGCCAACAACGGCCTAGGTTTCTCTGACGCTGATTTGACTTCTGCCGGAAAGAAACATAACAAAGCCTTGCACATCTCTGTTGAATGCAAGGGCACTACTCTGTCTCATGTCTTGGTGGATATCGGTTCTGCTCTGAATATCCTATCGAAGAGTGCTTTTGATCGACTTGATGTCGAAGGGTTGGTTCTGAGACCCAGTGACATTATTGTGAGAGCTTTTGATGGTTCTAAGCGAACAGTACTTGGAGAGCTCACTCTGACTGTTAAAGTCGGTTCCCAGACTTTTGACTCTACTTTCTTTGTCATGGACATCCGTCCAGCTTACTCTTGCCTACTTGGACGCCCTTGGATACATGGGGAGGCGCTGTCACCTCTACCTTGCATCAGAAGCTGAAGTACCCGGTGAAAGGGAAGGTTGTTACAGTATGTGGTGAAGAGGAATACATGGTCAGTCATCTGCAATCATTCCGATATCTCGAGATGGAGGGAGAATTCTTTGAGACTCCCTGTCAAGCTTTTGAAGCAATCCCCAGAGTCATGCCTGTTGACTCTCCTGTCACTCCTGAAGTTACACCTGTTCCGCCTAGGATGGCCTCGCTGAAAGATGCTCAAGCAGCAGTTGAAGGAGGAGGTAGTGCTATTTGGGGTCAGCTCCCTGATCTTCCTTTCAAATCTGACAAGACTGGTTTAGGCTTCACCATCAAGGGTCAGAAGATGATACGCCGCGAACGTGCCGTCCAACTTCCGTTCCGCATCAGCCAGAGTGGAATCCATGCTATAGAAGACGACGACAACGGCTTCGACATCAGCAAGTGGATCTTCCCAACTCCAGACAAAGGGCTCAGCAATTGGAAGGCTGAAGACGTCATACCAATCTCCTTTAGCCAGGAGTAATTGCTCTTGTTTTGTTTTGCTTTTCGTATTTCTTTATGTTTTGAACAATAAACTCTAAAGCCTAGTGCCTTACCCGGGGCATCATGGCTCGTTTGCGAGGGTTATTATCTGTCGTTTGCGTATTTTCATTCAATAAATTCGTTGGACTTTTGCATTCAATTGTTTGTTTTCTTTCTTTACTTTATCACCCCTTCAAAGAGCTATGTGTTTCTTACACACACCCACGTGATACACTGCAGAATCACTCCGAATCTCGTTAATAACAGCTATGCTATTGTTAAATATGACTTCGATAATCCGATCTACCTAGCCGAAGACGAAAGCGAGGAAGATTGTGAAGTGCCAGGAGAACTTGCCAGACTGCTACAGCAAGAAGAGCGAGTTATACAGCCACACGAAGAGCAAGTTGAGGTTGTGAATTTGGGTACTAATGAAGACAGAAAAGAGATCAAGATAGGAGCGGGTCTTGAGAACAGTGTTAAAGAAAGGTTGGTTCAGATGCTACGAGACTATATTGAGGTTTTTGCTTGGTCATATGAAGACATGCCTGGTTTAGACATTGATATTGTGGTACACCGATTGCCAACGAAAGAAGGTTTTCTCCCAATGAAACAGAAGGTTCGTCGCATGCGTCCTGAGATGTCAGAGAAAATCAAAGCCGAAGTTATGAAACAGTTCAATGCCGGTTTCCTAGCTGTTACTTCTTATCCACAATGGGTTGCAAATGTGGTACCTGTACCTAAGAAGGATGGCAAAGTACGAATGTGTGTGGATTACAGAGATCTGAACAAAGCGAGTCCGAAAGACGATTTTCCACTCCCTCATATTGATGTTCTGGTTGACAACACCGCCCAGCATAAGGTTTTCTCCTTCATGGATGGTTTCTCCGGTTACAATCAGATCAAAATGGCTCCTAAAGACATGGAGAAGACTACTTTTGTTACACAGTGAGGCACTTTCTGCTACAAAGTTATGCCGTTCAGACTGAAGAACGCAGGCGCCACTTATCAGCATGCCATGGTGGCATTATTTCATGATATGATCCATCACGAGATAGAGGTCTACGTCGACGACATGATAGCTCGATCCCAGACTGAAGAAGAACATCTCGATCATTTGCAGAAGTTGTTTGACAGATTGAAGAAGTACAAACTGAGACTCAATCCTAACAAGTGCACCTTTGGAGTCAGATCCGGAAAACTCCTAGGGTTTGTTGTCAGCAATAGAGGTATTGAAGTTCACCCCGCCAAGGTCAAAGCTATACAAGAGATGCCGCTCCGCACCGAAGGAAGTCGAGGTTTCTTGGGCCGATTGAACTACATTGCCGATTCATTGCACATCTAACTGCTACTTGTGAGCCAATCTTCAAGTTACTAAAGAAAGATCAAGTATTGGAATGGAATGACGATTTCAGATCGCTTTTGACAAAATCAAGGAGTACCTCGAATCCTCCTATACCGATGCCGCCACCGAAGACCTCTTATTATGTACTTGACGATATTAGAGAACTCAATGGGTGCGTGTTGGGGCAACATGACGAGTCAGTCGAAAAGAGTATGCAATATACTACCTTAGCAAAAGTTTACCGATGTGAAACAAGATACTCACACTTGAGAAAACTTGCGCGCTTTGGCTTGGGCTGCTCACCGACTAAGACAGATATGTTGACTCACACTACCTTGTTGATTTCCAAGATGGATCCGATAAAATACATCTTTGAGAAACCAGCTCTCTCCGGAAGAATAACAAGATGATCACCGAACTCTGCACGCAGTTCAAGATCAAGCATCACAATTCTTCGCCATATCGGCCTAAGATGAATGGCACAGTGGAAGCCGCCAACAAGAACATTAAGAAGATTATACAGAAGATGACAGTGACTTACAAAGATTGGCATAAGATGTTACCATTCCCTCTTCATGTTTATCGCACTACAGTACGAACATCAACAGGAGCAACCACTTTCTCTCTCGTATACGGTATGGAAGTCATCCTACCCATTGAGGTTCAGATACCCTCAACCAGAGTCCTCCAGGACGCAGAGTTAGGCGAAGACGAATGGATCCAGACTCGCCTTGACCAAATCAACTTGATTGATGAGAAACAACTCGCATCTATCTGCCATGGACAGATCTATCAAAAGCGAATGATCAGAGCATTTAACAAGAAAGTCAAGCATCGAGTCTACCAAGTCGGTGATCTAGTAGTCAAGCGCATCATTCTTCCACAAGGTGATCCCAGGGGCAAATGGACTCCCACATACGAGGGCCCGTTTGTAGTCAAGACAGTATTTTCCGGCGGAGCTATGATACTTAGCACCATGGATGGCGAAGACTTCCCACACCCTGTGAACGCAGACATAGTCAAAAAATACTACGCATAAAGAGACCCGCTAGGTCGACTGACCTAGGCAAAAATAAGGGCATCCTGGCGAACCAAAAGGGTTCGGGCAAAAGTTAAGGATATATACAAAAGATGTACACCCGGCAAGTCGAAAACCTGAAAAGGCGGCTTGGGCAAAAAAGGGTATCCCGGTAGACTGAAAACCCGAAAGGGCGGTCTAGGCAAAAGTTAGGGATTTAAGCGTACGGCTATGTCTCGTCCAGATCACCTATCTCCAGACTACTATCAGCATTCAGGATTCAAATGGCGAAGATCAATTCACTCACTTTCTACTGACAGCAAGGAGATGAGATAGTTGAAATATATGAGTACTAGCATAGTTGGAACTTAACGAGATTGCTTCCGCATAGCTCTTTACTTTTCTTGTGTATAAACTACTTGGCCATACGCCACCTTCCAAATAAATGCAGATTCTTTCTTTACAATTTTCACTATTGTCGTTTGCAATAAGTCCCACGTTTGTTTTGAATGACTATACGCATTTGACAATAAGAATCTAATCACAAACATACGAAAAGCAGACATACAAAAGTACTTACTACAGGCACTAGGAATTGAGATGACGACGAAAGTCACCGACATGTTCCCCTGCAGCGTACAAATCCCCACAGAGTCGTTGCTCACCAAAAACATTCCCTCGCAGAACGTAACCCCCAGCCGAGGTATCTATCATCAGCAGAATATCTCTCAACAATTCCCCTTTTCTCCAGCAGCAGTGTCCAGACCTGGAACTTGGTCAGATAGTGCATCGGAGGAAACCTACACCTCTTACACCCCCAGTAGAGCGCCTTCTAATTCTTCCCAACAAGGTCTACATACAAGACCCCCAACGGATTTCCTCCCAGACTCTCCACAGCAAGGTTTATGCATGAGACCTCCCACGACGACGAGTCTCTCAATCTTTACCCTCCTCAATGGTAGCTAGGCCCGAGACTTGGTCAGATAGTACATCGGAGGAAAACTACATTTCCAACTTTCCAACAGAGGGCTCCTCGGTGCCATCATCCCCAGCAGGGTTTGAACACAAGGTTCCCAGCAAGCCGCCCTCATTTCAAGACCCCCAACGGAGTGATTTTCCAACTCCCATCATCCCCAGTAGGGTCTACATACAGGATACCCAGCGGAACATCTTCTATCATTATTCCCCAACAGTAGTATCCGGATTTGAAACTTGGTCAGATAGTGCATCGGAGAAATCAAAGTCACCTATTCTTATTCTTAGTCAAGATCTCCATGGTTTCATCCTCAAGCAGAGATCAGAAATCCCCAAGCAGAACATCCGCATCTTCTTCAAGATGGATATGTTTTGAAATACCACGATATCTATCATTCATACATTATTCATAAAGTCATAATTCATGCATATATCATTTATACACATTGTCATGCATCATACTTTGCATAAGACTAACAAATATTCTATCAAAGTTTCTCTTGTTTTCTCCAAAACCGGTGGAAATCGCTCGGCCGGGTCGAGATTAAGCCCCGAATCTCGACGGAAAACTATCTAAAGACCACCCTAGCTATCCTCCGACAGCGGGTCCGGATTAAGCCCGAATCTCGACGGAAAACTATCGAACGACCGCACTCGTTGTCCTCCGACAATGATCCGGGATTAATACGAAGCGGAAGAAACCCTATCCGAACGATCACAAGTTATCCTCCGATAACCGGCATGGATCAACACCCGATGCACAACAGGGAAGCTATCCACATTTTTGCCAACTACTATTCCTCAGAGTAATCAGCACGAAGATTTATTCTGATCACTTCTTATTATCAACAGCAACTACAGAGTCTAATGTACGACTCAGTTGCCTTGGACAGCATCTTAAGCCCATCTCCGACTACTTGTCAACATTTCTCCACCTTCAGAATGCTACATATTTGGTTAAAAAAAACCAATACAAACCAATAACTTCATTCAAAGGCGAGTATTAAGTCTAGCGTACGACTTTCTCCGGATGGCATCTTAAGGCCATCTCCTATATTTCCAGAAACGACTACGAAGCCTCGCGTACGGCTCACTCCCCAGCATCAACCTTTCCAGATGGCATCTTAAGCCCATCATTGTCAGCAACCTCGAGTCTAGCGTACGACTCATTCCCCAGCGAAATCTCCAGCTTCTCCAAATGGCATCTATAAGCACATTCCCGCATCATCCAACAGCGAGTGCAAATTTTCAGGTGTACTCGAGTGTTCAATCATCTTCTACCTCCAGGGTCACGAAAGACAGGCGTGTCAATCTAACCTTCCAGTACAAGAAGATTGAACAGGGGCAGCTGTCATACCCCAAAATTTGCCCTCCATATTCTCAAGATATTTCATACATCCATACTCAAGGATTCCTCAAGAGTTGACCAGACAAACTCTCTCCTAGACAATCAACCCAAGCTAGGGTTTGGTGATTCTCAGATCAAGATGGACTTCCAACATCTCCAGTGGTCTTCATGCCTCCTCATATGCTTCAAAGGTTCTCCATGTCAAGTTTCAAGCCTTACAAGTCAAGTTTCCTCAGACAATTGCTCAGATGGTTGAAAATCAGTTGTATTGGACAAAAAGTCAATTGTGGTCAACATACAGTCAAACTTCATAATTGTTGGTCAACATACTCATTTTGAAGTTACATTCATCATTTGATCAAGGGTTGATCATGATTCATCAAGAAAACTCAAGATTTGCACAAAAGTCAAACTTTCCAAATTAGGGTTTCTAGGTGAAAAGTCAACTGAACTTTGACTGATCATAACTTTCTCATACTTTCTCAGAAATTTTTCCACCACCTCTTGTTTTGAAGGAAATTCAATTCTCTACAACTTCATGTCTCACAATAATGTCCAAAAAATGCTTCATTTGAGAGGTATAGCTCAAAACATTACAGGTCATTTTCAAAGTCAACAAAAAGTCAACTTTTTGTTTTGGGGATATATTGAGCATGGAAACTTCATTTGATATGAGACCAAAAGGGTTGGTTAGAGGACTCTTAGAGCTTTCCAAAAAGTCCAAGAACACCCAAAAATGTGGAAAATTGAGCAAGATACACTATTCAGAAGTTGGGCAATTTTGGACAATTGCACAAAAGGACATTTTGGTCAAAATGCAAATTTTCCAAATGGGCCTAAAATCTTTTGATCCAAACTTGTTCATGACATTATTCTTGACCCATAAATGCTTGGCCATGGCAATTTTCTATTTTATTAATTTATTTTTGAATTTTAGAACATTTAATTCAAAATTAAATTATATAAAATATGAAAATGATATATTTTTCCAAAAGGGCTGATTTTATATCTTCCTTGAAGTCCAAGATAGCCCATAATTCATACCAAATTCGTGCTAGCCTTTGCATTCATGAGAAAATCAAATTTTTTCCAAGATTTGATTTGTTTTTAATGGAAAATATTTGCACATTGATGGATCAATCTTTTTTCACTCCTTTTGCCATCCAAACTTTCTCTATAAATACTCAACATTGTGTACAAGCATAAACACGAAACCCTAGACCAAGAAAGAGTCCTTATTTTGCCAATTTTTTCTCAAAACTTGAGAAATTCGTTTTCCAAATTCCAGCAAGTTTCAGGCCAATTCGACCATTCAATCTTGTTCCTGAGGTTCCAAGGAGTCCAAAGCTATCCTTACATCAAGCCCAGGCTGCCCAGATCACGTTCTTGGATTCACACCGGTTTGCTATTCTTTACAATTTCGATTTCGATATTTCATGCATCATTAATGTTTTTCGTGTGTTTGTATGGATTCAGGGTGATCATTAGGTCAGGAACAAACCATCTCATGCAAGCTTAAACGTGTGGAATTCGATTTGCCATGTCTAGGGCTTTTCAAGCTGTTTGAATCAAGTAGCTTTATACAAGCGTTTTTAAGAAAAACTGACATCACCATTGGATCCAGGAGGTCCGATTTAGGGGGGTAGGGTACCTTAGAACTATTTATCTTGCGTATTTTTCCAGTTTCAGGTGGCTGCTCATCGGGGAAGACGACCGGAGCTAGGGCTCCGGCGTCGTTGACCTGAGTGGACCGGCGAGCTGCATGCGTGGCGAGAAAACGCGTTCTGATTCGTCCATTCAAAATAACTGGACCCCACGCGTGGGCTGACTGTGTTTGAGTCAAAACAATGACACGTTTCATACTTATAATCCAACGCTTCCAGTTTCATAACACCAAGCATGCTTGGCTCAGATGGCAAGGGTGCATGTGTTTTCTCCTGATGGTCTGCACTTCGAATCCTGGCAAGACCAACCCTTTTTTTTCTCTTTTGCAAATTAACTCTTATTTTCATATATTTTAATATTTGCATATCATTTTAATTAATTTCAATATTTTTATTTATGCATTAAAAACACTAAAAATTATTTTTCTTTTTACATTTATTTTCATAAAATGTTTATTTAATTTATAAAATTAAAAAACACTATTTTGCATGCATATTTAATTTAATTGTTAATTTATCATTTAATTAGCTTTTAGTTACATTTTAATTACTAAATTGCATCTAAAAAATCCCAAAAAAATATTTTAGCATATTAGTACTATTTCCAGCATGTCATATTTTTCCCAATTAAAAATTTGTATTTTTACTAACATTTTTCTCTTATTTCGATTCATCTCGTATTTCCAATTTTCTTATTCTTTCACAGGTTGATCCGATTCAGACAATTTTCTTTATCATCTTACTTTTTTCAAATAATGTAACTGCTTATGGGATGTAATAGTTTAAATTAGGATTTTCTTTTCCGCAAGTTTAAATTATGTATCTGCCCCAAAGCCATGTAATAGCGTAGGACATTTACCTTTCCGCACTTTACATTTCCGCATTTTAATTTCCGCACCCTATAAACTGTTAGTAATTAGGCGTGTATGGCAAGATAATAATCAACATAGCTCACTAATTTTCAAGATAACATATACCTGAATTCAACACCCTCTTTTCACACATGCACCCCTTAGGGTAATTCTCTCTCGTTGCCTTACGAATTCAAATGGTCAAGTCCCTCGAACGTAGAGGTATTCTAGCACTGTTGCCTTCAAACAAATCATCATAGTCCCTTCGATACAAAGATCATAGACCCACGATGTCGCCTATGAATACATGATCTTGACCCTCGATTGTTGCCTACGAAAAGTGATGATCGTCCCTTCGAATGTGCTAGGATACTTCCTACAAGTTGCCTTCTATGACCATCCGATGTCCCTTCGAATGTCCCGCTTACATCCAACGAATGGAGTTACCTACCAACTAATGGTATGGCTAGCGCTATTCTAAAGGAACGTAAAATAACACGAAAACGACCAATTCTGAGTAGGTGATAAGACTTTTAGTTGCTTGCTCTTTCAAAATGCTTTTCACACCACACACTTTTGTCAAAGTTCAAACACTTTTCAAAAACGAAACATTTCCGAACACTTTGTATACATTCCTACATGAATCATTACAAAGTCAAAGCGAAATGCCTTTTCAAAACATCTTTTCAAACACACAGAAAGCAATTTAAAAAGTGATCTAGAAAGCAACTAAGAGCCCGTAGATAACTACGGATGAAAAGGGGTGCTAATACCTTCCCTTTTCATAACTATTCTCCCGTACTCAGAATCTAACGAAGGTCTTTTTCTGTACTTTTTACCTTCCCTTAATTGGATAAAAGAAAAGTCGGTGGCGACTCTTGCTATCCGCACATTTGGATACAAAAATCCTACAAAGTCAGTTCACCGTATTACAGCCTCCCACGCAACGCTTTGGTTAACGTCAATAGCTTGACAGATCAAGAGTGCAAGCACTCGTGGTGGTTTTATCGAGAATAAATCCTTGATCGAACTTTTAATAATCTTTGTTTTCCATGGCCACTTATCAAGCCATTTCATATATCCCTCACCTTTTCTTTTCTTTATTTTGAGGGGTGGTTCATTCTCTTGGACTTGTGGTGGTGGTTCTGGATCTATCCTAAGTATCAACTTTTCAAGTTTGGGCTTAGTTATTTCATCCACCATCTCGAATGTTAACCTTCCCCTCTTAATGCTAATGATTTCCCTAGTTTCATGGTCCTTAAATTTTATTTTTTTATGCAAGACCTCAGACGAAAGTGCATTGGTGTGGGTATTTTTCAATACCTCCACATACATTTTGGATTAGGATTCTACCTGAGCTTCCATAAAACTTTGAGGGAAACTAATCGGTGGGGTATAGGGAAGAGGAACAACAATAGGTGCTTCCTTCTCTACCTTTTCTACAACCTTCCTTTCGAATGATGTTGGTGGGTTTTTCTCAATCTCTACTCTTTTCTCACCAGAACTCTCCTCAACCTCATTATTACTTTATTCAACCTTATTATCATTCTCCTTAGGATTTTCAATTTGTTTTTTGCTACTGGTTGTTACAACATACACATTCTCCTCAGGGGAGGGTCCTAGAGATGTTTGTGAAATCATGGAGATTTGGGCCTCTAATGCTTCGTTGTGAGTCACTAGGGACTCAACCGCATTATTCAACTGCCTAAGAGTTTCATTGTTGTCGAGACTTTGTTTTCGTATCTATTCATTATGGATAGTTTGTCCCTCTACCAAGTTCTCCATCATGATTCTAGCCTAGAGTGAGTTAACGTCGCATAGAAATCCTCCATTGATGTTTCAAGGTTGAAATTATAGGATTCTTGTGGTTCCTCAAGGTGAGTTAGCGTTGTATTTTGCGTCTCCACAAGGCGCTCCATCTTCATTAGTTCTAGTCTAGAGTGAGTTATTTTCGCAGTCATATCCTCCATTAATGCGTCAAAAGTGGAACTCTGGTATTCTTGCGACTCCTCAAAATCTTGGGCGTGTTGATTGTAGAGGAAATTTGGTTGGTGATAAGTGCCAAAATTTAGTTATTTTGTATATATGTTTTGTGGCACTTATCGGTTCTTTTGTTGATATTCTTCGAATAAATCCCTAGTTTTTTTTGTATAAATGTGTACATAATAGAATAATTGAGTTTTTGTGTAAATATTGTATCATTTGATAGTTTTTCATCTCTTTTATAGGTATTCATTCATAATTGGAGCATTGAGTAATAAAGTGTCGACACGACTAAGCAACGATTTGAGCAACTCATCAACGAATAAAGCTCAAAATCAAATGATAAAAATCATCAATTTGATTGATATTTTGTCATGGTTAGATAGGAAATTTAATAAGCTTTCCAACGCTTCAAACCGGGCGCAATTCCGAGTTACGGTTCTCAAGATGTAGCAAAAACAAGATGCTGATTTTTTTTGGAACATCAGAGACCGCGCTTAGCGCGAGTACCGCGCTTAGCGCGCCCTGCGACTTCAGAATTCTTTAAAAGGGGCTAAAAACACATTTTTAGGTTATGGTTTGGGTATTTTTGAGTCCCAACACCATCAACATCATTTCTTTGGTAGATTAGCTTAGAAAACAACATTAGAGCTTGCTCATGGATGATTGGAGGTGGATTGCTCTTCGATTGGCTTTGACAACCAGTGTAGATCTGTGGTTTATCTCTTCTCCTCTTTGTGTATTTCTCTTTTGTTGGGTTTGTATGTATTTCTACTCATAACTCCTGTATATTTATCGCCTTTGGCTTGTATAAAGTTTGCTTTACGAATTTGTGTCGGTGATTATCTTGGGTTTTTACTCTATGTTAGGGATTTGAGCTTTACTAGAGATAGATTGCTTAGATTCTTACCTAGGATAGTTATCTGTTAGTTTCTGAATACTAGAAATGGGTTTAGATCTAACATTCACTATAGAGTATCTGAACTTAATGCGTCTGCGTCGGTGAAGTATGCTAGAGATGGTTATGGAGGTGACGCAGTTGACTTCTATGTTGTTGAGATAGGCCAAACATGGCTATTGAGATGATTTAGGAGGATTCTCAATTTGGGTTAGAAATAGCCAAGGTTGTGAGAGGTATGTGATGACACGGACGAGTATCGTAGGCCGAGTATAACATGGGTGGTAGATTTAAGTCTGTGACGGGTAGTTTAGATTCGTTCCGAACAAGTTGTCTATCCTTCTTACTTTTTGTTCATTTACTTTTTGTCTTTTATTTTCATTTCTTTTAATCTCAAACTCATTAACGGTAGAATTGTCGAACGACGAATCAATAACCAATCTCTGTGGACACGATAAGATATAACCTAACCGATATATATCACCCGGTAAAATAAATACCAACCCTTTGCTTGCCGCTATACCGCTGCAACAAAATGGCGCCGTTGCCCGGGATTGGTTTTATTTACGTATTGCGATAATTCATTGTTTTGAGTTTTGTAATTATTGTATATGTTGTATAGACTTTGTGTATGAACTTGTATATTGTTACTTATACATGTTATGTGTCTACTTTCCATACTTGTACATATTTGTGATTTTCTTAGTTTTCATGTGATGTTGTGAATCGTCTCGTACTCATAACGTTTGTTGTGTGGTTGTTAGGACACTTTCTTTAGGTTTGTTGGGTGTGGCAATACCATGGCATGACGAGAGGAGGTTACTAGTGCTCGCACAATAAAGGCGTCGAGCTTACGACGTAAAACAAGCATGTTTGTTTATGTTGTTTATGTGTGTGGTGACTTGGGTTTTGACAAGTTGAAATAGGACTTGCTCTTAATTTCAAATTTTCACTTTTCAACTTGTTAATTCCTTTTCACCAATTGTGTGTATTGTTATTTGCTTTTGTTTTGTTATGTCAATTTGTTATTTTCCACAAGTTTGTAGTGTTTTAGCTTGTGGAAGTGTGTATGTATTGTAAATATTGTTTAGATGTGTAAATGAGATTGTATAGGTGTGTAAGTGGAGCTTGCATAGCAGTTACTATTCTTGTCATTTTACGCAGGTGTGTGGCGGCAAGCGCTCTGCTATCTGGAGGCCGAATTCTTTAAAATTTCACTTGGTTTTCCTTTTTCCCACTTTCACCAAGGCTTTTTGTATTGAATAAAATTAGTATTGTTTTTCTAATTCTTTTGTTGTTGTTTGGACTCAAATTTTGGTTCGGTAACTTGAAGGCTTTTGAGGTGATTTTCCGAGTTTGATCATTTCAATTTGCGGATGTATGGTAATGATAGTTTTCAAATTTGGTACATGTCAGGTACTCGTTTATCGCTTTCTATAGCATAACATGTTTATGAAATTTACCATTTGTACAATTACCATGTCATTCATTCTTTTTGCATTACTTGCTCATGAATTGAATCACTTTAGTCCCCTTTTTACTCATAAATGTGAGGAAGCTTTCCATTGTTTACATATGAGAGTCCACATTCTTGTTTTAACTATATTTTATTATGCTTAATCTTTTATTTTGTGTTGATTGTATGATTTCAAGAAAATGATCAGGGCATTTTGTTGATTTTGAGCATAACTACCTTGGCCAAATATTCAATTCACCTTGTGAGTGTGTGAACTTTTGTTAGCCCCTTTGAACTTTTATCAATATCCATGTTTATTTGAACTTGATGCTTGTCTATGAGTGTCAATTCACTTTTTTTATGGATGTTGATTTCTTTGTTTCTTGAACCCTCAATTATATGTTGTTGTATGGATTTTTACCTTGCCTTAGAATGTAGGGAGTATTCACACATTAATGTTGGTTGAATTCAAGTTGGGGAGAGAAATGTTTATATACTTATATTGTGGTTGGTATGAGGTTAAGAGAAAAGAAAAAGAAAAGAAAAAAAAAAGGTGAAAAAGAAAGATTAGAAAAAGAAAGAAAAAAAAAAAGAGAAAAGCTTTGAAAAATAAAAACAAAAAGAGTAGGAATAATTTGATGTTAATAAGTGAGGTGTGTTTGGTGTGAAATTTGTGATGAATAATAAGTTTGATTGAAATTATATTGTTTGGAACTTTGTGAGTTGATCACTCCCATAGGTTTAGGCAAGTTTTTGTTTCGATTAGCTTTAGGACTTATCACTTGTTTGTTAACCAAGCCACATTACAACCTTGAAAAGCCCTTGTGATTCTTGCATTTGTATTTTCAATACGTTTTTGGATGAATGCATAATTTAGTCTATTGTTTGCAAGATTGTGGAGGAGTGTTTTTTATCCCTCACCTTTGTGTGTTCTTCATCTAGCGATGAATTTTTGCTAGGTGTGGTTCATGATTGAGATTGTTTTGTTTTAGAATGTTTTGCATGATTTTGTAATTAGGATTTATTTCGTTTATATGTTATTGTTGTAGTATAGTGGTAAGTTTGTATTTGTCGTGTACATTTTTCGTTGGAACCATACATTTGTTTTCCGTTTTAAAAACTTGTTGACTCGTGATTCTTTGATTATCATCTTTTGTTTCTTTAGGTTTACTTGACTTTGTTTGAGGACAAACAATGTGTCAAGTTGGGGAGAGTTGATAAGTGCCAAAATTTAGTTATTTTGTATATATGTTTTATGGCACTTATCGGTTCTTTTGTTGATATTCTTGAATAAATCCTCGTTTTTTGTATAAATGTGTACATAATAGAATAATTGAGTTTTTGTATAAATATTGTATCATTTGATAGTTTTTCATCTCTTTTATAGGTATTCATTCATAATTGGAGCATTGAGTAATAAAGTTTCGAAGACACGGCTTCAAACGCGCGATTTGAGCAACTCATCAACGAATAAAGCTCAAAATAAAATAATAAAAATCATCAATTTGATTGATATTTTGTCATGGTTAGATAGGAAATTTAATAAGCTTTCCAACGCTTCAAACCGGGCGCAATTCCGAGTTACGGTTCTCAAGATATGGCAAAAACAAGATCTTGATTTCTTTGGAACATCAGGACCGCGCTTAAGCGCAAATACTGCGCGCGCCTGCGACTTCGAATTCTTTAAAAGGGGCTAAAAACACATTTTTAGGTTATGGGTTGGGTATTTTTGAGTTCCAACACCATCAACATCATTTCTTTGGTAGATTAGCTTAGAAAGCAACATTTGAGCTTGCTCATGGATGATTGGAGGTGGATTGCTCTTCGATTGGCTTTGACAACCAGTGTAGATCTGGTTTATCTCTTCTCCTCTTTGTGTATTTCTCTTTTGTTGGGCTTGTATGTATTTCTCATAACTCTGTATATTTATCGCCTTTGGCTTGTATAAAGTTTGCTACAATTTGTGTCGGTGATTATCTTGGGTTTTACTCTATGTTAGGGATTTGAGCTTTACTAGAGATAGATTGCTTAGATTCTTACCTAGGATAGTTATCTGTTGGTTTCGAATACTAGAAATGGGTTTAGATCTAACATTCACTATAGAGTATCGAACTTAATGCGTCTGCGTCGGTGAAGTATGCTAGAGATGGTTATGGAGGTGGCTTGATTGACTTCTATGTTGTTGAGATAGGCCAAACATGGCTATTGAGATGATTTAGGAGGATTCTCAATTTGGGTTAGAAATAGCCAAGGTTGTGAGAGGTATGTGATGACACGGACAGTATCGTGGGCGAGTATAACATGGGTGGTAGATTTAAGTCATGACGGGTAGTTTAGATTCGTTCCGAACAAGTTGTCTATCCTTCTTACTTTTTGTTCATTTACTTTTTGTCTTTTATTTTCATTTCTTTTAATCTCAAACTCATTAACGGTAGAATTGTCGAACGACGAATCAATAACCAATCTCTGTGGACACGATAAGATATAACCTAACCGATATATATCACCCGGTAAAATAAATACCAACCCTTTGCTTGCCGCTATACCGCTGCAACAAAATGGCGCCGTTGCCGGGGATTGGTTTTATTGTTTCTGTATTGCGATAATTCTGTTGTTTTTGAGTTTTGTAATTATTGTATATGTTGTATAGACTTTGTGTATGAACTTGTATATTGTTACTTATACATGTTATGTGTCTACTTTCCATACTTGTACATATTTGTGATTTTCTTAGTTTTCATGTGATGTTGTGAATCGTCTCGTACTCATAACGTTTGTTGTGTGGTTGTTAGGACACTTTCTTTAGGTTTCTTGTGGTGTGGCAATACCATGGCATGTGAGAGGAGGTTACTAGTGCTCGCACAATAAAGGCGTCGAGCTTACGACGTAAAACAAGCATGTTTGTTTATGTTGTTTATGTGTGTGGTGACTTGGGTTTTGACAAGTTGAAATAGGACTTGCTCTTAATTTCAAATTTTCACTTTTCAACTTGTTAATTCCTTTTCACCAATTGTGTGTATTGTTATTTGCTTTTGTTTTGTTATGTCAATTTGTTATTTTCCACAAGTTTGTAGTGTTTTAGCTTGTGGAAGTGTGTATGTATTGTAAATATTGTTTAGATGTGTAAATGAGATTGTATAGGTGTGTAAGTGGAGCTTGCATAGCGATTACTATTTCATTTTTCTACAAGTGTGGCGGCGCTTAAGCTCTACTATCAGGGCCAGTGAATTCTTTTAAAATTTCACTTGGTTTTCCTTTTTCCCACTTTCACCAAGGCTTTTTGTATTGAATAAAATTAGTATTGTTTTTCTAATTCTTTTGTTGTTGTTTGGACTCAAATTTTGGTTCGGTAACTTGAAGGCTTTTGAGGTGATTTTCCGAGTTTGATCATTTCAATTTGCGGATGTATGGTAATGATAGTTTTCAAATTTGGTACATGTCAGGTACTCGTTTATCGCTTTCTATAGCATAACATGTTTATGAAATTTACCATTTGTACAATTACCATGTCATTCATTCTTTTTGCATTACTTGCTCATGAATTGAATCACTTTAGTCCCCTTTTTACTCATAAATGTGAGGAAGCTTTCCATTGTTTACATATGAGAGTCCACATTCTTGTTTTAACTATATTTTATTATGCTTAATCTTTTATTTTGTGTTGATTGTATGATTTCAAGAAAATGATCAGGGCATTTTGTTGATTTTGAGCATAACTACCTTGGCCAAATATTCAATTCACCTTGTGAGTGTGTGAACTTTTGTTAGCCCCTTTGAACTTTTATCAATATCCATGTTTATTTGAACTTGATGCTTGTCTATGAGTGTCAATTCACTTTTTTTATGGATGTTGATTTCTTTGTTTCTTGAACCCTCAATTATATGTTGTTGTATGGATTTTACCTTGCCTTAGAATGTAGGGAGTATTCACACATTAATGTTGGTTGAATTCAAGTTGGGAGAAAATGTTTATATACTTATATTGTGGTTGGTATGAGGTTAAGAGAAAAGAAAAGAAAAGAAAAAAAAGGTGAAAAAGAAAGATTAGAAAAAGAAAGAAAAAAAAAAAGAGAAAAGCTTTGAAAATAAAAACAAAAAGAGTAGGAATAATTTGATGTTAATAAGTGAGGTGTGTTTGGTGTGAAATTTGTGATGAATAATAAGTTTGATTGAAATTATATTGTTTGGAACTTTGTGAGTTGATCACTCCCATAGGTTTAGGAAAGTTCTTGTTTCGATTAGCTTTAGGACTTATCACTTGTTTGTTAACCAAGCCACATTACAACCTTGAAAAGCCCTTGTGATTCTTGCATTTGTATTTTCAATACGTTTTTGGATGAATGCATAATTTAGTCTATTGTTTGCAAGATTGTGGAGGAGTGTTTTTTATCCCTCACCTTTGTGTGTTCTTCATCTAGCGATGAATTTTTGCTAGGTGTGATTCATGATTGAGATTGTTTTGTTTTAGAATGTTTTGCATGATTTTTGTAATTAGGATTTATTTCGTTTATATGTTATTGTTGTAGTATAGTGGTAAGTTTGTATTTGTCGTGTACATTTTTCGTTGGAACCATACATTTGTTTTCCGTTTTAAAAACTTGTTGACTCGTGATTCTTTGATTATCATCTTTTGTTTCTTTAGGTTTACTTGACTTTGTTTGAGGACAAACAATGTGTCAAGTTAGGGAGGATGATAAGTGCCAAAATTTAGTTATTTTGTATATATGTTTTATGGCACTTATCGGTTCTTTGTTGATATTCTTGAATAAATCCCTCGTTTTTTGTATAAATGTGTACATAATAGAATAATTGAGTTTTGTATAAATATTGTATCATTTGATAGTTTTTCATCTCTTTTATAGGTATTCATTCATAATTGGAGCATTGAGTAATAAAGTTTGAAGACCGACTTCAAGCCGATTTGAGCAACTCATCAACGAATAAAGCTCAAAATAAAATAATAAAATCATCAATTTGATTGATATTTTGTCATGGTTAGATAGGAAATTTAATAAGCTTTCCAACGCTTCAAACCGGCGCAATTCGATTCGGTTCTCAAGATATGGCAAAAACAAGATCTTGATTTCTTTTGGAACATCACAGACCGCGCTTAGCGCAAATACGCGCGCCTTTCGAAATTCTTTAAAGGGCTAAAACACATTTTAGGTTATGGGTTGGGTATTTTGAGTTCCAACACCATCAACATCATTTCTTTGGTAGATTAGCTTAGAAAACAACATTGAGCTTGCTCATGGATGATTGGAGGTGGATTGCTCTTGATTGGCTTTGACAACCAGATGTAGATCTGTGGTTTATCTCTTCTCCTCTTTGTGTATTTCTCTTTTGTTGGGTTTGTATGTATTTCTACTCATAACTCCTGTATATTTATCGCCTTTGGCTTGTATAAAGTTTGCTTTACAATTTGTGTGGTGATTATCTTGGGTTTTACTCTATGTTAGGGATTTGAGCTTTACTAGAGATAGATTGCTTAGATTCTTACCTAGGATAGTTATCTGTTAGTTTGAATACTAGAAATGGGTTTAGATCTAACATTCACTATAGAGTATCTGAACTTAATGCGTCTGCGTCGGTGAAGTATGCTAGAGATGGTTATGGAGGTGGCCTTGATTGACTTCTATGTTGTTGAGATAGGCCAAACATGGCTATTGAGATGATTTAGGAGGATTCTCAATTTGGGTTAGAAATAGCCAAGGTTGTGAGAGGTATGTGATGACACGGACGAGTATCGTAGGCCGAGTATAACATGGGTGGTAGATTTAAGTCTGTGACGGGTAGTTTAGATTCGTTCCGAACAAGTTGTCTATCCTTCTTACTTTTTGTTCATTTACTTTTTGTCTTTTATTTTCATTTCTTTTAATCTCAAACTCATTAACGGTAGAATTGTCGAACGACGAATCAATAACCAATCTCTGTGGACACGATAAGATATAACCTAACCGATATATATCACCCGGTAAAATAAATACCAACCCTTTGCTTGCCGCTATACCGCTGCAACAAAATGGCGCCGTTGCCGGGGATTGGTTTTATTGTTTCTGTATTGCGATAATTCTGTTGTTTTTGAGTTTTGTAATTATTGTATATGTTGTATAGACTTTGTGTATGAACTTGTATATTGTTACTTATACATGTTATGTGTTTACTTTCCATACTTGTACATATTTGTGATTTTCTTAGTTTTCATGTGATGTTGTGAATCGTCTCGTACTCATAACGTTTGTTGTGTGGTTGTTAGGACACTTTCTTTAGGTTTGCGCGGTGTGGCAATACCATGGCATGACGAGAGGAGGTTACTAGTGCTCGCACAATAAAGGCGTCGAGCTTACGACGTAAAACAAGCATGTTTGTTTATGTTGTTTATGTGTGTGGTGACTTGGGTTTTGACAAGTTGAAATAGGACTTGCTCTTAATTTCAAATTTTCACTTTTCAACTTGTTAATTCCTTTTCACCAATTGTGTGTATTGTTATTTGCTTTTGTTTTGTTATGTCAATTTGTTATTTTCCACAAGTTTGTAGTGTTTTAGCTTGTGGAAGTGTGTATGTATTGTAAATATTGTTTAGATGTGTAAATGAGATTGTATAGGTGTGTAAGTGGAGCTTGCATAGCGAGTTACTTTTATTCTTTGTCATTTTACATGGCGGTGTGGCTACTATCTTGAGGCAGATGAATTCTTTAAAATTTCACTTGGTTTTCCTTTTCCACTTTCACCAAGGCTTTTGTATTGAATAAAATTAGTATTGTTTTCTAATTCTTTTGTTGTTGTTTGGACTCAAATTTTGGTTCGGTAACTTGAAGGCTTTTGAGGTGATTTTCGAGTTTGATCATTTCAATTTGCGGATGTATGGTAATGATAGTTTTCAAAGTTGGTACATGTCGGTACTCGTTTATCGCTTTCTATAGCATAACATGTTTATGAAATTTATCATTTGTATAATTACCATGTCATTCATTCTTTTGCATTACTTGCTCATGAATTGAATCACTTTAGTCCCCTTTTTACTCATAAATGTGAGGAAGCTTTCCATTGTTTACATATGAGAGTCCACATTCTTGTTTTAACTATATTTTATTATGCTTAATCTTTTATTTTGTGTTGATTGTATGATTGCAAGAAAATGATCAGGGCATTTTGTTGATTTTGAGCATAACTACCTTGGCCAAATATTCAATTCACCTTGTGAGTGTGTGAACTTTTGTTAGCCCCTTTGAACTTTTATCAATATCCATGTTTATTTGAACTTGATGCTTGTCTATGAGTGTCAATTCACTTTTTTATGGATGTTGATTTCTTTGTTTCTTGAACCCTCAATTATATGTTGTTGTATGGATTTTTACCTTGCCTTAGAATGTAGGGAGTATTCACACATTAATGTTGGTTGAATTCAAGTTGGGAGAGAAATGTTTATATACTTATATTGTGGTTGGTATGAGGTTAAGAAAAGAAAAGAAAAGAAAAAAAGGTGAAAAGTTAGAAAAAGAAAGAAAAAAAAGAGAAAAGCTTTGAAAAATAAAACAAAAAGTAGGAATAATTTGATAATAAGTGAGGTGTGTTTGGTGTGAAATTTGTGATGAAGAATAAGTTTGATTGAAATTATATTGTTTGGAACTTTGTGAGTTGATCACTCCCATAGGTTTAGGCAAGTTTTTGTTTCGATTAGCTTTAGGACTTATCACTTGTTTGTTAACAAGCCACATTACAACCTGAAAAGCCCTTGTGATTCTTGCATTTGTATTTTCAATACGTTTTGGATGAATGCATAATTTAGTCTATTGTTTGCAAGATTGTGGAGGAGTGTTTTTTATCCCTCACCTTTGTGTGTTCTTCATCTAGCGATGAATTTTTGCTAGGTGTGATTCATGATTGAGCTTGTTTTGTTTTAGAATGTTTTGCATGATTTTTGTACTTAGGATTTATTCGTTTATATGTTATTGTTGTAGTATAGTGGTAAGTTTGTATTCGTCGTGTACGTTTTCGTTTGAACCATACATTTGTTTTCCGTTTTAAAAACTTGTTGATTCGTGATTCTTTGATTATCATCTTTTGTTTCTTTAGGTTTACTTGACTTTGTTTGAGGACAAACAATGTGTCAAGTTGGGGAGAGTTGATAAGTGCCAAAATTTAGTTATTTTGTATATATGTTTATGGCACTTATCGGTTCTTTTGTTGATATTCTTGAATAAATCCTCGTTTTTGTATAAATGTGTACATAATAGAATAATTGAGTTTTGTATAAATATTGTATCATTTGATAGTTTTCATCTCTTTTATAGGTATTCATTCATAATTGGAGCATTGAGTAATAAAGTTTGAAGACACCGGCGTTGCGATTTGACAACTCATCAACGAATAAAGCTCAAAATCAAATAATAAAAATCATCAATTTGATTGATATTTTGTCATGGTTAGATAGGAAATTTAATAAGCTTTCCAGCGCTTCAAACCGGGCGCAATTCCGAGTTACGGTTCTCAAGATATGGCAAAAACAAGATGCTGATTTCTTTTGGAACATCACAGACCGCGCTTAGCGTAAATACCTTAAGGCCCTCGTTTCAGAATTCTTTAAAAGGGCTAAAACACATTTTTAGGTTATGGGTTGGGTATTTTTGAGTTCCAACACCATCAACATCATTTTTTGGTCTAGATTAGCTTAGAAAACAACATTAGAGCTTGCTCATGGATGATTGGAGGTGGATTGCTCTTCGATTGGCTTTGACAACCAGTGTAGATCTGTGGTTTATCTCTTCTCCTCTTTGTGTATTTCTCTTTTGTTGGGTTTGTATGTATTTCTACTCATAACTCATGTATATTTAGCCTTTGGCTTGTATAAGTTTGCTTTACAAATTTGTGTGGTGATTATCTTGGGTTTTACTCTATGTTAGGGATTTGAGCTTTACTAGAGATAGATTGCTTAGATTCTTACCTAGGATGTTATCATTAGTTTGAATACTAGAAATGGGTTTAGATCTAACATTCACTATAGATATCTCGAACTTAATGCCTCGCGTGGTGAAGTATGCTAGAGATGGTTATGGAGGTGGCCTGATTGACTTCTATGTTGTTGAGATAGGCCAAATGGCTATTGAGATGATTTAGGAGGATTCTCAATTTGGGTTAGAAATAGCCAAGGTTGTGAGAGGTATGTGATGACGGACGGTATCGTGGGCCGAGTATAACATGGGTGGTAGATTTAAGTGCTGACGGGTAGTTTATTCGTTCGAACAAGTTGTCTATCCTTTTACTTTTTGTTCATTTACTTTTTGTCTTTTATTTTCATTTCTTTTAATCTCAAACTCATTAACGGTAGAATTGTCGAACGACGAATCAATAACCAATCTCTGTGGACACGATAAGATATAACCTAACCGATATATATCACCGGTAAAATAATACCAACTCTTTGCTTGCGCTATACCGCTGCAACAAAATGGCGCCCGTTGGAGATTGGTTTTGTTTTACGTATTGCGATAATTGTTGTTTTTGAGTTTTGTAATTATTGTATATGTTGTATAGACTTTGTATATGAACTTGTATATGTTATATATATTATGTGTACTTTCCATACTTGTACATATTTGTGATTTTCTTAGTTTTCATGTGATGTTGTGAATGTCTCGTACTCATAACGTTTGTTGTGTGGTTGTTAGGACACTTTCTTTAGGTTTTGCGGTGTGGCAATACCATGGCATGACGAGAGGAGGTTACTAGTGCTCGCACAATAAAGGCGTCGAGCTTACGCGTAAAACAAGCATGTTTGTTTATGTTGTTTATGTGTGTGGTGACTTGTGTTTTGACAAGTTGAAATAGGACTTGCTCTTAATTTCAAATTTTCACTTTTCAACTTGTTAATTCCTTTTCACCAATTGTGTGTATTATTATTTGCTTTTGTTTTGTTATGTCAATTTGTTATTTTCCACAAGTTTGTAGTGTTTAGCTTGTGGAAGTGTATGTATTGTAAATATTGTTTAGATGTGTAAATGAGATTGTATAGGTGTGTAAGTGGAGCTTGCATAGCGATTTACTATTCTTTGTCATTTTACGCAGGCGGTGTGGCGCTGGCTCGCTATCGAGGGCCGGTGAATTCTTTAAAATTTCACTTGGTTTTCCTTTTTCCCTTTCACCAAGGCTTTTTGTATTGAATAAAATTAGTATTGTTTTTCTAATTCTTTTGTTGTTGTTTGGACTCAAATTTTGGTTCGGTAACTTGAAGGCTTTTGAGGTGATTTTCCGAGTTTGATCATTTCAATTTGCGGATGTATGGTAATGATAGTTTTCAAATTGGTACATGTCGGTACTCGTTTATCGCTTTCTATAGCATAACATGTTTATGAAATTTATCATTTGTATAATTACCATGTCATTCATTCTTTTGCATTACTTGCTCATGAATTGAATCACTTTAGTCCCTTTTACTCATAAATGTGAGGAAGCTTTCCATTGTTTACATATGAGTCCACATTCTTGTTTTAACTATATTTTATTATGCTTAATCTTTTATTTTGTGTTGATTGTATGATTGCAAGAAAATGATCAAGGCATTTTGTTGATTTTGAGCATAACTACCTTGGCCAAATATTCAATTCACCTTGTGAGTGTGTGAACTTTTGTTAGCCTTTGAACTTTTATCAATATCCATGTTTATTTGAACTTGATGCTTGTCTATGAGTGTCAATTCACTTTTTATGGATGTTGATTTCTTTGTTCTTGAACCCTCAACTATATGTTGTTGTATGGATTTTACCTTGCCTTAGAATGTAGGGAGTATTCACACATTAATGTTGGTTGAATTCAAGTTGGGAGAGAAATGTTTATATACTTATATTGTGGTTGGTATGAGGTTAAGAGAAAAGAAAAGAAAAGAAAAAAAGGTGAAAAGAAAGATTAGAAAAAGAAAGAAAAAAGAAAAGCTTTGAAAAATAAAAACAAAAGAGTAGGAATAATTTATGTTAATAAGTGAGGTGTGTTTGGTGTGAAATTTGTGATGAAGAATAAGTTTGATTGAAATTATATTGTTTGGAACTTTGTGAGTTGATCACTCCATAGGTTTAGGCAAGTTTTTGTTTCGATTAGCTTTAGGACTTATCACTTGTTTGTTAACCAAGCCACATTACAACCTTGAAAAGCCCTTGTGATTCTTGCATTTGTATTTTCAATACGTTTTGGATGAATGCATAATTTAGTCTATTGTTTGCAAGATTGTGGAGGAGTGTTTTTATCCCTCACCTTTGTGTGTTCTTCATCTAGCGATGAATTTTGCTAGGTGTGATTCATGATTGAGATTGTTTTGTTTTAGAATGTTTTGCATGATTTTTGTAATTAGGATTTATTTCGTTTATATGTTATTGTTGTAGTATAGTGGTAAGTTTGTATTTGTCGTGTACATTTTTCGTTGGAACCATACATTTGTTTTCCGTTTTAAAAACTTGTTGATTCGTGATTCTTTGATTATCATCTTTTGTTTCTTTAGGTTTACTTGACTTTGTTTGAGGACAAACAATGTGTCAAGTTGAGGATTGATAAGTGCCAAAATTTAGTTATTTTGTATATATGTTTTATGGCACTTATCGGTTCTTTTGTTGATATTCTTGAATAAATCCCGTTTTTGTATAAATGTGTACATAATAGAATAATTGAGTTTTTGTATAAATATTGTATCATTTGATAGTTTTCATCTCTTTTATAGGTATTCATTCATAATTGGAATTGAGTAATAAAGTTTCGAAGACACGGCTTCAAGCGTGTGATTGAGCAACTCATCAACGAATAAAGCTCAAAATCAAATAATAAAATCATCAATTTGATTGATATTTTGTCATGGTTAGATAGGAAATTTAATAAGCTTAGCGCTAAGCCAAAGGCGCAATTCGAGTTACGGTTCTCAAGATATGCAAAACAAGATCTTGATTTTTTGGAACATCAGGACCGCTTAGCTAAATACGCGCTTAGCGCCCTGATTTCAAAATTCTTTAAAGGGGCTAAAAACACATTTTAGGTTATGGGTTGGGTATTTTGAGTTCAACACCATCAACATCATTTTTTGTAGATTAGCTTAGAAAACAACATTAGAGCTTGCTCATTTGGATGATTGAAGTGGATTGCTCTTGATTGGCGACAACCAATGTAGATCTTGGTTTATCTCTTCTCTCTTTGTATTTCTCTTTTGTTGGGTTTGTATGTATTTCTACTCATAACTCCTGTATATTTATCGCCTTGGCTTGTATAAAGTTGCTTTACAAATTTGTGTTGGTGATTATCTTGGGTTTTACTCTATGTTAGGGATTTGAGCTTTACTAGAGATAGATTGCTTAGATTCTTACCTAGGATGATTATCTGTTAGTTTGAATACTAGAAATGGGTTTAGATCTAACATTCACTATAGAGTCTGAACTTAATCCTCTGCGTTGGTGAAGTATGCTAGAGATGGTTATGGAGTGTGGTTGACTTCTATGTTGTTGAGATAGGCCAAACATGGCTATTGAGATGATTTAGGAGGATTCTCAATTTGGGTTAGAAATAGCCAAGGTTGAGAGGTATGTGATGACGGACGAGTATCGTGGGCCGAGTATGAACATGGGTGGTAGATTTAAGTCGTGACGGGTAGTTTACATTCGTTCCGAACAAGTTGTCTATCCTTTTACTTTTTGTTCATTTACTTTTTGTCTTTTATTTTCATTTCTTTTAATCTCAAACTCATTAACGGTGGAATTGTCGAGCAGCGAATCAATAACCAATCTGTGGACACGATAGATATAACCTAACCGATATATATCACCGGTAAAATAAATACCAACTCTTTGCTTGCCGCTATACCGCTGCAACAAAATGGCCTTGATTCAGTTGGTTTTATTGTTTACGTATTGCGATAATTCGTTGTTTTGAGTTTTGTAATTATTGTATATGTTGTATAGACTTTGTATATGAACTTGTATATTGTTACATACATGTTATGTGTCTACTTTCCATACTTGTACATATTTGTGATTTTCTTAGTTTTCATGTGATGTTGTGATTGTCTCGTACTATAACGTTTGTTGTGTGGTTGTTAGGACACTTTCTTTAGGTTTTGTGATGTGGCAATACCATGGCATGTGAGAGAGGAGGTTACTAGTGCTCGCACAATAAAGGCGTCGAGCTTCTGACGTAAAACAAGCATGTTTGTTTATGTTGTTTATGTGTGTGGTGACTTGTGTTTGACAAGTTGAAATAGGACTTGCTCTTAATTTCAAATTTTCACTTTTCAACTTGTTAATTCCTTTTCACCAATTGTGTGTATTGTTATTTGCTTTTGTTTTGTTATGTCAATTTGTTATTTTCCACAAGTTTGTAGTGTTTTAGCTTGTGGAAGTGTGTATTGTAAATATTGTTTAGATGTGTAAATGATTGTATAGGTGTGTAAGTGGAGCTTGCATAGCGGTTACTTTTATTCTTTGTCATTTTTACAGAAGCTGTGTGGCAACTTCCTTTATCTTGAGGCAGGTGAATTCTTTTAAAATTTCACTTGGTTTTCCTTCCCACTTTCACCAAGGCTTTTATTGAATAAAATTATATTGTTTTTCTAATTCTTTTGTTGTTTGGACTCAAATTTTGGTTCGGTAACTTGAAGACTTTTGAGGTGATTTTCCGAGTTTGATCATTTCAACTTCGGATGTATGGTAATGATAGTTTTCAAAGTTGGTACATGTCGGTACTCGTTTATCGCTTTCTATAGCATAACATGTTTATAAATATCATTTTATTGTAATTACCATGTCATTCATTCTTTTGCATTACTTGCTCATGAATTGAATCACTTTAGTCCCATTTTACCATAAATGTGAGGAAGCTTTCCATTGTTTACATATGAGAGTCCACATTCTTGTTTTAACTATATTTTATTATGCTTAATCTTTATTTTGTGTTGATTGTATGATTGCAAGAAAATGATCAAGGCATTTTGTTGATTTTGAGCATAACTACCTTGGCCAAATATTCAATTCACCTTGTGAGTGTGTGAACTTTTGTTAGCCTTTGAACTTTTATCAATATCCATGTTTATTTGAACTTGATGCTTGTCTATGAGTGTCAATTCACTTTTTATGGATGTTGATTTCTTTGTTTCTTGAACCCTCGACTATATGTTGTTGTATGGATTTTACCTTGCCTTAGAAAGTAGGAGTATTCACACATTAATGTTGGTTGAATTCAAGTTGGAGAGAAATGTTTATATACTTATATTGTGGTTGGTATGAGGTTAGAGAAAGAAAAGAAAAGAAAAAAAAGTGAAAAAGAAAGATTAGAAAAAGAAAGAAAAAAAGAGAAAAGCTTTGAAAAAAAAAACAAAAAGAGTAGGAATAATGTTATGTTAATAAGTGAGGTGTGTTTGGTGTGAAATTTGTGATGAAGAATAAGTTTGATTGAAATTATATTGTTTGGAACTTTGTGAGTTGATCACTCCCTTAGGTTTAGGCAAGTTTTTGTTTGATTAGCTTTAGGACTTATCACTTGTTTGTTAACAAGCCACATTACAACCTTGAAAAGCCCTTGTGATTCTTGCATTTGTATTTTCAATACGTTTTGGATGAATATAATTTAGTCTATTGTTTGCAAGATTGTGGAGGAGTGTTTTATCCTCACCTTTGTGTGTTCTTCATCTAGCGATGAATTTTTGCTAGGTGTGATTCATGATTGAGATTGTTTTGTTTTAGAATGTTTTGCATGATTTTTGTACTGGATTTGTTTCGTTTATATGTTATTGTTGTAGTATAGTGGTAAGTTTGTATTTATCGTGTACATTTTTCGTTTGAACCATACATTTGTTTCCGTTTAAAAACTTGTTGATTCGTGATTCTTTGATTATCATCTTTTGTTTCTTTAGGTTTACTTGACTTTGTTTGAGGACAAACAATGTGTCAAGTTGAGGAGATTGATAAGTGCCAAAATTTATTTTGTATATGTTTTATGGCATATCGGTTCTTTTGTTGATATTCTTGAATAAATCCCTCGTTTTTTGTATAAATGTGTACATAATAGAATAATTGAGTTTTGTATAAATATTGTATCATTTGATAGTTTTCATCTCTTTTATAGGTATTCATTCATAATTGGAGCATTGAGTAATAAAGTTTAAAGACTGACTGGCAGCGATTTGAGCAACTCATCAACGAAAGCTCAAAATCAAATAATAAAAATCATCAATTTGATTGATATTTTGTCATGGTTAGATAGGAATTAATAAGCTTTCAGCGCAAACCGGGCGCAATTCGAGTTACGGTTCTCAAGATATGGCAAAACAAGATCTTTGATTTCTTTTGGAACATCAGATCGCGCTTAGCTAAATACGCTTAGCGCTACTTCAAATTCTTTAAAAGGGGCTAAAAACACATTTTTAGGTTATGGGTTGGTATTTTTGAGTCCAACACCATCAACATCATTTTTTGGTAGATTAGCAGAAAACAACATTAGAGCTTGCTCATGGATGATTGAGTGGATTGCTCTTCGATTGGCTTTGACAACCAAGTAGATGTTGGTTTATCTCTTCTCCTCTTTGTATTTCTCTTTTGTTGGGTTTGTATGTATTTCTAACTCTGTATATTTATCGCCTTTGGCTTGTATAAAGTTTGCACAAATTTGTGTTGGTGATTATCTTGGGTTTTTACTATGTTAGGGATTTGAGCTTTACTAGAGATAGATTGCTTAGATTCTTACCTAGGATGATTATCACATTAGTTTCGAATACTAGAAATGGGTTTAGATCTAACATTCACTATAGAGTATCTGAACTTAATGCCTCTGCGTTGGTGAAGTATGCTAGAGATGGTTATGGAGGTGGCTGATTGACTTCTATGTTGTTGAGATAGGCCAAACATGGCTATTGAGATGATTTAGGATTCTCAATTTGGGTTAGAAATAACCAAGGTTGTGAGAGGTATGTGATGACACGGACGATATCGTAGGCAGTATAACATGGGTGGTAGATTTAAGTCTGTGACGGGTAGTTTACATTCGTTCCGAACAAGTTGTCTATCCTTTTACTTTTGTTCATTTACTTTTTGTCTTTTATTTTCATTTCTTTTAATCTCAAACTCATTAACGGTGGAATTGTCGAGCAGCGAATCAATAACCAATCTCTGGACACGATAAGATATAACTAACGATATATCACCGTTAAAATAATACCAACTCTTTGCTTGCCGCTTCTCTGTGCAACAAAATGGCGCCGTTGCGGGGATTGGTTTATTGTTTACGTATTGCGATAATTACATTGTTTTGAGTTTTGTAATTATGTATATGTTGTATAGACTTTGTATGAACTTGTATATTGTTACTTATACATGTGTGTTTACTTTCCATACTTGTACATATTTGTGATTTTCTTTAGTTTTCATGTGATGTTGTGAATTGTCTCGTTTTCATAACGTTTGTTGTGTGGTTGTTAGGACACTTTCTTTAGGTTTGCTTGCGATGTGGCAATACCATGGCATGACGAGAGGAGGTTACTAGTGCTCGCACAATAAAGGCGTCGAGCTTCTGACGTAAAACAAGCATTGTTTATGTTGTTTATGTGTGTGGTGACTTGTGTTTTGACAAGTTGAAATAGGACTTGCTCTTAATTTCAAATTTTCACTTTTCAACTTGTAATTCCTTTTCACCAATTGTATTGGCTTTTGTTTTATGTCAATTGTTATTTTCCACAAGTTTGTAGTGTTTTAGCTTGTGGAAGTGTGTATGTATTATAAATATTGTTTAGATGTGTAAATGAGATTGTATAGGTGTGTAAGTGGAGCTTGCATAGCGATTGCACTATTCTTTGTCATTTTTTACGCAGGCGGTGTAGCGCTCTGCTATGCGAGGGCGGTGAATTCTTTAAATTTCACTTGGTTTTCCTTTTCCACTTTCACCAAGGCTTTTGTATTGAATAAAATTAGTGTTTTCTAATTCTTTTTGTTGTTTGGACTCAATTTTGGTTCGGTAACGAAGGCTTTTGAGGTGATTTTCCGAGTTTGATCATTTCAATTTGCGGATGTATGATAGTTTTTCAAAGTTGGTATGTCGGTACTCGTTTATCGCTTTCTATAGCATAACATGTTTATGAAATTTATCATTTGTATAATTACCATGTCATTCATTCTTTTTGCATTACTTGCTCATGAATTGAATCACTTTAGTCATTTTAACCATAAATGTGAGGAAGCTTTCCATTGTTTACATATGAGAGTCCACATTCTTGTTTTAACTAGATTTTATTATGCTTAATCTTTTATTTTGTGTTGATTGTATGATTGCAAGAAAATGATCAAGGCATTTTGTTGATTTTGAGCATAACTACCTTGGCCAAATATTCAATTCACCTTGTGAGTGTGAACCTTTGTTAGCCTTTGAACTTTTATCAATATCCATGTTTATTTGAACTTGATGCTTGTCTATGAGTGTCAATTCACTTTTTATGGATGTTGATTTCTTTGTTTCTTGAACCCTCAACTATATGTTGTTGTATGGATTTTACCTTGCCTTAGAAAGGGGAGTATTCACACATTAATGTTGGTTGAATTCAAGTTGGGGAGAGAAATGTTTATACTTATATTGTGGTTGGTATGAGGTTAAGAGAAAAGAAAGAAAAGAAAAAAAAATGTGAAAAGAAAGATTAGAAAAAGAAAGAAAAAAAGAGAAAAGCTTTGAAAAAGAAAAACAAAAGTAGGAATAATTTATGTTAATAAGTGAGGTGTGTTTGGTGTGAAATTTGTGATGAAGAATAAGTTTGATTGAAATTATATTGTTTGGAACTTTGTGAGTTGATCACTCCCTTAGGTTTAGGCAAGTTTTTGTTTCGATTAGCTTTAGGACTTATCACTTGTTTGTTAACCAAGCCATTACAACCTTGAAAAGCCCTTGTGATTCTTGCATTTGTATTTTCAATACGTTTTGGATGAATGCATAATTTAGTCTATTGTTTGCAAGATTGTGGAGGAGTGTTTTTATCCTCACCTTTGTGTGTTCTTCATCTACGATGAATTTTTGCTAGGTGTGATTCATGATTGAGCTTGTTTTGTTTTAGAATGTTTTGCATGATTTTTGTACTTAGGATTTGTTTCGTTTATATGTTATTGTTGTAGTATAGTGGTAAGTTTGTATTCGTCGTGTACGTTTTCGTTTGAACCATACATTTGTTTTCCGTTTTAAAAACTTGTTGATTCGTGATTCTTTGATTATCATCTTTTGTTTCTTTAGGTTTACTTGACTTTGTTTGAGGACAAACAATGTGTCAAGTTGGGGAGAGTTGATAAGTGCCAAAATTTAGTTATTTTGTATATGTTTATGGCACTTATCGGTTCTTTTGTTGATATTCTTGAATAAATCCCTCGTTTTTTTGTATAAATGTGTACATAATAGAATAATTGAGTTTTTGTATAAATATTGTATCATTTGATAGTTTTTCATCTCTTTTATAGGTATTCATTCATAATTGGAGCATTGAGTAATAAAGTGTCGAAGACACGGCTAAGCGCGATTTGAGCAACTCATCAACGAATAAAGCTCAAAATCAAATAATAAAATCATCAATTTGATTGATATTTTGTCATGGTTAGATAGGAAATTTAATAAGCTTTCAAAGCTTAAAAAATGGTCCAGAGTTACGGTTCTCAAGATATGGCAAAACAAGATCTTGATTTCTTTGGAACATCACAGGACCGCTTAAGCGCAAATACCGCTTAGCGCCCTGCGACTTCAGAATTCTTTAAAAGGGGCTAAAAACACATTTTTAGGTTATGGGTTGGGTATTTTGAGTTCCAACACCATCACATCTTTCTTTGTAGATTAGCTTGAAAACAACATTGGAGCTTGCTCATGGATGATCGAGGTGGATTGCTCTTCGATTGGCTTTGACAACCAGTGTAGATCTGTGGTTTATCTCTTCTCCTCTTTGTGTATTTCTCTTTTGTTGGGTTTGTATGTATTTCTACTCATAACTCCTGTATATTTATCCCTTTGGCTTGTATAAAGTTGCTTTACAAATTTGTGTTGGTGATTATCTTGGGTTTTTACTCTATGTTAGGGATTTGAGCTTTACTAGAGATAGATTGCTTAGATTCTTACCTAGGATGATTATCTATTAGTTTCTGAATACTAGAAATGGGTTTAGATCTAACATTCACTATAGAGTATCTGAACTTAATGCCTCTGTCGGTGAAGTATGCTGAGATGGTTATGGAGGTACGTGATTGACTTCTATGTTGTTGAGATAGGCCAAACATGGCTATTGAGATGATTTAGGAGGATTCTCAATTTGGGTTAGAAATAGCCAAGGTTGTGAGAGGTATGTGATGACAGGACGAGTATCGTGGGCGAGTATATGGGTGGTAGATTTAAGTCAGTGACGGGTAGTTTACATTCGTTCCGAACAAGTTGTCTATCCTTTTACTTTTGTTCATTTACTTTTGTCTTTTATTTTCATTTCTTTTAATCTCAAACTCATTAACGGTGGGAATTGTCGAACAACGAATCAATAACCAATCTCTGTGGACACGATAAAATATAACCTAACGTATATATCACCGGTAAAATAATACCAACTCTTTGCTTGCCGCTATACCGCTGCAACAAAATGGCGCCGTTCGGTTGGTTTTATTGTTTACGTATTGCGATAATTCATTGTTTTTGAGTTTTGTAATTATTGTATATGTTGTATAGACTTTGTATATGAACTTGTATATTATTACTTATACATGTTATGTGTCTACTTTCCATACTTGTACATATTTGTGATTTTCTTAGTTTTCATGTGATGTTGTTGTAATAGTCTCGTACTCATGCGTTTGTTGTGTGGTTGTTAGGACACTTTCTTTAGGTTTCTTGATTGTGGCAATACCATGGCATGTGAGAGGAGGTTACTAGTGCTCGCACAATAAAGGCGTCGAGCTTCTGACGTAAAAAACATGTTTGTTTATGTTGTTTATGTGTGTGGTGACTTGTGTTTTGACAAGTTGAAATAGGACTTGCTCTTAATTTCAAATTTTCACTTTTCAACTTGTTAATTCCTTTTCACCAATTGTGTGTATTGTTATTTGCTTTTTTTTTTGTTATGTCAATTTGTTATTTTCCACAAGTTTGTAGTGTTTTAGCTTGTGGAAGTATTATGTTTGTAAATATTGTTTAGATGTGTAAATGAGATTGTATAGGTGTGTAAGTGGAGCTTGCATGAGACACTTTGTTGTCATTTTACGCAGCTGGTGTGGCAGCGCTTGGCCTTTCTGCTATCTTGAGACGTTAATTCTTTAAAATTTCACTTGGTTTCCTTTCCCACTTTCACCAAGGCTTTTGTATTGAATAAAATTATTGTTTTTCTAATTCTTTTGTTGTTTGGACTCAAATTTTGGTTGGTAACTTGAAGACTTTTGAGGTGATTTTCCGAGTTTGATCATTTCAATTTCGGATGTATGGTAATGATAGTTTTCAAATTTGGTACATGTCGGTACTAGTTTATCGCTTTCTATAGCATAACATGTTTATGAAATTTATCATTTGTATAATTACCATGTCATTCATTCTTTTGCATTACTTGCTCATGAATTGAATCACTTTAGTCCCTTTTACCATAAATGTGAGGAAGCTTTCCATTGTTTATATGAGAGTCCATTCTTGTTTTAACTATATTTTTATTATGCTTAATCTTGTTTGTGTTGATTGTATGATTGCAAGAAAATGATCAAGGCATTTTGTTGATTTTGAGCATAACTACCTTGGCCAAATATTCAATTCACCTTGTGAGTGTGTGAACTTTTGTTAGCCCCTTTGAACTTTTATCAATATCCATGTTTATTTGAACTTGATGCTTGTCTATGAGTGTCAATTCACTTTTTATGGATGTTGATTTCTTTGTTCTTGACCCTCAATTATATGTTGTTGTATGGATTTTACCTTGCCTTAGAAGTAGGGAGTATTCACACATTAATGTTGGTTGAATTCAAGTTGGGGAGAGAAATGTTTATATACTTATATTGTGGTTGGTATGAGGTTAAGAGAAAAAAAAGAAAAGAAAAAAAAGGTGAAAAAGAAAGATTAGAAAAGAAGAAAAAAAAAGAAAAGCTTTGAAAAATAAAACAAAGAGTAGGAATAATTTATGTTAATAAGTGAGGTGTGTTTGGTGTGAAATTGGTGATGAAGAATAAGTTTGATTGAAATTATATTGTTTGGAACTTTGTGAGTTGATCACTCCCTTAGGTTTAGGCAAGTTTTTGTTTCGATTAGCTTTAGGACTTATCACTTGTTTGTTAACCAAGCCACATTACAACCTTGAAAAGCCCTTGTGATTCTTGCATTTGTATTTTCAATACGTTTTTGGATGAATGCATAATTTAGTCTATTGTTTGCAAGATTGTGGAGGAGTGTTTTATCCTCACCTTTGTGTTCTTCATCATGATGAATTTTTGCTAGGTGTGATTCATGATTGAGATTGTTTTGTTTTAGAATGTTTTGCATGATTTTTGTAATTAGGTTTATTCGTTTATATGTTATTGTTGTAGTATAGTGGTAAGTTTGTATTTGTCGTGTACATTTCGTTTGAACCATACATTTGTTTTCCGTTTTAAAAACTTGTTGATTCGTGATTCTTTGATTATCATCTTTTGTTTCTTTAGGTTTACTTGACTTTGTTTGAGGACAAACAATGTCAAGTTAAGGAGATTGATAAGTGCCAAAATTTAGTTATTTTGTATATATGTTTATGGCACTTATCGGTTCTTTCTTGATATTCTTGAATAAATCCTCGTTTTTTGTATAAATGTGTACATAATAGAATAATTGAGTTTTGTATAAATATTGTATCATTTGATAGTTTTTCATCTCTTTAGGTATTCATTCATAATTGGAGCATTGAGTAATAAAGTTTGAAGACACGGCTTCAAGCGATTTGAGCAACTCATCAACGAATAAGCTCAAAATCAAATAATAAAAATCATCAATTTGATTGATATTTTGTCATGGTTAGATAGGAAATTTAATAAGCTTTCCAACGCTTCAAACGAGAGCAATTCGAGTTACGGTTCTCAGATATGGCAAAAACAAGATCTTTGATTCTTTTGGAACATCACAGACCGCTTAAGCATAAATACTGCAACTTAGCGCGCCCTACGACTTAGAATTCTTTAAGGGCTAAAAACATTTTTAGGTTATGGGTTGGGTATTTTGGTACCAACACCATCAACATCATTCTTTGGTAGATTAGCTTAGTAAACAACATTAGACTTGCTTTGGATGATTGGAGGTGGTTGCTCTTGATTGGCTTTGACAACTAGTGTAGATCATGGTTTATCTCTTCTCCTCTTTGTGTATTTCTCTTTTTGTTGGGTTTATGTTTCTCCTAACTCCTGTATATTTATAAGCCTTTGGCTTGTATAAAGTTTGCTTTCTGGTTGTGTGGTTGATTATCTTGGGTTTTACTCTATGTTAGGGTTTGAGCTTTACTAGAGATAGATTGTTAGATTCTTACCTAGGATGTTATCATTGGTTTCGAATACTAGAAATGGGTTTAGATCTAACATTCACTATAGAGTATCGATCTTAATGCCTGCGTTGGTGAAGTATGCTAGAGATGGTTATGGAGGTGGCCTTGGTTGACTTCTGTTGTTGAGATAGGCCAAACATGGCTATTGAGATGATTTAGGAGGATTCTCAATTTGGGTTAGAAATAGCCAAGGTTGTGAGAGGTATGTGATGACACGGACGAGTATCGTGGGCCGAGTATAACAATTGGTAGATTTAAGTCATGACGGGTAGTTTAGATTCGTTCGACAAGTTGTCTATCTTCTTACTTTTGTTCATTTACTTTTTGTCTTTATTTTCATTTCTTTTAATCTCAAACTCATTAGCGGTAGAATTGTCGAGACAACGAATCAATAACCAATCTCTGTGGACACGATAAATATAACCTAACCGATATATATCACCGGTAAAATAAATACCAACTCTTTGCTTGCCTTCTCTGTACCAACAAAATGGCGCATTATTGAGGGATTGGTTTTATTGTTTGTATTACGATAATTATGTTGTTTTGAGTTTTGTAATTATTGTGTATATGTTGTATAGACTTTGTGTATAAACTTGTATATTATTACTTATACATGTTATGTGTTTACTTTCCATACTTGTACATATTTGTGATTTTCTTAGTTTTCATGTGATGTTGTAGATGCGTCTCATTACTCATAACGTTTGTTGTGTGGTTGTTTAGGACACTTTCTTTAGGTTTCGCGGTGTGGTAATACCATGGCATGACGAGAGGAGGTTACTAGTGCCGCACAATAAAAGGCGTCGAGCTTCTGACGTGAAACAATATGTTGTTTATGTTGTTTATGTGTTGGTGACTTGGGTTTTGACAAGTTGAAATAGGACTTGCTCTTAATTTCAAATTTCCTTTCAACATTAATTCCTTTTCTGAAATTGTATTTATTTGCTTTTGTTTTGTTATGTCAATTTGTTTATTTTCCACAGAAGTTTTGATGTTTAGCTTGTGGAGTGTGTATATTGTAAATATTGTTTGATGTGTTGTGAGTTGTATAGGTGTGTAAGTGGAGCTTGCGCCATGATTTACTTTTGTTATTTGTCATTTTCTGCAGGCGGGTGTATGTAATCTGATGAGCCCGACTTTGATGTTTTTTGTATCGCAAATGTTGCGGATAGCAAGTCGCCACGACTTTTCTTTATCCAATTAAGGAAGGTAAAAAGTACAGAAAAAAGACCTTCGTTAGATTAAAGTCAGGAGAATGGTTATGAAAAGGGAAGGTATTAGCACCCCTTTCCATCATGATTATCTCACAGACTCTTAGTTGCTCTCTAGATCACTTTTAAAAAATTGCTTTACGTGTGTTTGAAAAATGTTTGAAAAGTTTCGCTTTGACTTTGTAATGATTCATGTAGGAATGTATACAAAGTGTTAGAATGTTTCGTTTTGAAAAAGTTTGAACTTTGACAAAAGTGTGTGTGGTGTGAAAAGCATTTTGAAGAGCAAGCAACTAAAAGTCTTATTACCCACTCGAATTGGTGGTTTTCGTGTTATTTACGTTCCTAGAATAGCGCTATCCGTACCATTAGTTGGTAGTAACCCATTCGTTGGATGTAGAAGGACATTGAAGGGACATCGGATGGTCATAGAAGCAACTTGTAGGAAGTATCTAGCACATTGAGAAGGGACTATCATCATTTTTCGTGGGCAACAATCGGGGTCAAGATCATGTATTCGTATGCGACATCGTGGGCTATGATCTTTGTATCGAAGGGACTATGATGATTTGTTTTGAAGGCAGCGGTGCTAGAATACCTCGTTCGGGACATGACCATTTGATTGAAGAGCGAGAATTACCAGGGGTGCATGTGTGAAAAGATGGTGTTGAATTCAGATATGTTATCTTGAAAATTAGTGAGCTATGTTGATTATTATCTTGCCATACGCGCCTAGTTACTAGCGATTTATAGGGTGCGAAATTAAAATCACGGAAATGTAAAGTGCGGAAAGGTAAATGTCCTACGCTATTACATGGCTTTAGGCGAGATACATAATTTAAACTTCGGAAAATAAAATCCTAATTTAAACTATTACATCCCATAGCAGTTACATTATTTGAAAAAAGTAAAGCGATAAAGAAAATTGTAAAGATAAGCGGATCAACTGTGAAAAAGAATAAGAAATTGGAAATCTGAGATGATCGAAATAAGAGGAAAATGTTAGTAAAATACAAATTTTTATATGAGAAAAGATATGACATCTTTGAAATAGTATAATATATTAAAATATTTTTTGTGATTTTTAGATGCAATTTAGTAATTAAAATGTAATTAAAAGCTAATTAAATGATAAATTAACAATTAAATTAAATATGCATGCAAAATAATATTTTTTAATTTTATAAATTAAATAAGGTTTTGAAAATAATGTAAAGAAAAATAATTTTGGTGATTTTTAATGCGAAATAAAAATGTGAAATTAATTAAAATAACATGTAAATATTAAATATGAAAATATGGAAAGTAGTTGGAAAATATGAAAGTTTGTAAAGGAAAACAAATCGGTCTGGCATGGTTCGAGCGGGGACCTGGAGGGTATCTTTGCAAACCAGCATACCACTACACCCGCGATTACTTTGTGTTTGGTTTGAAATCAACGTTTATAAGCGTCTGTGTCACAGATTTGATTCAAACCCGATTGACCGTGTGGACCCGGTCAACTTATGAATGGGCGAATCGAGGGCGCCATCGTGCCCACGCCATCCCTCGCGGTCTAATAAGTCAGCAGCCTTTGGAGCCCTAACTCGGTGGTCTTCTCCGGCAACACAGTAAAACTAAGCCAAACCGTGGAATAGCAGAAGGGGACCCTACCCCTAAATCGACCATCCACGAATCCATTGGTGGCATCGAGTTTTGGTAAGTGCAATGTGAGCCGGTTGATTCAGCTTGATCCTTGAACCCTAACAATGGCAGGAGTTCAGACGTTCAAGCTTGTGTAATGCTTCTAATGTGACCTAATATGCATCCTGAGTTCAAACAAACACACGAAAACATTAATAATGCATGGTTAATAAAATTCGAATTTCAAGAAATACCAAATCGAGCGAAGCTCTTAGGCACGATAGAGCGAGTTAAAAGATGCAGTATGGATTGGTTTCAATTCTTTGGAACCTCAGGAAGGTATTTAAGTGCTTAGAACTCGCGAAACCGGCTGGATTTTGAAATTCAATTTCTCAAGTTCTTGGAAAAATTGACAAAATAGGGTTAGTGCTTGGGCTAGGGTTTGATGTCTGTGCTTGCAATCTTTGAGTATTTATAGAGAAAGTTTGGATGGCAAAAGGTGAAAAGATTGATCCATCAATGTGCAAATATTTTTTCCATTAAAAACAAATCAAATCTTGGAAAAATTTGATTTTCCTCATGAATCTGAGCTAACTTACAATTTGGTATGAATTATGGGCTATCTTGGACTTCAAGGAAGATATAAATCAATCCCTTTTGGAAATTATATTATTTCATATTTTATATAATTTAATTTTGAATTAAATGTTATAAAATTCAAAAATAAATTAATAAAATAGAAAATTGCCATGGCAAGCATTTATGGGTCAAGAATAATGTCATGAATAAGTTTGGATCAAAGATTTTTAGGCCCGTTTGGAAAATTTGCATTTTGACAAAATGTCCTTTTGTGCAATTGTCCAAATTGCCCAACTTGTGAATAGTGTCTTGCTCAATTTTCCACATTTTTGAGTGTTCTTGGACTTTTAGGCTCTAAGAGTCCTCTAACCAACCCTTTTGTCTCATCTCAATTGAAGTTTCCATGCTCAATATATCTTCAAAACAAAAAGTTGACTTTTGTTGACTTTGAAATGACTTGTAATGTTTTGAGCCATACCTCTCAAATGAAGCATTTTTGGACATTCTTGTGAGACATGAAGTTGTAAGAATTGAATTTCCTTCAAAACAAGAGGTGGTGGAAAAATTTCTAGAAAGTATGAGAAAGTTATGATCGGTCAAAGTTGATTGACTTTTCATCGAAACCCTAATTTAGAAAGTTTGACTTTTGAGCAAATCTTGAGTTTTCTTGATGAATCATGATCAACCCTTGATCAAATGATGAATGTAACTTCAAAATGAGGATGTTGACCAAAATTATGAAGTTTGTTGTATGTTGACCACGATTGACTTTTGTCCATCTGAGCGATTTTCAACCATCGAGCAATTATGCGAAACTTGACTTGTAAGGCTTGAAACTTGACATGGAGAATCTTTGAAGCATATGAGGAGGCATGAAGACCATTGGAGATGTTGGAAGTCCATCTTGATCTGAGAATACCAAACCCTAGTTTGGGTTGATTGTCTAGGAGAGAGTTTATCGTCGACTCTTGAGGAATCCTTGAGTATGGATGTATGAAATATCTTGAGAATATGGAGGCAAATTTTGGGTATGACAGCTGCCCTGTTCAATCTTCTTGTCTGGAAGGTTAGATTGACGCCTGTCTTTCGTGACACGGAGGTAGAAGATGATTGAACACTTTCAATACCGAAAATTTGCACTGTTGTTGGATGATCTTGGGAATGGGCTTATAGATGCCATTTGGAGAAGTTGGAGATTTATTTGGGAATAGTCGTACGCTAGACTCGAAGGTTGCTGACAATGATGGGCTTAGATGCCATCTGGAAGGTTGATCTTTGGAGTGAGCCGTGCGAGGGCTTCGTAGTCATTTGGAAATATGGGATGGGCTTAAGATGCCATCAGGAAAATCGTCACGTTAGACTTAATGCTCATCTTTGAATGAAGTTATTGGTTTGTATTGGTTTTTAACCAAATATGCAGCATTCGAAGGTGGAGAAATGTTGACAAGTAGTCGGAGATGGGCTTAAGATGCCATCAAGGCAAGCGAGTCGTCCCATTAGACTACTGTAGTTCTTTGATAATAAGAGCAGTCGAGAATAAATCTTCGTCTTTGATTACTCACGAGAATAGTAGTTGGCAAGAATGTGGATAGCTTCCTGTATGGTGTTGATCCATGCGGTTATCGGAGGATAACCGTGATCGTTCAGATAGGTTTCCGTCGGCGGGTATTAATCCACGGATGTTGTCCGAGGAGGACAGTGCGGTCGTTCGAGATAGTTTTCCGGTCGTTCGGGGCTTAATCACGGACTGCTTGTCGGAGGACAACTAAGGATGTCTTTCAGATAGTTTTCCGTCGATTGGGGCTTAATCTGGACACCTTGCGTCGAGTGATTTCCTGTTTTGGAGAAAACAAGAGAAACTTTGATAGAATATTTGTTAGTCTTATGCAAGTATGATGCATGACTGGTATTATGAATGACATATGCATGAATTATGACTTTATGAGTAATGTATGAATGATAGATGTATTATTTCAAAACATATCCATCTTGAAGATGCGGATGTTACGCTTGAGAGATTTGATCTACTTGAGGATGAAACCATGGAGATCTTGAATAAGAATAAGAATAGGTGACTTTGATTCCTCCGATGCACTATCGACCAAGTCTTGGGCCAGATATTGTTGGGAATAATGATGAAGATGTTGTTGGGATCTGTATAGACCTACGGGGATGGTGGGGAGTTGGAAAATCACTCCGTTGGGATCTTGAAATGAGACTTCTTTGAGAGAAATTTCAAATATGGGGATGATGGCACCGAGGCCCTCGGTGGAAAGTGGGAAATGTAGTTTTCCTCCGATACTGCTCTGAACAAGTCTCGGGGCCTAGCTACCATTAAGGAGGTAGATTGAGAGGCTCGTCGTTGGAGGTCTCGCATAAACTTCTTTGTGGAAGTGCGGAGAAATCGTTGGGGTCTTGTATGAACCTTGTTGGAAAGAATTAGAAGAGCTCTTGGGGAGAGGTGTGGGTTTCCTCAGATGCACTGCTCGTGGGATTCGGTCACGGACACTGTGGGAGAAAGGGGTGTTGGGAGATATTACGCGATGATAGATACCTCGGTGGGGGTTCACGTTGAGGGAATGTTTTTAGTGAAACTACGATATGGTTTATACTCTGCGGGGAACATGTTGGTGACTTTCGTCGTCATCTCAATTCCTGAGACTTGTAGTAATTACTGTATATACTTCATATGTTTGTGATTAGATTCTTATTGTCAATCGTATAATCATTCAAAACAAGCGTTGGACTTATTGCAAACGACAACAGTGAAATTGTAAAAGAAGTCTGCATTTATTTGGAAGGTGGCGTATGGCCAAGTAGTTTATACACAAGAAAGTAAAAAGCTATCTGGAAACAATCTCGTTAAGTTCAACTATGCTAGTACTCATATATTTCAACTATCTCATCTCCTTCTTTGTCGGTAGAAAGTGAGTGAATTGATCTTAAGCCATTTGAATCTTGAATCTTGATAGTAGTGGAATAGGTGATCTGGAGAGACATAGTCGTCGCTTAAATCCTAACTTTTCCTAGACCGCCCTTTCGGGTTTCGGTCTACCGGGATACCCTTTTTGCCCAAGCCGCCTTTTGAGTTTTCGACTTGCGGTGTACATGTTTGTATATATCCTTAACTTTTGCCCGAACCCTTTTGGTTACATGATGCCTTATTTTTGCCTAGGTCGATCGACCTAGCGGGTCTCTTTATGCGTAGTATTTTTGACTATGTCTGCGTTCACGGTGTGGGAAGTCTTCACCATCCATGGTGCTAAGTATCATAGCTCCACTTAGGAAAATCTTGTCTTGACTACAAATGGTCCCTCGTGGGTGGGAGTCCATTTGCCCTGAGATCACCTTGTGGAAGAATGATGCGCTTGACTACTAGATCACCGACTTGGTAGACTCGGTGCTTGACCTTCTTGTTAAATGCTCGATCATTCGTTTCGATAGATCATCCATGGCGGATGGATGCGAGTCGTTTCTCATCAATCAAGTTAATCGGTCAAGCGATGCGGATCAATCGTCTTCACCTAACTGCGTCTGGAGGACTACGGTTGAGGGTATCGAACCTCGATGGTGGGACGGCTTCCATACCGTATACGAGAGAGAGGGTTGCTTGTTGATGTTCTTCTTGTGGTCGATAACCATGAAGGCAAATGGTAACATCTCATGCCAATCTTTGTAAGTCCTTGTCATCTTACGTATAATCTTCTTAATGTTCTTGTTGGCGGCTTCCATGCGCCATTCATCTTAGGCCGATATGGAAAAGGTGTGATGCTTGATCTTGAGCTGCGTGCGAGTTCGGTGATCATCTTGTTGTTGAGATTAGAGCCATTATCTGTGATAATCCTTTGAGTGCCATATCGACCAGATAAGATTATGTTGATGAATCGAGCCCACCATTCTTGTGAGGAGGCATACGAGGCATACCCACTTGGTAAATAGTCAATTGCCACAAGGATGAAAGCGATGTCCATTGGGCGTGGGCTTGATTTCTCCGATCATGTCAATGCCCCATTGCAAAGGCCAAGGAGCTGTTAGAACATTCGATCTCTTGAGTACATGCACTTTGTGCATCGTCGGCATTTGTGACAAGATCGGCGTAAGCGGTGACAATCGACTTCCATGGTGGACCAATAGTAACTTTGTTCTCAAAATCTTCTTATGGTGTCCCTTGGGTGAGTACCATCGCCGTGTAACTCTTCCATGATACGTATTCTTTGTTTCGATCTACACAGCGGAGTAAGCGTCATGGTTGCGCTTGTATAAGATGTCGTTCTTTGAGGAAGAATTTGGATGCAAATCTTCTCAAGAACTTCTTATCATTGTGGATGCCCTGCGGGATATTCTGAGTCTCAAGATACCTCTTCACGTCGTAGTACCAAGGTTTCTCTTACGTATCAAGCTCATAACAATATCTTTGGTTCGTCAAACTTCTCAATGATGATGCGGGGAGCCTCGTTGTATCTAACCTTGAACATAGGCGACATAGTAGCCAATGCATCCATGGCGATTTTCTTCTCGTGGAATGTGATCAAAGTAATCTCTTGAGTAGGGGATCAAACTCAGAACATGCTCTCGATATGGAATGAGATTCGGATGCTTAATATCACTAAGCCCTTAATCGATTGATCACTAAGCGAGTCTCCATACACTTGTAGAACTTGATTCTTAAGTCAATATGACTTTAATACCCATGATGCTGCGCTTCGTATTCGGCCATGTTGTTACATTGCTGAAATAATCTGGCGGTGAAAGGCGTGTCCGCTATGAGGATGTAATGATGGCGCCAATGCCATTGCCAAGTCGTTTGAGGCTCCATCAAGACCATGGTCCATCGGGATCCTTGTTCGGTCCTTAATGCGGGCTGGTTCTTATGTCGATAACTAGTAAAACATCTTATGGAAATTCGAGCTCATAGGCGATAGTCATCTACAGTAGAGCCAAATGATCGGCTACTACACTTCCTTTGATCGCTTTAGAAGTGTCTTTGGATGTCATATTCGGTCAAGATCATTTGCCATCTTGCTATTCTTGGGAGGCTGGTTTCTCAAAGATGTATTTTATCCATCTTGAAATCAACAAGGTAGTGTGAGTCAACATCTTGTCTTAGTCGTGACAGCCCAAGCCAAGCGCGCAAGTTTTCTCAAGGTGAGTATCTTGTTTCACGATCGGTAAACTTTTGCTAAGGTAGTATATTGCATGCTCTTTTCGACGGACTCGTGTTGCCCCAACACACCCATTGAGTTCTCTAACAACATCAAGTACATGATAAGTCTTCCTTGGTGAGTGCATCGGGATAGGAGGATTCAGTAGGTACTCCTTGATTTTGTCAAAGCGATCGGCAATCGTCATTCCATTCCTACTGATCTTTCTTTAGTAACTTGAAGATTGGCTCACAAGTAGCGATTAGTGTGCAATGAATACGGCAATATAGTTCAATCGGCCCGAAACCTCGACTTCCTTCTCGGTGCGGGAGCTGGCATCTCTTGAATAGCTTTAACCTTGGCGGGTCAACTTCAATACCTTTTAATGACAACAAACCTAGGAGTTTTAGGATCGACTCAAAAGTGCACTTGTTAGGATTAAGTCTCAACTTGTACTTCTTCAATCATCAAACAACACGCAAATGATCAGATGTTCTTCTTGATGCGTGATCGAGCTATCATGTCGTCGGCGTAGACCTCTATCTCGTGATGAATCATGTCATGAAATAATGTCACCATAACGCGGCGATAAGTGGCGCTGCGTTCTTGATCGAGCGGCATAACCTTGTGCGAAAAGTGCTTGTGTAACAAAAGTAGTCTTCTCCATGTCTTGGAGCCATTTGATCGATTATGGAGAAACCATCCATGAAGGAAAACCTTATCTTGGCGGTGTTGTCAACGAACATCAATATGAGGAAGTGGAAAATCGTCTTTCGGACTTGCTTTGTTGATCTATAATCCACACATTCGTACTTTGCCATCCTTCTTAAGTACAGGTACCACATTTGCATTGTGGATAAGAAGTAACAACTAGGAAACCGGCATTGAAGCTTCATAACCCGGCTTTGATTTTCTCGACATCTCGGGACGCATCTGCGGCGAACATACATTTCATTTGGAGAAAACCTTCTTTGTTGGCAATCGATTGTACCACAATATCAATGTCTAAACCGGGCATGTCTTCATGACCAAGCAAAACCTCAATATAGTCTCGTAGCATCTGAACCAACCTTTCTTTTAACATTCTCAAGACCGCTCCTATCTTGATCTCTTTTACATCTTCATTAGTACCCAAATTCACAACCTCAGACTTGCTCTTCGTGTGGCTGTATAACTCGCTCTTCTTCTTGTGCTTGATCGGCAAGTTCTCCTGCACTTCACAATCTTCCTCACTTTCGTCTTGGCTTGGTAGATCGGATTATCGAAGTCATATTTAGCAATAGCATAGCATTATCGCGAGATTCGGAGTGATTATGCGGTGTATCACGTGGGTGTGTGTAAGAAACACATAGCTTTTGAAGGGGTGATAAAGTAAAGAAAGAAAACAAACAATTGAATGCAAAGTCCAATTTATTGAAAATCATAGCGACCGAATAATAACCCTCATAAGCGAGCCATGATGCCGGGCAAGGCACTAGGCTTTCAGTTTATTGTTCAAAACATAAAGAAATACGAAAAGCAAAACAAAACAAGAGCAATTACTCACGACTAAAGGAGATTGGTATAGCGTCTTGATCTTCCAATTCTTGAGCCCTTTGTCACGGAGTTGGGAAGATCCACTTGCGATGTCGAAGTCGTTGTCGTCGTCTTCATAGCATGGATTCCACTCTGGGCGTCACGGAAGGAAGTTGGCGAACGCTCGCGGCGTATCATCTTGACCCTTGATGGTGAAGCCTAAACCAGTCTTGTCGGATTTGAAAGGAAGATCGGGGGCTGACCCCAAATAGCCTACCTCCTTCTTCAGCTTGAGGCATCCTTGAGAGAGGCCATCCTAGGCGGAACTTGTGTAACCGGGAGTGGCGGGAGAGTCAGCAGGCATGACTCGGGTTGTTTCAAAGCTTGAGGGGAGTCTCAAAATTCACCTTCCATCTCGAGATATCGGAATGATTGTAGATGGTGACCATATATTCTTCTTCACCACATCTTTAACAACCTTCCCTTTCATTGGTACTTGACACGATGCAAGGTAGAGTATGGCCCTTTGCCCATGTATCAAGAGGCGTCCAAGTAGGCAAAAGTAAATGGACGGATGTCCATGACAAAGAAAGTAGAGTCAAAAGTGCGGGAACCGACTTTTGACAGTGAGCTCTCAATCTTGTTGCTTAGAACCATCAAAAGCTCTCACAATAATGTCATTGGGTCTCGGAACCAACCCTTGACATCAAGTCGATCAAAAGCATCTTGGAAGGATATTCGAGGCAGAAGCGGTATCCACCAAACACATGAGACAGTGGTGCCCTTGCATTCAACAGAGATGTGCAAGGCTTTGTTGTGTTTCCTTCCGGCAGGAGTCAAATCAGCATCAGAGAAGCCTAGGCCGTTGTTGGCAGCCAGGCTAGCAATACAAACTTCAAATTGATCGGTAGTAGTGTCTTGCGGTACATGAGCATTCTTCAGAAACTTCACCAAGGCATTAGCATGAGCCTCAGAGCACAAGAGCCGAGCAAGCATGGAGATCTTGGAGATGCATCTATTTCCACAACATTGTAGTCACTTTTCTTGATAATCTTGAATTTCCTCCATTTCTTGTTTGGAGGTGTCTTGATAACTTCCTTTGGTACTTACGGTTGAGCGGGATGAGTCCTTTGGTTCTTTCCCTCTAGCAGGAATGGGTTGAATAGGCTGGAATCGGTGAGTGCGATGTCTTTTGGAGAGAGATATGCGGAGAATACCTTCGGTTCTGGTCACCTTACTTGATCCGTTGATGTTGTCAATGTCGGGAATGGTAGCTTCAACATGGGATCTTCAATGGTCGAGAGGGTCTTGCTTGACGCCATGATAGTAAACAAGGGATAGCTTTGTCGGAGGAATATGGGCGGTCTTGGAGAAGTAATGATGAGAGGTGCCACTCTAGGCCGCGGGATCGATGGAAATCCTTATTGTGTTAACATCGGCATAGTCTTACGGAAATCGTCACCCCATCCGGTCGCCTTAACATCTTCAATAGGAATCTTGTAGCTCTCGGGGCGATGTACTTCACCATGTAATCATACTTTCCACTTGGCTGCCCAAGGTATCCCACACAGGTGGTGTAGTTTCATTCATTGTCGATCTTAACTTAGACATTTCTTCACCGAACACGCACGGTGGTTTGGAAATAGTATCTCACGGTTATCCATCATGCCTTGAACACGTCTTCTCGACCAAGCATGACCATCGGTGCGGATGGGCTGCAGACAATTCTGGGGCATCTGGGTTGACACGACTTGCGCAAATTCTTCTTAACAATCATCGGAGGAATGGTCAAGTCATCTATGTTGAAAACATAAGTATCTTCACCAGCATTGGAACTCTTGTCATGGTTAGGCATAGGGCGTTGATCACATTGGTCTCGGTAGGAGGATCAAACTCAATGCTGCTTAGCTTGATCATATCTTGAATCTTGTTCTTGAGCCCAACAATCATCGATTACTATGTCACAGGCTATTGGAATGGTAAGCACACTTAGCATTAGGATTGTATCTCGGAGGGAAGTGTTGACATTACGAGGAGGATCCCTCGGTGTCGACTACTGCTTTCAACATGTGTTGCAAGGCTTGCGACAATGGCATGTTGATCTTAGTAAAGCTGTCTTCGTGGCGTTGCAGCTACAGCGCGTTGTCTGGCGAGGTTGTCTTGATGTAGGATTGGAGATCACAGCGCCCCCACAGTTAGGCGCGGTCGGTCTTGGCTCGGCTTTTCGACCATACAGACATTGGCTCTTTCTTACCACCAAAAGATCTCTTGCGACATTTGAAGATGACTCTACGAATCTTTCCACTCTTGATACCGGCTTCAATCGCTCGCTGTCAATATCAGCTCGGTGAATCCGGTGAAGAGTTTCAATCGGATGATTGAAGAATGGCCTGTCGGTGTTCCCAACATATCAACCAACTCCTATTGGACAAGGGTGGTTGAACTACGCACTAGATCTCTCATTTACGAGCATACTCCTTGAACTTCTCATCACGACCCATAGACATGCTTTGTAGTTGCATGCGGTGGGTGTCAATTCACATTATACTCATCTACCTATAGAAAGCATCGGCTAAGTCACTCCAAGAGCGGATCGGTCATTCTCTGGTGATAATACCACTCAAGCGGAGTTCGGACAAACTCTCTTGAAAATAATGCATCCACAACTTTACATCATCGGTGTGGGGTTGATCTTGAACATAGGACTTCAAATGCGACTTAGGGCAAGACATGCCATCATACTTGGCAAAGTAGGAACTTTGAACTTGGGAGGAATCACAACACCGGGGAACAAGACTCGGATCATCAAAATTCAGCCAGACATCTTGAGTTTTCCACGGCATTGAGCGGTCTTGAAGTTGCTTGTACTTGTCATCTTCATCAGTCTTGGCTATATCATAGCGATCCTCTTTCTCTTTCTTGGGCTCAGCTGGTCATCTTCTGTCTTGGTACTCCCTCTTTCTTGACACTTCTTTGAGAATTCTATCCGACTAACCCTTTTAGGACCACCTTTGTAGCGTCTACCCATGTTGAAGACCAATGACCTTCTTCTTTACTGTGATGAGCTTCTTCAGATCTTCTTGGCCTTGGACCAGCTGGTGAACATCTCTTGAGGCCGGCATTACGAGCTTGGAGATCTTTGGAGTCTGTTCGAGAGCCATTTTGCTAAAATAAATAGCGAGAAATGAGAAAACCAATCTTCAATGTACATGATGCAATGTTATGCTATGATATGCAATGTTTATCACGAATGCAATGCAATGTTTTCAAGGACCTTAGAGATTTAAATTTGTTAAACAAGCAATGAACAAACATTTATTAGTTCTTTTTATTCTTTTTCTTTCTTTTCTTTTAAGTACAAGAGATAGTTCAAAAAATAAAACAAAAGCAAAATCCTAAAGCTCTAAGTCTCCCATGGTAGCTTCCTCTTGGTGCCGAGGTAGGCGTTGATGTTTCGCTCCTCGTAAGTAGCTTGGTCAACTCTAGCACTTTCTTCTCTTGCATAAGCTGAGCTTCAATGTATCCTTTCTTCTTTAAGTTGAATCGGGATCTCTTCAAGTCTTCAAAATCGGTAGGCATGTCGGGATGAATAGTATAGGATCGTCACCTATAACAACAGTTCCATAATTCTTGGTAAAAGCAGTGAATGGCATCATGAGGTTTTGAGCTCGAGCTCGCACCCATTTGAGGTAGGTTCCCAAGGAATGGAGTTTGGTGCCCCAAAGTCTTGGTATCGGTCTTCTTTACCATGCCCCAGTGTATGAACCTTAAATCGGTAATGCGGAGATCGTGATTGTAGTCGAACACAATATCTTGGAGAAGCATATCATGAGGACCATCTCTTGAGCAAAACCAAGCGGCGTAGAGCTAGAAGGGTTGTAAGTAATACCTCCCTTATACAAGAGTGGTACATTAGGAATTCTCCACAGCGCTCGATGAATGAAATCCTTTTGAGAGAAAAGACTCCAGGATATCGAATGAGAGAGTGACATTAGCCTTTGAGACCATCTCAACCTTTGTTCATTCTTCAAGGCTGATGGAGGAAGTGCGAAATAAACCACTTGAAAATAGCGGTATACAACACATGAGAGTTCCTTGTCTCTTGATGAATGCAGTGTGGAGAATGTAGGATGTCTCCAAGTAAAGTAGGCCTTGGATTGCGGGTAGGAACAACTTGATGGTTGACATCTATGAATTGATCCGAGTTAGGAATAGAACCAAACCATAAATTAGCAAGGCCAAGATGTCTTCAAATGCATGAAACTCATAACTTTGAGGAATTCTCGGGCTTTCTTAATTGGAACTTAAGTAAACCCTTAACTCCTTTGGTTTCCCAATTGGCTTCAATGTCAAAGCGCTTAAGATGTAAGCGGATGCAATGTCTTCGTACCTAGAACTTTTCTAAACGGTGAATGGCATTTGATCAAGAATAGGTATCCCAGTAGCTTAGAAACTCTTCAAGGTAGGAACCAATGATAATCGGAAATGTAAAGCAATGGTGTTTGGATCAAAGAGCGGAATAGGACATGCATCATATCTTCTTCAAAACGGAGATAACCAAGTCAAGTAGATAACCATGTCTTTTGATGGGCATGATCGGGAATTTCGAAACCAATTCTTTGAGTTGAGAAGGTATACCATGAAGTTGATTCGGATAGTCTTTCTAGAAGCCATAATCCCTACAAAGCAAGCAAAGATAAATCCCTAGGTCCTTGAAATAGTTAGAAATGATATGCAATGCAAATGATGTGTCATGATGTCATGTTTAGCACACAAACAATTCACACAATGAGCCTAGGTTTAAGGCTTGCATGAGGTATAGGTGATTACCCACCAAAGTTTGAGTTGGTTCATCTGTCCTATAATAGTAACGGGTTCTAGGAATCTCATATCATTGATCTTTCGTGGCGTTTATTTCAATCGACTACCAAGTGGTCGATCGAAAATATCCCAAAGTCGATCTTAATGGCGTAGCATCAGTATCAACCAACCCGGTCTACACCAAAGCCGGCCATCTCACTACCTTAATGGCCAAGATGGGTCAATTAAGGTTCTAAAAGTTTAGTTAGCGCTTGATGACACCGCGAAGCCAAATACTATCCTCAACTTGGAAATGAAAGTATCGGGACATCAAAGTGTCACTTAACGTAGCCATCATGTTGACCGTTTGGTATCGTCTAGCAGTCGCGATGATTCTACTTACCTAAAAGGAAACCGGATCGGGTGTAGGATCCCCAACAATATAATACCAAGCAACCCTAAAGATAAAAACAAGTCAAGCGAAGCGGTAAAGTTATCTAGAAATCCTAAGGCAATTCTCTCTTTGGTGGATCCCAGTAGTCATGATTACATGTCTGATGATGACTTTGATGTTTTATGTATCAAATGTGCGGATAGCAAGTCTACCGACTTTTTTTTTATCAATTAAGGAAGGTAAAATGCGAGAAAAAGACCGTTAGATTGATGTAGGAGAATGGTTATGAAAAGGAAGGTATGCACCCCTTTCCATCCGTAGTTATCTCACGACTCTTAGTTGCTCTAGATCACTTTTAAAATTTGCTACGTGTGTTTGACAAAAATGTTTTGAAAAGGCATTCGCTTTGACTTTGTAATGATTCATGTAGGAATGTATACAAAGTGTTAGGAAATGTTTCGTTTTGAAAAGAGTTTGAACTTTGACAAAAGTGTGTGGTGTGAAAAGCATTTTGATGAGCAAGCAACTAAAAGTCTTATTACCCTTTCGAATTGGTCGTTTTAGTGTTTATTTCGTTCCTTTAGATAGGCTTATCCATACCATTAGTTGGTAGGTAACATTCGTTGGATGTAGCGGGACATTCGAAGGGACATCGGATGGTCATAGAAGGCAACTTGTAGGAAGTATCCTAGCATTCGAAGGACTATCATCATTTTCGTGAGGCGACAATCGGGTCAAGATCATGTATTCGTAGGCGACATCGTGGGTCTATGATCTTTGTATCGAAGGGACTATGATGATTTGTTTTGAAGGCAGCGGTGCTAGAATACCTCTACGTTCGAGGACTTGACCATTTGAATTCGTAAGGCAGCGAGAGAATTACCTAAGGGTGCATGTGTGAAAGATGTGTTGATTGGATATGTTATCTTGAAAATTAGTGAGCTATGTTCATTATTATCTTGCCATACACGCCTAGTTACTAGCGTTTATAGGGTGCGGAAATTAAAATCACGGAATGTAAAGTGCGGAAGGTAAATGTCTCGCTATTACATGGCTTTAGGGCGGATACATAATTTAAACTTCGGAAAAAAATCCTAATTTAAACTATTACATCCCATGAGATTACATTATTGGAAAAAATAAAGCGATAAAGAAAATTATGCAGATCGGATCAACGTGAAGAATAAGAAAATCGGAAATATAGATGAATCGAAATAAGAGAAAAATGTTAGTAAAAATGCAAATTTTTATATGAAAAATATGACATCTGGAAATAATATAATATGCTAAAATAATTTTTGGGATTTTTAGATGCAATTTAATAATTAAAAATAATTAAAAGTGATTAAATGATAAATTAACAATAAAATTAAATATGCATGCAAAATAATATTTTTAATTTTATAAATTAAATAAAGATTTTGAAAATAATGTAAAGAAAAATAATTTTTGATGATTTTTAATGCAGAAATAAAATATTGAAATTAATTAAAATAACATGTATATAAAATATGAAAATATGAAAATAGTTGGAAATATGAAAGTTTAAAAAGGAAAACAAGCTGGTCTGGCAGGTTCGAACGAGGACTGGAGGGTATCTTTGCAAACCAAGCGCCTTACCACTACACCCGCAGTGCATTTGTGTTTGGAATTTGAAATCTTGATTTATAAGCGTCGCGTGTCGGATTGATTCAAACCCGGTCGTGTGTGGACCCGGTCGACTTATGAATGAATGAATCGAGGGCATGTCATTTCCACGCCATCCTCATGGGGTCCAATGAAGTCAACGGCAACGGGGCCCTAGCTCGATTAAGTCTTCTCCGAACCCGAGAAATCGAAACCTACGTAAATCGTGGAATAAGCGGGAAGGGGACCTACCCCCTAAATCGACCATCCGAATCCATTGGTGGCATCGGTTTTGTTTGAAAGTGCACATACGAGGCCGGTTGATTCAACGAGTCCTTGAACCTAACAATGGCAATAGGAGTTCTGGACGTTCAAGCTTGCATGTAATGCTTCCTAATGTGACCTAATATGCATCCACAGTTCAAACAAACACCTGAGAAAACATTAATAATGCATGGTTAATAAATTGAATCAAAGAAATACCAAATAGGAGAAGCTCTTGGTACGATGCAGGCAGTTTGGGCAAGTATGGATTGGTTTCAATTGAGACCTCAGGAACGATTGAATGCTTAGAACTGCTTGAAACTGGCTGGATTTTGAAACAATTTCTCAAGTTTTGAAAAAATTGACAAAATAAGGGTTAGTGCTTGGGCTAGGGTTTCGTGTCTATGCTTGTACACAATCTTGAGTATTTATAGAGAAAGTTTGGATGGCAAAGGGTGAAAAAGATTGATCCATCAATGTGCAAATATTTTCCATTAAAACAAATCAAATCTTGGAAAAATTTGATTTCTCATGAATACAAAGGCTATACAATTTGGTATGAATTATGGGCTATCTTGGACTTCAAGGAAGATATAAATGTTTTGGAAAAATATATCATTTTCATATTTTATATATTTAATTTTGAATTAAATGTTTTAAAATTCAAAAATAAATCAATAAAATAGAAAATTACCATAATAGCATTTATGGGTCAAAATAATGTCATGAACAAGTTTGGATCAAAAGATTTTAGGCCCATTTGGAAAATTTGCATTTTGACCAAAATGTCCTTTTGTGCAATTGTCCAAAATTGCCCAACTTGAATAGTGTATCTTGCTCAATTTTCCACATTTTGAGTGTTCTTGGACTTTTGGAAAGCTCTAAGAGTCCTCTAACCAACCTTTTGGTCTCATCTCAATTGGAGTTTCCATGCTCAATATATCTTCAAAACAAAAGTTGACTTTTGTTGACTTTGAAAATGACACTGTAATGTTTTGAGCCATACCTCTCAAATGAAGCATTTTTTGGACATTCTTGTGAGACATGAAGTTGTAGAATTGAATTTCCTTCAAAACAAGAGGTGGTGGAAAAATTTGAGAAAGTATGAAAAGTTATGATCGATCAAAGTTGATTGACTTTTCATCTAGAAACCCTAATTTAGAAAGTTTGACTTTTGAGCAAATCTTGAGTTTTCTTGATGAATCATGATCAACCCTTGATCAAATGATGAATGTAACTTCAAAATGAGGATGTTGACCAAAATTATGAAGTTTGTTGTATATTGACCAGATTGACTTTTGTCAATTTTCGACCATCGAGCAATGTCTGAGGAAACTTGACTTGAGGCTTGAAACTTGACATGGAGAATCTTTGAAGCATATGAGGAGGCATGAAGACCATTGGAGATGAAGTCCATCTTGATCTGAGAATACCAAACCCTAGTTTGGGTTGATTGTCTAGGAGAGTTTATGCGATCGACTCTTGAGGAATCCTTGAGTATGGATGTATGAAATATCTTGAGAAGATGGAGGGCAAATTTTGGGGTATGACAGTGTGGCCAGCGCTTAGCACTCTGCTATCTTGAGGCGGTGAATTCTTTTAAAATTTCACTTGGTTTTCCTTTCCTTTCACCGAGGCTTTTGTGTTGAATAAAATTAGTATTGTTTTTCTAATTCTTTTATTGTTGTTTGGACTCAAATTTTGGTTGATGCTTGAAGGCTTTTGAGGTGATTTTCCGGTTTGATCATTTCAATTGGCGGATGTATGGTAATGATAGTTTTCAAAGTTGGTACATGTCGGTACTCGTTTATAAGCTTTCTATAGCATAACATGTTTATGAAATTTACCATTTGTATAATTACCATGTATTCATTCTTTTTGCTTGCCTTAAATTGAATCACTTTAGTCCTTTTACCCATAAATGTGAGAAGCTTTCCATTGTTTACATTTGAGGAGTCACATTCTTGTTTTAACTAGATTTTATTATGCTTAATCTTTTATTTTGTGATTGTATGATTGCAAGAAATGATCGGGCATCTTGTTGATTTGAGCATAACTACCTTGGCCAAATATTCAATTCACCTTGTGAGTGTGTGAACTTTTGCTAGCCCTTTGAACTTTTATCAATATCCATGTTTATTTGAACTTGATATTTGTCTATAGTCAATTCACTTTTTATGGATGTTGATTTCTTTGTTTCTTGAACCCTCGATTATATGTTGTTGTATGGATTTTACCTTGCCTTAGAAAGTAGGGAGTATTCACACATTAATGTTGGTTGAATTCAAGTTGGGGAGAGAAATGTTTATATACTTATATTGTGGTTGGTATGAGGTTAAGAGAAAAGAAAAGAAAAGAAAAAAGGTGAAAAGAAAGATTAGAAAAGAAAGAAAAAAAAGAAAAGCTTTGAAAAATAAAAACAAAAGAGTAGGAATAATTTGATGTTAATAAGTGAGGTGTGTTGGTGTGAAATTTGTGATGAATAATAAGTTTGATTGAAATTATATTGTTTGGAACTTTGTGAGTTGATCACTCCCATAGGTTTAGGCAAGTTTTTGTTTCGATTTAGCTTTAGGACTTATCACTTGTTTGTTAACAAGCCACATTACAACCTTGAAAAGCCCTTGATTCTTGCATTTGTATTTTCAATCGTTTTTGGATGAATGCATAATTTAGTCTATTGTTTGCAAGATTGTGGAGGTGTTTTATCCCTCACCTTTGTGTGTTCTTCATCTAGCGATGAATTTTTGCTAGGTGTGATTCATGATTGAGATTGTTTTGTTTTAGAATGTTTTGCATGTTTTTGTACTTAAGATTTATTTCGTTTATATGTTATTCTTGTAGTATAGTGGTAAGTTTGTATTTGTCGTGTACATTTTCGTTTGAACCATACATTTGTTTCCGTTTTAAAAACTTGTTGATTCGTGATTCTTTGATTATCATCTTTTTGTTTCTTTTGGTTTACTTGACTTTGTTTGAGGACAAACAATGTGTCAAGTTGGAAGAGATTGATAAGTGCCAAAATTTAGTTATTTTGTATATATTTTATGGCACTTATCGTTCTTTTCATTGATATTCTTGAATAAATCCTCGTTTTTTGTATAAATATGTACATAATAGAATAATTGAGTTTTTGTTTAAATATTGTATCATTTGATAGTTTTCATCTCTTTTATAGGTATTCATTCATAATTGGAGCATTGAGTAATAAAATTATAGAAGACACGCGACTAAGCAGCGATTTGAGCAACTCATCAACGAATAAAGCTCAAATTAAATAATTAAAATCATCAATTTGATTGATATTTTGTCATGGTTAGATAGGAAATTTAATAAGCTTTCCAACAAACCAGGCACAATTCCGAGTTCACGGTTTCAAGATATAGCAAAACAAGATCTTTGATTTTTGGAACATCACCAGAGACCCGCTTAGCGAATACCGGCTCTAAACGAGAATTCTTTAAAGGGGCTAAAAACACATTTTAGGTTATGGGTTGGGTATTTTGAGTCCAACACCATCAACATCATTCTTTAGTAGATTTGCAAAAACAACATTAGAGCTTGCTTTGGATGATCGGGTGGATTACTCTTGATTGGCTTGACAAATGTAGATCTTTGGTTTATCTCTTCTCCTCTTTTGTATTTCTCTTTTGTTGGGTTTGTATATTTCTACTCATAACTCCTGTATATTTATCTCCTTTGGCTTGTATAAAGTTTGCTTTACAATTTGTGTAGGTGATTATCTTGGGTTTTTACTCGTTAGGGTTTGAGCTTTACTAGAGATAGATTGCTAGATTCTTACCTAGGATAGTTATCACATTAGTTTGAATACTAGAAATGGGTTTAGATTAACATTCACTATAGAGTATCTAAACTTAATAATCTGCGTCGGTGGTATGCTAGAGATGGTTATGGAGGTGGCCTTGATTGACTTTATGTTGTTGTTGAGATAGGCAAACATGGCTATTGAGATGATTTAGGAGGATTCTCAATTTGGGTTAGAAATAGCCAAGGTTGTGAGAGGTATGTGATGACACGGACGGTATCGTGGGCGAGTATAACATGGGTGGTAGATTTAAGTGCAGTGCGGGTAGTTTAGATTCGTTCCGAACAAGTTGTCTATCCTTCTTACTTTTGTTCATTTACTTTTTGTCTTTTATTTTCATTTCTTTTAATCTTAAACTCATTAGCGGTTGAGAATTGTCGAGCAGCGAATCAATAACCAATCTCTGTGGACACGATAAGATATAACCTAACGGTATATATCACCGGTAAAATAAATACCAACTCTTTGCTTACATTATACCCTGACAACAAAATGGCGCCGTTCTTGAGGATTGGTTTATTGTTTCGTATTGCGATAATTCTGTTGTTTTTGAGTTTTGTAATTATTGTATATGTTGTATAGACTTTGTGTATGAACTTGTATATTGTTACTTATACATGTTATGTGTCTACTTTCCATACTTGTACATATTTGTGATTTTCTTAGTTTTCATGTGATGTTGTGAATCGTCTCGTACTCATAACGTTTGTTGTGTGGTTGTTAGGACACTTTCTTTAGGTTTGCACGGTGTGGCAATACCATGGCATGACGAGAGGAGGTTACTAGTGCTCGCACAATAAAGGCGTCGAGCTTACGACGTAAAACAAGCATGTTTGTTTATGTTGTTTATGTGTGTGGTGACTTGGGTTTTGACAAGTTGAAATAGGACTTGCTCTTAATTTCAAATTTTCACTTTTCAACTTGTTAATTCCTTTTCACCAATTGTGTGTATTGTTATTTTCTTTTGTTTTGTTATGTCAATTTGTTATTTTCCACAAGTTTGTAGTGTTTTAGTTTGTGGAAGTGTGTATGTATTGTAAATATTGTTTAGATGTGTAAATAGATTGTATAGGTGTGTAAGTGGAGCTTGCATAGCGAGTTACTATTGGTGTCATTTTAATTGGTGTAGCGGCTTAGCCTTCTATATCTTGAGGGCCATGAATTCTTTAAAATTTCACTTGGTTTTCCTTTTCCCACTTTCACCATGGCTTTTTGTATTGAATAAAATTAGTATTGTTTTCTAATTCTTTTGTTGTTGTTTGGACTCAAATTTTGGTTCGGTAACTTGAAGGCTTTTGAGGTGATTTTCAGAGTTTGATCATTTCAATTCACGGATGTATGGTAATGATAGTTTTCAAAGTTGGTACATGTCAGGTACTCGTTTATCGCTTTCTATAGCATAACATGTTTATAAATTTATCATTTGTACAATTACCATGTCATTCATTCTTTTTGCATTACTTGCTCATGAATTGAATCACTTTAGTCCCTTTTAACCATAAATGTGAGGAAGCTTTCCATTGTTTATCGAGAGTCCACATTCTTGTTTTAACTAGATTTTATTATGCTTAATCTTTTATTTTGTGTTGATTGTATGATTGCAAGAAAATGATCAAGGCATTTTGTTGATTTTGAGCATAACTACCTTGGCCAAATATTCAATTCACCTTGTGAGTGTGAACTTTTGTTAGCCCTTTGAACTTTTATCAATATCCATGTTTATTTGAACTTGATGCTTGTCTATGAGTTTCAATTCACTTTTTTGGATGTTGATTTCTTTGTTCTTGAACCCTCAATTATATGTTGTTGTATGGATTTTACCTTGCCTTAGAAAGTAGGGAGTATTCACACATTAATGTTGGTTGAATTCAAGTTGGGGAGAGAAATGTTTATATACTTATATTGTGGTTGGTATGAGGTTAAAGAGAAAAGAAAAAGAAAAAAGTGAAAAAGAAAGATTAGAAAAAGAAGAAAAAAAAGAGAAAAGCTTTGAAAAATAAAAACAAAAAGAGTAGGAATAATTTTATGTTAATAAGTGAGGTGTGTTTGGTGTGAAATTTGTGATGAATAATAAGTTTGATTGAAATTATATTGTTTGGAACTTTGTGAGTTGATCACTCCCTTAGGTTTAGGCAAGTTTTTGTTTCGATTAGCTTTAGGACTTATCACTTGTTTGTTAACCAAGCCACATTACAACCTTGAAAAGCCCTTGTGATTCTTGCATTTGTATTTTCAATACGTTTTTGGATGAATGCATAATTTAGTGTATTGTTTGCAAGATTGTGGAGGTGTTTTTATCCTCACCTTTGTGTGTTCTTCATCTAGCGATGAATTTTGCTAGGTGTGATTCGATTGATTGTTTTGTTTTAGAATGTTTTGTTTTAGAATGTTTTGCATGATTTTTGTACTTAGTTTATTTCGTTTATATGTTATTGTTGAAGTATAGTGGTAAGTTTGTATTTGTCGTGTACATTTTCGTTTGAACCATACATTTGTTTTCCGTTTTAAAACTTGTTGATTCGTGATTCTTTGATTATCATCTTTGTTTCTTTTGGTTTACTTGACTTTGTTTGAGGACAAACAATGTGTCAAGTTGGAAAGAGATGATAAGTGCCAAAATTTAGTTATTTTGTATATATGTTTTATGGCATATCGGTTCTTTGTTGACATTCTTGAATAAATCCTCGTTTTGTATAAATGTGTACATAATAGAATAATTGAGTTTTGTTGTAAATATTGTATCATTTGATAGTTTTCATCTCTTTTATAGGTATTCATTCATAATTGGAGCATTGAGTAATAAAGTGTCGACGACCGACTTCAAGCAGCGATTTGAGCAACTCATCAACGAATAAAGCTCAAAATCAAATAATAAAAATCATCAATTTGATTGATATTTTGTCATGGTTACATAGGAAATTGAATAAGCTTTCAACGCTTTAATGGGCGCAATTCCGATTCGGTTCTCAAGATGTAGCAAAAACAAGATCTTGATTTTTGGAACATCACGGACCGGCAAGCGGTCTGCGCTTAGCGGACCTGCGACTTCAGAATTCTTTAAAAGGGATAAAAACACAATTTTAGGCTATGGGTTGGGTATTTTTGTTCCCACCATCAACATCATTTCTTTGGTAGATTAGCTTAGAAAACAACATTAGAGCTTGCTTTGATGGTCGATTAATGGTGGATTGCTCTTGATTGGCTTTGACAACCATGTAGATCTGTGGTTTATCTCTTCTCTCTTTGTGTATTTCTATTTTGTTGGGTTTGTATGTATTTCTATAACTCTTGTATATTTATCGCCTTTGGCTTGTATAAAGTTGCTTTACAATTTGTGTCGGTGATTATCTTGGGTTTTACTCTATGTTGGGTTTGAGCTTTACTGAGATAGATTGCTTAGATTCTTACCTAGGATGTTATCTGTTAGTTCTGATACTAGAAATGGGTTTAGATCTAACATTCACTATAAGTATATGAACTTAATGCGTCTGCGTCGGTGAAGTATGCTAGAGATGGTTATGGAGGTGGCCTTTGACTTATGTTGTTGAGATAGGCCAAACATGGCTATTGAGATGATTTAGGAGGATTCTCAATTTGGGTTAGAAATAGCCAAGGTTGTGAGAGTATGTGATGACGGACGAGTATCGTGGGCAGTATAACATGGGTGGTAGATTTAAGTCTTTGTGGGTGGTTTACATTCGTTTGGACAAGTTGTCTATCCTTCTTACTTTTGTTCATTTACTTTTCTTTTATTTTCATTTCTTTTAATCTCAAACTCATTAATGGTAGAATTGTCGAGCAGCGAATCAATAACCAATCTCTGTGGACACGATAGATATAACCTAACGGTATATATTACGGTAAAATAAATACCAACTCTTTGCTTGCCGCTATACCCATGACCTTGATTGAGGAGTTAGTGTCACATTAATCCTCAATGTTGTTTGAGATCAGATCTTTGGTATTATTCGACTCTCAAAATGATGTGATTGATTGTAGAGGTGATTTGGGTGAGAGAGAAAGTTGGTGGCGCAACAAATTTCTCCATAAGTATTCGAGGTCGGTTATGGGATTACATTACCTCAAAATCTCTATGATAAGGGTTGAAAAGTTTGGTTGATACAAAATAATTAAGGTAAGGTGCCTTAGTCTATACGGTGTAATAATAGATAAACAATATTGATTGTTGGTCCACGACAGCGGCGCCCAAAACTTGATGGGTAAATTCATTGAGTGCGGAAATATCAAAGTAATATAAAAGATTGTCGAACCATGAGACTAATGTCAACCTCTGTAACCTATTGTTACTTTGTAAAATAAAATTTGATAAATAATTGGATTTTGGGGAAACTAAGAACTAAAACTAAAATAAATAAACTTAGGAAATAATACTAAAAGCGATGTTGGGATATGATTTCCGCTTCCTCGAGGACTTATAAGCGGGTACTAATTACGACTAGAACTTATTCCATAGATTATACTAACAAAGACTTTGCTCCGCTCTAAAGTATTAACTAAATCCATACTTCTAATCCCAGATTTTCTCTTTCGCCAGGTGACTAGAAATATATTTTGTAATCCAATAATATCTAGCATCTAAAAGCTAAGCTTTGTATTTTAGATTTGTTGCTAATTTCCACTATCTAGTTTGATATCAGTGCTCTTTCATGATTAGGCTCTTACCTTAATTAATTTCTCCTCTCGTGACAAAATCATGTTAAATAACTCTCACTCTCGGGAACTATTTAAATTAGACTTGGAAAAAACCAAAGCGAGTTTAATCATAAGTTCGCACCATTTATTTTCTCTTGAGTCCGTTGGTAATGGCGGTCCTCATACACGAGACTCAAGACTATTTAGCCGAACATGTTGAAGCAACTCGTTTTCAAAAATGATTTAAATTTTCAAAAGACAATGAAATGTACACCTAATTTTATTTGTTCTAGAAAGAGCGGAAAATATAGATAAAACCCACAAAAAATCGAATAAAGGCGGTCTACAAGACCAAAGGATGGATTCGGGATCGGTTCGCTTAGAGGAAGGTATTAGCACCTCTTATATCCATAGGTACTCGATGGGACCCATTTAGCTCACGTGTTTGTGTGTGTATTCGCTAATTTCTAAATTATAAATAAGAAAAGAAGAAGCGAGTTTGTTTATTATTATTTTGAGTTTGACACGGTTTGAAACCGTGTCTAAGTATTCCCTCGATGCAATGGGAAAGTCAAAACTCCGTAGTTCTTGTTGAAAAGGTTTGAATTGGTTGTATTGATTTTAGTAGAAATGTTTTTGATTAAATGCATATGGCGAAAAAAGAATTTGAATGGGTTGAATTGATTTTAATTGTAGATGACAAGTACCAAGCGTTAGGCTATCATCTAATGATTGAATACTCGAGAAATGGTGAGTGAGCTCGACCAATCATCTCTCATCAAAAATCTTTATTAGGAAAGGGTGAGGTGAAACAAAGTTCACATTTATTAAGTGTATGGAATAAAAGTATTTAAGTCATTAGGCTATCATCTGGCCAAATAAATACTTTAAATTTAGTCGTCGTCGGGCTACCATCCTTTAATTAAATGCCATTACACTATATTTTTTGTTTTAGAACATGGATAGAAGTTTCTAGTTTATTAGGCTATCATCTAACAAACTAGAAACTTAAATCATTCATCGTTAGCTAACATCTAACAATTGAAACAAATCTCATCTAAGTGTTCCTTTTTTTTTATAGAAAATTGATTTGAAGAAAACAAATTCAATTAATTATTTTAATTTGAAAGTGTTTTAAAGTTTGATATCGGACGAAGATAGGTAACCTTCGGGTTATGATTAATCAAGTATGTGGACTTGATTAACCTCGTGAGGATAGGTGCTCCTATCCCGACCATGAGACCACGGTGCATGGATAATTGGTATGTGGACCAATGTTTTTTTTAGGGTTATGATTAATCAAAGCAACGAGGTTTGATCAACCTCGAGATGGCCATGCCATCCCCAACCATGAGACCATAGAAATTTGGTATGTGTAACCAAAAAGAGAGATCGGAGCGTCGTTTCTTTTATGTTAATTTGTGAGTGGTATGATTATTATGTAAAACATACAAACGGATAAAATAATAAAACGGATAATAAAAAATTAACACACAATACAACCGGAATTTAAATAATTATGCAACAATTTTTTCTATTTGATGAAAAATCAACTAATAGTTTAATCGATAAGTCATCAAATAAAAACTATCAGAGCTAATTATTACTTAGTACATCGCACAAAAAATATTATTCACATAAAAATCAATTAATTGAAAAGATAAAAGTTTAGAGTTAGCCTGTATGAAGCAAGTCTGGGCGGTGCGGAAAGAAATCCAGAGAAAACACTCTTGAGCCCAAATAAAGGGCCCAATGAGCCTTCAGAAAATCCCATGTGGGGTATCAGAAGATGATGCATCGTTGATCAGAAAACCAAGAACTCGAGGCAAGCAGACAGCGAGATGGCACAGGTGTATCATGAAGACAACATAGTACGAATAAATAAAAAGAAAAGAAAATGCTAAAATTCCCTAACTAGAGATGGTGGCAAATTCACCACAAAGCGAAACCTAGTCTAATTATTTATTACTATTATTATTTTTTTCTTAAAAAAAAGGTATATTAGTTATTGTTTTATTAGTTAACTAAGAAAATAATAATAATAATAGTTAACTAATATTAATACTATGCTAATCCTAATATTATTAAACAAAACAAAAATTAAAAACAAACACTCATACATCTCCTCTCAAACCACGATACATGCATTGAATCCCACCCATCTTCTCCTCTCAAACCACGAATCGGTAAAAGCACCCCTAATCTCTCATTCTCTTGATTCTCTTGTTGGAAACCCCAAAAGAAACCCCAAATCTCTCTTTTTCACATTTCTCACACTCGTTATCTCTCGACTCCTCTTACTCGTCGGAAGGAAAGGGGCAGTGGTGTTCCGATTCGTGATATTTTCGTTTCGATGCTCTATAATGTTGGTTTTGCGATATTTACAGATTCTTGGATGAAGGGGGTTGGAACCCTAGATACTGGATTCGACCTCCTTCGTCACTATGGTGAGATCGTTACGAACCTTTCTATCTTCTTTCTACATGTGTGAACCTTGATTTACGAAACAATATTTGAAGTTTGTGTTTGGAAATGATGAATATGTTGGTTTTTTATTGTTACGTGTTTTTGTTTTCTTGGTATGATACGTGGCTATTGTTTGGAACAGGTGACACACTTGGTGTTTTGCTTGGTTTAGAACAAGTCCTCCATTTGGCTTTTAGAACAGATACTACTTGGTTATTTTTTACGTGTTTAAATCTTAGAACCAATATTGCGTTTGATCTTTGCTATACCTTTGAATGTTGAAACGGATCCTCTGTATTGGTCTTGGCTATCTAGTTGTTTAATGCTAGAGCAGGATATTGGTTTGGTCTTTGTTTTTGGTTTTGCGTGTTTGTAAAAGATGCTATATTGGTCTTGGTTATGGTTTTAAGTATGCAGTAAAAGCAGATGCTATGTGATTTTCTGTTATGGTTTTGAATGTTTTTCAAGCGAGATATTGTGCTTGGTCTTTGTTTTACGGTGTTTTCTTTTCTATTGTCCTCCTTAATTGTGGCTGGAACTTGTCTTTTTGAACAGATTATCCTTGGTCCTTTTACTATCTTCTAATCAGATATTATGCTTGTATCTTTTGTTATCTTTGAACAGACATCATGCTATTTCTGATTGGTTTCTCCTTAACTAATTAATGTTTGCACAGACATCTGCCTTGGTCCCTGTTTAGTGTTGGTTCTTTTATCTCTTTTGTGCAAATCCATCATCTCTCCTTGAAACATATCATGTTGCCTCAGTGATTACTTGTAGTTATTGCCATTTTCCTCTTTCAGCTATGATTTGCTATGCTGTTCAATTTGAAATTTGGCCTTTTTTGTGTATTTCCCTACTGCTGCCTGCTGCTACTTCTCTGTTACTATATACTGCTGGCTGGTATATCATAATGTTCTCTTTCAGTGAAAATTTTTCACTTTATCTTTGATAACCATGGCATTGGGTAAATGTTGTCCTCTCCCTTCTTTTGCTGTTATTTGGTGATATTATATTGACTTTACATTTGGGCTAAACTGATTTTTGGAACTGTGATAATTGTTGGGCTGGATTTCTTGATTGCTTTGCGAAAACATGATGTTTTGATTTTCCATTCACACCTTCTTTTTGTGAACCAACAACAAAGGTTGTGATTTGCAATAGAGGTTGTGTGATGAAGGAACTTTTAGTTACGAGGCTCGATCGATTGAACACAATTAAAACCTTGAACCTAATTCGACACTAACTAATGATGAGTTCGAAAAGAAATTTTCTCTTGATTTATGTTGATGCTCAATTATAGTTACTAATCATGTTCTCTTTTGTTGTTTTCATGTAACTATGAAGGCGGAGCGATAAGAGGCAGGATGTGAAGAGCGGCTTGAGGAAGACAACGATTCGCTCGAACCAAAAACAAACCTTAGAAGCTTGTAGAATTAGAGTAGAATTAGGACATCTTTATAATTGTAACTTTGTAACTCACATTTGTAATTGAATTACAATAAAGTAATTTGTTTTTCTCTTTTCAAAATCAAGCTTGTAATTAGAAGGCATTGTAACTTTGTAGATCTTGAGATAAATGAATACAACTTGAATACCATTCGCATAGCACTTCATTGAATGAATGTTGCACACAAAAAAAGCGAATTCATCTTAACTCGATAATATACCATCTGAATTGAATAATTACATAACTATTGTTTCTCGCTAATGAATTCAAAATCAAGAACAACATCCTTCCCTCCTCATTGAATTGGAATTCAAAAAGCAAATAATTCACTTCGAACAAATAATTCCAAGAGTTCCTCTTGAACAAATAATTTGAAACCTCTTGAATTTTGAATTATGCTCAATGGTAGCCTGAATCAAAATTGAATCAATAACAAAACAATGGTTCTCTCTTCTGCTAGACGTACACTTAACCATGCATTGATCTCAAATCAACTTCAATTTTGAACAAAAACCAAACCTTTTTTGTGTAACCATCAAGGAGCCCTTATTTTAAATTGAATTTAAAAACCACAACTCATGAGATATACCTTGGATGAACAAAGGAAGATAAGTATTTTAGGTAAACAAAGGGTACTAGCGATCATTTCTTATTGCTTAAAAGCAGAGACTCATTAGAGGACACCTTGATCTAATGCCATATAACCGGTGTATATATATGCATGTGAGTGTTATGATAAACCACGAAGCTAAGCCGGAATAAAACCCGAGGATAGGAGGAGGC
>CM038794.1:59243955-59294505 GCA_021764765.1 Vicia sativa | reverse complement strand
GATCCTTCCTCACCGAATCTTCGCCTCTTGAGAAGGGCAAGCCTTTTCCTCTTCAACTTGGGTGACTTTTTCACTTTCTTGAGGAATCTTGAGAGGAGATTTTGGATGAGAAATCTCTGGAGGCACTTCTGCAGCATCTTCAAGCGTTGTTTCGATTGTATCCTTGAGAGGAGGTGAAGTGCCTTGATCATCTGGTTGCTCGGGAGCCCCAATCGAACCGCCATATTGAGGATCCTTTGTTTCACAGACACTCGAATCTCCATGAGGAGAAGAATGGATTGGAGCAGCTGCTTTGGATGGAGGAGTCGAAGCGGTAGGGATTGGATTTGAACCATCCTATACAAACAAAGAAAGATTAGAAACTGGCGCTAAGGTACGAATAACTATCTTTATAAAAAAATTCGAATTCAATTCACCGTGGATTATCCAAGAGATATTGTTATCTATATGTTCCAACATTACGTTGGAGGTCGAAGGTGGATTTTTGGATTTTGGTAAGGGAGAAACATCCCTGGAATCGAGTCCAGAGACGTTAGTGTCCTTTGAAACATCTTTCTTTTGCTTCTTCTTCGAAGCCATTGGTGAATTTTCCCCAGCCTTGGGATTCTTCCCATCGGTACTAGGCTTTCGCTTTGGAGTGGTTGGTGGAGTTTATTAGTCTGAAGGTATAAAACATGAGTTAAAACTTCAATCATAAGGTAGTCCATTCGAAGCGTCAGGATAAATTGATTACCTTTGGAGTTGGAGCAACTGTTGGAGCAACTGTTGGAGCAATTGTTGGAGTTGGAGCGATGGTTGTTGTTGTTGTTGCAGGAGTAATTGTTGGAGTTGTTTGGGGCACATTGTCATCAGCCTCAATAGTTTGTTGGGAAATACTTCCTTCCTTGGTCTTCGACGCAACAGTCTTTATCCTGATGGCTGAAAATCGAAACAATTAAGACGAAATGTTAAAATAAAGAAAGTAAGAATTATTTGGGACTTCCCAAGCATTCGACCGCGCTTCATTCAAACAATCGACATGGCGAAAGGTCATAGCGAAGATGCCCTGGGAAATTATGGAGCCAATGTCGAGCCCATGTCACAGTCTCAGATGACTTTAGTTTCCTTTGAGATTTGTATTTGAACATCTCTTTGCAAGTCAACCACTGTGGTATGGGGAAACCAAGTTGAGCCACCGAGGTAGGTAGTTTGGGAAACTTAGGTGGATGCATTTCGAGTGCCAACCTATACCTATCCTCAGGTGACAACCCTGAAGGAAGTCTGAACTTAGAGACTTTTTCTTTAAATTTTTCCTTCAAGGTTTGGGACGCTCGATACACAGTGGTCTCCAAGCGTGTAGGATCATAAGTAGTTTCGAAGTAATTCTGAAAAGCCTTAATCTCTTGAGCATGAGTGAACATACCTTTCTTTTTGTGTACCTGCACATTGAACGCAACAGTTAGTTTCTTTTGAATGGTGATAGTATCGAACATATAAGAATGGTAGAACTTAGTCCACCAATCCAGAAAACCCTTTGATGAAAAATAGGTTGGTTCAAAAGAAATTAATTCAAACTGAGCGAAATCTTGGTATTGTTCCTGCTGCAGTTTAGCTTCTCTGGCCTTGAAAGTTCGACCAGAAGTAATGGCACTCTGGGTTTGAAAAAGGGGTTCAGGAATTAACTGACATAAACCGAATTGTCTTGAAACGAAATTGGGTTGATAGGCAAATAGAAGGATTTGGTTCTTGGTTGGAGTGATTCTTGAGGAGATTAGTCTTGGGAGCAAGAAGGCTTTCCAGATGTCTTGGATCTCTTTACTCTTAGCAGCCTCTAAAAGGGACATGGTGAACCATGATGGTCCATGAGTCCTCGAAGCAAAAGGTGCCATAGTTTCTTCAAATTTATGCCTTTTAGAGAAGATCATGATGTACCGTGAGAATAGAACTTGAAGTCACCTTATCATCATTTGAGTCATCTCTCACCTTGTGCCTTCCACAATTCGATCCGCTACCTGGATCTTGCTCAACAATGGTGTCAATAAAGGATAATGAAGATTCAACATGGCATTAAGCCATAACCGAGTAACCGTAAGGGCCAGCTAGCAGAATGTTCTTAGGAGTGTGAGATTTCAGATCAAACAAATTGATCTCAAACTTTCATAGAGATCAAGTAAGAGCTCACTCAAACAAACTCTCCTATTTTCATGTAGGTCTCGCTAGAGGATGAACCCATCGCTACTTGTAGTGACCTCCTGCAAAACACATATCTCGATAACCATAGGGTGAGGAAGGCAATATGCTCTACATCTGATACACTATCACCTTCAGTGTGATAATGACCAATAAACTTTGAGAAGCTGGCCAACTTGACGTCGAAGTCAATGATACTTGAATGTTCTTCAGAGTCAGGAATATAAGTCTCTCCTACTGGTGATAAGCCTGTGATAGCTGCTATATCAAAGAAGGTGGGTGTGATCATCCTCCGTGAAGGTGAAAGGTGTTATAAGTACTATCCCAAAAATACAAAGATGCAAATAACAAGGGATGGCTATAGGTGAAGCCTGGTTTCGATAACTTAATCAAATTATAGATCCCTAGTTCTTCCCACTGATGGGATTTCTTAACTTCTACCTTAGCAAACCAGTTCGTAAGCTACGTGGGTAGGGCAAGATCGAAACGGCTTAAAATTGCTTTTAACATAATCCAGATAAAAGGGTCTTTGGGGAACATCAGGGTTTCTATAGTTTTCAAGCGGAGGATTCAACATATTCTCGGCCCTAACCTAGGATTTCCATTTTATTAAACAGAGGTTTAAAGTCATAACAAACAGGAAGATGGTTCTAGTATCTTTCAGATCTCAAAATCGAAGAGGGCCCATTAGGGCAAACCTCTTCCAAAGAAAGATTGGTTGGAATTAGTACCGAGAGGAATATAAGTTCTTGTTCCTTGAGATTCCTTGGGGATAAGTACAGATTGACCTTGGTGAATACCAACTTTGCTCTCCATAATCGTGTTTATGTCTTACTTTTCTTCTTGGAGATCTTCTTCATTTGGGATGTTGTTGAAGACATTGTTGGAGGTTGTTGAGAATCTTTAGGTTTTCATAGAAGAGAAGAAGAAAGGAGTTCGTAGGTGGAAAAAGAGTAAAAGACTAAAGTCGTTTAGTTTTATAGTAAGGAAGTTGAAGCACTCATCAACTAAAGCCAAGATACGTGGAGGTCGTGGGTTGATACGGTATGAGGTGGCGTAGTGAACATTGGTAACCAGCGTGATTAAAGATAATCATTGTCTTTAATAACCGCACTATGTCGTGGCAACTGCTTTGAAGCGTTCGAAACCCAAGAGACGCCGTGGATCGACGTAGTGGAAGTCATACATGATCATGATTACTCAAAGTCACATCAAAATTCAGAATATGTTTAAAATAAGTATTTCTAAAGAGGTTCAAATACATATTTTAAAGGGCATTTTGTTGGTCAAGATTTTGATATATATGAGTCGAAATGGAATCATTGAGCTCAAACGAAATGATGTTAGTATTCATTGGGACAAAGTGAATGTCACAGTTGAATGAAAGAATTGGCTCTTCGAATGAACGTACTGAAACTTGGAGCTTCAATGGCAATTATAATGATATATGTAAAAGAAGCTTCAAGTAGTAATAAAGTTGTATCTCGAGAAGTGAGTTCAAACGAGGCCAAAGCATTTGAAATTCAAATGCGAGGGATAATTGGTTAGAATATATGTACGGAGACGGTTCAAGACGCTGGAAACAAGAAAAGCGGTTCTCGCATGTTCGAATGTGGCAAGATCTCATAAGTCGACTGCTATGGTCAAGTAGTATAAATAGAAGTCTTAGTGTTAGGATTTCGTGTGTCATATCTATTGTACAAAATTCAGAAACATTCAAAATACCACATGGCTAGGGAAACGAATGCTCGAATGATGTACGATGATTGCACCAAAACCTTTATTATTCAAGAAACATCTTTATCTTTCCAATTTATCTTTTATCTTTGCATCAATGTCTTTTAAATTCTTTACATTCAAAGTCATTTAACTTTTCCTTGCATTTAAACGCTTTTATTTCAAGTCTTTTACATTTCGTAAACTCTTTACATTAACGTCTTACTTTCCGTAAATCTTTCATATTTATGTCTTTACATTCTTGTCTTTACATTTCATGCTTTTATATTCATGCTTTTACATTAAAAGTCCTTTACCTTTAAGAGCCATTTACGTTTTTCTGCATTTATACATCTCTTTGCAAATCGAACCTTTATGTGTTTACTTATTTAAATCAGTTTTATGTTACTTTACTTGATCATGTTATTAAGTCATTTAACATTGTGTTTGGAATACATTGGACATATATAAAACACTCTAAATACAAGTCTTAAACATGAACACTTATTTTGTTATTAAGTTTATCCAAACGACCAATACCCCATAGGATCAATCTAGTCGATCCTGCAAGTTACCAGAGGAATTGAATAACAATCATAAAGCTTATTCGATAGTTTGGAGGACTAGCGGTTGTTTCACCAGAAATCACTGTGAACAGTTACATATGATGCATAATATTCCCAGAATATTCTGCACAAATTAAAACAAAACTGTAACAAACTTTGACAATTCAGTAGCGTGATGTCTGATGTCTAATGTCTCGACATCTCATATGACAGGTTGTTCGAGATGTTGAAAAACTTCAACACAACATGTTTAGGCATTCCAAAAGGACTACAACAAGTTAAAATATCATATTGTTCGTTACATTATTGCTGCTATTATTTGTCATTTCACATCTATATAGGTCATTTCACAAATTTTCATCAACTTCATCAACTTCACAAGGCCTTGATATAGGGAGACCTATATGATGAAAATTTGTGAAATGACCTATAAGATATTTTAGGTCTCCCTATTTAGAGATCAAAGTGTACACATATCATTGTTAGCCAAGTATCAATTAGCACACACAAGAAATAAACACTTCCACAAGGTGCTTGGTGATCTCCTAAGGGCAATCCCAAAGATAGGAAAGGAGAGGGAGAGACCTATTATGATATTTGTGCAATGCAATTGTATGAAGTATGAGAGAATCTTAAGGGGGGGAATTGGGGTACAATATTTAGTAATTAATAATTAGTATATGAAAAATTTACTAACACAAGTATACTAACACTCAGATCTGTTTACATAAATATAGGGGCCAAATGTCTTACTCGTTGCTCCAGCATGGAGCACAACATTAGTACTTCCTGAACAAGAAGTACTAATTAATTTCCACATTAAAAGTACTTCAAGAACTAGCACTAAAAAAATACCTGTTAGTTAGTCTCACTAATAGATACCACATCACACCACTAATCCCTTTTTTTCCATAATTTGGCAAAGGGTTAGTTCTTCATACTAGCAACTAGAGGTCGTTCATGAAGATGGTAGTGTGTTAGTAAATACACAACTAGATCTTGAGAGAATAACTATATCAACATCAAAATATGCACAAGCTCAAAATAACTATAACTATAACTAAGTCTCAAGATAACATGATAAACATGCCCAATATATCTTCAATGTGGTACTCATGATCAAAAATCTCTGCAAGTGTTTGTTGGCATCTTCATTGACCTTTCCGATGAAAGATCTTTTCTCAAGCTGAGTGATTGTGCTCGGATGCAGTAATTGTGCTTGGACACATTCACCTGATGGTTTATAATTTTCAACCTGCCACCTGATGCATTTGCCCCCCCATAATCACCAAGAAGTCTCTCAGGTGGATCTTCAACCATGATCTCTTCCTTTTCGGACTCTAAACCCAAATGATCTAATGAACCATCCTCTTTTGACTTTGACTTTGTATGAACTGAATGTTCTTAGTTAGAAGCCAGTCTGGCTAATCGAGCCTGCCTGCGCCTTGCGTGAAAAGTCCTTTCAATTTCTGCGTCAAAAATAAATTCAGTCGAGGGCTTTCCTCACATACAAAGATTAGACACAAATCAGCAAGAATAAACAAAAATATAAAAATAACAGAAAAGAAATTTTTTAGTTATAGAGCAACAAAATTTTAATTGAACTCAAATTACACTGAATAACCTTGCATTCCCCGGCAACGGCGCCAAAAAATTGATAGGAAAAATAGCAAGTGTACTATTTTTCCTTGCAGTAATATAGGGGAACTCGTCGAATGTCGATCTCAAGGACTGCGTATCTGTATCGAGTTCAATCTATGGTTCAATTAAACAAAACTTGAATTTGAGTTTGGTTTGTTATTGTCATTGTAAAATTAAGCGGAATGTAAAGTTTTGGCTTTTTACGTATATGAGGAATATGCTAGGGTAAGTGTGTGATTTGTCATGCAACAACCTTGAATCCTGATTTTTACAAGTTCATAAACATTCAATTACCAATCCTTTAGGTTATTTTCCCCTAAGTCCTTAGTGGGAAAACCTTTGCATATTCAATCCTAATTCCTAAATCCTTAGAGAATTATGATGAAATCAAGCCTTTGTTTTATCAAGGGTTAGGTCAGGTAACTATAGGGTATCCCTAGTCCTAGGTGATATCTACTATAGTCTAATCGTACAAAAACCTTAACATCCGCGGTCCAGTTGTTAACCGTAAATCAATCCTAATTGGTCCGATCAGGAAAGCATAAAAACATTGCACGATTAAATTTAATAATAAAAATAGTGAAATTGATAACTCAGAAATTCAACATTGTTACAGAATCAAACTAGGGACACCCCCTAGCATTGGGTGGTTTAGCTACTCATATTTTTTAAAGGAATTTCAATAAAAATAAAGATAGACATTACACAAATTGATGGTGAACTCTAATCTTCAATTGCTTCCGCTCATCAAAGATCTTCGTTCTCCAAAAACATGCATAAACTTCAATCTTCAATTCTCTCAATTCTTCCTGTGGCTAAAGTCCCTTTTTCCATCATGGAAACTCCTTTATATAGCCAAAACTCATTTAGGTCGGTTGGAAATGTCCAGAAGGCCTCTTTGGGTCCCAAATAGTGAAAAACCACCAAAACAATTAAAATCAGCTTCACTGGCTGACACGACCCGTGTGAGATGACATGGTCACCAGTGTCAGCTTTTGGAATATATTTTTCCTCTTTTCTTGCTTCAGGCAAACTGACATGGCCCGTGTCAGGCGACACGGTCACCCGTGTCAGCTTCTAGAATTCCACACTGATCACAGCTCCCCCTGACACAGCCCGTGTCAGGTGACACGGCCCGTGTCAGGTGACACAGCCACTCGTGCAGGGTTCCTGTAACACTTCTTCCGAAACTCTGAATTCTGCACTTTTTCTTCTCGATTTTGTCCTGTTTTATTCTTTTGAACCTGAAAACACTAAAACACAAAACCAACGCATAATATGCGGTAACATGACATAAAACACTCGACAATTAAAAGAAACACTAACTAAATTCGATGCTAAATATCTGTGTAAAAACCACTGGTCAATGAAACACATATGTGCCGACACACCCAAGGTTTCATAATGACATGTGTCGACTTGAAATGAAGAATGCGTCGACACTTAGTTACAGAGCCTACAAGCGTTGTTATTGATCCTCATGTGTCGACGCATAAAATGGATGTGTCGACACATACATTTGAAACATGTTCTAGATGCCTTGGGAGTAGAGTAGTAGCAAGGACTATTGAGAGAGTATATAGGAGCATTGATGCATAGTGTAGGATTAGGTACTTTGTGAGTGACACACAACTTATCCACCTAAAATCTTAAGGTTATAAGGTAAGTGACACACAACTTATCCACCTAAAACCTTAAGGTTATCAAATTTCCACATTCTTATTCAATGTGAGACTATTTCCCGACTTACTCACAATTGCTATATTATTCCAAGAAGGACGAGACCACGTACTTCATCCAAGTGTTAATCCAAACCAGCCATAAAAATATAAGCCCGTTGAGAATTGATAGTGTTGGTATAATTTGCAATGATCTTCTGGCCACAACCTTTTTATTTTCAAAAGTATGTAATCTCAGAGCCTCTATTTAGATGAGTAGAAATTATCTCACAGCATAATTGATATATCCTAGATGTAACTTGATTGACGAAATATATCTCCTTAGCGGAGTTACATTTTTCCTTCATTGTAGCCAAACGAATGAAGAGCAATCTGATGTCTTTGGTCATGGAGTCAAGAAGCCATCACTTAACCAAACATTTTCATCCTCTCCCATGCTTCATACTCGTCAAATTTCTCATCTTTTCGTGCAACCATTGTTCCAAAGACATAACCTCAATGTTTTTTCTGCCTCGAATCTTGTTCTGCGCATTTAGAGACCACTTGACATAGTTGGTGCTGTCAAGTCATTCATGTAAGTGCAGAAGAAAACCCCTGCATATGTCCCATAGTCCCAGAATCTAATTTATCTTTATTGGAATACTCCATAAAAAATTACCAAAGTACCTTTTAGAAAGAGTTTCAAAGAGAAATTCTGATCTGTTTATTATTCACAGCAGAAATATAGAAATATACGAAAATTTAAAGAAAACATGTAGATGCACAAAGTAAAACAGATCCTGATCTTAGTTTGAGACTTCAAAACTACAATTCCAGTACAATAAATGACTTTGTATACTACATACTATACCAAATTAAAGACATCCAACTTGTCCAAAACTATAAACCAGAAACACCAAAAGAAAAATTTAACAATATCAACACTTACATAAGCAAAAAAAGGTATAACCAATGAGATCAAATCCTTATTTACTTGTCTTTCCCTGTAAGACTTTAGAAGATGAACCACTTCCACTCCCACCTGTATATAAAGATTTAAGCTGCCTGCTTATTAGTTTACTAGTATGAATAGTCTGCTGAAGCTGTGAAGAATCATTAGACCACCATTGTTCCAATCCATGAGCTTCATGAAACTTCTGCTTTTCCTTATTCACAACAAACAGCTTCGCAGAAACATGACAACCATTGTTATTATTCGGCCCAACATTCTCCTTATTACTATCACCACCGCCATCATTTTTCTCATTCGATCGATCAGGTTCGTTATAAGAACAACATATGTAATCACTATTGTTCACATAAAGATGAGGAACCCATTTTCCAACACCAAAACCATTATTCTTCAAGCTTGTTAACCACGGCATCATCCAATTCTTGTTCTTCTTGTTGTTTTCGTCATTGTTGATGTTATTGGCTTCTTCGTTGCGTGAAGGTATCATCGATTTGATTCTCCTCCAAGCTAACTCGGCTTTTTCACCAATGTTTCTTAGACTCATAGCTAATGAAACAGACGGTGGATTGAATAAATGTGTTTCTACATAGATACCGTCTTTCGCTAAAGATTTTCCGACTTGAAGTGCGAAACCAGCTCCTAATGAATGTCCTGCTACACAAACATTGCTACTTCCATATGCATCAGAAACTGCTTTAAGTGTGTCGAAAGCTACTTTAAATCTTACGGAACCTTTTAAGCTTTCCCATGCGAGGAATCGAAGGTCGTCTTCGATGTCTCTTCGCATTGTGAGGCTTTTCAGTAATGTTCCTCTTAGTGCTAAAACAGCTTTTGGTGCACCACTTGGTCTGATTAATACTAAATCAGACATTGCCGCGGATCTGTCCCATTCGAGTATTGCACCGAAAATTGAACCGTCTCTTTCGTCTATCAGTGTTTTGGTTAGCTTGTACTTGAAGGGAATCCACCAGTTTGGCGCTAGAGCGGTTTCTGGTTGACGATTCTCTTGTCGATCGAGTTCGAGCAAGTATACCGCTTGTATAAAACAAGCAATGACCGTTCTCTTGTAGTTTGCATCCTTCCTGCATGGAATAAATTAGTTATCACTTATCAATAACCATATGAAGTTCTAGCCATGTTGCACTGATACTTTAGATTGGTAATATGTGTGACAGGTATTAGTGTCCGACACCAACTAGAAGACACGAACACGCGTGGTTAAGCTAAACCACTTCAATATTCCATCAGGTTCTAGATGGCATATTGAAATGTGACATGTATCAGTGTCTGGCATTAACAGGACGACACAGACACTTTTAACCTAACTCACCTTCTATGCTCCATCAGGAAAAAGACATATTTAAGTGTGACAGGTATAGATATCAGTGAGTGTCTGACACCAACACGGACACAAATACTTAAAAAGTAAACCACTTCAATATTCCGTCAGGTTCAAGATGGCATATTGAAGTGCGACAGATATTAGTGTCCAACACCAACACAACGACACAAACACATGTGTTTAAAAACTAAACCACTTCAATATTCCATTAGGTTCAAGACGACATATTGAAATGTCACAGACAGGTATCAACTGGTATAGGTGTCCGACACCAACATGGCGACACAGATACATGTGTTTAAACTAAATCACACATCCATATTCCATCATGTTCAAGATGGAAAAGAAGAATGCGGAACGTACAGATGTTATAAAACTCAAATCCACAAGGTATTGAATCAACTGGTTCTGTCAAACTAATAAGTTAAGTGTATAAAATTGATGCAAACTTTAATAATTGAAAGCCGGTGCCAACCAGTTTCATTGATTTAATCAATCTGGTTTTCAGTGACGTGGTGAAATTAATGGATCAAAGAATCACATGGAAGTTTCTATTTATAAATAAAAAATGAATTGCTGAAAATCAGGATCTCTGAAATTAATTTCCCAATACAAAACAAATAAGGCAACAAATAAATGTGGAATCAAAATAGATTAATCAAATCCCATAGATGAATTGATGAAGCTAAAATCTATGGATAAACAAACCCACTCTAAAAGTTTGCAACTTTATCCTCAAATCTCAAAACCCAAAAACAGTAAAATTCAAAATTCCCAGCAACCCAATTATATAAAGATTGAACCTTTATACTCAAATTTCAAACCCATTTTCTGAAATCCCACCTTCAAATTCAAATCTAAAAAAAATCAGATCCAACCTAAAAAAAAAAAAAAGTAAGAAATGGGCTTAACCAAATAAAATTCACATTTTGTTCATGTGAAAGCGAACTGACCAGCTAGAACTGATAAGATCTCTCCAGTTAAGATTAACCACATTCCGGGGACCCGAAACATGAAATGCATAAGGGTGACCTTCTTCTTCTTTCAGTTTTTCCAACTGGGTTGTTGTTGTTTGAATCACAAAATTTTCATCTTCCACTACTACTTTCTCCTCTTCTTTCAGTTTCTCCAACTGGGTTGTTGTTGTTTGGGTTGTAGTTCCCATGTTGATGAGAAGCTTCAGAAAATTGAGCTGAAGGATATAGATTTGTTTTCCTTTCTCGGAACTAGTTTCATGAGTTGTTTATGATGTTTTGTTTTAAGGGTTAATAAATGACCTGTTGTTCAACTGTTCGTGTTTTTTTGAATACGCAATCTACAACGGTCATATTTCCCTATTCATTTGAGCCGTTTTTTATACTATATCTCATTTTAATGCTTCCGTTTTTGTTTTTTATATATATATATATATATATATATATATATATATATATATATATATATATATATATATATATATATATATATATATATATATATATATATATATATATATATATATAAAATAGATCAACTTTTATTTTGTAAAGTATTTTTTTCATCAATATCCGCTTCATTGGATTAAGGATGACAATGAGTCGGGTTTGAACATAGTACTATATTTATTTTATAGTACCCTCGGAGCTGGACCAAGGTCTCCATTTTGGAATGGATTCTCATGCCCATAATAGATGACTGTTAGGATCCTACGTGGGTAAGGAAGATTAGCATGTGATCTTAGTTCTGGGTTAACTGCCAAGTGATCTCCAGATAGCGGGAGACTCGTTATCCATGTAAGACAGAACGACCCGAGAGATATGGAAAATAGTTGGCCACGTGTCTTCGTAGGAGCACGTGGAAAAGATGCTCCACAACAGTCATGATGATTTGGGCCATTTTGTTGGGCCTTTATAGTTGGGCTGGGTTGTGTCCGATGGTGGGCCAGCCTCAGGCCCAGTCTAGATCAGGAGTCCCCCAAGTCATTGCTCCTAAACAAATGAGCTATAACTTATAGTCGGTTCTCGTGCCGAGGTGAAAGGGTTTCAGATGTGGTCGACCATCATTCACACGGGAAGCCACTAGGGTGCGTTTTTCCCGTAAATTTTCCAAGACATGCCTCGTGGACTACGCCGTGACTTGTTTTGCTCGTTAAAGTGGGCAATTATCTACTCAAGGTTATGCTTGAGGAAGTCGCAATTTTTCGAGCGAACCAACAATTAGGACTCAACTTTTCTTGTTGGTATGCTCGATCGCGAGGTTGATTTCCTTCATGATGATATGCTCGTAGGGACATGGGTAAGTCGAGTTCACGCCAACACACGTGACATGCGTTGGAATCTAGGACTATGTGCAACTGTTGGAACACGGGAGTCGTTGTGAACTCTATGCATAGGGACATGTGACATCGAGTCTCCGAAAACAATATGTTAAATTGCTCTGCGTGCCACGTGTGACGGCTAATTAATACATAATTATTATCTTTTCTAGCATATGGTCTAGGCAATGATAACCTACTGCGCGTTCCCCCATATGGTGGGGTTGGCGATAAAAGTGTGAGGAGAGACTCATTTGAAACATTATCAATTTCTACTCACTCGTCATCTTTCAGTGCTCTTGTGTTTATTGTCGTCACCATCGCCATCAATGTCATTCCCGCCCTGGTCTACTCATTCCTTTCCAATGCTTACCTTTGTTAGAAATTTCGGGGACCACAAATCCCTTTAGAAATTTATTGATGAACATATGAGTTTTTCGGCGAGTTTCACGAGGTTTCTGATGAGTACATCAATTTTTCGACGAATGCGTGAAATTCCTAGTGAGACCCATGAGTTTTCCGATGAAGTTCATAAGTTTTTCGATGAATTTCATGAGTTTTCTGATGGGCTTCTAGGGGAAGATTCCTCCCTGAAAATAAAGGAAATTCATGCTCGTTGTTGTGTCGCAGAAAACTCGCGAATTGGTGTATCTTTCATCGAGGAGAAACTCGTTGCGGAAAAACTCTTGAATTTGCGTGTCTACAGTCGAGGAGACATTCGTCACAGAAAAAGCATCTGACTTGTATCTTTTGTTGACAAGGGCTTTGGTTGGGGATATGTTCTTGAGCCTTTCCTCGCCATTTCATTTGATTTTCGGTGGAAGGGTGGATTTTAGTTTACCATCAATCCGCCCAACATGAATGTCAGATATAATTTGGATTAGGTGGAACATGATGAAAGATCCTATTTCTCCAAGGAATAATTTAATAGAAATCAAAGTAAATTAAACTCAAATCCAACACCAACAAATAGGATGCTACATTATTCAAAAAATTAAAAAATATGCTCAAGTATAATTAAGTAGATACATAACACCATTTTAGTCGAATTCTCAACAATTTCAACATAGTCTCAAAGTTAAATTTATTATAGCCTCCCACATTTTAATTAAAAAATTGCAACAACAAACAACCAAAGGAAAAAGGAGTTCATATTACTTCGACATAATCTTCAAACCAAAATAATTCAATAATAAAACAAGCGTTAAACCCCCCGGTGTTACGTATCAGAGCGTTGACATCAACTCAAAATAAGAAGAGTAACCTCTTCTTGACTCCACGACTTGGACTACTCCTGGTTATCTGCATGTTACCCACGTGGAGGCAACATCCAAACAGAAGGATTGAGTTATCATAACAATATAATGAATCATATAATTATGAATAGACAACAAATATAACATGTAAGAATTCCAAGTTCGACAATCATTAGTATAGAACTCCAACATATTCACAATTTAACAATTTTGCCAAATGCAATGCGACTGATTCTAATGCATATGCATGTGGTACCATCAACGCATAAGCCCTCTCTAATAAATTTCCATCTAGGTCAGGGCACAAACCCTCAATAATGCCAATATAAGCCAGAGCATAAGCCCTCAACAAGTTTCCAACATAGGTAAGATCATAAGCCCTCAACGATGCATGAAATGCGACATGCCACAATCACAATTGTGCCACCACAAGCATAACCCTTAACATCATACCAATTTTAGGCCAACATTGAAGGCTTGGAAAAACACTTAGAATGGGGGGTTGAATAAGTTTTTCTTACTTTTTGACTCTTTAACCCAAACAATAAATAAAATACTAAAGTATTTTTATCCTAGTTCGTTTGACACTCAAACTACTCCAGTCCACCCACCAAGGTGATTTCGCCTCTCTCAACGAGGACTTAATCCACTATAATCAACTATTACAGAGTGCACTACCCAACCGGTGTGACTAACTTCCTCTAAGACTCACTAGTCCTAGCCCTCTCAAGAATTTTGACCCAACTGGTATTCTCAAGGAACAAACCACACAACCAACCGTTGTGACTAACACCTCTAAGACTCAACTAGTCCTAGCCCTCTCAAGAATTCTGACCCAAATTGGTCTTCTCAAGGAACAACTATCAGAATGTTAACTTCTAACTGACTGTGTACAAAAGTGCTTCTAGAAAAGCTATTCTTCACTAAGTGAAGTTTACACAAAAATTAAGCTCAATGAATAGTAAACTACTTTACAAAAATTGACTTTTTATTTGGCAGCGTGAGTTTACTTAGAACGACTTTTTGTAGGTTGCTAGAAGATGTTGTTGAAAGATGTTGTGCTACTGTATGTGTTGCTTTTCTAGATAATTATTGTGAAATATTGAAAGTTGTTGTGTAGTTGTTGTTTTTCTCCTTTGAAATGAATTCCTTAAATAATATTTCCAGAATCTAACCGTTGCTAGAGCGTGCCTTGAATGATGGAAAATGTAATTATGACTTTACTGTAGCCTTCACGTGATTATACTTAGCTTCTATCTTCACATGATTTTTCTTTGCTAAATAATCCTTGGAAGTTAAAATACTCAAGTATTTTGTCTTCTTCTTCGCTCATGTTAACGTTACTGGCAGTTTTTGTCTTTTAGAAGATAACGTTCATATTCAAAAGATCTTCTAAATATTTGCTCATCAGAACTTCTGTTGGTGCTTCCATCAGAAGTTTACTTTGCCTGCTTCTGTCAGAGTTTACTTCTATCAGAAGTTTGTTGTTCTTGCTACTATCAGAAGTTGCGCTATTTGCTTTGTCAAGCTGCGTTGCTTCTACCGAGCTGCGCCGGGCTGCCAGGTTTTGCCTTGTGTTGCTTACCGTGCTTGCTTCTGTGTTGTGCTTGCTTTTGTGTTGTGCTTGCTTCCGCGCCGTGCTTGCTTCTACGCTGTGCTTGCTTGACCAGAAGTTCTATTCTCATCAGAACTTCTAATACTTCATCTTCTGTAAGCCTTGTTATACATCTTTTATTCAGAACATATTGTTGGTGCCTTTTCATCAAAGGTTGCGCTTTGCTAGCTTCCATCAGAAGTTGTATTTTATTCTTTTACTTCAGAATCTTTCTAGGTAGTGTGTCTTCCAGAAGTTCTCGCTCAGAACTTCTAAGGCGTGTTTCTGTCAGCAGCGTGTTTTGTCTTATTCAAACTTCCAGAACGTGTTTCTTTCAGCAGTCCTTTTTAGCGTGCTTTGTCCAGAAGTTCTTTTATCATTAGAACTTCTAACTTCAACTTCTGCTCAATATGATATTTTTCATTTTTGCACTAGAGTCAGAACATCTTCTGAAATAAAACATCTTTACGTCAGAGTATCATATTCAATTATACAAAAATTATTGTGCTTGTTATCATCAAAACTTTTAATATATTATTAGAAATAAATTTTGTTCTAACAAATATCATATTCATTCATACAAAATTTATTTTGCTTGTTATCATCAAAAATTTTAATATATTATTAGAAATAAATTTTGTTCTAACAAATATCATATTCATTCATACAAAATTTATTTCATTCATACAAAATTTATTATGCTTGTTATCATCAAAACATTGATATATTATTAGAAACAAACTTTGTTCTAACAATCTCCCCCTTTTTGATGATGACAAAACTATCTAGATTTTGATTTAAGAAATTTTGTATTTGTAAAAAAAATATCTCCCCCTGAGATTAATAATGTCCCCCTAAAATTAATAGTCTCCCCCCTGAACTAAATATTGAAAAGAAAAAAAATGCAAGGTAGAACTTCCTTGAGTTTTTCTTTTCTTCCAGAGTTTACTTCTCAGAGTTTGAGCTTCCAGAGTTTACTTCTCAGAGTTTTGAGCTTTCAGAGTTTGCTTTTCAGAGTTTGAGCTTCTAGAGTTTACTTCTCAGAGTTTTGAGCTTCCAGAGTTTACTTCTCAGAGTTTGAGCTTACAAAGTTTGCTTTTAGAGTTTGCTTTTCTGTATCACTTAGAAGCCAAAAGAAATGTACACTTGTATATTTTGTTAGAAATGTTTGACATTTTGTTCCAGCAACATGTTATAGTGAATTAGTTCAAAATCTCAGTTTTCTCCCCCTTTTTGTCATAATAAAAAATTCATTTAAAAAAATTTAAAGTGAAATGAATTTCTGACGACTTCTAAAAAAAAAAAGGATTCTGAAGGTTTGTCACAAACCAAAATATTTAAAAATTTAATAGCGAAATAGTCATTACTCATAAGTAGCTTCTGACACTGGAGGGATTTCTTGAGATTTAAAAAAAATCAACAATTACTAAGAATTTCTTGTCAATAGCTAACACGCATGTTAAGTAACCTATCAGAAGCTTCTGAACACGTGTTCAACTTCTGGGTTACAGCCTTACAGCTGTTTTACTATAATGAACTTCTGACCATAATTAGAACTTGAAACGTTTGAAGGTTTCAGAACTTCTAGATATGGTTTCTAACTTAACTTCTCTTCTCACTTCTGAAGAGTTAATTAATTAGATGTTCATTTAACACAAAACTTCTGACTAAAATTGATATTGAACAGAATTTCATTCTGGGCAATTTTTCATACTTAAATTTTTCAAAATAAATTTAAACCTATCTTAAGAAAGTGGTTTTGTGAAAATATCAGCCCATTGATGGTCTGTATCAACAAAATTTAAATTTAAAATTCCTTTCTGAATATAGTCCCTAATGAAATGATGTTTAATTTCAATATGTTTTGCCTTTGAGTGTAAAATAGGATTTTTAGAAAGGCAAATAGTAGAAGTGCTATCACAGAAGATAGGGATCTTACTCTCATACAAATGATAATCTTCTAATTGACTCTTCATCCAGAGCATCTGGGTACTACAACCAGCAGCAGCAACGTATTCTGCTTCTGTTGTTGAAAGTGCTATAGTGGCTTGCTTCTTGTTGTACCATGAGATCAAGTTGTTGCCCAGAAATTGACAACTTCCAGAAGTGCTTTTACGCTCCACTCTATCTCCAACAAAGTCAGCATCGCAAAACCCTACTAAATTGAAATCTTTGGATTTTCTGTAACATAATCCAACATTAGCAGTACCTTTCAGATACCTTAGAATTCTCTTAGCAGTAGTTAAGTGAGATTCTCTAGGATCTGATTGGAATCTAGCACATAAACACACACTGAACAGAATATCTGGCCTAGATGCAGTTAGATATAGAAGAGAGCCAATCATACCTCTCTAGAGCTTCTGATATACCTTCTTACTTACCTCTTCTTTTCCCAAGATGCATGTGGGGTGCATTGGAGTCTTAGCTTCTTTACTTTCTGACAACTGGAATTTCTTCAGAAGTTCTTTTACATACTTTGTTTGATGTATGTAGGTACCTTCTGAGCATTTATTGATTTGAATTCTCAGAAAGAATTTTAACTCCCCCGTCATGCTCATCTCAAATTTTGCCTGCATGGACTTAGAAAATTCTTTTCCAAGAGAGACATTAGAAGTTCCAAAAATAATATCATCAACGTATATCTGGAAAATTAAAATGTCATTTTTAAAAGATTTTCTGAATAGGGTTGTGTCCACTTTCCCTCTGGTAAAATCTTTTTCTAGAAGAAACTTACTAAGACGCTCATACCAAGCTCTAGGAGCTTGTTTTAAACCATAAAGAGATTTTTTTAATTTAAACACACGTTGTGGAAATTTTGAATCTTCAAATCCAGGAGGTTGACGGACATGAACTTCTTCTTCTATATATCCATTTAAAAATGCACTTTTAACATCCATTTGATATAAAATAATATTATTTTGTACAACAAAGGAAATTAATAATCTAATGGATTCTAACCTGGAAATTGGAGCAAAGGTTTCATTATAATCAATACCTTCTTGCTGACTATACTCTTGTGCAACCAGTCGTGCTTTGTTTCAAACAACTTCTCCTTGCTCATTTAGCTTGTTTCTGAACACTCACTTTGTTCCAATAATGTTAAATCCTTTTGGTTTTGGAACTAAATCCCATACGTCATTTCTGGAGAATTGGTTGAGTTCCTCTTCCGTAGCTATAATCCAATCATTATCTTTCAGAGCTTCTTCTACAGAATTTGGTTCAATCATAGAGACTAGTCCAAAAAGAGATTCTTCGTTTATTTTAAGGGTGGATCTAGTTCTGATAGGGTCTTTTTTCTTTTCTATAATGACATCTTCTGGATGAGCTAAAATGATACTTGGATATCTTCTGTGGAGAGTTTCTTTAGAGGTTCTGACGTTGTTCAGATTTTCTTCAGAAGTCAAAATTTCTGGGTGACGCTTCTGTTCAGAGTCTCTAGAAGTTGACATGTGAACTTCTGAGTTTTCCTTCTGAGCTGTTCCGTTAGAGTTTGGCAATGGAACTTCTGTAACTGCATCATTTTCAATTTGCTTTGGCATTTGCTGGCCAAGCTTATCCTCAAATCTTACTTTGATTGATTCCTCCACAATCAGAGTTTCTGTGTTGTACACTCTATAGCCTTTTGAGCGTTCAGAGTATCCAAGTAGAACACACTTCTGAGCTTTAGAATCAAACTTGTTCAGATTATCTTTTGTGTTAAGAATATAACACATGCATCCAAATGGATGAAAATATGAAATGTTGGGCTTTCTATTTTTCCACAATTCATAAGGAGTCTTTTCAAGAATAGGTCTAATAGAAACTCTATTTTGAATGTAACATGCTGTGTTCACAACTTCTGCCCAAAAATGATGAGTTAAAGATGTTGAGGATAATTTATGAATTCTTTTCCGCTGCATTAATGAAGTTGAAGTTTGAACACTATTTTAAAGTTGTTGTTGGTTCATCTGAAAAGTGTGTTATGTATCTTCTTATTTATTATGAGATGGATGTTACTTTTATCTAGATCGATGTACCTTTCATATATATATATATATTTTATTTAGTTTATAAAATTTATTTAGTTTATTTTCTTTAATTAAGTTCTTAGTTAGGTGAATATAATTAGTCTAGTTTTTTATATCTATAAAAAAATAACAATAAAAATACAAAAATCATAAAAATATATTGGTATTATATTATATTACTTATTATTGAATCGTAATTTCGGAGTTTAATTTCAATTTATCTCACGAGAATCGTATGGATGCATAACTTTTCTTGGCCATTTCTTTTGGTGTTTTAAGGTTTTCTTTGTGGATTTTCTCTTTTATTTTCCATATAAAAATCACTTTTATTAATGCTTGATTTTATTTCCTTTGGGCCATTTGGTTTTCACCTTATCTTTCATCTTATTCTTCCTCGTCGATTTCTTTTGTCTTTTATTTTTTTATTTTGATCGATTTGGAAAGCATTTGAACTATTAAGTTCATTTAAGCTTGATGGATATTTGATGAACTTTCATCATTTCCAATCAACCTCTTGGTAATTTTTTTATCATTCGAGGTAATTGAGATTGATGATAAGTTTGTCATAATGTATATTTCCTTGACTTTGTCTTGATCCCCCAAATTTGTTAAATGTACTACATAAATAAGAGAATGAACTTCAAATTGTCATTTCTCTAACATGTATGGATACATACATTTTATGCTTCATATGAAGCTAAGTTTGTCCTAAATCGAATTATTAATCATTAGCACTAACTTTATATTATATTAACATACTTCAATATCAATTAGTATTCCACACTTTATATTTCAGTATTTTTTACTTTTATGTTTTTTTTTTTTTACTTTTATGCCATTAATCATTCATAACATTTTCTTTCTTTAGCTTGTTATAAGCCACTTAATAAAGAAAAATTTAAAATTGGTTCTTTAATCTTTGAACTATGGTTACTATCCATTTTCATCTGATGCATGGTTCTTGTTCGGTCTTCATCTGATTATTGTCCTTGTGTTTTAATCCAAGGAAAGAGATTGCATTTGTTGACTATTTTTGTCATAAGTCTTGCTTGTATGCTTGTTTGATTCCTTTGTTTATCTTTTGTTTATGTCAAATTCTAAACCATTTTGTAACTTACACCTCTTTTAAAAAAATCTTGACTTTGTCAAGTGATTTTCAAACTCTTTTCTTTAATAAATGCTTCAAGATACTTAAGCATATCAAAAGAATTTCAAAAGACTAAAATACACAAACTCATTCAAAATCTTTTGCCCCTTTGGATTTTCTGTTAAAACTTTTTTCTTAAAATCAACCAAAACAAATCTTTTTGTTATTTTTGCCCAAAACTATGAGGTTTTGATCCTTTATTGGTACGTATGCAAAAGAATTTATGTCATTCCAAGTCAAAAATCTAATAAAAATACTTATTTTTCTCATCTTCCTAATCTCTTAAAAAACAAACCTTTTAAACCAAAACACATATATCATAAGAGGTTCCTATAGAGTACTATATATGCATAGAATGTTAATACCTTTTATTTATATAACTAACCCTTGTACCTTAGATCTCTTTATTGCATTGCTCTTGTTTTACTTTTAGTCTTGTTTCTTGTTTTGCATGTATATTTTGGGTTTTATTCACTCTTTTCCCATTCCCTTGGAAATAATAAAGCGCGGTGACAACTTTCGATGTACGAGTTAAGTTAATCAATGACTTGATCTCAATTTTCCACCACTACAGAAATGGAAACTTCACTAGGGACTACCCTCGAGAGGGTCAAACCTACCTTGTATTATCTGTTTTGTTATTATTGTTTGCTTGTATTTATTGGCATTTTTGGTTTTATGGGTGTTTAGTGATCTTTGCAAGGACAATTCCTATGCCTGGACTTAGTTACACTTAAGATAGGATGGTGGTATAATAAAAAGTTACATGAGTGGATTAATCATGAACACAAATAATATATGATATAACCCCACTTAGTAGAGGCCTCTTTGAGGGTGATAATGCTCAACAAGATAATTGTGAAAGCATTATTAACTTCAACCTGAGAGTCCGAGAAGATAGGAACCTTAAAAACCTTAACCCATCTTGGCCTTAAGGATGTAGTGCGGTGACAATTCCAGAGTAGTCTTGGATTAGTCGTTACGTGATACTACACTCAGAAGTATTTTTCTTAAAAAATATTCTTGGTACTTACAAATAGTTGTGTAACCAAGTAATATCCGAAACATGAATCACAACTCTGGGAAATTTTAGAACCTTGTTGTACAAGTGATAAACCTTTAGTACATACCTTGTAGGTTGGTTTTTGACCTTGACTCCATGCTCGTGACTCTAAACCGGTGATCCTGTTACAATGTTCCGTATTATATAACATTGCATATCATTTAATCATTTGCATAATTCATGCATACATCCAGGTTGCCAAGAATCTCATTTCCATCGGTCTCTTTCTTCCAAATATCTATCAAACGTCAAGTTGTTTCCTCAACACCACTACGAGACTAGAGCTAACATCAAATGAAAAATAGAAGACCAAGAACAACATGACATAAAATTCATAATGGAAATTGACGAGTTGAAGTCAGGCATGACCAAGCTCATTTAGATGAAGCAAGTTTTGATTGATAGAGGAAAACCACCGTAGAGGACTACCATCTTTGAGGTTGCAGCTGCAGTTGTTAATCCTCCAATTGTCCAAGAACTAGCCACTACATGGCTAGAGTTTGATATGCCTGTGAACTATTCTCCATTTTTTCCAGTACTTCAATGGTTGGCCAATCATCCCGACCAGTGTTTTAGGCTCTAGTTTTCACCGAACCACATCCAATTATTCATATTATTTATCATCAACCCGTGGTGTATCCTGTTGCACAAGCTGCTTATAAAAACCCTCTATTTTATTATCATTTTGGTGCTAGTCAAGAAGATTTTGCTGATTTTGAAGAAGTTAGGGAACAATTATATACTTTAGATAAGAGAATGAACCTTATGGAAGGCAATGAGTTCTTCAGTGTTGATGTTGGCCACATTTGTTTAGTTTCTGGCCTTGTGATTCCTACAAAGTTCAAGAATCCAGATTTTTAAAGGTACAAAGGGAACTCATATCCAATAAACCACCTGAGCATGTACTATAGAAAGATGACTACCTATACTAGCCACCAGAAACTACTTATCCACTACTTTCAAGATAGTTTCAGAGGAGCCTTAGATTCAGGAGGAGTCCATATCAGTGTTTAGGGTAGTACTAGAAAATGAGTTATTGAATTTGGAGAGTTAAAATTATACCAACTTTTAATTTTGGTTATTAAGACAGAAATTTCTTTCATTGGGTAAATGCCCTTCAGACGTAGGTAATTTTTGCTTCGAATTGGAATATTGATTCTAGTGTTATTTATATTATTCTTTTACTAATATGTTATGCAGATTATTTTTATACACATTGTTCCAACATTGTTCCCAATATATTGTCACCAATCGAACAAAATTTCAATAATTACTCACTACCGATGGATGAGATGTGAGTTCCACGCTAAAAAGTTCTTTTTTCATATTATTAAGAAATTAGGTCAACAATATCACTATTAATTTTGTTAATGTTACATTTTAATTTTTTTCATAATAAATAATAAATAAAAGATTGAATAACAATACTTTTTTAAACAAATTCCTTTTAAAACCCCGAATATTATTGAATGATTTTTTTTTAAATAGTTCATTTTGCATAATAAATGAAAATTGAGTCAAATGCTATAATTTTATTAACCAAAATTTCTTTTGATAATTCTATGAATCGCATAAATTACTATATTTGTACATATTCCTAAATATTATTTTGACTATTGAATTTTCAATAAATAATAAGAGGTTGACATTTGACTCTATAAACTACATATTTGCATTCTATACACTACTATAAATATTATTACTCTCGTCTATAATAGTTATAGTTTCCAACAATGTTAGAAGACATCTGTGCACCCTTCTTAATATCTAAAAAGTTGAAGAATGAATCCTCAGAGAAAACACACCTAACATCTGCCACACCAATCGAAGTGGGAGAAAAAAGAGGGAATATGGTGTCTTTCCCCAACATGACCAACACCAACAACTATGAAAAATTTATGATGCTACCCCCACAACCTCAACAACCATCTTTTAGGGATTATATTCAATACCCTAGAGAACCACATGAGAATAATGACAAACCTCCCTCTAAGAGAACTAGGGGAAGAATTAAGCGGTCTAATAAAAAATGCAAGTATCCTATTAAGATTGAGGAAGATCCTGATACCATCATGAAAGTGATTCTTATCAAAATCCCTGTTGGACATGATGTCATAAATTCTCTCATCAATGTTGCTTTACTTCATCAAGCTAACATTACAGTCCTAGAAGGTACTGGTCTTGTCTCTAATGTTACTCTTCACAACTCAGTTTCCCAAGTTCCGGCATTAATAATACATCGACCCTTTCAAATGACATCTATAACAGGCACTTATTTCATTGCCAACTATGGTCATAATCCTTCTGAAGTCATCATTGAACCTATGCAGTCCTCTTTTTCAATTTTACTTACATCTGGTTATGGGAAAGTGTTTGGTGGGGTTGTTATTGGAAAGGTTATGGCTGCAGGTGAAATTCTAATCACAGCCACACTTTCAAAGAAGCATGAGTTTTATAGGGTTCCTACCATCAACGAAAGTTTTCCAGAAGTTGAAGAAGATGTGAAGCAATAGGGACATTATTTCTTTAAGAATTTTCTTTACTGTTTTAAAAAAGCATCGTTGATTCTAATTGTAATGATTTTCATGCGTTTATTCTGTTATTAAATTTCCCTCATTTAATCTAAATACCTCATCTTTTTATTTTATTTGAGGTTTTAACACAAAATATTTTCAATGTGTTTTTATGGATATTAATTATTTTCATACATTAATTGAATACATTTTATTTATTAATCCATATAGGTTATCAAATGGAGGTTAAAGATATTAACTATATGATTAATAATTTGGTTGGTGTGTTGTATGTCTAGTGGGATTTCTACCTAGATCATTGTTAAAATATTAAAAGTAAATCTCCTTTGTGAATACTCAAACATATGGAGATAGTATCTAATTTGTAAGAGAGTATTATTTTTGTTGAGTCTTTGTATTTGTACTTTCTACACATTATTCCTGAGCACTAACTCTAAGTTAGGCAAATTTTCTTTTGGATTGTATTAGGTTTTTCTTATATCATCTTTGTGACTAAATAAAAACATGGGAGAATGCTTGAGTGAAAGCGAGAGGCGTCTCAAATTTTAGGGGAGCCTACATCTACATTTAGAATAATATTGAGAAAATAGACATTGAAATGGGAGAGTTCAAATCTAACAAATCTGTACTTTTGAATATTAATTTTGAACCAAATTAAGTTACCAATTCAAAGATTATTTAAATTCTGCAGTTACTAGTCTGTTACACACACCTATTTTCATAAAGATTGTTCTAACATTATGTTTGACATCTTTTCATTGATAGAACTTAATATCCATAATGATTCAAATACCAATGGATGATATGTGAGTTCCATTCTAAGAAGATATTTATTTTCATGACGAAATAAATTAGGCCAATAATAACACTATTTATTTTGATAATGTTACATTTTTTTTTTTGCAATAAAGTAATAAGTAGAATATCTAATAACAATATTTTTTTAAACAAATTCCTTATGAAATACCAAATTTATTAAATCAATTATTATAAATAATTCATTTCATAAATAGAAATTGAGTCAATCATTATATTTGTATTGACCAAAATTTGTTGTAATAATTCTGTGAATCTTATATATTACGATATTTGCACATATTTCTAAATATCATTCTGACTGTTGTATTTTTAAAAAATAGTAAGAGAAAGGTATTTGAGTGTAACACCCCAAGTAATATCTGTCTAGAATCATACTACTCGGTATGTTATTTTTGGTCTTGAAACATAATACAACAATATACAAAATGCATGATTACAATATTTTTACATACTTAAATCCCAGTATTTTCATAATAAAACATGGGATGAAAACATAATACACACAAAAACTAAAATAAGGGAGACATGTCTTCCAAGTTCTAAATTGATGTTGTTCTTCCTTGGATCAATACATGCTTATCTAAAAATAAACAATATGAATAGGGAAAGATACTAAATTCTAATAGAGTTCCCCTATAGTACATATACACTTGAATCTAAAGGGTTTACTATCCTTAATCTGGTTTAATAGAATTACATACGCGTGAAATGATAAGGAATATAAGGAAATGATGTATGTAAAGCATCACATCACAAATGAAGGTTGACATACTAAATCACACTTGTCAGGTAGAACAATAGAAGCTATGAATTTTGGTGGCATTGTATCCTCTTGAAATTCTTCTAACCCAACCCATTCTTGGAATGTCCTAGACGTACTAAAAATATGCTTCCCTCATGGAAGTTTTTAAGGAGGCTTCCCGTCTTCCCTACTTTTAGGTCATATTATCTCAAGGAATTAACTATGGAAGTCTCCCGTATTTCCTAATTCTGGGTCATACTACACTAAAGGAATTTACTAAGGAAGTATCTCGTCTTCCCCACTTTTAGGTCTGACTACCCTTAAGGAATTAACTAAGGAGGTATTTGTTGTACCCCAATTTTGGCCCCTAAGATTCTTTGTCATCTCATTCCATTTCATTGCACCAAGATCACAAACTAGGTCTGTCTGTCTGTCTCTCTCTCCTATCTCTGATTTTGCTCTTGAGGGGATCACCAAGCACCTTGTTTGTGTATATTTTAATTTGAATATGGTAATTGATATTTGGCTAACCATAAGATATGTATATCATTTGCTTTTTAGATGTTGTTTGGTAGGAAGATGATGCAATGGTTCTTCTTCAAGAAGTCTATAGGTTCATGTGTTTATTTCCATGCCTTCTTTCCCCAAGTCTTAAGGAATTATCAAGCTCTATCATGTGAAGTATCTCGAGTTATCATCATTGACAAGATCTAATGGATCTCATAATGTTCTAAAAGGATTTCAAAATGCCAAGTTGATTCAAGTGGTTAACCTAATTTAGAGCTTTGGATCACAAGAGCATGTCTCATCAATTCTCAATGCCTTGAAGTGTTTGTTTTCACTATGGACTTCTCTTATCATCTACAACAATCTCCCTTCATGAGAATATGGTTCACATGTAAGAGAGATCATCAAAGTTGAAGAGCTCTCCATGTCATGGCCAATTTTCTTAGAATTAGGGTTTTGGACTTATGAAGACCATATCTTGGTGATTGTGTGATATTTGTGAATGATTCCAAATCCATTGTACTCTCAAAGGGATCTCTAGTATGTATTTTCTTTGGTTCAAGGATTTTATTTGATTTAAAGATGTTTTGAGAATCAATGATTGCAAGCTCTCTAGAATGATACTTCATCTCTCTTGTGTGACTTCAAAAGATCATAACATGGGCATCCCTTATCTCCTTGAGATAATTCTTCTTTCACAACGAACCTAAGGATGTCTACTACAACTTAGTTTAATTGGTAGAAATAGAAAAGTGCTTGAAAATTGCTTGGGAAGTAAAAAGATTGCAAGTCCTTGATGAATTTCTTAATTATTTATCATCAACTTCAAGGGATCATAACTTGATCATTATTTATAACCTTGTGGTCATTATTTTTTCACAACAATATTGAGGATGTGAAATTTTTCTCCATTTGTAACTCAAGGCTTGAAAAGGTTTGGAGTTTGCTTAAAGAAATCAAAAGATTATAGGTCATTTCATGATTTTCATCAACTTCACGAGACCATAACTTTCTCAATTTTTGTAGTTTTTAAGTGGTTATTTTCCATAATGCCATTTGAAAAGTCTACTTCATATCATCTTTTTTTGCCAAGAGCAAATATTGAGTGGAAGACCATGTTTGAAGGCAAATCATTATAGGTCACTTTTGGAAGGCATGGTGTGCTTGACGAAGGCTTGGCCTGATTTTCAGTGTTTTTTCTCAAATCCTAAAATTTATATCTCTCAGCTCAAGTATTCATTGGAGATGATTCTTTTTGCACTGTGTTCTACTCTTCGAGGGCTTCATTTGGCTCACGTAAATTGGAAAACGCATGAGTGAATTTGATTTAGCCTCGGTGCAAAAATTATGCCAAAACCTGTTTTGGGCTCACCACCAGGTTGTGCATTTGCGTTATAATTTATTTTTTAAGCCAATTTAAGCCTTTCTTTCGTGACAAATCGTGTTTAGCAACTTTCCATAAGTAATTAGCACCTTGAAACACATGTTTTAGCTGAGTTTTGATGCACATGAAGTCACACTTCCCTCGTGCACACACCTTGCGCGATTTTGCTCCAAATCTCACTAATTCTCTTAATTCGCATCACCATTCGCTTCCCTATAAATATAGGGAGTTAGGGACTTATCCAACTCATTTGATCAAGCTTTGATAGCCAGAAAATCGCTGTCAAACTCTCTCCATACCTCAAATTTCGAATCAATCATGTTTAAAGCCTTCGTAGTTCCAAATTCTTTGCTAATTGTTCTTCCTTGAACTTCTCTGAACCTAACCAGACCCTTAGCAAGAAGAATTGTGACTTGAATCGTGTTATCCAAGTCCAGTTTCATAGCTCTGAAACTGTACTTCGTTCAGGTAGAATTCTTAACCAAATCATCTCCAACAACGCATTAACTTATTCTCCTCATCTCCCTGATCCTCGTGGTCTTCACCATTTTTATTTTCATTGAGAATTGAATCTAATTTTTTGAAAACAAGTGCTCGCTATTATTTGAGTTTTTTCCAAATTGATCCTTGCTCGTTTTAAATAAATTTTTTGCGAGGGTACCATTAGAATCGTTTTGAAGAGACGAATCGAATGGTACCGGTCTGAGAAATTTATTTTACAGTTTGTGAAACTCCAATTTCGGAGAGGCTGGAGGTGGAAGACGATTGTTAGTTCTATGTATTGGCAGCAATTTTGGTAAAACATTCTTCTTAGAAAATGCCATGAAAAATACTGAAGTAGCTGATGACACAACTGATGTCCTGACATGAAAAATGACAGAAGTAATTCAAGTGCAGATTTTTCAGGAAGTCAGTTTGTTTGTTATTTGTATGCTTCGACTAAGAAAGCTTGAGAATGCCTTTAGCAATATAATTGGAGATTCAATATCTGGCTTTCATGGAGAAAAGACAGGAGGCGCTGAAGAGTTATGAGTAAAGCAACCCTAGTTGTTGTTACTCTATTTAAAGGCTATAAACCTTATTTTGCAGTTTAGCTATTCCAAATTTAGAAGTCTAGATTTTAATTGTTGGTTGTTCATTATTTTGGTTGTTAATTGTTCATTGTGATCGTCTCTCGTATTTCTAGTTGAGTAGGAAATTTTCTTTGAGTTTTAAGTTGTCAATCACCATAAGCTTTGAAGCGAGTATGATTGTGTGTCTTTGAAGAGTGTCTTCAGTTTTGATTTTGTTGAGTGTCACAGTGTGTGACTTAGGGAGTGAGCATAGGTTCTCATATCTAATTGTGGTATCTTAAGTAGAAGGTTCATTGAGTATTTTTATTAAGTGAAGAGTGTAAACATGGAAGCTTTCCCTCCGAATTAATATTGTTGATAGTGAACTTCATCCCTGGCTTGGAAGCCCTCAAATGTAGGTTGGTTAAAATCGAACTAGGTTTACAATTCTATGTGTTTTTATTGTTTTCTGCACTCTTTAAACTCTATTCTATTTAGCCGTGTTCATAGCAGATATTTGTCGTGACATTACATTTGACATCTCATATCGAATACCAGAATTTTAATTGGTATCTGCATCCCGCTCTTTCTCGGTGAGATCTAGGAAGATACTTTCCGTAACATGGACAAGGAGGCAATATTTTTAATAGACCACCTATTCGATGGTTCTAACTATGATCTTTGGAATCCTCGATGGCACTTATATAAAGTCCTTAGACAATGGGCTTGAAGGCTATTTTGAAAGGATGGACACATCCTGTCATTATTGGAGCTGATAATCAACCTACTGGTGAGCTGAAGCCTGAAGAAAATTGGTCAAAGGATGATGATGAACTAGCTCTTGTGAATTCAAAGACGTTGAATGCTATGTGAAGTGGTCAAGGATGCTTGGGAAATTCTCAAGACTACATATGAAGGCACCTCCAAGGTTAAAATTTCAAAACTACATCTACTCACATCTAAGTTTCAGAACCTGAGAATGAAAAGAAAAAAGCATTCAAGAATTTCATATGAATGTTCTTGAAATAGCCGGTGCTTGTAGTTCCTTAGGTGAGAAGATACCAGAAGAGAAGCTGGTAAGGAAGATGTTAATATCTCTACCTAAGAGATATGATATGAAAGTAACGGCTATTGAAGAAGCTCAGGAAATCAACAACATGAAAGTGGATAGACTAGTAGGTTCACTCCAAACATTTGAGCTGAGTATTAATGAGAGGTCTGAGAAGAAGCCTAAAAGCATATCATTAAAGTCCAACACTGAATAGAAAGGTGAGGAATATGATATGAACACTGAGGAAGGATTGTCAAACACCATAGTCATGCTTGGAAGTCAATTCAATAAAGTACTGAAAAGGATGGAAGGTAGCTCAAGATCAAATGTCTGAAACATCCCATATGACATCAATAGGACAAATAATTTTGGGAAGAAAGCAGAAGCTGGGGAAAGACCTACTTAGGGCAAAGAGTTAAGGTGTTATGAATATAGAGGCTTTGGTGACATCAAATGGGATTGACCAAACTTTCTCAAAAGACAAGATAAGTGATTGAATGTACTATGGTCAGATGAAGAATCTGAGAGTGAGGCAGGCGAAGAATCAGCCAAACATGTAACAGCTCTGACTAGTACATATATTTTTGATGGAGACTCAAGTGATGAAGAATTGACTTTTAAAGAACTGGCTGCTACTTATAAAGAACTATGCATCAAAAGTGTTGAAGTATGCCATGAGAATGAGAAGCAGAAGAAGCTCATAATACAACTGCAAGACATAGAAGGAGAATCTATAGATAATTAAGAAGCAGGAAAGTGAAGTAAATGTGCTAAAGAGTGACCTTGAAAAGATGACCAAATTTGTCAAGATGTTAAATAGTGGATCTAAGACACTGGATAAAATACTTTAAGCTGGAAGAGTGGAAGTAGACATGAGTGGTCTGGGATACAATGGTACAAAGGAGTCTTTTGTAGAATATACTCAAATTCAGGATAAATCAATGATGTCGAATCAAATGTTTCAACATCATAGAAGAAACATCTATAGACAACCTAACAGAAGACCTCAACACTGGAGATGTCACTACTGTGGAAGACATGGTCACATAAAGCCATTTTGTCTTAAGTTGTATGGTTACCCCAACCCTACACACCAATAAAATGTGACTCAAGCCATCCCAAGGAAACATTGGATTCCAAAAGCTAAAATTTCATGTTTCTTAGCTCACACGTCATCTACAGTGAAGACCGTAGAAGACTGGTATTTTGACAGTGGATGCTAAAGGCATATGACAGGAGACCAAAATTTTTTGGTAGATTTTTAAGATCACCCAATTGGTTATGTCATCTTTGGAGATGGAATGAAGGGTGAAATCAAGGGAACAGAGAAGACACACAATGTAAAGTTTCCTAACATTAAAGGTGTATTATTTGTCAAGGGGTTGACTTCAAACCTAATCAGCATCAATCAACTATGTTGATGGGTAAATTCCTCAAGCGCACGGAAATATCAAGTAATATAAAATATTGTCGAACCACAGAGACCAATGTCAACCTACTGTAACCTATCGTTACTTTGTAAAGCTAAGGCTAATGAATAATTGGATTTTGGGGGAAACTAAGAACTAAAACTAAAATAAATGAACTTAGGAAATAATACTAAAACGAGGTCGGGATATGATTTCCGCGTTCCTGAAGGACTTATAGAAAACGGGTACTAATTACAACTAGAACTTAGTTCCGTAGAATATACTAACTTAAAGACTCTTCCTCACGCTCTCGCGGTATTAACTAAAGTCATACTTCCTAATCCCAAGATTTTGCTCTCGCTCGCTCGGTAACTAAGAAATATATTTTGTAAGCCAATAATATCCTAAACGCATCTAAAGCACTCGCTGTATTTAGATTTGTTGCCTAATTTCCACTATCTGGTTCGATCCCCGTGCTCTCGCAGTGTCAGATCATACCTTAATTGATTTCTCACTCTCGTGACAAAATCGTGTTAAATAACTCTCACTCTTGTGACAAAGCTATTTAAATTAGACTTGGAAATGAAAACCAAAACAGAGTTTAATCATAAGTTCGCACCTATTATTTTCTACCGAGTCCCATTGGTAACGACGGTCCTCATACACCAGACTCAAGACTATTTAGCCAGACATGTTACTAATTAAAAACATATAAATAATTATAGTTACGATAAAAGACGACATAGAAATTAATATGACAAACGAAATAATAATAATAAATAATGCTATAAAAAGAATAACAATGATAATAATAATAAAGCGGTAAAATGAAGAACCTTTAAATGCGGAAAATGGAAACAAAGAGAACTTGAATTGAAATACACAGTACGCTTTGAATCTAATAAATAAATAGAACAATATAAATAAATCCTAAAGCTAATTTGGTAATAGTCCTCCGATGTGGAGAACTATTACTTTTACATTCTAAGAAAAAGCCATGACGAAAAGTGATGGAACAATGGACGAGAGAGAAAGAGAGAGACCAAGAGCGAGGTGATAACACGAATTTATATAACATATTTGACGTGATTTTCATAGACAATATTACTATTTTTATTTAATTATTCTATTTTATTTCCGTATTATGTTGGTATTTCTTTCGTTTCAGGAATTTGCATTAAATAAAGATTAATTGAGCAAAGGAATAAAATCGAGGGAAAATCGGATTAAAAAGATAAAGAAATGAAGCAAAAGGGGTGATATAGCAAAAAGGAGAAGTTAAGAAGAAAGAAATAATTATAAGACTAAGCCCAGAAGAGAAAAGCCCAGTAGAAGTTCACCACTATCGTGACGGCCGTCACCATCCGCCACGACCGAAGACATCCATGAAGCGCGTGACACCGTAACACCATGGCCACGACCGTAACACGGAAAACATGAAACCTGCTCGTAACACACTTGTGACGCACCGTAATGCGCCTAATATCGCCATGAACAAGTGCGTAACGTGAAAAGCTTCAGCAGAGAAACTTCTCAACCACCCACTCATGCCACGCTTAACCCACTTTCTTCTCGTCCCATGTTCTCCCACTTTCGCGCTTATGCACATGATCTCCACTAACTCTTCGTGTGAAATTGGAAAAGGAAGTTACAAATGAAGCCTATAAATACAGCTTCAAGCATTCGCAAGGGTCGAGATTTTCTTCCGAACAACCGCTACTTTGTATTTCGATTTTATTTTCTTTTCTTATCGTTATTTTATTTTTCCTATTCCAGCTTTCTTTTCTTATATTTTATTTTTGTTTAAGCTTTTGTAATTTTCTCACAACAATTTCTACACCGAAATTGTTGTGTATTTTCAACGATCTAACCTTACGTTAGATCTAGTGCTTTTATTTCCTTGTTGCATTTTTTCTTTTCGATTCAAGTGAAGAACAAGATTATTCAAGTATTATTATTTCCGTGTTCTTAATATAATTATTTTATTTTGTTTTAAATAGTGTTGCTTGATATTTATTTATTTAATTATGGGAATGTTTAAATATATTGAACCTTATTATTTAGGCAAACCAATTAATAAATATGTCCGCTAAACCGCTTAGGTATCGGTAAGTAATAGTAGTAAAAGTAGGAATTAAATTGTTTCTAAGCTAAGATATTAATTAACATAATTTCGGTTATGACTTTTATAATTAAAATCCATCTTTTCAAAGTAAGTTAAGTAGAATAGGTTAGGATCGAGACCACGAAAGTGTGAGGTTTTAACCGAATAGCTAAAGTTAGGCATTTGATTTAAATGAAAGCGCTTTAAAACAAATTAGAATTAATTAAGTTTCCAAAAAGTATGTTCTAAACACTTATAGGCTAGCGAAAGCAGGTATAGGGCTTTAGACGTATAATCCAAGGTAAGACCATGAAAGTGTGAATTAAGGATTTTTAAACTGATTAATTCTACAGATAAATTAAGTTAACCATCTTTATATGCTTAGGTTCAATTTAATCCGCTTAGGTTCACTACCTTACGTACCGATATCCGTTTTATTTATATTTATATTTTCCCTTAACCAAAATCCAAAAAGAATTATTCGCCTTAGCTGTATACCGTAACATAGGATAACATTATATCGATTTATAGTCTCTGTGGGTTCGATATCTTTTAAAACTACGCGATAGGATCGTGCACATGGTCTCCCAATTCATAGACGATAAAGTCCTACGATCAAGTTTTTGGCGCCGTTGCCGGGGACTATTTAAGTCGATATTGTAACTCTGGTGTTACACAGTATAGACTAAGGCATTTTTATTTTATTTACTATGTATGACCCAAATTTTTCCTACGCCCATTATGAGTATTTTGAGGAACCACAAGAATCCCATAGATCCAACCTTGAAATACTGATGGAAGATTTCAATGCTTCACAAACCTACTCTTACCCAAACTACCTCCAAAACTACCAATCCCCATATTTTGAGGAACCACAAGAAGCTTATAATTTCAACCAAACTTATCCTCAACCCAATTTTCTCTACAATCATTACACCCAATATTTTGAGGAATCATTAGAACCATATAAATCTGATCTCGAAATATTAATGGAAAATTTTAATGAAACATCTAGGATGATAGAACGCTTCGGGGAAACGCAAAAAGAAACTTTAACTTACTTCCAAGACTCTGAAGAATCGCAAGATTTTAACTTCGAAACACCAATAGAGGATTCAGATGAGATGATAACTAACTCTAGGATAGAGTCTATGATTGAACATTTTGTAGAAACACAAACTATCCAAAATGAAGAAGTAAGAAAACAAAGTCTTCAAAATAATGAAACCCTTAGCCAACTAGCCATTATGGTTGAATCCCTCGCGACTCACAACATTGGTTTAGAAACTCAAATCTCCCAACTCGAACAAAACCTTCTAGGACCTTTACCCGAGGAAGATATGGATGTTGAAACAACCATTTTAGAAAAATTATTTGAAAACCTAGAAAGTGATGATGAGTTTGAAGAGAGTGATATTGCGACCGAGGAAAGTTCTGACGAGAAAATAGTGGAGATTGAGGCAGATTCACCAACGCTGTTCGAAAAGGAGGTTGTAAAAGAGGTAGAAGAGGAAGCGCACATTGTAATCCCACATCACTACATCCCTCTGACCCCGAAATATTTTATGGGAACTCCGCTAGACCCCAAATTTAAAACGTATGTTGCATTAAACAATATCCACATTAATTCAACACTATTCGAAGTCTTGCCTAAAAAGCGAAAATTAGAGGACCATAAAATTGAGGATATAATTATTGTCAATAGGGTAAGGTTAACTTATGAGGCGATGGATGAAATCATTAAGCCCAAATTCGAAAAACTTATACTTATGATAGATCCAAAACCACCCTACAAACGTAAGAAAAGAAAAGGTGAGGGATATGTGAGATGGCTTGATAAGTGGCGATGGAAAATCAACGAGTAGTCATTCAAATTTTAAATTTTCTTTTTCGTATTTTCAAATTTTTCTATTTTATGTTAAATTTTAAATTTTTAGTCGATTATCGGTTGCACCCTTTCTTCTGATGCGTTTGAACTACTTCCCCGTAATACCGATAATTATACTCAGTTAAATAATTCACGTTAATATTTATAGTTATAATTGAGTATTTTAATTATCGTATTTTTTTTCCGTCTCCTATTAATCTACCGAATTAATACTTCCCAATATTTATAGTATTATAAGGAATTATATACTAGTATTATATATATATATATCCTACTAATTAAAAATTCTAAATCATCTATATATATATATAAAGTATGTAGTATGTATGCATGTGGAACTGAAAAAAAAAAAAGAAGCTTAAGTCTACCCTGTGCTAGTATCATATCACTTTTGTAATTACTAGAAACGCATGCATATTTCACTGCCCAAAACGATCGTCCTCATGCCTCACGCGTTTTATCTTCTGGTCTCCTTGACTGATTTAATGTTTCGTCCGTTTCTTCATTTCATTTCCCACCATAAAATACGTTCAAACTCTTCCCTTCCATTCCCCAACATATTATTGTTATAATTTATTTCTCTTAAATCCTAAAAAAACTACAAATACCCATCCTTATTTCTTCTCATTCCACATCCCTTCCATCTACTTCTCTTATATTTCTCTCATCCATTTCATTTTCTACTCCTACTCTTATCATGGCTCCACGAAACACTCATTGTCAAGTGAAACCCGACCGACCTCGTACTAGAGGTTGAAAAGCAAGAGGACGAAATTTTCCAAGCGACGAGTGATCACCCTTTTCCTTTCTGATTTCTCCTGGTTCTATCGCATTGAGGACAATGCTTATTTTAAGTTTAGGGGAGTCAGAACATTTCTTTGTTCGTCTTTATTTTCTTTGCTCTGTTTAGTATTTCCTTTTTGTTTCTTTTTCTATGTATTGCAAAATTTTCATTCAATAAAATACATATTTATGAAATTTTAGTCTTTTATGTTTAATTCTCGTGCTTATTCGAATTCCTCCTTTTTCTTGAGCCATAACGAAAAAAATTCAAACGTTATATTAACATTAAGGTTGCTTATTTTTATAAATAAGAACTCGAGCGCGACCAAAACAAAATTATTATCGTCATAACTCTTTAGAACCCCAACATGTTAGATTGGTTTAAGTAGTTATTATACCAACACCTTAAGACTTAGTTTTAAAGTAATCCCGAGTAGTTTATAAAAGCAGTCGGCACCGCCTTAAACGACAAACTACGTGGAGGATCGATGAATATAAGTGATTGATCAAGAGTTTTTAAGAGAAATATTTATTAGAAGACGCACTTATTAAGTTAGATGGTCCTTACCAGATCATTTAATTCAACAGTTGCGGAAACTATAAATATTTATGCAAATAAATCATTATGAATTGGTTCAGTGGTTTCTGGTGCTGAACTTGGTAGGGCGGACGACGGTCCGATCCCCCGCAATTTGTAATTGGATAAAGGAGTACCAAATATAAGTACCAGAACTCCAAGCTGAGGATCAAAGTCACTAACCGGTTACTCCACTATGTGCGCGTAAGGTAAAGGGCTTAATGTGATTGCTCAAGAATGAAAACGGGTGAAATGAAACGAAAGTATTAGGTCGAGTTATAATTCATGACTTAATTTGGTCTGCATAAATGAGGTTATCTAGTGTTATTACGGTAATTTTGGTGTCGAAGTCTAAAACTTGAGTTATCCAACAAAGAAGTGAATAGCAACCAAATACGAATTGAATTGTGTTTTATATCTGCATTTGAAAAATACTTAAATGTTCTTTTTATCTTTAATTTTTGCTTGAGGACAAGCAAAGGTTTAAGTATAGGGGAGTTTGATAACACGAATTTATATAACATATTTGACGTGATTTTCATAGACAATATTACTATTTTTATTTAATTATTCTATTTTATTTCCGTATTATGTTGGTATTTCTTTCGTTTCAGGAATTTGCATTAAATAAAGATTAATTGAGCAAAGGAATAAAATCGAGGGAAAATCGGATTAAAAAGATAAAGAAATGAAGCAAAAGGGGTGATATAGCAAAAAGGAGGAGTTAAGAAGAAAGAAATAATTATAAGACTAAGCCCAGAAGAGAAAAGCCCAGTAGAAGTTCACCACTACGTGACGGTCGCCGACCATCTGCCACGACCGTAAGACATCCATGAAGCGCGTGACGACCGTAACACCATGGCCACGACCGTAACACGGGAAAACATGAAACCTGCTCGTAACACACTTGTGACGACCGTAATGCGCCTAATATCAGTTACAGAACAAGTGCAGAACGTGGAAAAGCTTCAGCAGAGAAACTTCTCAACCACCCACTCATGCCACGTTTAACCCACTTTCTTCTCCTGTCCCATGTTCTCCCACTTTCCGCGCTATGCACATGATCTCCACTAACTCTTCGTGTGAAATTGGAAAAGGGAAGTTACAAATGAAGCCTATAAATACAGCTTCAAGCATTCAGTGCAAGGGTCGGAGATTTTCTTCCGAACAACCATTACTTTGTATTTCGATTTTATTTTCTTTTCAGTTTCTTCCTGTTATTTTATTTTTCCTATTCCAGTTTCTTTTCTTATATTTTATTTTTTGTTTAAGCTTTTGTAATTTTCTCACAACAATTTCTACACCGGAAATTGTTGTGTAATTTTCACTGATCTAACCTTACGTTAGATCTAGTGCTTTTTATTTCCTTGTTGCATTTTTTTCTTTTCGATTCAAGTGAAGAACAAGATTATTCAAGTATTATTATTTCCAGGTTCTTAATATAATTATTTTATTTTGTTTTAAATAGTGTTGCTTGATATTTATTTATTTAATTATGGGAATGTTTAAATATATTGAACCTTATTATTTAGGCAAATCCGAATTAATAAATATGTCCGGCTAAACCGTTTAGGTATCGGTAAGTAATAGTAGTAAAAGTAGGAATTAAATTGTTTCTAAGCTAAGATATTAATTAACATAATTTCTGGTTATGACTTTTTATAATTAAAATCCATCTTTTCGTTACGAAAGTAAGTTAAGTAGAATAGGTTAGGATCGAGACCACGAAAGTGTGAGGTTTTAACCGAATAGCTAAAGTTAGGCATTTGATTTAAATACAGTGAAAGCGCTTTAAAACAAATTAGAATTAATTAAGTTTCCAAAAAGTATGTTCTAAACACTTATAGGCTAGCGAAAGCAGGTATAGGGCTTTAGACGTATAATCCAAGGTAAGACCATGAAAGTGTGAATTAAGGATTTTAAACGATTAATTCTACGATAAATTAAGTTAACCATCTTTATATGCTTAGGTTCAATTTAATCCGCTTAGGTTCACTACTTACGCATCGATATCCGCTTTATTTATATTTATATTTTCCTTAACCAAAATCCAAAAAGAATTATTCGCTTTAGTCAGATACCGTAACATAGGATAACATTAGATCGATTTATAGTCTCGTGGGTTCGATATCTTTTAAAACTACGCGATAGGATCGTGCACTTGCGGTCTCCGATTCATAGACGATAAAGTCCTACGATCACGAGGTGTAGATAATGGAGTATGGCAGCCCTATTTATAGATTTCAGGCTCACTGAGAAAGTAGGACATCGAGAGAATTTCTCCTTCGTAAACGCCTCCGTAGCGATCGCTGTGGTCTGTTGGGGAAGCTGTGACGGTCGCTAGGGCTTGTAACGGTCAATACAAGCTTGCTTGTTGAGATTTTCTCGCCTTCTAATGGGCAAAGTTCGTTATGGGAGGTGTGACGGTCGTTATGGGCTTGCTTGGTGAGAGATCCTCGCCTTGTAACGCGTAACGACCGTTACAGCTTGGCTTGAGGGGGTGTGACGATCGTCACACCTTGCTGGGATGGTGAAGGAATGGGCCTTAGGTGCTTTATCTTATTTCTTTATTTTCTAAAGCCTTTTTACTTATGATGCACCCATATTTTGCCATAAATCCCACAATTGCATAATTGCTTTTCTTTTGTGAATTTTAAGTATGATTTTTCAGATTTTTCTCGACTTTTGCACATGCCTTGTAAACATCAAATTCCTGATAACATAGAAAATACCGGCATAATACAAATATAAAGCAACATAATTAAGATAAAATAAATATATAATCTATGTAAATCAAGCGAAATATACGATACATTTTCGTGTTATCAAATACCCCCACACTTAAACCATTGCTTGTCCTCAAGCAATCAACCAACACGGTAAAAGAAAATGATTAAGCATGGTTTTTGAAACAAAGTAATGATAGGACTCCTAGTCATATGTGGTTGCTAGGATAATGTTATATAGATGGGTGTTAATCGTCAACACCAAGGATACCGTAACGACACAATGTTCAAAGACTCCCTCTTTATGCAAACAAATTCAAATCATACCATTAAAATCAAGCTATATCTCTTGTTTTTCTTTCACTCTTTTCATTCAAGCGCAATCACATTAAGCTCGTTATCTGTACCCGTACATATTAGGGAAATCGGTTAGCGACTATGATCCTTTTCTTGTCTTTAGCACGGGGTTTTGGTATTTAAGCGGTGAATCCCCATTTTCCCAAATTGTGGTTCCGGGGGATCGGACCGTAGCCCGCCTTACCAAAGGACCTCTGGATCAACCAACAAATGGGTGCTTATTATTAAATCCTTGTAGGCATAACAACCGTTGGGATAAATGACCGGTGAGGTCACCTAACTTAGAAGGTTATTTTTCTATTAAATCATTTACTTATTAAAAGTTGGATCATTCACTTATATTCATTGACCTAAGTAGTTTGTATATAAGATGGTGCGACTTCTAATATAAACTATTAATAGCTACTTTGAAAACTTAAGCCTAAGGTATCGGCATAATGGGTACCCAAATTGATATCACATAATGAGGGGGTTTAGGGTGTCCTACCGGTATCGATTTTATCGAAACTTTCCCAAGTTTCTCTAACACAACCTAAAGTTTGACAACCTATATACTTCCAGTGTGCACCATGCAACAAAAAGAAAATTTTCGTTGGAGGTTAAAATTTTAAAATTTCGGGGTAATTCAATAACAACTTAAAATCACGTATAGAGACTCGACAACACATGCAATGACTCGATAAAATACTTAAAACAGATAAATTCCTAAAAATATCGAATAAACTAGAAAGCAATCAATCAAACTAAAAAGCGATAAATGAAAGCGGTAAAGTCCCTCCCCCACACTTAAACCAAACATTGTCGTCAATGTTTCGATGAAAGGTGGAAAGAGGATAAATAGAACCTGAATGAACGACATTGCGTGCTACAACGACCAGTATTTGCTCTGATCCTTCCAATGTTGATCATGTCTTTTTTGACCACTTCTACTCCAACGTCTTGTACTACGAGATATCTGAATTTGCTAAAACTTCTCTTTCCTAAAGTCGCTCATCAAATTTCTCATTTTCGGTGGAAGTACCTGCACAAGTGTGAAAAATACAGTGTGGTGTGTTCAGGTGGAACATGACCATGCAAATGTTGAGGATGACGTGAGTTATAGATAGGAGAGACATGTCTTCTCCTATAGTACTCATCAACAGTGTCACCACCACCAGAAACATTCATGGGAATGTTCTTGGGCACCAACTCATTTCGAGATGATCGTCTATAGATGCTTCGCCTAGATATGGTCGAGACTTGACAAGCGATCCATATCTTTATTTTCTACAAGTTCAAAAAATAAAAGGAAAACATTAAATTGAAAACTCGTGGGTTGCCTCTGTCATACCCCAAAATTTGCCCTCCATATTCTCAAGATATTTCATACATCCATACTCAAGGATTCCTCAAGAGTTGACCAGACAAACTCTCTCCTAGACAATCAACCCAAGCTAGGGTTTGGTGATTCTCAGATCAAGATGGACTTCCAACATCTCCAGTGGTCTTCATGCCTCCTCATATGCTTCAAAGGTTCTCCATGTCAAGTTTCAAGCCTTACAAGTCAAGTTTCCTCAGACAATTGCTCAGATGGTTGAAAATCAGTTGTATTGGACAAAAAGTCAATTGTGGTCAACATACAGTCAAACTTCATAATTGTTGGTCAACATCCTTATTTTGAAGTTACATTCATCATTTGATCAAGGTTTGATCATGATTCATCAAGAAAACTCAAGATTTGCACAAAAGTCAAACTTTCCAAATTAGGGTTTCTAGGTGAAAAGTCAACTGAACTTTGACTGATCATAACTTTCTCATACTTTCTCAGAAATTTTTCCACCACCTCTTGTTTTGAAGGAAATTCAATTCTCTACAACTTCATGTCTCACAAGAATGTCCAAAAAATGCTTCATTTGAGAGGTATAGCTCAAAACATTACAGGTCATTTTCAAAGTCAACAAAAAATCAACTTTTTGTTTTGGGGATATATTGAGCATGGAAACTTCATTTGAGATGAGACCAAAAGGGTTGGTTAGAGGACTCTTATAGCTTTCCAAAAAGTCCAAGAACACCCAAAAATGTGGAAAATTAAGCAAGATACACTATTCAGAAGTTGGGCAATTTTGGACAATTGCACAAAAGGACATTTTGGTCAAAATGCAAATTTTCCAAATGGGCCTAAAATCTTTTGATCCAAACTTATTCATGACATTATTCTTAACCCATAAATGCTTGGCCATGGCAATTTTCTATTTTATTAATTTATTTTTGAATTTTAGAATATTTAATTCAAAATTAAATTATATAAAATATGAAAATGATATATTTTTCCAAAAGGGCTGATTTTATATCTTCCTTGAAGTCCAAGATAGCCCATAATTCATACCAAATTCGTGCTAGCCTTTGCATTCATGAGAAAATCAAATTTTTTCCAAGATTTGATTTGTTTTTAATGGAAAATATTTGCACATTGATGGATCAATCTTTTTTCACTCCTTTTGCCATCCAAACTTTCTCTATAAATACTCAGCATTGTGTACAAGCATAAACACGAAACCCTAGCCCAAGAAAGAGTCCTTATTTTGCCAAATTTTTCTCAAAACTTGAGAAATTCGTTTTCCAAATTCCAGCAAGTTTCAGGCCAATTCGACCATTCAATCTTGTTCCTGAGGTTCCAAGGAGTCCAAAGCTATCCTTACATCAAGCCCAGGCTGCCCAGATCACGTTCTTGGATTCACACCGATTTGCTATTCTTTACAATTTCGATTTCGATATTTCATGCATCATTAATGTTTTTCGTGTGTTTGTATGGATTCAGGGTGATCATTAGGTCGAACAAACCATCTCATGCAAGCTTAAACGTGGAATTCGATTTGCCATGTCTAGGGCTTTTCGAAATGTTTGAATCAAGTAGCTTTATACAAGTTTTAAGAAAACCGACATCACCATTGGATCCGTGGAGGTCCGATTTAGGGGTAGGTACCTTAGAACTATTTATCTTGCGTATTTTTCCGCCTGGTGGTGCTCATCGGGAAGACGACCGAGCTAGGGCTCCGCGCGTTGACTGAGTGGACCGGCGAGCTGCATGCGTGGCGAGAAAACGCGTTCTGATTCGTCCATTCAAAATAACTGGACCCCATGCGTGGGCTGACTGTGTTTGAGTCAAAACAATGACACGTTTCATACTTATAATCCAACGCTTCCAGTTTCATAACACCAAGCATGCTTGGCTCAGATGGCAAGGGTGCATGTGTTTTCTCCTGATGGTCTGCACTTCGAATCCTGGCAAGACCAACCCTTTTTTTTCTCTTTTGCAAATTAACTCTTATTTTCATATATTTTAATATTTGCATATCATTTTAATTAATTTCAATATTTTTATTTATGCATTAAAAACACTAAAAAATTATTTTTCTTTTTACATTTATTTTCATAAAATGTTTATTTAATTTATAAAATTAAAAAACACTATTTTGCATGCATATTTAATTTAATTGTTAATTTATCATTTAATTAGCTTTTAATTACATTTTAATTACTAAATTGCATCTAAAAAATCCCAAAAAATATTTTAGCATATTAGTACTATTTCCAGCATGTCATATTTTTCCCAATTAAAAATTTGCATTTTTACTAACATTTTTCTCTTATTTCGATTCATCTCGTATTTCCAATTTTCTTATTCTTTCACAGGTTGATCCGATTCAGACAATTTTCTTTATCATCTTACTTTTTTCAAATAATGTAACTGCTAATAGGATGTAATAGTTTAAATTAGGATTTTCTTTTCCGCAAGTTTAAACTATGTATCTGCCCCAAAGCCATGTAATAGCATAGGACATTTACCTTTCCGCACTTTACATTTCCGCATTTTAATTTCCGCACCCTATAAACTGTTAGTAATTAGGCGTGTATGGCAAGATAATAATCAACATAGCTCACTAATTTTCAAGATAACATATACCTGAATTCAACACCCTCTTTTCACACATGCACCCCTTAGGGTAATTCTCTCTCGTTGCCTTACGAATTCAAATGGTCAAGTCCCTCGAACGTAGAGGTATTCTAGCACTGTTGCCTTCAAACAAATCATCATAGTCCCTTCGATACAAAGATCATAGACCCACGATGTCGCCTATGAATACATGATCTTGACCCTCGATTGTTGCCTACGAAAAGTGATGATCGTCCCTTCGAATGTGCTAGGATACTTCCTACAAGTTGCCTTCTATGACCATCCGATGTCCCTTCGAATGTCCCGCTTACATCCAACGAATGGAGTTACCTACCAACTAATGGTATGGCTAGCGCTATTCTAAAGGAACGTAAAATAACACGAAAACGACCAATTCTGAGTAGGTGATAAGACTTTTAGTTGCTTGCTCTTTCAAAATGCTTTTCACACCACACACTTTTGTCAAAGTTCAAACACTTTTCAAAAACGAAACATTTCCGAACACTTTGTATACATTCCTACATGAATCATTACATAGTCAAAGCGAAATGCCTTTTCAAAACATCTTTTCAAACACACAGAAAGCAATTTAAAAAGTGATCTAGAAAGCAACTAAGAGCCCGTAGATAACTACGGATGAAAAGGGGTGCTAATACCTTCCCTTTTCATAACTATTCTCCCGTACTCAGAATCTAACGAAGGTCTTTTTTCGTACTTTTACCTTCCTTAATTGGATAAAAGAAAAGTCGATGGCGACTCTTGCTATCCGCACATTTGGATACAAAATCCTACAAAGTCGGTTCACCAGACATGAATCGGCGACTGCTGGGAGACACCCTAAAGAGAGAATTCTCTTAGGGATTCTATATAACTTTTACCGCTTTCTGTTTGACTTGCTTGCTTTATCTTTAAGGGTTGCTTGGGTATTACATTGTTGGGGGATCCTACACCCGGATCCGGGTTTCCTTTTAGGTAAGTAGCAATAATCATCGCGACCGTTAGGCGATACCAAAACGGTCAACATGATGGCTACGTTAGCGTGACACTTTGGATGTCCTGATACTCTTCATTTCCAAGTTGAGGACAATATTTGGCTTCTGCGTGGTGTCATCAAGCGCTAACTAAACTTTTAGAACCTTAATTGACCCATCTTGGCCATTAGAAGGTAGTGAGATGGCCGGCTTTGGTGAAGACCGAGGTTGGATGATACTCGATACGCTCATTAAGATCGACTTTTAGGACATTTTCTCGACCACTTGGTAGTCGTATTGAAATAAGCGCCCGAGAAAGATCAATGATATGAGATTCCTAGAACCCGATTACTATTATAGGATGATGAACCAACTCAAACTTTTGGTGGGTAAACACCTATACCTCATGCAAGCCTTAAACCTAGGCTCATTGTGTGATTTGTTTGTGTGTGCCAAACATGACATCATGACATCATTTGCATTGCATATCATCTCTAACTATTTCAAGGACCTAGGAATTTATCTTTGCTGCTTTGTAGGGATTATGGCTTCTAGAAAGACTATCCGAATCAACTTCATGGGTTTGCCTTCTCAACTCAAAGAATTGGTTTCAAATTCCGATCATACCCAGTTCACTAAGAGACATGGTTATCCGCTTGACTTGGTTACCCGATTTCAAGAAGATATGATGCATGTTCTATTCCAGTTCTTTGATCCAAACACCATTGCTTTACATTTGGTTGGTTCCTACTTTGGAAGAGTCTCTACTTGGGATACCTATTCTTGATCAAATGCCATTCACGGTTTAGAAAAGTTCCTAGGTACGAAGACATAGCTTCCACTTTACACCTAAAGCGCCGACATTGAAGCCAATTGGGAAACCAGAAGTGGAGTTAAGGGTTTACTTTCTAAGTTTCTGATTAAGAAAGCCCGAGAATTCCTCAAAGCTATGAGTTTCCATGCATTCGAAGACATCTTGGCCTTGCTAATTTATGGTTTGGTTCTATTCCCTAACTCGGATCAATTCATAGATGTGAACGCTATCAAGATCTTCCTTACCCGCAATCCAGTGCCTAATCTACTTGGAGACATCCTACATTCTCTCCACACTGTACTATCAAGAGACAAGGAACTCTCATGTGTTGTGTACCGCTACTTTCTGTGTGGTTTATTTCGCACCTTCCTCCATCGTCTTGAAAATGAGCAAAGGTTGAGATGGTCTCAAAGGCTAATGTCACTCTCTCATTCAAATATCCGTTGGTGCCTTTTCTCTCAAAAGGATTTCACATTCATTGAGCGTTGTGGAGAATTCCCTAATGTACCACTTCTTGGCATAAGAGGAGGTATCACTTACAACCCTTCTCTAGCTCTACGTCAGTTTGGTTATGCTCGAAAGGATGGTCCTCATGATATGCTTCTCCAAGATGTTGTGTTCGACTACAACCACGATCTCCAGAATTACCGACGAAGGTTTATACACGCTTGGGGCATGGTAAAGAAGACTGATACCAAGACTTTGGGGCACCAAAACTCCATTCCTTGGGAACCTTACCTCAAATGGGTGTGAGCTCGAGCTCAAAACCTCATGATGCCATTCACTGCTCTACCAAGAATTATGGAACCTGCTATAGGTGACGTATCCTATACTATTCATCATCCTGACATGCCTACTGATTTTGAAGACTTGAAGAGGTCCTGGGTTCAAATCAAAGAAGAAAGGGATACATTTGAAGCTCAGTGCTATGCAAGCGAGAAGAAGGTACTAGAGTTGACAAAGCTACTTCACGAGGAACGAAACATCAACGCCTACCTCGGCACCAAGAGGAAGCGTCCATGGGAGACCTAGAGCTTTAGGATTTTTGTTCTTTTGTTTATTTTTCCGAACTATTTCTTGTACTCAAAGAAAAAAAATAAAGAGAATAAAAGTGACTAATAAAGTTTGTTCATTGCTTGTTTAACAAATTTAAATTCCTAGAGGTCCTTGAAACATTGCATCGCATTCGCATAAACATTGCATAGCATAGCATAACATTGCATAACAGGTACATTGAAGATCGGTTTTCTCATTTTCTCGCTATTTATTTTAGCAGAAATGGCTCTTGAACAGACTGTCAAAGATCTCCAAGTTCAGAATGCTCAGTTCCAGGAGATGTTCGCTAGCTTGGTCCAAGGCCAAGAGGATCTGAAGAAACTTGTCAGTAAGAAGAAGAAGGTCATTGGTCTTCTCAACATGGGTAGACGTTACAAAGGTGGTCCTAAAAGGGTTAGCCGGATAGAATTCTCTGAAAGTAGTGTCAAGAAAGAGGGAGTACCAAGGGTGATGAGGATGACCAGTGAGCCTGTGAAGAGAGAGAGGATCGCTCGACCATAGCCAGACTGATGAAGATGACAAGTACAAGCAACTTAAAGACCGTCTCAATGTGTGGAAAACCCAAGATGTCCGGCTGAATTTTGATGATCCGAGTCTTGTCCTCGGTGTTGTGATTCCTCCTAAGTTCAAAGTTCCTACTTTGCCAAGTATGACGGCATGTCTTGCCCTAAGCGCATTTGAAGTCCTATGTTCGAAAATCAACCCCACACGATGATGTAAGGTGTGGATGCATTATTTTCAAGAGAGTTTATCCGAACTCGTTGAGTGGTACTATCACTAGAGAATGACCGTATCCGTTCTTGGAGTGACCTAGCTGATGCTTTCTATAGGCAGTATGAGTACAATGCTGAATTGACACCCACTCGCATGCAACTGCAAAGCATGTCTATGGGTCGTGATGAGAAGTTCAAGGAGTATGCTCAAAATGGAGAGATCTAGCAGCGAGTTCACCACCCTTGTCCAATAGGAGTTGGTTGATATGTTTATGGAACAATGACAGTCTTCTTCAATCATCCGATTGGAAACTCCTCACCGAATTCACCGAGATGATATTGACAAAGTATTGAAGCGGTATCAAGAGTGGAAGATTCAGATAGAGACATCTTCAAATCGCAAGAGATCTTTTGGTGGTAAGAAAGAGACCAATGCTGTGTATGGTTAGAAAAGCCGAGCCAAGACCGACCGTGCTCAATCTGTGGGGGCAGTTGTGATCTCCAATCCTACATTAGCACAACCTCAGCGAGACAACGCGCGTATCCAGATCGCGCCACGAAGACAGTTTACAAAGATCAACATGCCATTGTCGCAAGCCTTGCAACACATGTTGAAAGCGTAGCCGACACCCCGAGGATCCTCCTCAGAATGTCAACACTTCCTCTCTGAGATACAATCCTAATGCTAAGTGTGATTACCATTCTAATATCCCAGGACATGGTACGGATGATTGTTGGGCTCTGAAGAACAAAATTCAAGACATGATTGAAGCTAAGCAGATTGAGTTTGATCCTCCCACCGAGACTCCGAATGTGATCAGCGCTCCTATGCCTAACCATGACAAGAGTTCCAATGCTGTTGGTGAAGATACTTATGTCTTTAACGTAGATGACTTGACCATTCCTCTGATGACTGTTAAGAAGAATTTGCTGCAAGCCGGTGTCAACCCAGGATGCCCCGAGAATTGTCGTTGGTGCCCATCCGCGCCTGATGGTTGTGCTTGGTTGAGAAGACGTGTCCAGTGCATGATGGACAACCGCGAGATACTATTTCGAAACCACCGTGCGTGTGTGTGAAGAAATGTCTGAGTTGAAGATTGACAATGCGAACAAAATTACACCACCTGTGTGGGATACCTTGGGGCAGCCAAGTGGAAAGTATGATTACATGGTGAAATACACTGTTCCTGATAGCTAAAAGATTCCTATTGAAGATGTTAAGGCGATCGGATGGGGTGACGATTTCCCAGAAGACTATGCTGGTGTTAACACGATAAGGATTTCCTCTCCTGATCCCGTGCCTAGAGTGGCACCTCTCATCATTACTTCTCCAAGGCCGTTCAGATTCCTCTAACAAGGCTACTCCTTGGAATTATGGGTTGATGTTTACTATCATGGCGCAAGCAAGACCCTCGACCATTGAAGATCTGACCATTGAAGCTACCATTCCTGACATTGACAACATCACCGGATCCAAGAAGGTGACCGAACCAAGGGTATTCTCCGATATCTCTCCTTCAAAAGACACTGTGACTCCAACGATTCCATTATTCAACCCATTCCTCAAGCTAGAGGAAAGAACCAAAGGACTCATCCCGCCAACCGAGGTACCAAAGGAAGTTCAAGACACCTCCAAACAAGAAATGGAGGAAATTCTGAAGATTATCAAGAAGAGTGACTACAATGTGGTGGAACAGTTGGGACAAACTCCGTCCAAGATTTCCATGCTTGCTCTGCTCTTGTGCTCCGAGGCTCATGCTAAAGCCTTGGTGAAGTTTCTAAAGAATGCTCACATACTGCAAGACACTACTACTGATCAGTTCGAAGTTTGTATTGCTAGCCTGGCTGCCAACAACGGCCTAGGTTTCTCTGACGCTGATTTGACTTCTGCCGGAAAGAAACATAACAAAGCCTTGCACATCTCTGTTTAATGCAAGGGCACTACTCTGTCTCATGTCTTGGTGGATATCGGTTCTGCTCTGAATATCCTACCGAAGAGTGCTTTTGATCGACTTGATATCGAAGGGTTGGTTCTGAGACCCAGTGACATTATTGTGAGAGCTTTTGATGGTTCTAAGCGAACAAGACTTGGAGAGCTCACTCACTAAAGTCGGTTCCCGGACTTTTGACTCTACTTTCTTTGTCATGGACATCCGTCCACTTACTCTTGCCTACTTGGACGCCTTGGATACATGGGAGGCGCACACCTCTACCTTGCATCGGTCAAGTACCCGGTGAAAGGGAAGGTTGTTACAGATGTGGTGAAGAGGAATACATGGTCACCATCCGCAATCATTCCGATATCTCGAGATGGAGGGAGAATTTTTGAGACTGTCAAGCTTTTGAAGCAATCCCGAGTCATGCTCGCTGACTCTCCGTCACTCGGTTACACCTGCTCCGCCTAGGATGGCCTCACGAAAGATGCTCAAGCAGCTGAAGGAGGAGGTAGTGCTATTTGGGGTCGCCCCGATCTTCCTTTCAACCGACAAGACCGGTTTAGGCTTCACCATCAAGGGTCGAAGATGATACGCCGCGAACGTGCCGTCCAACTTCCGTTCCGCATTAGCCGAGTGGAATCCATGCTATAGAAGACGACGACAACGGCCGACATCGCAAGTGGATCTTCCCAACCTGCATAAAGGGCTCAAGAATTGGAAGATCAAGACGCATACCAATCTCCTTTAGCCATGAGTAATTGCTCTTGTTTTGTTTTGCTTTTCGATTTCTTTATGTTTTGAACAATAAACTCTAAAGCCTAGTGCCTTACCCGGGCATCATGGCTCGCTTATGAGGGTTATTATCTCGTTTGCGTATTTTCATTCAATAAATTCGTTGGACTTTTGCATTCAATTGTTTGTTTTCTTTCTTTACTTTATCACCCCTTCAAAGAGCTATGTGTTTCTTACACACCCACGTGATACCGAATCACTCCGAATCTCGTTAATAACAACTGTGATATTGTTAAATATGACTTCTATAATCCGATCTACCTAGTCAAGACGAAAGCGAGGAAGATTGTGAAGTGCCAGGAGAACTTGTCCGACTGCTACAGCAAGAAGAACGAGTTATACAGCCACACGAAGAGCAAGTTGAGGTTGTGAATTTGGGTACTGATGAAGATAGAAAAGAGATCAAGATAGGAGCGGGTCTTGAGAACAGTGTTAAAGAAAGGTTGGTTCAGATGCTACGAGACTATATTGAGGTTTTTGCTTGGTCATATGAAGACATGCCAGGTTTAGACATTGATATTGTGGTACACCGATTGCCAACGAAAGAAGGTTTTCTCCCAGTGAAACAGAAGGTTCGTCGACGCGTCCCGAGATGTCGAGAAAATCAAAGTCAAGTTATGAAACAGCTCAATGCCGGTTTCCTAGTTACTTTTATCCACAATGGGTTGCAAATGTGGTACTACTAAGAAGGATGGCAAAGTACGAATGTGTGTGGATTACGAGATCCGAACAAAGCGAGTCCGAAGACGATTTTCCACCCTCATATTGATGTTCGTTGACAACACCGCCCAGATAAGGTTTTTCCTTCATGGATGGTTTCTCCTACAATCGATCAAAATGGCTCCTGAAGACATGGAGAAGACTACTTTTGTTACACAGTGGGGCACTTTCTGCTACAAAGTTATGCCGTTCAGACTGAAGAACGCAGGCGCCACTTATCAGCATGCCATGGTGGCATTATTTCATGATATGATC
>CM038794.1:59137687-59243855 GCA_021764765.1 Vicia sativa | reverse complement strand
AATCTAGCACATAAACACACCTTGAACATAATATCGGCCTAGATGCGGTTAGATATAGAAAGGTAATCATACCTCTCTGGGCTTACGATATACCTTCTTTGCCACCTCTTCTTTCCCAAGATGCATGTGGGGTGCATTGGAGTCTTAGCTTCTTTACTTTACGACAACTAGATTTCTTGAGGAAGTTCTTTTACATACTTTGTTTGATGTATGTAGGTACCTTACGAGCATGATTGATTTGAATTTCCTAGAAAATTTTAACTCCCAGTCATGCTCATCTCAAATTACACTGCATGGACTTAGAAAATTCTTTTCCAAGAGAGACATTAAGTTCCAAAATAATATCATCAACGTATATGGAAAATTAAAATGTCATTTTAAAAGATTTTACGAATAGGGTTGTCCACTTTCCTCTGGTAAAATCTTTTCTAGAAGAAACTTACTAAGACGCTCATACCAAGCTCAGGAGCTTGTTTTAAACCATAAAGAGATTTTTAATTTAAACACGTTTGGAAATTTTGAATCTTCAAATCCGGAGGTTGACGGACATGAACTTTTCTATATCCATTTAAAAATGCACTTTTAACATCCATTTGATATAAAATAATATTATTTTGTACAACAAAGGAAATTAATAATCTAATGGATTCTAACGAAATTGGAGCAAAGGTTTCATTATAATCAATACCTTCTTCGACTATACTCTTATGCAACCAATCGTGCTTTGTTTACAACTTCCTCCTCATTTAGCTTGTTTACGAACACCCACTTTGTTCCAATAATGTTAAATCCTTTTGGTTTTGGAACTAAATCTCATACGTCATTTCTGGAGAATTGGTTGAGTTCCTCTTCCATAGCTATAATCCAATCATTATCTTTCAGAGCTTCTTCTACAGAAGTTGGTTCAATCATAGAGACTAGTCCAAAAGAGATTCTTCATTTATTTTAAGGGTGGATCTAGTTACGATAGGGTCTTTTCTTTTCATAATGACATCTTCTGATGAGCTAAAATGATACTTGGATATCTTCGTGAGAGTTTCTTTAGAGGTTACGGCGTTGTTGATTTTCTTGATCAAAATTTTTGGTGGCTTACGTTCGAGTCTCGAAGTTGACATGTGAACTTCGAGTTTTCCTTCTGACCGTTAGAGTTTGGCAATGGAACTTTTGTACGGATCATTTTCAATTTGCTTTGGCATTTGCCAAAACTTATCCTCAAATCTTACTTTGATTGATTCCTCCACAATCGGAGTTTTTGTGTTGTACACTCTATAGCCTTTTGAGCGTTGAGTATCAACTAGAACACACTTAAGACTTTAGAATCAAACTTGTTGAGATTATCTTTGTGTTAAGAATATAACATGCATCCAAATGGATGAAAATATGAAATGTTGGGCTTTCTATTTTCCACAATTCATAAGGAGTCTTTTCAAGAATAGGTCTAATAGAAACTCTATTTTGAATGTAACATCTTTGTGTTCACAACTACGCTAAAATGATGAGTTAAAGATGTTGAGGATAATTTATGAATTCTTTTCATTTGCATTAATGAAGTTGAAGTTTGAACACTATTTTAAAGTTGTTGTTGGTTCATCCGAAAAGTGTGCTATATATCTTCTTATTTTATTGGAGCAATTTTTGAGATGATGAAATGTGACATCCTATTTATTGGTTTTTATTCTACTCGATTTCTATTAAATTATTTGTTGAGGAAATAGGATGTTACAAATAACACTTCAATCTATCAGGTACATACCGTCTTCTCTCACATTTGTACCTTTCTAATATATATATATATATTTATTTATTTAGATAAAATTTATTTAGTTTATTTTCTTTAATTAAGTTCTTAGTTAGGTGAATATAATTAGTCTAGTTTTTTATATTATAAAAATAACAATAAAAATAAAATCATAAAATATATTGGTATTATATTATATTACTTATTATTGAATTAATTTAGTTTAATTTCAATTTATCTCACGAGAATCGTATGGATGCATAACTTTTCTTGGCCATTTTTTTGGTGTTTTAAGGTTTTTTTGTGGATTTTCTCTTTATTTTCCATATAAAAATCACTTTTATTAATGCTTGATTTTATTTCCTTTGGGCCATTTGGTTTCACCTTATCTTTCATCTTATTCTTCCTCGTCGATTTCTTTTGTCTTTTATTTTTTATTTTGATCGATTTGGAAAGCATTTGAACTATTAAGTTCATTTAAGCTTGATGGATATTTGATGAACTTTCATCATTTCCAATCAACCTCTTGGTATTTTTATCATTCGAGGTAATTGAGATTGATGATAAGTTTGTCATAATGTATATTTCCTTGACTTTGTCTTGATCCCCAAATTTGTTAAATGTACTACATAAATAAGAGAATGAACTTCAAATTGTCATTTCTCTAACATGTATGGATACATACATTTTATGCTTCATATGAAGCTAAGTTTGTCCTAAATCGGATTATTAATCATTAGCATAACTTTATATTATATTAACATACTTCAATATCAATTAGTATTCCACACTTTATATTTGATATTTTTTACTTTTATGTTTTTTTACTTTTATGCCATTAATCATTCATAACATTTTTCCTTCTTGTTATAAGCCACTTAATAAAGAAAAATTTAAAATTGGTTCTTTAATCTTTGAACTATGGTTACTATCCATTTTCATCTGATGCATGGTTCTTGTTCGGTCTTCATCTGATTATTGTCCTTGTGTTTTAATCCAAGGAAAGAGATTGCATTTGTTGACTATTTTTGTCATAAGTCTTGCTTGTATGCTTGTTTGATTCCTTTGTTTATCTTTTGTTTATGTCAAATTCTAAACCATTTTTTAACTCTTTTAAAAAATCTTGACTTTGTCAAGTGATTTTCAAACTCTTTCTTTAATAAATGCTTGAATACTTAAGCATATCAAAATTTCAAAAGACTAAAATACACAAACTCATTCAAAATCTTTTGCCCCTTTGGATTTTCTGTTAAAACTTTTTCTTAAAATCAACCAAAACAAATCTTTTGTTATTTTTACCCAAAACTATGAGGTTTGATCCTTTATTGGTGCGTATGCAAAAGAATTTATGTCTTTCAAGTCAAAAATCTAATAAAAATACTTATTTTTCTCATCTTCCTAATCTCTTGAAAACAAACCTTTTAAACCAAAACACATATATCATAAGAGGTTCCTATAGTGTACTATATATGCATAGAATGTTAATACCTTTTATTTATATAACTAACCCTTGTACCTTAGATCTCTTTATTGCATTGCTCTTGTTTTACTTTTAGTCTTGTTTCTTGTTTTGCATGTATATTTTGGGTTTTATTCACTCTTTTCCCATTCCCTTGGAAATAATAAAGCGGTGACAACTTTCGATGTCGAGTTAAGTTAATCAATGATTTGATCTCAATTTTCCACTACGAAATGGAAACTTCACTAGGGACTACCCTCGAGAGGTCAAACCTACCTTGTATTATCTGTTTTGTTATTGTTTGTATTTATTGGCATTTTTGGTTTTATGGGTGTTTAGTGATCTTTGCAAGGACAATTCCTATGCGGACTTAGTTACACTTAAGATAGGATGGTGGTATAATAAAATTTACATGAGTGGATTAATCATGAACACAAATAATATATGATATAACCCCACTTAGTAGAGGCCTCTTTTGAGGTGATAATGCTCAACAAGATAATTGTGAAAGCATTATTAACTTCAACCACGAGAGTCGAAGATAGGAACCTTAAGGATGTAGTGCGGTGACAATTCCAGAGTAGTCTTGGATTAGTCGTTATTGATACTACACTCAAAAGTATTTTCTTAAAAAATATTCTTGGTACTTACAAATAGTTGTGTAACCAAGTAATATCCGAAACAGGAATCACAACTCTGAGAAATTTTAGAACCTTGTTGTACAAGTGATAAACCTTTAGTACATACCTTGTAGGTTGGTTTTGACCTTGACTCCATGCTCGTGACTCTAAACGGTGATCTGTTACAATGTTCCGTATTATATAACATTGCATATCATTTAATCATTTGCATAATTCATGCATACATCCAGGTTGCCAAGAATCTCATTTCCATCGGTCTCTTTCTTCCAAATATCTATCAAACGTCAAGTTGTTTCCTCAACACCACTACAAGACTAGAGCTAACATCAAACGAAAAATAGAAGACCAAGAACAACATGACATAAAATTCATAATGGAAATTGTGAGTTGAAGTCGGCATGACCAAGCTCATTTAGATGAAGCAAGTTTTGATTGATAGAGAAAACCCCGTAGAGGACTATCATCTTTGAGGTTGCAGCGAGTTGTTAATCCTCAATTGTCAAGAACTAGCCACTACATGGCTAGAGTTTGATATGCTGTGAACTATTATCCATTTTTCCATTACTTCAATGGTTGGCCAATCATCCCGACCAATGTTTTAGGCTCTAGTTTTCACGAACCACATCCAATTATTCATATTATTTATCATCAACGTGGTGTATCCGTTGCTGCAGTACTTATGAAAACCCTCTATTTTATTATCATTTGGTGCTAGTCAAGAAGATTTTGCTGATTTTGAAGTTAGGAACAATTATATACTTTAGATAAGAGAATGAACCTTATGGAAGGCAATGAGTTCTTGATGTTGATGTTGGCCACATTTGTTTGGTTTGTGGCCTTGTGATTCCTACAAAGTTCAAGAATCCAGATTTTTAAAGGTATAGAGGGAACTCATATCCAATAAACCACCTGAGCATGTACTATAGAAAGATGACTGCCTATACTAGCCACCAAAACTTATCCACTTTGCTTTCAAGATAGTTTCGGAGGAGCCTTAGATTCGGGAGGAGTCCATATCAATGTTTAGGTAGTACTAGAAAATGAGTTATTGAATTTAGAGAGTTAAAATTATACCAATTTTTAATTTTGGTTATTAAGACTGAAATTTCTTTCATTGGGTAAATGCCCTTCAGACGTAGGTAATTTTTGCTTCGAATTAGAATATTGATTCCAGTGTTATTTATATTCTTTTACTAATATGTTATGCAGATTATTTTTATACATTGTTCCAACATTGTTCCTAATATATTGTCACCGATCGAACAAAATTTCAATAATTACTCACTACCGATGGATGAGATGTGAGTCCACGCTAAAAGTTCTTTTTCATATTATTAAGAAATTAGGTCAACAATATCACTATTAATTTTGTTAATGTTACATTTAATTTTTTCATAATAAATAATAAATAAAAGATTGAATAACAATACTTTTTAAACAAATTCCTTTAAAACCCCGAATATTATTGAATGATTTTTTTTTAAATAGTTCATTTTGCATAATAAATGAAAATTGAGTCAAATGCTATAATTTTATTAACCAAAATTTCTTTTGATTATTCTATGAATCGCTTAAATTACTATATTTGTACATATTCCTAAATATTATTTTGACTATTGAATTTTCAATAAATAATAAGAGGTTGACATTTGACTCTATAAACTACATCTTTGCATTCTATACACTACTATAAATATTACTCTCGTCCATAATAGTTATAGTTTCAAACAATGTTAGAAGACATATGTGCACCCTTCTTAATATCTAAAAAGTTGAAGAATGAATCATCCTCAGAGAAAACACACCTATCATCTGCCACACCAATCGAAGTGGGAGAAAAAAGAGGGAATATGGTGTCTCTCCCCAACAACTATGAAAAATTTATGATGCCACCCCCACAACCTCAACAACCATCTTTTAGGGATTATATTCATATCCCTAGAGAACCACATGAGAATAATGACAAACCTCCACTAAGAGAACTATAAGAATTAAGCGCTCTAATAAAAAATGCAAGTATCCTATTAAGATTGAGGAAGATCCTGATACCATCATGAAAGTGATTCTTATCAAAATCCCTGTTGGACATGATGTCATAAATTCTCTCATCAATGTTGCTTTACTTCATCAAGCTAACATTACAGTCCTAGAAGGTACTGGTCTTGTCTCTAATGTTACTCTTCACAACTCAGTTTCCCAAGTTCCGGCATTAATAATACATCGACCCTTTCAAATGACATCTATAACAGGCACTTATTTCATTGCCAACTATGGTCATAATCCTTCTGAAGTCATCATTGAACCTATGCAGTCCTCTTTTCAATTTTACTTACATCTGGTTATGGGAAAGTGTTTGGTGGGGTTGTTATTGGAAAGGTTATGGCTGCAGGTGAAATTCTAATCACAGCCACACTTTCAAAGAAGCATGAGTTTTATAGGGTTCCTACCATCAACGAAAGTTTTCCAGAAGTTGAAGAAGATGTGAAGCAATAGGGACATTATTTCTTTAAGAATTTTCTTTACTGTTTTAAAAAAGCATCGTTGATTCTAATTGTAATGATTTTCATGCGTTTATTCTGTTATTAAATTTCCCTCATTTAATCTAAATACCTCATCTTTTTATTTTATTTGAGGTTTTAACACAAAATATTTTCAATGTGTTTTTATGGATATTAATTATTTTCATACATTAATTGAATACATTTTATTTATTAATCCATATAGGTTATCAAATGGAGGTTAAAGATATTAACTATATGATTAATAATTTGGTTGGTGTGTTGTATGTCTAGTGGGATTTCTACCTAGATCATTGTTAAAATATTAAAAGTAAATCTCCTTTGTGAATACTCAAACATATGGAGATAGTATCTAATTTGTAAGAGAGTATTATTTTTGTTGAGTCTTTGTATTTGTACTTTCTACACATTATTCCTGAGCACTAACTCTAAGTTAGGCAAATTTTCTTTTGGATTGTATTAGGTTTTTCTTATATCATCTTTGTGACTAAATAAAAACATGGGAGAATGCTTGAGTGAAAGCGAGAGGCGTCTCAAATTTTAGGGGAGCCTACATCTACATTTAGAATAATATTGAGAAAATAGACATTGAAATGGGAGAGTTCAAATCTAACAAATCTGTACTTTTGAATATTAATTTTGAACCAAATTAAGTTACCAATTCAAAGATTATTTAAATTCTGCAGTTACTAGTCTGTTACACACACCTATTTTCATAAAGATTGTTCTAACATTATGTTTGACATCTTTTCATTGATAGAACTTAATATCCATAATGATTCAAATACCAATGGATGATATGTGAGTTCCATTCTAAGAAGATATTTATTTTCATGACGAAATAAATTAGGCCAATAATAACACTATTTATTTTGATAATGTTACATTTTCTTTTTTGCAATAAAGTAATAAGTAGAATATCTAATAACAATATTTTTTTAAACAAATTCCTTATGAAATACCAAATTTATTAAATCAATTATTATAAATAATTCATTTCATAAATAGAAATTGAGTCAATCATTATATTTGTATTGACCAAAATTTGTTGTAATAATTCTGTGAATCTTATATATTACGATATTTGCACATATTTCTAAATATCATTCTGACTGTTGTATTTTTAAAAATAGTAAGAGAAAGGTATTTGAGTGTAACACCCAAGTAATATCTGTCTAGAATCATACTACTCGGTATGTTATTTTTGGTCTTGAAACATAATACAACAATATACAAAATGCATGATTACAATATTTTTACATACTTAAATCCCAGTATTTTCATAATAAAACATGGGATGAAAACATAATACACAAAAACTAAAATAAAGGAGACATGTCTTCCAAGTTCTAAATTGATGTTGTTCTTCCTTGGATCAATACATGCTTATCTAAAATAAACAATATGAATAGGGAAGATACTAAATTCTAATAGAGTTCCCCTATAGTACATATACACTTGAATCTAAAGGGTTTACTATCCTTAATCTGGTTTAATAGAATTACATACGTGAAATGATAAGGAATATAAGGAAGATGTATGTAAAGCATCACATCACAAATGAAGGTTGACATACTAAATCACACTTGTCAGGTAGAACAATAGAAGCTATGAATTTTGGTGCATTGTATCCTCTTGAAATTCTTCTAACCCAACCCATTTTGGAATGTCCTAGACGTACTAAAAATATGCTTCCCTCATGGAAGTTTTTAAGGAGGCTTCCGTCTTCCCTACTTTTAGGTCATATTATCTCAAGGAACTTATGGAAGTCTCCGTATTTCCTAATTCAGGTCATACTACACTAAAGGAATTTACTAAGGAAGTATCTCGTCTTCCCACTTTGGTCGACTACCCTTAAGGAATTAACTAAGGAGGTATTTGTTGTACCCCAATTTTGGCCCCTAAGATTCTTTGTCATCTCATTCCATTTCATTGCACCAAGATCACAAACTAGGTGCATGCATGCATCTCTCTCATCTCGATTTTGCTCTTGAGGGATCACCAAGCACCTTGTTTGTGTATATTTTAATTTGAATATGGTAATTGATATTTGGCTAACCATAAGATATGTATATCATTTGCTTTTTAGATGTTGTTTGGTAGGAAGATGATGCAATGGTTCTTCTTCAAGAAGTCTATAGGTTCATGTGTTTATTTCATGCCTTCTTTCCCCAAGTCTTAAGGAATTATCAAGCTCTATCATGTGAAGTATCTCGAGTTATCATCATTGACAAGATCTAATGGATCTCATAATGTTCTAAAAGGATTTCAAAATGCCAAGTTGATTCAAGTGGTTAACCTAATTTAGAGCTTTGGATCACAAGAGCATGTCTCATCAATTCTCAATGCCTTGAAGTGTTTGTTTTCACTATGGACTTCTCTTATCATCTACAACAATCTCCCTTCATGAGAATATGGTTCACATGTAAGAGAGATCATCAAAGTTGAAGAGCTCTCCATGTCATGGCCAATTTTCTTAGAATTAGGGTTTTGGACTTATGAAGACCATATCTTGGTGATTGTGTGATATTTGTGAATGATTCCAAATCCATTGTACTCTCAAAGGGATCTCTAGTATGTATTTTCTTTGGTTCAAGGATTTTATTTGATTTAAAGATGTTTTGAGAATCAATGATTGCAAGCTCTCTAGAATGATACTTCATCTCTCTTGTGTGACTTCAAAGATCATAACATGGGCATCCTTATCTCCTTGAGATAATTCTTCTTTCTACGAACCTAAGGATGTCTACTACAACTTAGTTTAATTGGTAGAAATAGAAAAGTGCTTGAAAATTGCTTGGGAAGTAAAAGATTGCAAGTCCTTGATGAATTTCTTAATTATTTATCATCAACTTCAAGGGATCATAACTTGATCATTATTTATAACCTTGTGGTCATTATTTTTCAAACAATATTGAGGATGTGAAATTTTTCTCCATTTGTAACTCAAGGCTTGAAAAGGTTTGGAGTTTGCTTAAAGAAATCAAAAGATTATAGGTCATTTCATGATTTTCATCAACTACGAGACCATAACTTTCTCAATTTTGTAGTTTTAAGTGGTTATTTTCCATAATGCCATTTGAAAAGTCTACTTCATATCATCTTTTTGCCAAGAGCAAATATTGAGTGGAAGACCATGTTTGAAGGCAAATCATTATAGGTCACTTTTGGAAGGCATGGTGTGTATGAAGGCTTGGCACGATTTTGTGTTTTTCTCAAATCCTAAAATTTATATCTCATTTCAGTATTCATTTTTGATTCTTTGTGTTCTACTCTTCGAGGGCTTCATTTGGCTCACGTAAATTGGAAAAGCATGAGTGAATTTGATTTAGCCTCGGTGCAAAAATTATGCCAAAACCTGTTTTGGGCTCACCACCAGGTTGTGCATTTGCGTTATAATTTATTTTTTAAGCCAATTTAAGCCTTTCTTTCGTGACAAATCGTGTTTAGCAACTTTCCATAAGTAATTAGCACCTTGAAACACATGTTTTAGCTGAGTTTTGATGCACATGAAGTCACACTTCCCTCGTGCACACACCTTGCGCGATTTTGCTCCAAATCTCACTAATTCTCTTAATCGCATCACCATTCGCTTCCCTATAAATATAGGGAGTTAGGGACTTATCCAACTCATTTGATCAAGCTTTGATAGCCAGAAAATCGCTGTCAAACTCTCTCCATACCTCAAATTTCTGTAACTTCGAATTACTGTTTAAAGCCTTAGTTCCAAATTCTTAATTGTTCTTCCTTGAACTTCTACGAACCTAACCGACCTTAGCAAGAAGAATCGTGACTTGAATCGTGTTATCCAAGTCGGTTCATAGCTCTGGCAGCGCCGTTCAGGTAGAATTCTTAACCAAATCATCTCCAACAACGCATTAACTTATTCTCCTCATCTCCCTGATCCTCGTGGTCTTCACCATTTTTATTTTCATTGAGAATTGAATCTAATTTTTTGAAAACAAGTGCTCGCTATTATTTGAGTTTTTTCCAAATTGATCCTTGCTCGTTTTAAATAAATTTTTTGCGAGGGTACCATTAGAATCGTTTTGAAGAGACGAATCGAATGGTACCGGTCTGAGAAATTTATTTTACAGTTTGTGAAACTCCAATTTCGGAGGGTGGAAGGCGATTGTTAGTTCTATGTATTGGCAATTTTGGTAAAACATTCTTCTTAGAAAATGCCATGAAAAATACTGAAGTAGCTGATGACACAACTGATGTCCTGACATGAAAAATGACAGAAGTAATTCAAGTGCAGATTTTTCAGGAAGTCAGTTTGTTTGTTATTTGTATGCTTCGACTAAGAAAGCTTGAGAATGCCTTTAGCAATATAATTGGAGATTCAATATCTGGCTTTCATGGAGAAAAGACAGGAGGCGCTGAAGAGTTATGAGTAAAGCAACCCTAGTTGTTGTTACTCTATTTAAAGGCTATAAACCTTATTTTGCAGTTTAGCTATTCCAAATTTAGAAGTCTAGATTTTAATTGTTGGTTGTTCATTATTTTGGTTGTTAATTGTTCATTGTGATCGTCTCTCGTATTTCTAGTTGAGTAGGAAATTTTCTTTGAGTTTTAAGTTGTCAATCACCATAAGCTTTGAAGCGAGTGTGATTGTGTGTCTTTGAAGAGTGTCTTCAGTTTTGATTTTGTTGAGTGTCACAGTGTGTGACTTAGGGAGTGAGCATAGGTTCTCATATCTAATTGTGGTATCTTAAGTAGAAGGTTCATTGAGTATTTTTATTAAGTGAAGAGTGTAAACATGGAAGCTTTCCCTCCGAATTAATATTGTTGATAGTGAACTTCATCCCTGGCTTGGAAGCCCTCAAATGTAGGTTGGTTAAAATCGAACTAGGTTTACAATTCTATGTGTTTTTATTGTTTTCTGCACTCTTTAAACTCTATTCTATTTAGCCGTGTTCATAGCAGATATTTGTCGTGACATTACATTTGACATCTCATATCGAATACCAGAATTTTAATTGGTATCAGAGCAGGCATCCTGCTCTTTCTCTGGGTGAGATCTAGGGAAGATACTTTCTGGTAACATGGACAAGGAGGCAATATTTTTTAATAGACCACCTATTCTGGATGGTTCTAACTATGATCTTTGGAATCCTCATGGCTTATATAAAGTCCTTAGACAACAGGGGCTTGGAAGGCTATTTTGAAAGGATGGACACATCTGTCATTATTGGTGATAATCAACCTCTTGGTGGTGAAGCACGAAGAAAATTGGTCAAAGGATGATGATGAACTAGCTCTTGTGAATTCAAAGACGTTGAATGCTATGTGAAGTGGTCAAGGATGCTTGGGAAATTCTCAAGACTACATATGAAGGCACCTCAAGGTTAAAATTTCAAAACTACATCTACTCACATCTAAGTTTGAACACGAGAATGAAAAGAAAAAGCATTCAAGAATTTCATATGAATGTTCTTGAAATAATGGGTGCTTATAGTTCCTTAGGTGAGAAGATACCGAGAAGAGAAGGTGTAAGGAAGATGTTAATATCTCTACCTAAGAGATATGATATGAAAGTAACGGCTATTGAAGAAGCTCAGGAAATCAACAACATGAAAGTGGATAGACTAGTAGGTTCACTCCAAACATTTGAGCTGAGTATTAATGAGAGGTCTGAGAAGAAGCCTAAAAGCATATCATTAAAGTCCAACACTGAATAGAAAGGTGAGGAATATGATATGAACGAGGAAGGATTGTCAAACACCATAGTCATGCTTGGAAGTCAATTCAATAAAGTACTGAAAAGGATGGAAGGTAGCTCAAGATCAAATGTCTGAAACATCCCATATGACATCAATAGGACAAATAATTTTGGGAAGAAAGCAGAAGCTGGGGAAAGACCTACTTAGGGCAAAGAGTTAAGGTGTTATGAATATAGAGGCTTTGGTGACATCAAATGGGATTGACCAAACTTTCTCAAAAGACAAGATAAGTGATTGAATGTACTATGGTGGATGAAGAATCGAGAGTGAGGCTGAAGAATCGACCAAACATGTAACTGACTCGACTAGTACATATATTTTGATGGAGACTCAAGTGATGAAGAATTGACTTTTAAGAACGGCTGCTACTTATAAAGAACTATGCATCAAAAGTGTTGAAGTATGCCATGAGAATGAGAAGCAGAAGAAGCTCATAATACAACTGCAAGACATAGAAGGAGAATCTATAGATAATTAAGAAGCAGGAAAGTGAAGTAAATGTGCTAAGAGTGACCTTGAAAAGATGACCAAATTTGTCAAGATGTTAAATAGTGGATCTAAGACCTTTGGATAAAATACTTTAATTTGGAAGAGTGGAAGTAGACATGAGTGGTGCGGGATACAATGGTACAAAGGAGTCTTTGTAGAATATACTCAAATTCAGGATAAATCAATGATGTCGAATCAAATGTTTCAACATCATAGAAGAAACATCTATAGACAACTAACGAAGACCTCAACCTTTGGAGATGTCCTCTCATGGAAGACATGGTCACATAAAGCCATTTTGTCTTAAGTTGTATGGTTACCCCAACCCTACACACCAATAAAATGTGACTCAAGCCATCCCAAGGAAACATTGGATTCCAAAAGCTAAAATTTCATGTTTCTTAGCTCACCGCGTCATCTACAGATGAACCGTAGAAGACTAGTATTTTGACAGTGGATGCTAAAGGCATATGACGGAGACCAAAATTTTTGGTAGATTTTAAGATCACCCAATTGGTTATGTCATCTTTGGAGATGGAATGAAGGGTGAAATCAAGGAGCAGAGAAGAAGACACACAATAAAGTTTCCTAACATTAAAGGTGTATTATTTGTCAGGGGTTGACTTCAAACCTAATCGACATCAATCAACTATGTTGATGGGTAAATTCCTCAAGCGCAGCGGAAATATCGAGTAATATAAAATAACCACGAGAGACCAATGTCAACCTCATGTAACCTATCGTTACTTTGTAAAGCTAAGGCTAATGAATAATTGGATTTTGGGGAAACTAAGAACTAAAACTAAAATAAATGAACTTAGGAAATAATACTAAAGCGAGGTCGGGATATGATTTCCGCGTTCTGAAGGACTTATAAGCGGGTACTAATTACAACTAGAACTTAGTTAGTAGAATATACTAACAAAGACTCTTCCTCACGCTCTCGCGGTATTAACTAAAGTCATACTTCCTAATCCCAAGATTTTGCTCTCGCTATTTCATTAACTAAATATATTTTGTAAGCCAATATCCTAAACGCATCTAAAGCACTCGCTGTATTTAGATTTGTTGCCTAATTTCCACTATCTGGTTCGATCCCCGTGCTCTCGCAGTGTCAGATCATACCTTAATTGATTTCTCACTCTCGTGACAAAATCGTGTTAAATAACTCTCACTCTTGTGACAAAGCTATTTAAATTAGACTTGGAAATGAAAACCAAAACAGAGTTTAATCATAAGTTCGCACCTATTATTTTCTACCGAGTCCCATTGGTAACGACGGTCCTCATACACCAGACTCAAGACTATTTAGCCAGACATGTTACTAATTAAAAACATATGAATAATTATAGTTACGATAAAAGACGACATAGCAATTAATATGACAAACGAAATAATAATAATAAATAATGCTATAAAAAGAATAACAATGATAATAATAATAAGCGTAAAATGAAGAACCTTTAAATGGAAAATGGAAACAAAGAGACTTGAATTGAAATACGATGCGCTTTGAATCTAATAAATAAATAGAACAATATAAATAAATCCTAAAGCTAATTTGGTAATAGTCCTCCGATGTGGAGAACTATTACTTTTACATTCTAAGAAAAAGCCATGACGAAAAGTGATGGAACAATGGACGAGAGAGAAAGAGAGAGACCAAGAGCGAGGTGATAACACGAATTTATATAACATATTTGACGTGATTTTCATAGACAATATTACTATTTTTATTTAATTATTCTATTTTATTTCCGTATTATGTTGGTATTTCTTTCGTTTCAGGAATTTGCATTAAATAAAGATTAATTGAGCAAAGGAATAAAATCGAGTCGGATTAAAAAGATAAAGAAATGAAGCAAAAGGGGTGATATAGCAAAAAGGAGAAGTTAAGAAGAAAGAAATAATTATAAGACTAAGCCCAGAAGAGAAAAGCCCAGTAGAAGTTCAGTCCACTAGCTGTGACGGTCGTCAGCCATCTGCCACGACCGTAAGACATCCATGAAGCGCGTGGCGACCGTAACACCATGGCCACGACCGTAACACGGGAAAACATGAAACCTGCTTGCAACACACTTGTGACGACCGTAATGCGCCTAATATCAGTTACAGAACAAGTGCAGAACGTGGAAAAGCTTCAGCAGAGAAACTTCTCAACCACCCACTCATGCCACGTTTAACCCACTTCCTTCTTCTGTCCCATGTTCTCCCACTTTCTGGCAGTTATGCACATGATCTCCACTAACTCTTCGTGTGAAATTGGAAAAGGGAAGTTACAAATGAAGCCTATAAATACAGCTTCAAGCATTCAGTGCAAGGGTCGGAGATTTTCTTCCCGAACAACCGTTACTTTGTATTTCGTATTTTATTTTCTTTTCAGTTTCTTACTGTTATTTTATTTTTCCTATTCCAGTTTCTTTTCTTATATTTTATTTTTTGTTTAAGCTTTTGTAATTTTCTCACAACAATTTCTAGGAAATTGTTGTGTAATTTCAACGATCTAACCTTACGTTAGATCTAGTGCTTTTTATTTCCTTGTTGCATTTTTTCTTTTCGATTCAAGTGAAGAACAAGATTATTCAAGTATTATTATTTCGTGTTCTTAATATAATTATTTTATTTTGTTTTAAATAGTGTTGCTTGATATTTATTTAATTATGGGAATGTTTAAATATATTGAACCTTATTATTTAGGCAAATCCGAATTAATAAATATGTCCGGCTAAACCGTTTAGGTATCGGTAAGTAATAGTAGTAAAAGTAGGAATTAAATTGTTTCTAAGCTAAGATATTAATTAACATAATTTGGTTATGACTTTTAATTAAATCTTCTTCGATCGAGTAAGTTAAGTAGAATAAAGTGAGGAATGGAACCCTGGTGACGCTTTAAAACAAATTAGAATTAATTAAGTTTCCAAAAAGTATGTTCTAAACACTTATAGGCTAGCGAAAGCAGGTATAGGGCTTTAGACGTATAATCCAAGGTAAGACCATGAAAGTGTGAATTAAGGATTTTTAAACTGATTAATTCTACAGATAAATTAAGTTAACCATCTTTATATGCTTAGGTTCAATTTAATCCGCTTAGGTTCACTACCTTACGTACCGATATCCGTTTTATTTATATTTATATTTTCCCTTAACCAAAATCCAAAAAGAATTATTCGCCTTAGCTGTATACCGTAACATAGGATAACATTATATCGATTTATAGTCTCTGTGGGTTCGATATCTTTTTAAAACTACGCGATAGGACTGTGCACTTGCGGTCTCCCGATTCATAGACGATAAAGTCCTACGATCAAGTTTTTGGCGCCGTTGCCGGGGACTATTTAAGTCGATATTGTAACTCTGGTGTTACACAGTATAGACTAAGGCATTTTATTTTTTTACTATGTATGAAAAATTTTTCCTCGCCCATTATAGTATTTTGAGGAACCACAAGAATCCCATAGATCCTTGAAATACTGATGGAAGATTTCAATGCTTCACAAACCTACTCTTACCCAAACTACCTCCAAAACTACCAATCCCCATATTTTGAGGAACCACAAGAAGCTTATAATTTCAACCAAACTTATCCTCAACCCAATTTTCTCTACAATCATTACACCCAATATTTTGAGGAATCATTAGAACCATATAAATCTGATCTCGAAATATTAATGGAAAATTTTAATGAAACATCTAGGATGATAGAACGCTTCGGGGAAGCGCAAAAGAAACTTTAACTTACTTCCAAGACTCGAAGAATCGCAAGATTTTAACTTCGAAACACCAATAGAGGATTCAGATGAGATGATAACTAACTCTAGGATAGAGTCTATGATTGAACATTTTGTAGAAACACAAACTATCCAAAATGAAGAAGTAAGAAAACAAAGTCTTCAAAATAATGAAACCCTTAGCCAACTAGCCATTATGGTTGAATCCTCATGACTCACAACATTGGTTTAGAAACTCAAATCTCCCAACTCGAACAAAACCTTCTAGGACCTTTACCCGAGGAAGATATGGATGTTGAAACAACCATTTTAGAAAAATTATTTGAAAACCTAGAAAGTGATGATGAGTTTGAAGAGTGATATTCGACCGAGGAAAGTTCGGCGAGAAAATAGTGGAGATTGAGTGATTCACCAACGCTTGTTGAAAAGGAGGTTGTAAAGAGGTAGGTAGAAGGCGCATTGTAATCCCACATCACTACATCCTCGACGAAATATTTTATGGGAACTCCGCTAGACCCCAAATTTAAAACGTATGTTGCATTAAACAATATCCACATTAATTCAACACTATTCAAGTCTTGCCTAAAAAGCGAAAATTAGAGGACCATAAAATTGAGGATATAATTATTGTCAATAGGGTAAGGTTAACTTATGAGGCGATGGATGAAATCATTAAGCCCAAATTCGAAAAACTTATACTTATGATAGATCCAAAACCACCCTACAAACGTAAAAAAGAAAAGGTGAGGATATGTGAGATGGCTTGATAAGTGGCGATGGAAAATCAACGAGTAGTCATTCAAATTTTAAATTTTCTTTTTCGTATTTTCAAATTTTCTATTTTATGTTAAATTTTAAATTTTTAGTCGATTATCGGTTGCACCTTTCTTCGATGCGTTTGAACTACTTCCCAATGTCTGATAATTATACTCGTTAAATAATTCACGTTAATATTTATAGTTATAATTGAGTATTTTAATTATTGTATTTTTTCGTCTCCTATTAATCTACCGAATTAATACTTCCAATATTTATAGTATTATAAGGAATTATATACTAGTATTATATATATATATCCTACTAATTAAAATTCTAAATCATCTATATATATATATATATATATATAGTATAGTATGTATGCATGTGGGCCGAAAAAAAAAAAAAGCTTAAGTCTACCACATGCTAGTATCATATCACTTTTGTAATTACTAGAAGCATGCATATTTCTGCCCAAAACGATCGTCCTCATGCCTCACGCGTTTATCTTGGTCTCCTTGGTGATTTAATGTTTCGTCATTTTCTTCATTTCATTTCCCACCATAAAATACGTTCAAACTCTTCCTTCCATTCCCCAACATATTATTGTTATAATTTATTTCTCTTAAATCCTAAAAACTACAAATACCCATCCTTATTTCTTCTCATTCCACATCCCTTCCATCTACTTCTATATTTCTCTCATCCATTTCATTTTCTACTCCTACTCTTATCATGGCTCCACGAAACACTCATTGTCAAGTGAAACCGACCGACCTCGTACTAGAGGTTGAAAAGCAAGAGACGAAATTTTCAAGCGACGGTGATCACCCTTTTCTTCGATTTCTCCTGGTTCTATCGCATTGAGGACAATGCTTATTTTAAGTTTAGAATCGAACATTTCTTTGTTCGTCTTTATTTTCTTTGCTCTGTTTAGTATTTCCTTTTGTTTCTTTTTCTATGTATTGCAAAATTTTCATTCAATAAAATACATATTTATGAAATTTTAGTCTTTTATGTTTAATTCTCGTGCATTCAATTCCTCCTTTTTCTTGAGCCATGAAAAAATTCAAACGTTATATTAACATTAAGGTTGCTTATTTTTATAAATAAGAACTCGAGCGCGACCAAAACAAAATTATTATCGTCATAACTCTTCAGAACCCCAACATGTTAGATTGGTTTAAGTAGTTATTATACCAACACCTTAAGACTTAGTTTTAAAGTAATCCCAGTAGTTTATAAAAGCGATCGGCACCGTAAACGACAAACTACGTGGAGGATCGATGAATATAAGTGATTGATCAAGAGTTTTAAGAGAAATATTTATTAGAAGACGCACTTATTAAGTTAGATGGTCCTTACCAGATCATTTAATTCAACAGTTGCGGAAACTATAAATATTTATGCAAATAAATCATTATGAATTGGTTCAGTGGTTTCTAGTGCTGAACTTGGTAGAAGCGGACGACGGTCCGATCCCCTATTGTAATTGGATAAAGGTACCAAATATAAGTACCAGAACTCAAGTCGGATCAAAGTCACTAACCGGTTACTCCACTATGTGCGCGTGGGTAAAGGGCTTAATGTGATTGCTCAAGAATGAAAACGGGTGAAAAAGTATTAGGTCGAGTTATAATTCATGACTTAATTTGGTCGCATAAATGAGGTTATCTAGTGTTATTACGGTAATTTTGGTGTCGAAGTCTAAAACTTGAGTTATCCAACAAAGAAGTGAATAGCAACCAAATCTGAATTGAATTGTGTTTATATATCGCATTTGAAAAATACTTAAATGTTCTTTTATCTTTAATTTTGCTTGAGGACAAGCAAAGGTTTAAGTATAGGGAGTTTGATAACCGAATTTATATAACATATTTGACGTGATTTTCATAGACAATATTACTATTTTTATTTAATTATTCTATTTTATTTTCGTATTATGTTGGTATTTCTTTCGTTTGAGAATTTGCATTAAATAAAGATTAATTGAGCAAAGGAATAAAATCGAGGAGGATTAAAAGATAAAGAAATGAAGCAAAAGGGTGATATAGCAAAAAGGAGGAGTTAAGAAGAAAGAAATAATTATAAGACTAAGCCCGAAGAGAAAAGCCAGTAGAAGTTCAGTCCACTATGTTGTGTGATGCGTCGACCATCTGCCACGCGTAAGACATCCATGAAGCGCGTGGCGACCGTAACACCATGGCCACGACCGTAACAGGAAAACATGAAACCTGCTCGTAACACACTTGTGACGACCGTAATGCGCCTAATATCGATTCTGAGAACAAGTGCGAACGTGGAAAAGCTTCACGAGACTTCTCAACCACCCACTCATGCCACGTTTAACCCACTTCCTTCTTACGTCCCATGTTCTCCCACTTTACATGATTATGCATGATCTCCACTAACTCTTCGTGTGAAATTGGAAAGGAAGTTACAAATGAAGCCTATAAATACGACAAGCATTCATTGCAAGGGTGGAGATTTTCTTCCCGAACAACCATTACTTTGTATTCGTATTTTATTTTCTTTTCAGTTTCTTCTTGTTATTTTATTTTTCCTATTCGGTTTCTTTTCTTATATTTTATTTTTGTTTAAGCTTTTGTAATTTTCTCACAACAATTTCTACAGGAAATTGTTGTGTAATTTCGATCTAACCTTACGTTAGATCTAGTGCTTTATTTCCTTGTTGCATTTTTTTCTTTCGATTCAAGTGAAGAACAAGATTATTCAAGTATTATTTCCGGTTCTTAATATAATTATTTTATTTTGTTTTAAATAGTGTTTCTTGATATTTATTTATTTAATTATGGAATGTTTAAATATATTTAATTTATCAATCAATAATAAATAAAGTGTTATATCAAGTAATAGGTATATTAAATTAAAGATACATAATTTCTGGTTATGACTTTTTATAATTAAAATCCATCTTTTCGTTCTGATAAGTTAAGTAGAATAGGTTAGGATCGAGACCACGAAAGTGTGAGGTTTTAACCGAATAGCTAAAGTTAGGCATTTGATTTAAATACAGTGAAAGCGCTTTAAAACAAATTAGAATTAATTAAGTTTCCAAAAAGTATGTTCTAAACACTTATAGGCTAGCGAAAGCAGGTATAGGGCTTTAGACGTATAATCCAAGGTAAGACCATGAAAGTGTGAATTAAGGATTTTTAAACTGATTAATTCTACAGATAAATTAAGTTAACCATCTTTATATGCTTAGTTTCAATTTAATCCGCTTAGGTTCACTACCTTACGTACCGATATCCGTTTTATTTATATTTATATTTTCCCTTAACCAAAATCCAAAAAGAATTATTCGCCTTAGCTGTATACCGTAACATAGGATAACATTAGATCGATTTATAGTCTCTGTGGGTTCGATATCTTTTTAAAACTACGCGATAGGACTGTGCACTTGCGGTCTCCCGATTCATAGACGATAAAGTCCTACGATCACGAGGCGTGTAGATAATGGAGTATGGCAGCCCTATTTATAGATTTCAGGCTCACTGAGAAAGTAGGACATCGAGAGAATTTCTCCTTCGTAAACGCCTCCGTAGCGATGTTGTGGTGTGCATTGGGGAAGGCGTGACGGTCGCTAGGGGCTGTAGCAGTCAATACAAGCTTGCTTGTTGAGATTTTCTCGCCTTCTAATGGGCAAAGTTCGTTATGGGAGGTGTGACGGTCGTTATGGGCTTGCTTGGTGAGAGATCCTCGCCTTGTAACGCGTAACGACCGTTCTGACAACGAGGGTGTGACGATCGTCACACCTTCTTTAGAGATGAAGCGCGTTGGGGGTGGGCCTTAGGTGCTTTATCTTATTTCTTTATTTTCTAAAGCCTTTTTACTTATGATGCACCCATATTTTGCCATAAATCCCACAATTGCATAATTGCTTTTCTTTTGTGAATTTTAAGTATGATTTTTCAGATTTTTCTCGACTTTCTTTGCACATGCCTTGTAAACATCAAATTCCTGATAACATAGAAAATACCGGCATAATACAAATATAAAGCAACATAATTAAGATAAAATAAATATATAATCTATGTAAATCAAGCGAAATATCGATACATTTTCGTGTTATCAAATACCCCACACTTAAACCATTGCTTGTCCTCAAGCAATCAACCAACTGATAAAAGAAAATGATTAAGCATGGTTTTGAAACAAAGTAATGATAGGACTCCTAGTCATACGTGGTTGCTAGGATAATGTTATATAGATGGGTGTTAATCGTCAACACCAAGGATACCGTAACGACACAATGTTCAAAGACTCCTCTTTGCAAACAAATTCAAATCATACCATTAAAATCAAGCTATATCTCTTGTTTTTCTTTCACTCTTTTCATTCAAGCGCAATCACATTAAGCTCGTTATCTGTACCCGTACATATTAGGGAAATCGGTTAGCGACTATGATCCTTTTCTTGTCTTTAGCACGGGGTTTTGGTATTTAAGCGGTGAATCCCCATTTTCCCAAATTGTGGTTGCGGGGGATCGGACCGTAGCCCGCCTTACCAGTGACCTCTGGATCAACCAACAAATGGGTGCTTATTATTAAATCCTTGTAGGCATAACAACCGTTGGGATAAATGACCAGGTGAGGGTCACCTAACTTAGAAGGTTATTTTTCTATTAAATCATTTACTTATTAAAAGTTGGATCATTCACTTATATTCATTGACTCCCTAAGTAGTTTGTATATAAGATGGTGCTGACTTCTAATATAAACTATTAATAGCTACTTTGAAAACTTAAGCCTAAGGTATCGGCATAATGGGTACCCAAATTGATATCACATAATGAGGGGGTTTAGGGTGTCCTACCGGTATCGATTTTATCGAAACTTTCCCAAGTTTCTCTAACACAACCTAAAGTTTGACAACCTATATACTTCCAGAGTGTGTGCACCATGCAACAAAAAATTTTCGTTGGAGGTTAAAATTTTAAAATTTCGGGGTAATTCAATAACAACTTAAAATCACGTATAGAGACTCGACAACACATGCAATGACTCGATAAAATACTTAAAACAGATAAATTCCTAAAAATATCGAATAAACTAGAAAGCAATCAATCAAACTAAAAAGCGATAAATGAAAGCGGTAAAGTCCCTCCCACACTTAAACCAAACATTGTCGTCAATGTTTCATGAAAAGTGGAAGAGGATAAATAGAACACGAATGAGCGACATTAGTGCTACAACGACCATGTTGCTCCGATCCTTCCAATGTTGATCATGTCTTTTTTGACCACTTCTACTCCAACGTCTTGTACTACGAGATATCTGAATTTGCTAAAACTTCTCTTTCCTAAAGTCGCTCATCAAATTTCTCATTTTCGGTGGAAGTACCTGCACAAGTGTGAAAAATACAGTGTGGTGTGTTCAGGTGGAACATGACCATGCAAATGTTGAGGATGACGTGAGTTATAGATAGGAGAGACATGTCTTCTCCTATAGTACTCATCAACAGTGTCACCACCACCAGAAACATTCATGGGAATGTTCTTGGGCACCAACTCATTTCGAGATGATCGTCTATAGATGCTTCGCCTAGATATGGTCGAGACTTGACAAGCGATCCATATCTTTATTTTCTACAAGTTAAAAATAAAGGAAAACATTAAATTGAAAACTCGTGGGTTGCCTCTGTCATACCCCAAAATTTGCCCTCCATATTCTCAAGATATTTCATACATCCATACTCAAGGATTCCTCAGTTGACGGACAAACTCTCTCCTAGACAATCAACCCAAGCTAGGGTTTGGTGATTCTCGAGATCAAGATGGACTTCCAACATCTCCAGTGGTCTTCATGCCTCCTCATATGCTTCAAAGGTTCTCCATGTCAAGTTTCAAGCCTTACAAGTCAAGTTTCCTCAGACAATTGCTCAGATGGTTGAAAATCAATTGTATTGGACAAAAAGTCAATTGTGGTCAACATACAGTCAAACTTCATAATTGTTGGTCAACATCCTCATTTTGAAGTTACATTCATCATTTGATCAAGGTTTGATCATGATTCATCAAGAAAACTCAAGATTTGCACAAAAGTCAAACTTTCCAAATTAGGGTTTCAGGTGAAAAGTCAATGAACTTTGGTGATCATAACTTTCATACTTTCTCAAAATTTTCCACCACCTCTTGTTTTGAAGGAAATTCAATTCTACAACTTCATGTCTCACAAGAATGTCCAAAAAATGCTTCATTTGAGAGGTATAGCTCAAAACATTACAGGTCATTTTCAAAGTCAACAAAAAATCAACTTTTTGTTTTGGGGATATATTGAGCATGGAAACTTCATTTGAGATGAGACCAAAGGGTTGGTTAGAGGACTCTTATAGCTTTCAAAAGTCCAAGAACACCCAAAATGTGGAAAATTAAGCAAGATACACTATTGAAGTTGGGCAATTTTGGACATTGCACAAAGGACATTTTGGTCAAAATGCAAATTTTCCAAATGGGCCTAAAATCTTTTGATCCAAACTTGTTCATGACATTATTCTTGACCCATAAATGCTTGGCCATGGCAATTTTCTATTTTATTAATTTATTTTTGAATTTTAGAACATTTAATTCAAAATTAAATTATATAAAATATGAAAATGATATTTTTTCCAAAAGGGGCGATTTTATATCTTCCTTGAAGTCCAAGATAGCCCATAATTCATACCAAATTCATGCTAGCCTTTGCATTCATGAGAAAATCAATTTTTAATTTGATTTGTTTTAATGGAAAATATTTGATCAATCTTTGATCATTTGATCAGTTGTCTGGATCTGATGACTATTAATATATATTATATATTTATATTATATTTCTTTATTTATTTTATAATATTATATATATTATTATATTATTTTATTTAATTAATTATAATCTAATATTTATATTTATAATTTTTATATTTCTTTATATATAATATAATTGGTTTCTTTAAATTTCTAAATATTCTTTTAGTGGGTGGGTGAGGTGTGTGTGGGTGGGTGGTTCAGGTGGATGGCGAAATACCTTTCAGCCTCTTTTCAAACACCTGACAATTTAAAAATCTAGAAGCAACTAAGAGCCCGTAGATAACTGGGATGAAAGGGTCTTCAATACCTTCCCTTTTCATAACTATCCGATACTCCAGAATCGCGAGGTCTTTTACGTACTTTTACCTTCCTTAATTGGACCGAAAATTGATGGCGACTCTTGCTATCCGCATATTTGGATACAAAATCACAAAAGTGATTCACATATTACGAAATGGCGACTGCAGAGACACCTAAGAGAGGGTATCTTAGGAAGTTCTATATAACTTTTTACCGCTTCTGTTTGACTTACTTGCTTTATCTTTAAGGGTTGCTTGGGTATTACATTGGGGATCCTACACGGGATCGGGTTTCCTTTTAGGTAAGTAGCAATAAATCGCCAGCGACCGTTAGGCGTATACCAAAGCAGTCAACATGATGGCTACGTTAAGCGTGACACTTTGGATGTCACGATATTCTTCATTTCCAAGTTGAGGACAATATTTGGCTTCTGCGTGGTGTCATCAGCGCTAACTAAACTTTTAGAACCTTAATTGACCCATCTTGGCCATTAGAAGGTAGTGAGATGGCCGGCTTTGGTGAAGACCGAGGTTGGCTGATACTCGATGCTACGCTCATTAAGATCAGACTTTTAGGACATTTTCGGTCGACCACTTGGTAGTCGTATTGAAATAAGCGCCTCCGAGAAAGATCAATGATATGAGATTCCTAGAACCCGATTACTATTATAGGATGAACCAACTCAAACTTTTGGTGGGGTAAACACCTATACCTCATGCAAGCCTTAAACCTAGGCTCATTGTGTGATTTGTTTGTGTGTGCCAAACATGACATCATGACATCATTTGCATTGCATATCATCTCTAACTATTTCAAGGACCTAGGGAATTTATCTTTGCTCTATTTTGTAGGGATTATGGCTTCTAGAAAGACTATCCGAATCAACTTCATGGGTTTGCCTTCTCAACTCAAAGAATTGGTTTCAGAAATTCCCGATCATACCCAGTTCACTAAGAGACATGGTTATCTGCTTGACTTGGTTACCTCCGGTTTCGAAGAAGATATGATGCATGTTCTATTCCAGTTCTTTGATCCGAAACACCATTGCTTTACATTTCCAGATTATCAGTTGGTTCCTACTTTGGAAGAGTTCTCTAAGCTACTTGGGATACCTATTCTTGATCAAATGCCATTCACCGGTTTAGAAAAAGTTCCTAGGTACGAAGACATAGCTTCCACTTTACACCTAAAGCGCTCAGACATTGAAGCCAATTGGGAAACCAGAAGTGGAGTTAAGGGTTTACTTTCTAAGTTTCTGATTAAGAAAGCCCGAGAATTCCTCAAAGCTATGAGTTTCCATGCATTCGAAGACATCTTGGCCTTGCTAATTTATGGTTTGGTTCTATTCCCTAACTCGGATCAATTCATAGATGTGAACGCTATCAAGATCTTACCCATGATCCATTTGCCTAATCTACTTGGAGACATCCTACATTCTCTCACACTCGTACTATCAAGAGACAAGGAACTCTCATGTGTTGTGTACCGTTACTTTCCAGGTGGTTTATTTCGCACCTTCCTCCATCAGTCTTGAAAAATGAGCAAAGGTTGAGATGGTCTCAAAGGCTAATGTCACTCTCTCATTCAAATATCCGTTGGTGCCTTTTCTCTCAAAAGGATTTCATTCATTAGCGGTTGTGGAGAATTCCTAATGTACCACTTCTTGGCATAAGAGGAGGTATCACTTACAACCTTCTCTAGCTCTCGTCGGTTTGGTGCTCGAAAGGATGGTCCTCATGATATGCTTCTCCAAGATGTTGTGTTCGACTACAACCACGATCTCCAGTGCAAGCGAAGGTTTATACACGCTTGGGGCATGGTAAAGAAGGCGATACCAAGATTTTGGGGCACCAAACTCCATTCCTTGGGAACCTTACCTCAAATGGGTGTGAGCTCGAGCTCAAAACCTCATGATGCCATTCACTGTTCTACCGTAATTATGGAACTGTTGCTATAGGTGGCGTATCCTATACTATTCATCATCATGCCTCACGATTTTGAAGACTTGAAGAGGTCCCGGTTCAAATCAAAGAAGAAAGGGATACATTTGAAGCTCGATGCTATGCAAGCGAGAAGAAGGTACTAGAGTTGACAAAGCTACTTCACGAGGCAAACATCAACGCCTACCTCGGCACCAGGGGCGTCCATGGGAGACCTAGAGCTTTAGGATTTTTGTTCTTTTGTTTATTTTTCCGAACTATTTCTTGTACTCAAAAAAAAAGAGAATAAAAGTGACTAATAAAGTTTGTTCATTGCTTGTTTAACAAATTTAAATTCCTAGAGGTCCTTGAAAACATTGCATCGCATTCGCATAAACATTGCATAGCATAGCATAACATTGCATGTACATTGAAGATCGGTTTCTCATTTTCTCGCTATTTATTTTAGCGAAATGGCTCTTGAACAATCAAAGATCTCCAAGTTCGAATGCTGAGTTCGGAGATGTTCGCTAGCTTGGTCCAAGGCCAAGAGGATCGAAGAAACTTGTCGATGAAGAAGAAGGTCATTGGTCTTCTCAACATGGGTAGGCGTTACAAAGGTGGTCCTAAAAGGTTTAGCGGATAGAATTCTCGAAAGTAGTGTCAAGAAGAGGGAGTACCAAGGGTGATGAGGATGACCAGCGTGAGCCAGGAAAGAGAGGATCGCTCGACCATAGCCGATACTACATGAAGATGACAAGTACAAGCAACAAAGCCGTCTCGAATCTTGTGGAAAACTCAAGATGTCGGGCTGAATTTTGATGATCTGAGTCTTGTCCACGGTGTTGTGATTCCTCCTAAGTTCAAAGTTCCTACTTCGCCAAGTATGTGGCATGTCTTGCCCTAAGTGCATTTGAAGTCCTATGTTCGAGAAAATCAACTCCTGTGATGTGAAGGTTGTGGATGCATTATTTTCAAGAGAGTTTATCCGGAACTCAGTTGGAGTGGTACTATCAGCTAGAGAATGACCGTATCCGTTCTTGGAGTGACCTAGCTGATGCTTTCTATAGGCAGTATGAGTACAATGCTGAATTGACACCCACTCGCATGCAACTGCAAAGCATGTCTATGGGTCGTGATGAGAAGTTCAAGGAGTATGCTCAAAAATGGAGAGATCTAGCAGGCAGAGTTCAGCCACCCTTGTCCAATAGGGAGTTGGTTGATATGTTTATGGGAACAATGACAGGCCCGTTCTTCAATCATCTGATTGGAAACTCCTCAGCCGAATTCACCGAGATGATATTGACAGGCGAGCGTATTGAAGCTGGTATCAAGAGTGGGAAGATTCAGATAGAGACATCTTCGAATACTGCGAAGAGATCTTTTGGTGGTAAGAAAGAGACCAATGCTGTGTATGGTTAGAAAAGCCGAGCCAAGACCGACCGTGCTCAATCTGTGGGGGCAGTTGTGATCTCCAATCCTACATTAGCACAACCTCGTGAGAGAAGCGCGTATCCGGTCGCGCCACGGTGGTTTCAAAAGATCAACATGCCATTGTCGCAAGCCTTGCAACACATGTTGAAGGTAGATTACCCGAGGATCCTCCTCGAATGTCAACACTTCCTCTCGAGATACAATCCTAATGCTAAGTGTGATTACCATTCTAATATCCCGGGACATGGTGGATGATTGTTGGGCTCAAGAACAAAATTCAAGACATGATTGAAGCTAAGCGATTGAGTTTGATCCTCCCAGAGACTCGAATGATCGGCTCTATGCCTAACCATGACAAGAGTTCCAATGCTGTTGGTGAAGATACTTATGTCTTTAACGTAGATGACTTGACCATTCCTCGATGGTATTAGAAGAATTTAAGCGGTGTCAACCAGGATGCCCGAAATTGTCGTTGGTGCCCATCCGCCTGATGGTTGTGCTTGGTTGAGAAGCGTGTCGGTGCATGATGGACCGTGAGATACTATTTAAAACCACTGTCGAAGGCGTGTGAAGAAATGTCCGAGTTGAAGATTGACAATGCGAACAAAATTACACCACCTGTGGGATACCTTGGGGCCAAGTGGAAAGTATGATTACATGGTGAAACACTGCTTCACGATAGCTAAAGATTCCTATTGAAGATGTTAAGGCGATCGGATGGGGTGACGATTTCCCAGAAGACTATGCTGGTGTTAACACGATAAGGATTTCCTCTGCTGATCCCGTGCCTAGAGTGGCACCTCTCATCATTACTTCTCCAAGGCCAGTTCCGTATTCCTCTAACAAGGCTACTCCTTGGAATTATGGGGTTGATGTTTACTATCATGGCGTCAAGCAAGACCCTCTGACCATTGAAGATCTGACCATTGAAGCTACCATTCCTGAGATTGACAACATCACCGATCCATGAGTGACCGAACCGGAAGGGTATTCTCTCGATATCTCTCCTTCAAAAGACACGTGACTCCGCTCATTCCGCTATTCAACCCATTCCTCAAGCTAGAGGAAAGAACCGGTGACTCATCCCTTCAACCGAGGTACCAAAGGAAGTTCTTGAACACCTCCAAACAAGAAATGGAGGAATTCGAAGATTATCAAGAAGAGTGACTACAATGTGGTGAAGCAGTTGGGATAAACTCCGTCCAATTTCCATGCTTGCTCTGCTCTTGTGCTCCGAGGCTCGTGCTAAAGCCTTGGTGAAGTTTCTAAAGAATGCTCACATCTTGCAAGACACTACTACTTGATCGAGTTCGAAGTTTGTATTGCTAGCTGGCTGCCAACAACGGCCTAGGTTTCTCTGGCGGTTGACTTCTGGGAAAGAAACATAACAAAGCCTTGCACATCTGTTGAATGCAAGGGCCTACTGTCTCATGTCTTGGTGGATATCGGTTCGCTCTCGAATATCCTCGAAGAGTGCTTTTGATCGACTTGATGTCGAAGGTTGGTTGAGACCGTGACATTATTGTGAGAGCTTTTGATGGTTCTAGCGAACAGTACTTAGAGCTCACTCACTGTTAAAGTCGGTTCGGACTTTTGACTCTACTTTCTTTGTCATGGACATCCGTCCGACCTCTTATACTTGGGCCCTTGGATACATGGGGGCGCTGTCACCTCTACCTTGCATCAGTGAAGCCGGTGAAAGGAAGGTTGTTCGATATGTGGTGAAGAAATACATGGTCATCATCTGCAATCATTCGATATCTCGAGATGGAGGGAATTCTTTGAGACTCCCTCAAGCTTTTGAAGCAATCCCAGTCATGCTGTTGACTCTCCTGTCCTCTGATTTTGCCCGCCTAGGATGGCCTCATTGAAAGATGCTCAAGCGGCGGTTGAAGGAGGAGGTAGTGCTATTTGGGGTCAGCTCCGATCTTCCTTTCAAATCGACAAGACTGGTTTAGGCTTCACCATCAAGGGTCGAGAAGATGATACGCCATGACGTGCGTCCAACTTCCGTTCCGCATCAGCGAGTGGAATCCATGCTATAGAAGGCGACAACCGACGCCAAAGTGGATCTTCACTCCGGACAAAGGCTCACAATTGGAAGACGAAGACGTCATACCAATCTCCTTTAGCCAGAGTAATTGCTCTTGTTTTGTTTTGCTTTTCGTATTTCTTTATGTTTTGAACAATAAACTCTAAAGCCTAGTGCCTTACCGGGGCATCATGGCTCGTTTGCGAGGTTATTATCTCGTCGTTTGCGTATTTTCATTCAATAAATTCGTTGGACTTTTGCATTCAATTGTTTGTTTTCTTTCTTTACTTTATCACCCTTCAAAGAGCTATGTGTTTCTTACACACCACGTGATACAACTGCGAATCACTCCGATCTCGTTAATAACAGTTGTGCTATTGTTAAATATGACTTGATAATCCGATCTACCTAACCGAAGCGAAAGATTGTGAAGTGCCGAGAACTTGCGGTACTACAGCAAAGAAAAGTTATACAACACCACGAAGAGCAAGTTGAGGTTGTGAATTTGGGTACTAATGAAGACAGAAAAGAGATCAAGATAGGAGCGGGTCTTGAGAACAGTGTTAAAGAAAGGTTGGTTCAGATGCTACGAGACTATATTGAGGTTTTTGCTTGGTCATATGAAGACATGCTGGTTTAGACATTGATATTGTGGTACACGATTGCCAACGAAGGTTTTCTCAATAAACAGAAGGTTAGGTATGCGTCTGAGATGTCGGAAAATCAAAGCCAAAGTTATAAACGAGTTCAATGCGGTTTCCTAGCATTACTTCTTATCCACAATGGGTTGCAAATGTGGTACCAATACCTAGGATGGAGAAATACGAATGTGTGTGGATTACGAGATACGAACAAAGCGAGTCCGGCGATTTTCCACCCTCATATTGATGTTCGGTTGACAACACCGCCCAGCATAAGGTTTTCTCCTTCATGGATGGTTTCTCCGGTTACAATCGGATCAAAATGGCTCCTAAAGACATGGAGAGACTACTTTTGTTACAATGAGGCACTGCTACAAAGTTATGCGTTCGGCCGAAGAACGAGCGCCACTTATCAGCATGCCATGGTGGCATTATTTCATGATATGATCCATCACGAGATAGAGGTCTCGTCGGGACATGATAGCTCGATCCTGCATCGAAGAAGAACATCTCGATCATTTGCGGTTGTTTGTGATTGAAGAAGTACAAGCGAGACTCATCCTAACAAGTGCACCTTTGGAGTCGATCCGGAAAACTCCTAGGGTTTGTTGTCGCAATAAGGTATTGAAGTTCACCCGCCAAGGTCAGCTATACAAGAGATGCCGACTCCCGCGAGAAAGGAAGTCGAGGTTTCTTGGGCGATTGAACTACATTGCAGTTCATTGCACATCTAACGCTACTTTGAGCCAATCTTCAAGTTACTAAAGAAAGATCAAGTATTGGAATGGAATGACGATTTCGGATCGCTTTTGACAAAATCAAGGAGTACCTCTGAATCCTCCTATCCGATGCCGCCTAGAAGGAAGACCTCTTATTATGTACTTGCGGATTAGAGAACTCAATGGGGTTGCGTTGGGGCAACATGTGATGCAGTCGAAAAGAGTATGCAATATACTACCTTAGCAAAAGTTTACCGCGTGAAAAAGATACTCACAGCAGAAAACTTGCAGCGCTTTGGCTTGGGCTGCTCGCCGACTAAGACAGTATATGTTGACTCACACTACCTTGTTGATTTCCAAGATGGATCCGATAAAATACATCTTTGAGAAACCAGCTCTCTCCGGAAGAATAACAAGATGATCACCGAACTCTGCACGCAGTTCAAGATCAAGCATCACAATTCTTCGCCATATCGGCCTAAGATGAATGGCACAGTGGAAGCCGCCAACAAGAACATTAAGAAGATTATACAGAAGATGACAGTGACTTACAAAGATTGGCATAAGATGTTACCATTCCCTCTTCATGTTTATCGCACTACAGTACGAACATCAACAGGAGCAACCACTTTCTCTCTCGTATACGGTATGGAAGTCATCCTACCCATTGAGGTTCAGATACCCTCAACGAGTCCTCGGGACGCGAGTTAAGCGAGCGAATGGATCGAGACTCGCCTTGACCAAATCAACTTGATTGATGAGAAACGACTCGCATCATCCGCCATGGATGATCTATCAAAAGCGAATGATCGAGCATTTAACAAGAAAGTCAAGCATCGAGTCTACCAAGTCGGTGATCTAGTAGTCAAGCGCATCATTCTTCCACAAGGTGATCCCAGGGGCAAATGGACTCCCACATACGAGGGCCCGTTTGTAGTCAAGACAGTATTTTCGGCGGAGCTATGATACTTAGCACCATGGATGGCGAAGACTTCACCCTGTGAGCGCGGAATAGTCAAAAATACTACGCGTAAAGAGACGCTAGGTCGTGACCTAGGCAAAAATAAGGGCATCTGGCGAACCAAAAGGTTCGGGCAAAAGTTAAGGATATATACAAAGATGTACACAAATTCGAAAACCACGAAAAGGCGGCTTGGGCAAAAAGGTATCCGTGGGCGAAAACCCGAAGAAAGGTCTAGGCAAAGTTAGGTTTAAGCGTACGGCTATGTCTGTCCGGATCACCTATCTCGGACTACTATCAAATTCGGTTCAAATGAAAGATCAATTCACTCACTCACGACAGCAAGGAGATGAGATAGTTGAAATATATGAGTACTAGCATAGTTGGAACTTAACGAGATTGCTTCCGCATAGCTCTTTACTTTTCTTGTGTATAAACTACTTGGCCATACGCCACCTTCCAAATAAATGCAGATTCTTTCTTTACAATTTTCACTATTGTCGTTTGCAATAAGTCCCACGTTTGTTTTGAATGACTATACGCATTTGACAATAAGAATCTAATCACAAACATACGAAAAGCAGACATACAAAAGTACTTACTACAGGCACTAGGAATTGAGATGACGACGAAAGTCACCGACATGTTCCCCTGCAGCGTACAAATCCCCACAGAGTCGTTGCTCACCAAAAACATTCCCTCGCAGAACGTAACCCCGGCGGTATCTATCATCAATGAATATCTCAACAATTCCCTTTTCTCCAGCAGTGTCCGGACACGGAACTTGGTCGAGATAGTGCATCGGAGGAAACCTACACCTACACCCCGGTAGGCGCCTTCTAATTCTTCCCAACAAGGTCTACATACAAGACCCCCAACGGATTTCCTCCCAGACTCTCCACAGCAAGGTTTATGCATGAGACCTCCCACGACGAGTCTCTCAATCTTTACCCTCCTCAATGGTAGCTAGGCCCGAGACTTGGTCAGATAGTACATCGGAGGAAAACTACATTTCCAACTTTCCAACGGAGGGCTCCTCGGTGCCATCATCCCCAGCAGGGTTTGAACACAAGGTTCCCAGCAAGCCGCCCTCATTTCAAGACCCCCAACGGAGTGATTTTCCAACTCCCATCATCCCCAGTAGGGTCTACATACAGGATACCCAGCGGAACATCTTCTATCATTATTCCCCATGAGTATCCGGTTTGAAACTTGGTCGGATAGTGCTGGAGAAATCAAAGTCACCTATTCTTATTCTTAGTCAAGATCTCCATGGTTTCATCCTCAAGCAGAGATCAGAAATCCCCAAGCAGAACATCCGCATCTTCTTCAAGATGGATATGTTTTGAAATACCGATATCTATTCATACATTATTCATAAAGTCATAATTCATGCATATATCATTTATACATTGTCATGCATCATACTTTATAAGACTAACAAATATTCTATCCAAGTTTCTCTTGTTTTCTCCAAGGCAGGTGGAAATCGCTTCTGACGCAAGCAGGTCCAGGATTAAGCCCCGAATCTCGACGGGAAAACTATCTGAAAGACCACCCCTAGCTGTCCTCCGACAGCAGGTCCAGGATTAAGCCCCGAATCTCGACGGGAAAACTATCCGAACGACCGCACTCGTTGTCCTCCGACAACAGATCCAGGATTAATACCCGAAGCCAGACGGGAAACCCTATCCGAACGATCACAAGTTATCCTCCGATAACAGGCATGGATCAACACCCGATGCACAACAGGGAAGCTATCCACATTCTTGCCAACTACTATTCCTCAGAGTAATCAGCGCGAAGATTTATTCGATCACTTCTTATTATCGCAACTACTGATCTAATATGCGACTCGGTTGCCTTGGATACATCTTAAGCCCATCTCCAGCTACTTGTCAACATTTCTCCACCCGAATGCTACATATTTGGTTAAAAAACCAATACAAACCAATAACTTCATTCAAAGCGAGTATTAAGTCTAGCGTCGACTTTCGGATGGCATCTTAAGGCCATCTCCTATATTTCCAGAAACGACTACGAAGCCTCGCGTACGGCTCACTCCCCAGCATCAACCTTTCCAGATGGCATCTTAAGCCCATCATTGTCAGCAACCTCGAGTCTAGCGTACGACTCATTCCCCAGCGAAATCTCCAACTTCTCCAAATGGCATCTATAAGCACATTCCCGCATCATCCAACAGCGAGTGCAAATTTTGGGTGTACTCGGTGTGTTCAATCATCTTCTACCTCCGGTCACGAAGACAGGCGTGTCAATCTAACCTTCCATTACAAGAAGAAGATTGAGCAGGCAGTGTCATACCCCAAAATTTGCCCTCCATATTCTCAAGATATTTCATACATCCATACTCAAGGATTCCTCAAGAGTTGACCAGACAAACTCTCTCCTAGACAATCAACCCAAGCTAGGGTTTGGTGATTCTTAGATCAAGATGGACTTCCAACATCTCTAGTGGTCTTCATGCCTCCTCATATGCTTCAAAGGTTCTCCATGTCAAGTTTCAAGCCTTACAAGTCAAGTTTCCTCAGACAATTGCTCAGATGGTTGAAAATCAGTTGTATTGGACAAAAAGTCAATTGTGGTCAACATACGTCAAACTTCATAATTGTTGGTCAACATACTCATTTGAAGTTACATTCATCATTTGATCAAGGGTTGATCATGATTCATCAAGAAAACTCAAGATTTGCACAAAGTCAAACTTTCCAAATTAGGGTTTCTAGGTGAAAAGTCAATCGAACTTTGATTGATCATAACTTTCTCATACTTTCTCGAAATTTTCCACCACCTCTTGTTTTGAAAAATTCAATTCTCTACAACTTCATGTCTCACAATAATGTCAAAAATGCTTCATTTGAGAGGTATAGCTCAAAACATTACGAGTCATTTTCAAAGTCAACAAAAGTCAACTTTTGTTTGGGGATATATTGAGCATGGAAACTTCATTTGATATGAGACCAAAAGGGTTGGTTAGAGGACTCTTAGAGCTTTCCAAAAGTCCAAGAACACCCAAAAATGTGGAAAATTGAGCAAGATACACTATTCGAAGTTGGGCAATTTTGGACAATTGCACAAGGACATTTTGGTCAAAATGCAAATTTTCAAATGGGCCTAAAATCTTTTGATCCAAACTTATTCATGACATTATTCTTAACCCATAAATGCTTGGCCATGGCAATTTTCTATTTTATTAATTTATTTTTGAATTTTAGAACATTTAATTCAAAATTAAATTATATAAAATATGAATATATTTTTCAAGGGTGATTTTATATCTTCCTTGAAGTCCAAGATAGCCCATAATTCATACCAAATTCGTGCTAGCCTTTGCATTCATGAGAAAATCAAATTTTTCCAAGATTTGATTTGTTTTAATGGAAAATATTTGCACATTGGATCAATCTTTTTTCACTCCTTTGCCATCCAAACTTTCTCTATAAATACTCGGCATTGTGTGAAGCATAAACACGAAACCCTAGCCCAAGAAAGAGTCCTTGTTTTGCCAAATTTTTCTCAAAACTTGAGAATTCGTTTTCAAATTCCAGCAAGTTTCAGGCCAATTCGACCATTCAATCTTGTTCTTGAGGTTCCCAGGAGTCCAAAGCTATCCTTACATCAAGCCCAGGCTGCCCAGATCACGTTCTTGGATTCACCGGTTTGCTATTCTTTACAATTTCGATTTCGATATTTCATGCATCATTAATGTTTTTCGTGTGTTTGTATGGATTCGGGGTGATCATTAGGTCGAGACAAACCATCATGCAAGCTTAAGCGTGTGGAATTGATTTGCCATGTCTAGGGCTTTTCAAGCTGTTTGAATCAAGTAGCTTTATACAAGCGTTTTTAAGAAAAACTGACATCACCATTGGATCCAGGAGGTCCGATTTAGGGGTAGGGTACCTTAGAACTATTTATCTTGCGCGTATTTCCAGGTTTGGTGGCTGCTCATGGGAAGACGGCCGGAGCTAGGGCTCGGCGTCCGTTGACTGAAGTGGATCGGCGAGAGCTGCATGTGTGGCGGCAGTTGATTCGTCCATTCAAATAGCTGGACCCACGCGTGGGGTGACGTGTTTGAGTCAAAACAATGACACGTTTCATACTTATTAGCCAGGTTCATAACACCAAGCATGCTTGGCTCGGATGGCAAGGGTGCATGTTTTTCTCACGATGGTGCGCGCCCGAATCACTGCAAGACCAACCCTTTTTTCTCTTTTGCAATTAACTCTTATTTTCATATATTTTAATATTTGCATATCATTTTAATTAATTTCAATATTTTTATTTATGCATTAAAAACACTAAAAAATTTTCTTTTTACATTTATTTTCATAAAATGTTTATTTAATTTATAAAATTAAAAAACACTATTTTGCATGCATATTTAATTTAATTGTTAATTTATCATTTAATTAGCTTTTAATTACATTTTAATTACTAAATTGCATCTAAAAATCCCAAAAATATTTTAGCATATTAGTACTATTTCCAGTGTCATATTTTCCCAATTAAAATTTGTATTTTACTAACATTTTTCTCTTATTTCGATTCATCTCGTATTTCCAATTTTCTTATTCTTTCACAGGGTTGATCCGATTCGGACAATTTTCTTTATCATCTTACTTTTTCAAATAATGTAGCCTTATGGGATGTAATAGTTTAAATTAGGATTTTCTTTTCCATAAGTTTAAATTATGTACTTTAAAAGCCATGTAATAGCGTGGGACATTTACCTTTCCGCACTTTACATTTCCGCATTTTAATTCCGCACCCTATAAACTGTTAGTAATTAGGTGTATGGCAAGATAATAATCAACATAGCTCACTAATTTTCAAGATAACATATACACGAATTCAACACCCTCTTTTCACACATACCCCTTAGGGTAATTCTCTCTCGTTGCAGACAAATGGTCAAGTCCTCGAGCGTAGAGGTATTCTAGCACTTGTTGCTTCAAACAAATCATCATAGTCCTTCGATACAAGATCATAGACCCGATGTAAGCCTCACGATACATGATCTTGACCCTCGATTGTTGCCTACGAAAGTGATGATCGTCCCTTGGAATGCTAGGATACTTCCAAGTTGCCCTATGACCATCGATGTCCCTGAATGTCGCTTACATCCAACGAATGGAGTTACCTACCAACTAATGGTATGGCTAAGCTATTCTAAAGGGCGATAAAATAACACAACGACCAATTACGAGTAGGTGATAAGACTTTTAGTTGCTTGCTCTTTCAAAATGCTTTTCACACACACACTTTTGTCAAAGTTCAAACACTTTTCAAAAGCGAAACATTTCCGAACACTTTGTATACATTCCTACATGAATCATTACAAAGTCAAGCGAAATGCCTTTTCAAAACATCTTTTCAAACACACGAAGCAATTTAAAAGTGATCTAAGCAACTAAGAGCCCGTGAGATAACTCACGGATGAAAAGGGGTGCTAATACCTTCCCTTTTCATAACTATTCTCCCGTCTCGAATCTAACGAAGGTCTTTTCTGTACCCCTTCCCTTAATTGGATAAAGAAAAGTCGGTGGCGACTCTTGCTATCCGCACATTTGGATACAAAATCCTACAATCAGGTTCACATTACATTGCCTCCCGGCAGCTTTGGTTAATCAATAGCTTGACGGATCAAGGTGCAAGCACTCGTGGTGGTTTCTCGAGAATAAATCCTTGATCGAACTTTTTAATCTTTGTTTCCATGGCCCTTATCAAGCCATTTCATATATCCCTCACCTTTTCTTTTCTTTATTTTGAGGGTGGTTCATTCTCTTGGACTTGTGGTGGTGGTTGCGGATCTATCCTAAGTATCAACTTTTCAAGTTTGGTTATTATTTCATCCACCATCTCGAATGTTAACCTTCCTCTTAATGCTAATGATTTCCCTAGTTTCATGGTCCTTAAATTTTATTTTTTTATGCAAGACCTCAGGGCGAAAGTGCATGGTGTGGGTATTTTTCAATACCTCACATACATTTTGGATGGATTCTACAGGCTTCCATAAAACTTTGAGAAACTAATCGGTGGGGTATAGGGAAGAGGAACAACAATAGGTGCTTCCTATCTACCTTTCTACAACCTTCCTTTCGAATGATGTTGGTGGGTTTTCTCAATCTCTACTCTTTTCTCACAGAACTCTCTCAACCTCATTATTACTATTCAACCTTATTATCATTCTCCTTAGGTTTCAATTTGTTTTTGCTACGGTTGTTACAACATACATTCTCCTGGGGAGGGTCTAGAGATGTTGTGAAATCATGGAATTTGGGCCTCTAATGCCGTTGTGAGTCACTAGGACTCAACGCATTATTCAAGCGCCTAAGAGTTTCATTGTTGTCGAGACTTTGTTTCGTATCTATTCATTATGGATAGTTGTCCCTCTACCAAGTTCTCCATCTGATTCTAGCCTAAGTGAGTTAACGTCGCATAGAAATCATTGATGTCAAGGTTGAAATTATAGGATTCTTGTGGTTCCTCAAGGTGAGTTAGCGTTGTATTTTGCGTCCCACAAAGCTCCATCTTCATTAGTTCTAGTCTAGGTGAGTTATTTTCGCGATCATATCCTCCATTAATCGTCAAAGTGGAACTCGGTATTCTTGCGACTCCTCAAAATCTTGGGCGTGTTGATTGTAGAGAATTTGGTTGGTGATAAGTGCCAAAATTTAGTTATTTTGTATATATGTTTTGTGGCACTTATCGGTTCTTTATTTCTTGAATAAATCCCTAGTTTTTTTGTATAAATGTGTACATAATAGAATAATTGAGTTTTGTGTAAATATTGTATCATTTGATAGTTTTCATCTCTTTTATAGGTATTCATTCATAATTGGAGCATTGAGTAATAAAGTGTGAAGACACGACTAACCAGCGATTTGAGCAACTCATCAACGATAGCTCAAAATCAAATGATAAAAATCATCAATTTGATTGATATTTGTCATGGTTAGATAGGAAATTTAATAAGCTTTCCAACGCTTCAAACGGCGCAATTCGAGTTCTGGTTCTCAAGATGTAGCAAAAACAAGATCTTTGATTTTTTTGGAACATCGGAGACGCGCTTAGCTTGATACGCCTGCGCGCCTCGACAATTCTTTAAAGGGGCTAAAACACATTTTTAGGTTATGGTTTGGGTATTTTGAGTCCCAACACCATCAACATCATTCTTTGGTAGATTAGCTTGAAAACAACATTAGAGCTTGCTCATGGATGATTGGAGGTGGATTGCTCTTGATTGGCTTTGACACAAGTGTAGATCGTGGTTTATCTCTTCTCCTCTTTGTGTATTTCTCTTTGTTGGGTTTGTATGTATTTCTACTCATAACTCCTGTATATTTATCGCCTTTGGCTTGTATAAAGTTTGCTTCTGAATTTGTGTTGGTGATTATCTTGGGTTTTACTCTATGTTAGGGATTTGAGCTTTACTAGAGATAGATTGCTTAGATTCTTACCTAGGATAGTTATCTGTTAGTTTCTGATACTAGAAATGGGTTTAGATCTAACATTCACTATAGAGTATCTGAACTTAATGCGTCTCGTCGGTGAAGTATGCTAGAGATGGTTATGGAGGTGCCGATTGACTTCTATGTTGTTGAGATAGGCCAAACATGGCTATTGAGATGATTTAGGAGGATTCTCAATTTGGGTTAGAAATAGCCAAGGTTGTGAGAGGTATGTGATGACACGGACGAGTATCGTAGGCGAGTATAACATGGGTGGTAGATTTAAGTCGTGACGGTAGTTTAGATTCGTTCGAACAAGTTGTCTATCCTTCTTACTTTTGTTCATTTACTTTTTGTCTTTTATTTTCATTTCTTTTAATCTCAAACTCATTAACGGTAGAATTGTCGAACGACGAATCAATAACCAATCTCTGTGGACGATAAGATATAACCTAACCGATATATATCACCGGTAAAATAAATACCAACTCTTTGCTTGCCGCTTATACGCGCAACAAAATGGCGCGTTCAGGATTGGTTTTATTGTTTACGTATTGCGATAATTCCGTTGTTTTTGAGTTTTGTAATTATTGTATATGTTGTATAGACTTTGTGTATGAACTTGTATATTATTATACATGTTATGTGTCTACTTTCCATACTTGTACATATTTGTGATTTTCTTAGTTTTCATGTGATGTTGTGAATCGTCTCGTACTCATGCGTTTGTTGTGTGGTTGTTAGGACACTTTCTTTAGGTTTCTTGGTGTGGCAATACCATGGCATGACGAGAGGTTACTAGTGCTCGCACAATAAAGGCGTCGAGCTTCACGTAAAACAAGCATGTTTGTTTATGTTGTTTATGTGTGTGGTGACTTGGGTTTGACAAGTTGAAATAGGACTTGCTCTTAATTTCAAATTTTCACTTTTCAACTTGTAATTCCTTTTCACCAATTGTGTGTATTGTTATTTGCTTTTGTTTTGTTATGTCAATTTGTTATTTTCCACAAGTTTGTAGTGTTTTAGCTTGTGGAAGTGTGTATGTATTGTAAATATTGTTTAGATGTGTAAATGAGATTGTATAGGTGTGTAAGTGGAGCTTGCATAGCGTTACTTTTATTCTTTGTCATTTTACTGGCGGTGTGGCCTTCGTAGCTCTGCTATCTTGAGGCGATTAATTCTTTAAAATTTCACTTGGTTTTCCTTTTTCCCACTTTCACCAAGGCTTTTTGTGAATAAAATTAGTATTGTTTTCTAATTCTTTTGTTGTTGTTTGGACTCAAATTTTGGTTCGGTAACAGAAGCTTTTGAGGTGATTTTCCAGTTTGATCATTTCAATTTGCGGATGTATGGTAATGATAGTTTTCATTTGGTACATGTCGGTACTCGTTTATCGCTTTCTATAGCATAACATGTTGAAATTTATCATTTGTATAATTACCATGTCATTCATTCTTTTTGCATTACTTGCTCATGAATTGAATCACTTTAGTACCATTTTTACCATAAATGTGAGGCTTTCCATTGTTTACATATGAGAGTCCACATTCTTGTTTTAACTATATTTTATTATGCTTAATCTTTTGTTTTGTGTTGATTGTATGATTTCAAGAAAATGATCAGGCATTTTGTTGATTTTGAGCATAACTACCTTGGAAATATTCAATTCACCTTGTGAGTGTGTGAACTTTTTTATTAGCCCTTTGAACTTTTATCAATATCCATGTTTATTTGAACTTGATGCTTGTCTATGGTGTCAATTCACTTTTTATGGATGTTGATTTCTTTGTTCTTGAACCCTCAATTATATGTTGTTGTATGGATTTTACCTTGCCTTAGAAAGTAGGAGTATTCACACATTAATGTTGGTTGAATTCAAGTTGGGGAGAGAAATGTTTATATACTTATATTGTGGTTGGTATGAGGTTAAGAAAAGAAAAAGAAAAGAAAAAAAGTGAAAAGAAAGATTAGAAAAAGAAAGAAAAAAAAAGAAAGCTTTGAAAATAAAAACAAAAGAGTAGGAATAATTTATGTTAATAAGTGAGGTGTGTTTGGTGTGAAATTTGTGATGAAGAATAAGTTTGATTGAAATTATATTGTTTGGAACTTTGTGAGTTGATCACTCCATAGGTTTAGGCAAGTTTTTGTTTCGATTAGCTTTAGGACTTATCACTTGTTTGTTAACAAACCACATTACAACCTTAAAAGCCCTTGTGATTCTTGCATTTGTATTTTCAATACGTTTTGGATGAATGCATAATTTAGTCTATTGTTTGCAAGATTGTGGAGGAGTGTTTTTATCCCTCACCTTTGTGTGTTCTTCATCTACGATGAATTTTTGCTAGGTGTGATTCATGATTGAGATTGTTTTGTTTTAGAATGTTTTGCATGATTTTTGTAATTAGGATTTATTTCGTTTATATGTTATTGTTGTAGTATAGTGGTAAGTTTGTATTTGTGCGTGTACATTTTCGTTTGAACCATACATTTGTTTCCGTTTTAAAAACTTGTTGATTCGTGATTCTTTGATTATCATCTTTTTGTTTCTTTAGGTTTACTTGACTTTGTTTGAGGACAAACAATGTGTCAAGTTAGGAGAGATTGATAAGTGCCAAAATTTAGTTATTTTGTATATATGTTTTATGGCACTTATCGGTTCTTTTGTTGATATTCTTGAATAAATCCCCGTTTTTTTGTATAAATGTGTACATAATAGAATAATTGAGTTTTGTATAAATATTGTATCATTTGATAGTTTTCATCTCTTTTATAGGTATTCATTCATAATTGGAGCATTGAGTAATAAAGTTTGAAGACACGACTTCAAGCAGCGATTTGAGCAACTCATCAACGAATAAAGCTCAAAATAAAATAATAAAAATCATCAATTTGATTGATATTTGTCATGGTTAGATAGGAAATTTAATAAGCTTTAACGCTTCAAACGGGCATAATTCCGAGTTACGGTTCTCAAGATATGGAAAACAAGATCTTGATTTCTTTGGAACATCACAGACGCGCTTAGCATAAATGCGCTTGGCATCTCACATTTCAAATTCTTTAAAAGGGCTAAAAACACATTTTTAGGTTATGGGTTGGTATTTTGAGTTCCAACACCATCAACATCATTTTTTGTAGATTAGCTTAGAAAGCAACATTAGAGCTTGCTCATGGATGATGGAGGTGGATTGCTCTTGATTGGCTTTGACAACCAGTGTAGATCTGTGGTTTATCTCTCTTCTCCTCTTTGTGTATTTCTCTTTTGTTGGGTTTGTGTATTTCTACTCATAACTCCTGTATATTATAAGCCTTTGGCTTGTATAAAGTTTGCTTTCTGAATTTGTGTTGGTGATTATCTTGGGTTTTACTCTATGTTAGGGATTTGAGCTTTACTAGAGATAGATTGCTTAGATTCTTACCTAGGATGATTATCATTGGTTTCTGAATACTAGAAATGGGTTTAGATCTAACATTCACTAGAGTATCGAACTTAATGCCTGCGTCGTTGAAGTATGCTAGAGATGGTTATGGAGGTGGCGCAGTTGACTTCTATGTTGTTGAGATAGGCCAAACATGGCTATTGAGATGATTTAGGAGGATTCTCAATTTGGGTTAGAAATAGCCAAGGTTGTGAGAGGTATGTGATGACACGGACGATGTCGTGGGCCGAGTATAACATGGGTGGTAGATTTAAGTCATGACGGGTAGTTTAGATTCGTTCGAACAAGTTGTCTATCCTTTTACTTTTTGTTCATTTACTTTTGTCTTTTATTTTCATTTCTTTTAATCTCAAACTCATTAACGGTAGAATGTCGAGCAGCGAATCAATAACCAATCTCGTGGACACGATAAGATATAACCTAACCGATATATCACCGGTAAAATAATACCAACTCTTTGCTTGCAGCTATCTGCACCGCTCAAAATGGCGCCGTTGCGGGGATTGGTTTATTGTTTCTGTATTGCGATAATTGTTGTTTTTGAGTTTTGTAATTATGTATATGTTGTATAGACTTTGTGTATGAACTTGTATATTTGTTACTTATACATGTTATGTGTACTTTCCATACTTGTACATATTTGTGATTTTCTTAGTTTCATGTGATGTTGTGATTGTCTCTGTACTCATAGCGTTTGTTGTGGTTGTTAGGACACTTTCTTTAGGTTTTGTGGTGTGGCAATACCATGGCATGACGAGGAGGTTACTAGTGCTCGCACAATAAAGGCGTCGAGCTTCTGACGTAAAACAAGCATGTTTGTTTATGTTGTTTATGTGTGTTGACTTGTGTTTTGACAAGTTGAAATAGGACTTGCTCTTAATTTCAAATTTTCACTTTTCAACTTGTTAATTCCTTTTCACCAATTGTGTATTGTTATTTGCTTTTGTTTTGTTATGTCAATTTGTTATTTTCCACAAGTTTGTAGTGTTTTAGCTTGTGGAAGTGTGTATGTATTGTAAATATTGTTTAGATGTGTAAATGAGATTGTATAGGTGTGTAAGTGGAGCTTGCATGGTTACTTTTATTCTTTGTCATTTTTCTACAAGCGGTGTAGCGGCGCTTGGCGCTCTGCTATCTGAGGGCGATGAATTCTTTAAAATTTCACTTGGTTTTCCTTTCCCACTTTCACCAAGGCTTTTGTATTGAATAAAATTAGTATTGTTTTCTAATTCTTTTGTTGTTGTGGACTCAAATTTTGGTTCATTAACTTGAAGGCTTTTGAGGTGATTTTCGAGTTTGATCATTTCAATTCGCGGATGTATGGTAATGATAGTTTTCAAAGTTGGTACATGTCGGGTACTCGTTTATCGCTTTCTATAGCATAACATGTTTATGAAATTTATCATTTGTATAATTACCATGTCATTCATTCTTTTGCATTACTTGCTCATGAATTGAATCACTTTAGTCCCTTTTTAACATAAATGTGAGGAAGCTTTCCATTGTTTACATATGAGAGTCCACATTCTTGTTTTAACTATATTTTATTATGCTTAATCTTTTATTTTGTGTTGATTGTATGATTGCAAGAAAATGATCAAGGCATTTTGTTGATTTTGAGCATAACTACCTTGGCCAAATATTCAATTCACCTTGTGAGTGTGTGAATTTTGTTAGCCCTTTGAACTTTTATCAATATCCATGTTTATTTGAACTTGATGCTTGTCTATGAGTGTCAATTCACTTTTTTATGGATGTTGATTTCTTTGTTCTTGAACCCTCAATTATATGTTGTTGTATGGATTTTACCTTGCCTTAGAATGTAGGGAGTATTCACACATTAATGTTGGTTGAATTCAAGTTGGGGAGAAATGTTTATATACTTATATTGTGGTTGGTATGAGGTTAAGAAAAGAAAAGAAAAGAAAAAAAAGGTGAAAAAGAAAGATTAGAAAAGAAAGAAAAAAAAGAGAAAAGCTTTGAAAATAAAACAAAAAGAGTAGGAATAATGTTATGTTAATAAGTGAGGTGTGTTTGGTGTGAAATTTGTGATGAATAATAAGTTTGATTGAAATTATATTGTTTGGAACTTTGTGAGTTGATCACTCCATAGGTTTAGGCAAGTTTTGTTTCGATTAGCTTTAGGACTTATCACTTGTTTGTTAACCAAGCCACATTACAACCTTGAAAAGCCCTTGATTCTTGCATTTGTATTTTCAATACGTTTTGGATGAATGCATAATTTAGTCTATTGTTTGCAAGATTGTGGAGGAGTGTTTTTATCCCTCACCTTTGTGTGTTCTTCATCTAGCGATGAATTTTTGCTAGGTGTGATTCATGATTGAGATTGTTTTGTTTTAGAATGTTTTGCATGATTTTTGTAATTAGGATTTATTTCGTTTATATGTTATTGTTGTAGTATAGTGGTAAGTTTGTATTTGTCGTGTACATTTTGTTTGAACCATACATTTGTTTTCGTTTTAAAAACTTGTTGATTCGTGATTCTTTGATTATCATCTTTTGTTTCTTTAGGTTTACTGACTTTGTTTGAGGACAAACAATGTGTCAAGTTAGGGAGAGTTGATAAGTGCCAAAATTTAGTTATTTTGTATATGTTTATGGCACTTATCGGTTCTTTTGTTGATATTCTTGAATAAATCCCGTTTTTTTGTATAAATGTGTACATAATAGAATAATTGAGTTTTGTATAAATATTGTATCATTTGATAGTTTTCATCTCTTTTATAGGTATTCATTCATAATTGGAGCATTGAGTAATAAAGTTTTAGAGACACGACTTAAACGCGATTTGAGCAACTCATCAACGAATAAAGCTCAAAATAAAATAATAAAATCATCAATTTGATTGATATTTTGTCATGGTTAGATAGGAAATTTAATAAGCTTTCCAACGCTTCAAACGGGCGCAATTCGAGTTCTGTTCTCAAGATATGGCAAAAACAAGATCTTGATTTCTTTGAACATCACGAGACGCTTAGCTAAATACGCGCTTAAGCGCACTTTTTTCGAATTCTTTAAAAGGGCTAAAACACATTTTAGGTTATGGGTTGGGTATTTTGAGTCCCACACCATCAACATCATTTTTTGGTAGATTAGCTTAGAAAACAACATTTGAGCTTGCTCATGGATGATTAGGTGGATTGCTCTTGATTGGCTTTGACAACCGTGTAGATCGTGGTTTATCTCTTCTCCTCTTTATGTATTTCTCTTTTGTTGGGTTTGTATGTATTCTACTCATAACTCTTGTATATTTATCCGCTTTGGCTTGTATAAAGTTTGCTTCTGAATTTGTGTGGTGATTATCTTGGGTTTTTACTCTATGTTAGGGATTTGAGCTTTACTAGAGATAGATTGCTTAGATTCTTACCTAGGATGATTATCTATTAGTTTCGAATACTAGAAATGGGTTTAGATCTAACATTCACTATAGAGTATCAGAACTTAATGCGTCGGTGGTAAGTATAGAGATGGTTATGGAGGTGCCGAGTTGACTTCTATGTTGTTGAGATAGGCAAACATGGCTATTGAGATGATTTAGGAGGATTCTCAATTTGGGTTAGAAATAGCCAAGGTTGTGAGAGGTATGTGATGACCGGAAGATGTCGTGGGCGAGTATAACATGGGTGGTAGATTTAAGTCAGACGGGTAGTTTAGATTCGTTCGAACAAGTTGTCTATCCTTTTACTTTTTGTTCATTTACTTTTTGTCTTTTATTTTCATTTCTTTTAATCTCAAACTCATTAACGGTAGAATTGTCGAGCAGCGAATCAATAACCAATCTCTGTGGACACGATAGATATAACCTAACCGTATATATCACGGTAAAATAAATACCAACTCTTTGCTTGCTTCTATACGCTGCAACAAAATGGCGCCGTTGAGGATTGGTTTTATTGTTTACGTATTGCGATAATTCTGTTGTTTTGAGTTTTGTAATTATGTATATATTGTATAGACTTTGTGTATGAACTTGTATATTATTACTTATACATGTTGTGTTTACTTTCCATACTTGTACATATTTGTGATTTTCTTAGTTTTCATGTGATGTTGTGAATCGTCTCGTACTATAACGTTTGTTGTGTGGTTGTTAGGACACTTTCTTTAGGTTTCTGTGGTGTGGCAATACCATGGCATGACGAGAGGAGGTTACTAGTGCTCGCACAATAAAGGCGTCGAGCTTCTGACGTAAAACAAGCATTTGTTTATGTTGTTTATGTTATGTGGTGACTTGTGTTTTGACAAGTTGAAATAGGACTTGCTCTTAATTTCAAATTTTCACTTTTCAACTTGTTAATTCCTTTTCACCTGTGTGTATTGTTATTTGCTTTTGTTTTGTTATGTCAATTTGTTATTTTCCACAAGTTTGTAGTGTTTTAGCTTGTGTGTGTGTATGTATTGTAAATATTGTTTAGATGTGTAAATGAGATTGTATAGGTGTGTAAGTGGAGCTTGCATAGGTGCACTGTTCTGTCATTTTCTGGCTGGTGTGTGGCTTAGCTTCTCTGCTATCTTGAGGCCCGATGAATTCTTTAAAATTTCACTTGGTTTTCCTTTTCCCACTTTCACCAAGGCTTTTTGTATTGAATAAAATTAGTATTGTTTTCTAATTCTTTTGTTGTTTGGACTCAAATTTTGGTTCGGTAACTTGAAGGCTTTTGAGGTGATTTTCGAGTTTGATCATTTCAATTCGCGGATGTATGGTAATGATAGTTTTCAAAGTTGGTACATGTCGGTGCTCGTTTATCGCTTTCTATAGCATAACATGTTTATGAAATTTATCATTTGTATAATTACCATGTCATTCATTCTTTTGCATTACTTGCTCATGAATTGAATCACTTTAGTCCTTTTTACCATAAATGTGAGGAAGCTTTCCATTGTTTACATATGAGAGTCCACATTCTTGTTTTAACTAGATTTTATTATGCTTAATCTTTTATTTTGTGTTGATTGTATGATTGCAAGAAAATGATCAAGGCATTTTGTTGATTTTGAGCATAACTACCTTGGCCAAATATTCAATTCACCTTGTGAGTGTGTGAACTTTTGTTAGCCCTTTGAACTTTTATCAATATCCATGTTTATTTGAACTTGATGCTTGTCTATGAGTGTCAATTCACTTTTTATGGATGTTGATTTCTTTGTTCTTGAACCCTCAATTATATGTTGTTGTATGGATTTTACCTTGCCTTAGAAAGTAGGGAGTATTCACACATTAATGTTGGTTGAATTCAAGTTGGGGAGAGAAATGTTTATATACTTATATTGTGGTTGGTATGAGGTTAAGAGAAAAGAAAAGAAAAAGAAAAAAGGTGAAAAGATTAGAAAAGAAGAAAAAAAAAGAAAGAAAAATAAAAACAAAAGAGTAGGAATAATTTATGTTAATAAGTGAGGTGTGTTTGGTGTGAAATTTGTGATGAAGAATAAGTTTGATTGAAATTATATTGTTTGGAACTTTGTGAGTTGATCACTCCATAGGTTTAGGCAAGTTTTTGTTTCGATTAGCTTTAGGACTTATCACTTGTTTGTTAACCAAGCCACATTACAACCTTGAAAAGCCCTTGTGATTCTTGCATTTGTATTTTCAATACGTTTTTGGATGAATGCATAATTTAGTCTATTGTTTGCAAGATTGTGGAGGAGTGTTTTTTATCCCTCACCTTTGTGTGTTCTTCATCTAGCGATGAATTTTTGCTAGGTGTGATTCATGATTGAGTTGTTTTGTTTAGAATGTTTTGCATGATTTTGTACTTAGGATTTATTTCGTTTATATGTTATTGTTGTAGTATAGTGGTAAGTTTGTATTCGTCGTGTACATTTTCGTTTGAACCATACATTTGTTTTCCGTTTTAAAAACTTGTTGATTCGTGATTCTTTGATTATCATCTTTTGTTTCTTTAGGTTTACTTGACTTTGTTTGAGGACAAACAATGTGTCAAGTTGGGAGGATTGATAAGTGCCAAAATTTAGTTATTTTGTATATATGTTTGTGGCACTTATCGGTTCTTTGTTGATATTCTTGAATAAATCCTCGTTTTTTTGTATAAATGTGTACATAATAGAATAATTGAGTTTTGTGTATAAATATTGTATCATTTGATAGTTTTCATCTCTTTTATAGGTATTCATTCATAATTGGAGCATTGAGTAATAAAGTTTGAAGACACGGCTTCAAGCTGCGATTTGAGCAACTCATCAAGATAAAGCTCAAAATCAAATAATAAAATCATCAATTTGATTGATATTTTGTCATGGTTGATGGAAATTTAATAAGCTTTCCAAAGCTTCAAACCGGGCGCAATTCAGAGTTCGGTTCTCAAGATATGGCAAAAACAAGATCTTGATTTTTTGGAACATCACAGACCGTAGCGCCTATGACTTCAATTCTTTAAAGGGCTAAAAACACATTTTTAGGTTATGGGTTGGGTATTTTGAGTTCCAACACCATCAACATCATTTTTGGTAGATTAGCTTAGAAAACAACATTAGAGCTTGCTCATGGATGATTAGTGGATTGCTCTTGATTGGCTTTGACAACGGTGTAGATCTGTGGTTTATCTCTTCTCCTCTTTGTGTATTTCTCTTTTGTTGGGTTTGTATGTATTTCTACTCATAACTCTTGTATATTTATCGCCTTTGGCTTATATAAAGTTGCTTTACAAATTTGTTGGTGATTATCTTGGGTTTTTACTCTATGTTAGGGATTTGAGCTTTACTAGAGATAGATTGCTTAGATTCTTACCTAGGATGATTATCATTAGTTTAAGATACTAGAAATGGGTTTAGATCTAACATTCACTATAGAGTATCTGAACTTAATGCCTCTGCGTTGGTGAAGTATGCTAGAGATGGTTATGGAGGTGTGTGATTGACTTCTTCTATGTTGTTGAGATAGGCCAAACATGGCTATTGAGATGATTTAGGAGGATTCTCAATTTGGGTTAGAAATAGCCAAGGTTGTGAGAGGTATGTGATGACAGACCAGTATCGTAGGCAGTATAACATGGGTGGTAGATTTAAGTCAGTGACGGGTAGTTTACATTCGTTCGAACAAGTTGTCTATCCTTTTACTTTTTGTTCATTTACTTTTTGTCTTTTATTTTCATTTCTTTTAATCTCAAACTCATTAACGGTAGAATTATCGAGCGGCGAATCAATAACCAATCTCTGTGGACACGATAAGATATAACCTAACGGTATATATCACCGGTAAAATAAATACCAACTCTTTGCTTGCCGCTATACCTTTGCAACAAAATGGCGCCGTTCCGGGGATTGGTTTTATTGTTTACGTATTGCGATAATTACGTTGTTTTGAGTTTTGTAATTATTGTATATGTTGTATAGACTTTGTATATGAACTTGTATGTTACTTATACATGTTATGTGTTTACTTTCCATACTTGTACATATTTGTGATTTTCTTAGTTTTCATGTGATGTTGTGATTGTCTCGTACTCATAACGTTTGTTGTGGTTGTTAGGACACTTTCTTTAGGTTTTGGCGGTGTGGCAATACCATGGCATGACGAGAGGTTACTAGTGCTCGCACAATAAAGGCGTCGAGCTTCTGCGTAAAACAAGCATGTTTGTTTATGTTGTTTATGTGTGGTGACTTGTGTTTTGACAAGTTGAAATAGGACTTGCTCTTAATTTCAAATTTTCACTTTTCAACTTGTTAATTCCTTTTCACCATTGTGTGTTGTTATTGCTTTTGTTTTGTTATGTCAATTGTTATTTTCCACAAGTTTGTAGTGTTTTAGCTTGTGGAAGTGTGTATGTATTGTAAATATTGTTTAGATGTGTAAATGAGATTGTATAGGTGTGTGTAAGTGGAGCTTGCATAGGTTACTATTCTTTGTCATTTTACGCAGCTGGTGTGGCGGCTTTCTGCTATCTTGAGGGCGAGTGAATTCTTTTAAATTTCACTTGGTTTTCCTTTCCCACTTTCACCAAGGCTTTTGTATTGAATAAAATTAGTATTGTTTTCTAATTCTTTTGTTGTTGTTTGGACTCAAATTTTGGTTCGGTAACTTGAAGACTTTTGAGGTGATTTTCGAGTTTGATCATTTCAATTTGCGGATGTATGGTAATGATAGTTTTCAAATTGGTACATCGGTACTAGTTTATCGCTTTCTATAGCATAACATGTTTATGAAATTTATCATTTGTATAATTACCATGCTATTCATTCTTTTTGCATTACTTGCTCATGAATTGAATCACTTTAGTCCCTTTTTACCATAAATGTGAGGAAGCTTTCCATTGTTTATATGAGAGTCCACATTCTTGTTTTAACTATTTTATTATGCTTAATCTTTTATTTTGTGTTGATTGTATGATTGCAAGAAAATGATCAAGGCATTTTGTTGATTTTGAGCATAACTACCTTGGCCAAATATTCAATTCACCTTGTGAGTGTGTGAACTTTTGTTAGCCCTTTGAACTTTTATCATATCCATGTTTATTTGAACTTGATGCTTGTCTATGAGTGTCAATTCACTTTTTTTATGGATGTTGATTTCTTTCTTGAACCCTCAACTATATGTTGTTGTATGGATTTTACCTTGCCTTAGAAAGTAGGGAGTATTCACACATTAATGTTGGTTGAATTCAAGTTGAGAGAAATGTTTATATACTTATATTGTGGTTGGTATGAGGTTAAGAAAAGAAAAAGAAAAGAAAAAAAAGTGAAAAGAAAGATTAGAAAAGAAGAAAAAAAGAAAAGCTTTGAAAAATAAAAACAAAAAGAGTAGGAATAATGTTATGTTAATAAGTGAGGTGTGTTTGGTGTGAAATTTGTGATGAAGAATAAGTTTGATTGAAATTATATTGTTTGGAACTTTGTGAGTTGATCACTCCCTTAGGTTTAGGCAAGTTTTGTTTCGATTAGCTTTAGGACTTATCACTTGTTTGTTAACAAGCCACATTACAACCTTGAAAAGCCCTTGTGATTCTTGCATTTGTATTTTCAATACGTTTTTGGATGAATGCATAATTTAGTCTATTGTTTGCAAGATTGTGGAGGAGTGTTTTTTATCCCTCACCTTTGTGTGTTCTTCATCTAGCGATGAATTTTTGCTAGGTGTGATTCATGATTGAGATTGTTTTGTTTTAGAATGTTTTGCATGATTTTTGTAATTAGGATTTGTTTCGTTTATGTTATTGTTGTAGTATAGTGGTAAGTTTGTATTTATCGTGTACATTTTCGTTTGAACCATACATTTGTTTCCGTTTAAAACTTGTTGATTCGTGATTCTTTGATTATCATCTTTTGTTTCTTTAGGTTTACTGACTTTGTTTGAGGACAAACAATGTGTCAAGTTGGGAGAGTTGATAAGTGCCAAAATTTAGTTATTTTGTATATATGTTTTATGGCACTCGGTTCTTTTGTTGATATTCTTGAATAAATCCCCGTTTTTGTATAAATGTACATAATAGAATAATTGAGTTTTTTGTATAAATATTGTATCATTTGATAGTTTTCATCTCTTTTATAGGTATTCATTCATAATTGGAGCATTGAGTAATAAAGTTTGAAGACTGACTTCAAGCGCGATTTGAGCAACTCATCAACGAATAAAGCTCAAAATCAAATAATAAAATCATCAATTTGATTGATATTTTTCATGGTTAGATAGAATTTAATAAGCTTAACGCTTCAAACCGGGCGCAATTCGAGTTACGGTTCTCAAGATATAAAAACAAGATCTTTGATTTCTTTTGGAACATCGCGAGACCGCTTAGCATAAATCTGCGCTTAAGCGCCTGCGAGAATTCTTTAAAGGGGCTAAAACACATTTTTAGGTTATGGGTTGGGTATTGAGTTCCAACACCATCAACATCATTTTTGATAGATTAGCTTAGAAAACAACATTAGAGCTTGCTTTTGGATGATTGGAGGTGGATTGCTCTTCGATTGGCTTTGACAACCAATGTAGATGTGGTTTATCTTCTCCTCTTTGTGTATTTCTCTTTTGTTGGGTTTGTATGTATTTCTACTCATAACTCATGTATATTTATCGCCTTTGGCTTGTATAAAGTTTGCTTTACAAATTTGTGTTGGTGATTATCTTGGGTTTTACTTTGTTAGGGATTTGAGCTTTACTAGAGATAGATTGCTTAGATTCTTACCTAGGATGATTATCTCATTAGTTTTGAATACTAGAAATGGGTTTAGATCTAACATTCACTATAGAGTATCCGAACTTAATGCCTCTGCGTTGGTGAAGTATGCTAGAGATGGTTATGGAGGTGTGTGAGTTGACTTCTATGTTGTTGAGATAGGCGAACATGGCTATTGAGATGATTTAGGAGGATTCTCAATTTGGGTTAGAAATAGCCAAGGTTGTGAGAGGTATGTGATGACACGAGACGATATCGTAGGCCGAGTATAACATGGGTGGTAGATTTAAGTGCAGCGGGTAGTTTACATTCGTTCCGAACAAGTTGTCTATCCTTTATACTTTTTGTTCATTTACTTTTGTCTTTTATTTTCATTTCTTTTAATCTCAAACTCATTAACGGTGGAATTGTCGAGCAGACGAATCAATAACCAATCTCTGTGGACACGATAAGATATAACCTAACCGGTATATATCACCGGTAAAATAATACCAACCTTTGCTTGCCGCTATACCGCTGCAACAAAATGGCGCCGTTGCAGGGGATTGGTTTTATTGTTTACGTATATAATAATTGTTTTGAGTTTTGTAATTATTGTATATTTGTATAGACTTTGTATATGAACTTGTATATTGTTACTTATACATGTTATGTGTTACTTTCCATACTTGTACATATTTGTGATTTTCTTAGTTTTCATGTGATGTTGTAATTGTCTCGTACTCATAACTTTTTGTTGTGGTTGTTAGGACACTTTCTTTAGGTTTTGCTTGATGTGGCAATACCATGGCATGACGAGGAGGTTACTAGTGCTCGCACAATGGCGTCGAGCTTCTGCGTAAAACAAGCATGTTTGTTTATGTTGTTTATGTGTGTGGTGACTTGTGTTTTGACAAGTTGAAATAGGACTTGCTCTTAATTTCAAATTTTCACTTTTCAACTTGTTAATTCCTTTTCACCAATTGTGTGTATTGTTATTTGCTTTTGTTTTGTTATGTCAATTTGTTATTTTCCACAAGTTTGTAGTGTTTTAGCTTGTGGAAGTATGTATGTAAATATTGTTTAGATGTGTAAATGAGATTGTATAGGTGTGTAAGTGGAGCTTGCATAGCGATTGCACTATTCTTTGTCATTTTTACGCAAGCTGGTGTAGCGCTCTGCTATCTTGAGGGCAGTGAATTCTTTTAAAATTTCACTTGGTTTCCTTTTCCCACTTTCACCAAGGCTTTTGTATTGAATAAAATTAGTATTGTTTTCTAATTCTTTTGTTGTTGTTTGGACTCAAATTTTGGTTCGGTAACTTGAAGACTTTTGAGGTGATTTTCGAGTTTGATCATTTCAATTTCGGATGTATGGTAATGGTTTTCAAAGTTGGTACATGTCGGTACTCGTTTATACTTTCTATAGCATAACATGTTTATGAAATTTATCATTTGTATAATTACCATGCTATTCATTCTTTTGCATTACTTGCTCATGAATTGAATCACTTTAGTCCTTTTACCATAAATGTGAGGAAGCTTTCCATTGTTTACATATGAGAGTCCACATTCTTGTTTTAACTATATTTTATTATGCTTAATCTTTTGTTTTGTGTTGATTGTATGATTGCAAGAAAATGATCAAGGCATTTTGTTGATTTTGAGCATAACTACCTTGGCCAAATATTCAATTCACCTTGTGAGTGTGTGAACCTTTGTTAGCCCTTTGAACTTTTATCAATATCCATGTTTATTTGAACTTGATGCTTGTCTATGAGTGTCAATTCACTTTTTTATGGATGTTGATTTCTTTTTCTTGAACCCTCAACTATATGTTGTTGTATGGATTTTACCTTGCCTTAGAAAGTAGGGAGTATTCACACATTAATGTTGGTTGAATTCAAGTTGGGAGAGAAATGTTTATATACTTATATTGTGGTTGGTATGAGGTTAAGAAAAGAAAGAAAAGAAAAGGTGAAAAGAAAGATTAGAAAAGAAAGAAAAAAAAAGAGAAAAGCTTTGAAAAAAAAACAAAAAGAGTAGGAATAATGTTATGTTAATAAGTGAGGTGTGTTTGGTGTGAAATTTGTGATGAAGAATAAGTTTGATTGAAATTATATTGTTTGGAACTTTGTGAGTTGATCACTCCCTTAGGTTTAGGCAATTTTTGTTTCGATTAGCTTTAGGACTTATCACTTGTTTGTTAACCAAGCCACATTACAACGAAAAGCCCTTGTGATTCTTGCATTTGTATTTTCAATACGTTTTGGATGAATGCATAATTTAGTCTATTGTTTGCAAGATTGTGGAGGTGTTTTTATCCCTCACCTTTGTGTGTTCTTCATCTAGCGATGAATTTTTGCTAGTGTGATTCATGATTGAGATTGTTTTGTTTAGAATGTTTTGCATGATTTTTGTAATTAGGATTTGTTTCGTTTATATGTTATTATTGTAGTATAGTGGTAAGTTTGTATTCGTCGTGTACGTTTTCGTTTGAACCATACATTTGTTTTCCGTTTTAAAAACTTGTTGATTCGTGATTCTTTGATTATCATCTTTGTTTCTTTAGGTTTACTTGACTTTGTTTGAGGACAAACAATGTGTCAAGTTAAGGAGGAGTTGATAAGTGCCAAAATTTAGTTATTTTGTATATATGTTTTGTGGCACTTATCGGTTCTTTATTGATATTCTTGAATAAATCCTCGTTTTTTGTATAAATGTGTACATAATAGAATAATTGAGTTTTATAAATATTGTATCATTTGATAGTTTTCATCTCTTTTATAGGTATTCATTCATAATTGGAGCATTGAGTAATAAAGTTTCGAAGACACGACTAAGCGCGATTTGAGCAACTCATCAACGAATAAAGCTCAAATCAAATAATAAAATCATCAATTTGATTGATATTTTGTCATGGTTAGATAAATTTAATAAGCTTTCCAACGCTTCAAACCGGCGCAATTCGATTCGGTTCTCAAGATATGGCAAAACAGATCAGATTTCTTTTGGAACATCACAGACCGCGCTTAGCATAAATACCGCAACGCGATTGAAATTCTTTAAAGGGGCTAAAAACACATTTTTAGGTTATGGGTTGGGTATTTTGAGTTCCAACCATCAACATCATTTTTGATAGATTAGCTTAGAAAACAACATTGGAGCTTGCTTTGGATGATTGGAGGTGGATTGCTCTTGATTGGCTTTGACAACCAGAAATAGTTGTGGTTTTCTCTTCTCCTCTTTGTGTATTTCTCTTTTGTTGGGTGTATGTATTTCTACTTAACTCATGTATATTTATACTTTGGCTTGTATAAAGTTGCTTTACAAATTTGTGTGGTGATTATCTTGGGTTTTTACTATGTTAGGGATTTGAGCTTTACTAGAGATAGATTGCTTAGATTCTTACCTAGGATGATTATCACATTATTTTGAATACTAGAAATGGGTTTAGATCTAACATTCACTATAGATGTCGAACAATGCCTGCCGTGGTGAAGTATGCTAGAGATGGTTATGGAGGTGGCCTTGATTGACTTCTATGTTGTTGAGATAGGCCAAATGGCTATTGAGATGATTTAGGAGGATTCTCAATTTGGGTTAGAAATAGCCAAGGTTGTGAGAGGTATGTGATGACACGGACGATGTATCGTGGGCGAGTATAACATGGTGGTAGATTTAAGTCTGTGGGTAGTTTACATTCGTTCGAACAAGTTGTCTATCCTTTATACTTTTGTTCATTTACTTTTTGTCTTTTATTTTCATTTCTTTTAATCTCAAACTCATTAGGTAGAATTGTCGAGCGGCGAATCAATAACCAATCTCTGTGGACACGATAAGATATAACCTAACGGTATATATCACCGGTAAAATAATACCAACTCTTTGCTTGCGCTATAGCAACAAAATGGCGCCGTTGCGGGGTTGGTTTTATTGTTTGTATTGCGATAATGTTGTTTTGAGTTTTGTAATTATTGTATGTTGTATAGACTTTGTATATGAACTTGTATATTTACTTATACATGTTATGTGTACTTTCCATACTTGTACATATTTGTGATTTTCTTAGTTTTCATGTGATGTTGTGAATTGTCTCGTACTCATAACGTTTGTTGTGTGGTTGTTAGGACACTTTCTTTAGGTTTCTTGTGATGTGGCAATACCATGGCATGTGAGAGGAGGTTACTAGTGCTCGCACAATAAAGGTCGAGCTTCTGACGTAAAACAAGCATGTTTGTTTATGTTGTTTATGTGTGTGGTGACTTGTGTTTTGACAAGTTGAAATAGGACTTGCTCTTAATTTCAAATTTTCACTTTTCAACTTGTTAATTCCTTTTCACCAATTGTGTGTATTATTTGCTTTTGTTTTGTTATGTCAATTTGTTATTTTCCACAAGTTTGTAGTGTTTTAGCTTGTGGAAGTGTGTATGTATTAAATATTGTTTAGATGTGTAAATGAGATTGTATAGGTGTGTAAGTGGAGCTTGCATAGCAGTTGCTATTCTTTGTCATTTTACATGGCGTGTAGCGCGTAGCGGCGCTCTGCTATCTTGAGACAGTGAATTCTTTAAAATTTCACTTGGTTTTCCTTTCCCACTTTCACCAAGGCTTTTGTATTGAATAAAATTAGTATTGTTTTCTAATTCTTTTGTTGTTGTTTGGACTCAAATTTTGGTTCGGTAACTTGAAGACTTTTGAGGTGATTTTCGAGTTTGATCATTTCAACTTGGATGTATGGTAATGATAGTTTTCAAAGTTGGTACATGTCGGTACTCGTTTATCGCTTTCTATAGCATAACATGTTTATGAAATTTATCATTTGTATAATTACCATGCTATTCATTCTTTTGCATTACTTGCTCATGAATTGAATCACTTTAGTCCTTTTTACCATAAATGTGAGGAAGCTTTCCATTGTTTACATATGAGTCCACATTCTTGTTTTAACTATATTTTATTATGCTTAATCTTTTGTTTTGTGTTGATTGTATGATTGCAAGAAAATGATCAAGGCATTTTGTTGATTTTGAGCATAACTACCTTGGCCAAATATTCAATTCACCTTGTGAGTGTGTGAACCTTTGTTAGCCCTTTGAACTTTTATCAATATCCATGTTTATTTGAACTTGATGCTTGTCTATGAGTGTCAATTCACTTTTTTTTATGGATGTTGATTTCTTTGTTTCTTGAACCCTCAATATATATGTTGTTGTATGGATTTTACCTTGCCTTAGAAAGTAGGGGTATTCACACATTAATGTTGGTTGAATTCAAGTTGGGGAGAAATGTTTATATACTTATATTGTGGTTGGTATGAGGTTAAGAGAAAAGAAAAGAAAAGAAAAAAAAGTGAAAAAGAAAGATTAGAAAAAGAAAAAAAAAAGAGAAAAGCTTTGAAAAAGAAAAACAAAAAGAGTAGGAATAATGTTATGTTAATAAGTGAGGTGTGTTTGGTGTGAAATTTGTGATGAAGAATAAGTTTGATTGAAATTATATTGTTTGGAACTTTGTGAGTTGATCACTCCCTTAGGTTTAGGCAAGTTTTGTTTCGATTAGCTTTAGGACTTATCACTTGTTTGTTAACAAGCCACATTACAACCTTGAAAAGCCCTTGATTCTTGCATTTGTATTTTCAATACGTTTTGGATGAATGCATAATTTAGTCTATTGTTTGCAAGATTGTGGAGGTGTTTTTATCCTCACCTTTGTGTGTTCTTCATCTAGCGATGAATTTTTGCTAGGTGTGATTCATGATTGAGATTGTTTTGTTTTAGAATGTTTTGCATGATTTTTGTAATTAGGTTTGTTTCGTTTATATGTTATTGTTGTAGTATAGTGGTAAGTTTGTATTTGTCGTGTACATTTTCGTTTGAACCATACATTTGTTTTCCGTTTAAAACTTGTTTCGTGATTCTTTGATTATCATCTTTTGTTTCTTTAGGTTTACTTGACTTTGTTTGAGGACAAACAATGTGTCAAGTTAGGGAGAGTTGATAAGTGCCAAAATTTAGTTATTTTGTATATATGTTTTATGGCACTTATCGGTTCTTTGTTGATATTGAATAAATCCCCGTTTTTTGTATAAATGTGTACATAATAGAATAATTGAGTTTTGTGTAAATATTGTATCATTTGATAGTTTTCATCTCTTTGGTATTCATTCATAATTGGATTGAGTAATAAAGTTTGAAGACACGGCTGAAACAGTGTGATTTGAGCAACTCATCAACGAATAAAGCTCAAAATCAAATAATAAAATCATCAATTTGATTGATATTTGTCATGGTTAGATAGAAATTGAATAAGCTTTCAACGCTTCAAACGGGCGCAATTCGAGTTCACGGTTCTCAAGATATGGCAAAACAAGATCTTGATTTCTTTGGAACATCAAGACCGGCAAGCGCAAATACCGTAGCTTAGCGCGCCCTGCGACTTCAATTCTTTAAAAGGGCTAAAAACACATTTTTAGGTTATGGGTTGGGTATTTTGAGTCCCAACACCATCAACATCATTTTTTGATAGATTAGCTTGAAAACAACATTAGAGCTTGCTCATGGATGATTGGAGGTGATTGCTCTTGATTGGCTTTGACAACCAAGTAGATGTGTGGTTTATCTCTCTTCTCCTCTTTGTGTATTTCTCTTTTGTTGGGTTTGTATGTATTTTACTCATAACTCATGTATATTTATCGCCTTTGGCATATAAAGTTTGCTTTACAAATTTGTGTTGGTGATTATCTTGGGTTTTACTCTATGTTAGGATTTGAGCTTTACTAGAGATAGATTGCTTAGATTCTTACCTAGGATGATTATCATTAGTTTCGAATACTAGAAATGGGTTTAGATCTAACATTCACTATAGAGTATCTGAACTTAATGTCTGCGTTGGTGAAGTATGCTAGAGATGGTTATGGAGGTGCCGATTGACTATGTTGTTGAGATAGGCCAAACATGGCTATTGAGATGATTTAGGAGGATTCTCAATTTGGGTTAGAAATAGCCAAGGTTGTGAGGTATGTGATGACAGACGAGTATCGTGGGCCGAGTATAACATGGGTGGTAGATTTAAGTCTGTGACGGGTAGTTTACATTCGTTCGAACAAGTTGTCTATCCTTTATACTTTTTGTTCATTTACTTTTTGTCTTTTATTTTCATTTCTTTTAATCTCAAACTCATTAACGGTAGAATGTCGAGCAGCGAATCAATAACCAATCTCTGTGGACACGATAGATATATACCTAACCGATATATCACCGGTAAAATAAATACCAACTCTTTGCTTGCCGCTATACAGCGCAACAAAATGGCGCCGTTGCGAGGATTGGTTTATTGTTTACGTATTGCGATAATTCCGTTGTTTTTGAGTTTTGTAATTATGTATATGTTGTATAGACTTTGTATATGAACTTGTATATTGTTACTATACATGTTGTGTGTTACTTTCCATACTTGTACATATTTGTGATTTTCTTAGTTTTCATGTGATGTTGTGATGAATCTCGTACTCTAACGTTTGTTGTGTGGTTGTTAGGACACTTTCTTTAGGTTTTGCGCGATGTGGCAATACCATGGCATGTGAGAGGAGGTTACTAGTGCTCGCACAATAAAGGCGTCGAGCTTCTGACGTAAAACAAGCATGTTTGTTTATGTTGTTTATGTGTGTGGTGACTTGTGTTTTGACAAGTTGAAATAGGACTTGCTCTTAATTTCAAATTTTCACTTTTCAACTTGTTAATTCCTTTTCACCAATTGTGTGTATTGTTATTTGCTTTTGTTTTGTTATGTCAATTGTTATTTTCCACAAGTTTGTAGTGTTTTAGCTTGTGGAAGTGTGTATGTATTATAAATATTGTTTAGATGTGTAAATGAGATTGTATGGTGTGTAAGTGGAGCTTGCATAGCGGTTGCACTGTTCGCATCATTTTTCTGCAAGCGGTGTGGCCTTTCTGCTATCTTGAGGGCAGTGAATTCTTTAAAATTTCACTTGGTTTTCCTTTTCCCACTTTCACCAAGGCTTTTGTATTGAATAAAATTAGTATTGTTTTCTAATTCTTTTGTTGTTGTTTGGACTCAAATTTTGGTTCGGTAACTTGAAGACTTTTGAGGTGATTTTCGAGTTTGATCATTTCAACTCACGGATGTATGGTAATGATAGTTTTCAAAGTTGGTACATGTCGGTACTCGTTTATCGCTTTCTATAGCATAACATGTTTATGAAATTTATCATTTGTATAATTACCATGCTATTCATTCTTTTGCATTACTTGCTCATGAATTGAATCACTTTAGTCCCTTTTACCATAAATGTGAGGAAGCTTTCCATTGTTTACATATGAGAGTCCACATTCTTGTTTTAACTAGATTTTATTATGCTTAATCTTTTGTTTTGTGTTGATTGTATGATTGCAAGAAAATGATCAAGGCATTTTGTTGATTTTGAGCATAACTACCTTGGCCAAATATTCAATTCACCTTGTGAGTGTGTGAACCTTTGTTAGCCCTTTGAACTTTTATCAATATCCATGTTTATTTGAACTTGATGCTTGTCTATGAGTGTCAATTCACTTTTTTTATGGATGTTGATTTCTTTGTTTCTTGAACCCTCAACTATATGTTGTTGTATGGATTTTTACCTTGCCTTAGAAAGTAGGGAGTATTCACACATTAATGTTGGTTGAATTCAAGTTGGGGAGAGAAATGTTTATATACTTATATTGTGGTTGGTATGAGGTTAAGAGAAAGAAAAAGAAAAGAAAAAAAAGTGAAAAAGAAAGATTAGAAAAAGAAAGAAAAAAAAGAAAAGCTTTGAAAAAGAAAAACAAAAAGAGTAGGAATAATGTTATGTTAATAAGTGAGGTGTGTTTGGTGTGAAATTTGTGATGAAGAATAAGTTTGATTGAAATTATATTGTTTGGAACTTTGTGAGTTGATCACTCCCTTAGGTTTAGGCAAGTTTTTGTTTCGATTAGCTTTAGGACTTATCACTTGTTTGTTAACCAAGCCACATTACAACCTTGAAAAGCCCTTGTGATTCTTGCATTTGTATTTTCAATACGTTTTTGGATGAATGCATAATTTAGTCTATTGTTTGCAAGATTGTGGAGGAGTGTTTTTTATCCCTCACCTTTGTGTGTTCTTCATCTAGCGATGAATTTTTGCTAGGTGTGATTCATGATTGAGCTTGTTTTGTTTTAGAATGTTTTGCATGATTTTTGTAATTAGTTATTTCGTTTATATATTGTTGTAGTATAGTGGTAAGTTTGTATTTATCGTGTACATCGTTTGAACCATACATTTGTTTTCCGTTTAAAACTTGTTGATTCGTGATTCTTTGATTATCATCTTTTTGTTTCTTTAGGTTTATTGACTTTGTTTGAGGACAAACAATGTGTCAAGTTAGGGAGAGTTGATAAGTGCCAAAATTTAGTTATTTTGTATATATGTTTTATGGCACTTATCGGTTCTTTTGTTGATATTCTTGAATAAATCCCTCGTTTTTTGTATAAATGTGTACATAATAGAATAATTGAGTTTTTGTATAAATGTATCATTTGATAGTTTTTCATCTCTTTTATAGGTATTCATTCATAATTGGAGCATTGAGTAATAAAGTTTGAGAACCGCGACTTCAAGCGCGATTTGAGCAACTCATCGAATAAAGCTCAAATCAAATAATAAAAATCATCAATTTGATTGATATTTTTCATGGTTAGATAGGAAATTTAATAAGCTTTCCAGCGCTTCAAACGGCGCAATTCGAGTTCACGGTTCTCAAGATATGGCAAAAACAAGATCTTTCTTTTGGAACATCAGACGGCGCTTAAGCGCTTAAATAGCGCTTAGCGCTGATTTCAGAATTCTTTAAAGGCTAAAAACACATTTTAGGGTTATGGGTTGGGTATTTTGAGTTCCAACACCATCAACATCATTTTTTATAGATTAGCTTGAAAACAACATTGGAGCTTGCTCATGGATGATTGAGTGGATTGCTCTTGATTGGCTTTGACAACCAATGTAGATGTGGTTTATCTCTTCTCCTCTTTGTGTATTTCTCTTTTGTTGGGTTTGTATGTATTTCTACTCATAACTCTGTATATTTATCGCCTTTGGCTTGTATAAAGTTTGCTACAATTTGTGTGGTGATTATCTTGGGTTTTTACTTTATGTTAGGGATTTGAGCTTTACTAGAGATAGATTGCTTAGATTCTTACCTAGGATGATTATCATTAGTTTGAATACTAGAAATGGGTTTAGATCTAACATTCACTATAGAGTATCGAACTTAATGCCTCTGCGTTGGTGAAGTATGCTAGAGATGGTTATGGAGGTGGCCTGATTGACTTCTATGTTGAGATAGGCCAAACATGGCTATTGAGATGATTTAGGAGGATTCTCAATTTGGGTTAGAAATAACCAAGGTTGTGAGAGGTATGTGATGAGACCGAGTATCGTTAGGCGAGTATAACATGGGTGGTAGATTTAAGTCATGACGGGTAGTTTACATTCGTTCGAACAAGTTGTCTATCCTTTATACTTTTTGTTCATTTACTTTTTGTCTTTTATTTTCATTTCTTTTAATCTCAAACTCATTAGCGGTGCAGAATTGTCGAGCAGCGAATCAATAACCAATCTCTGTGGACACGATAGATATAACCTAACGGTATATATCACCGGTAAAATAAATACCAACTCTTTGCTTGCCGCTATACCGCGCAACAAAATGGCGCCGTTCTTGGGGATTGGTTTATTGTTTACGTATTGCGATAATTCCGTTGTTTTTGAGTTTTGTAATTATGTATATGTTGTATAGACTTTGTATATGAACTTGTATATTGTTACTTATACATGTTATGTGTTACTTTCCATACTTGTACATATTTGTGATTTTCTTAGTTTTCATGTGATGTTGTGAATGTCTCGTACTCATAACGTTTGTTGTGTGGTTGTTAGGACACTTTCTTTAGGTTTCTTGTGATGTGGCAATACCATGGCATGAGAGAGGTTACTAGTGCTCGCACAATAAAGCGTCGAGCTTACGTAAAACAAGCATGTTTGTTTATGTTGTTTATGTGTTGGTGACTTGTGTTTTGACAAGTTGAAATAGGACTTGCTCTTAATTTCAAATTTTCACTTTTCAACTTGTAATTCCTTTTCACCAATTGTGTGTATTGTTATTTGCTTTTGTTTTGTTATGTCAATTTGTTATTTTCCACAAGTTTGTAGTGTTTTAGCTTGTGGAAGTGTGTATATTGTAAATATTGTTTAGATGTGTAAATGAGATTGTATAGGTGTGTAAGTGGAGCTTGCATAGCGATTTTTATTCTTCATCATTTTACTGGCCCAGGTGTGGCAACTACGCTATCTTGAGGCGATGAATTCTTTAAAATTTCACTTGGTTTTCCTTTTCCCACTTTCACCAAGGCTTTTGTATTGAATAAAATTAGTATTGTTTTCTAATTCTTTTTGTTGTTTGGACTCAAATTTTGGTTCGGTAACTTGAAGACTTTTGAGGTGATTTTCGAGTTTGATCATTTCAACTCGCGGATGTATGGTAATGATAGTTTTCAAAGTTGGTACATGTCAGGTACTCGTTTATCGCTTTCTATAGCATAACATGTTTATGAAATTTATCATTTGTATAATTACCATGCTATTCATTCTTTTTGCATTACTTGCTCATGAATTGAATCACTTTAGTCCCATTTTTACCCATAAATGTGAGGAAGCTTTCCATTGTTTACATATGAGAGTCCACATTCTTGTTTTAACTAGATTTTATTATGCTTAATCTTTTATTTTGTGTTGATTGTATGATTGCAAGAAAATGATCAAGGCATTTTGTTGATTTTGAGCATAACTACCTTGGCCAAATATTCAATTCACCTTGTGAGTGTGTGAACCTTTATTAGCCTTTGAACTTTTATCAATATCCATGTTTATTTGAACTTGATGCTTGTCTATGAGTGTCAATTCACTTTTTTATGGATGTTGATTTCTTTGTTTCTTGAACCCTCAACTATATGTTGTTGTATGGATTTTTACCTTGCCTTAGAAAGTAGGGAGTATTCACACATTAATGTTGGTTGAATTCAAGTTGGGAGAGAAATGTTTATACTTATATTGTGGTTGGTATGAGGTTAAGAGAAAAGAAAAGAAAAGAAAAAAAAAGTGAAAAAAAAAGATTAGAAAAGAAAGAAAAAAAAAAGAAAAGCTTTGAAAAATAAAAACAAAAAGAGTAGGAATAATGTTATGTTAATAAGTGAGGTGTGTTTGGTGTGAAATTTGTGATGAAGAATAAGTTTGATTGAAATTATATTGTTTGGAACTTTGTGAGTTGATCACTCCCTTAGGTTTAGGCAAGTTTTTGTTTCGATTAGCTTTAGGACTTATCACTTGTTTGTTAACCAAGCCACATTACAACCTTGAAAAGCCCTTGTGATTCTTGCATTTGTATTTTCAATACGTTTTTGGATGAATGCATAATTTAGTCTATTGTTTGCAAGATTGTGGAGGAGTGTTTTTTATCCCTCACCTTTGTGTGTTCTTCATCTAGCGATGAATTTTTGCTAGGTGTGATTCATGATTGAGATTGTTTTGTTTTAGAATGTTTTGCATGATTTTTGTACTTAGGATTTGTTTCGTTTATATGTTATTGTTGTAGTATAGTGGTAATTTGTATTTGTCGTGTACATTTTTCGTTTGAACCATACATTTGTTTTCCGTTTTAAAAACTTGTTGATTCGTGATTCTTTGATTATCATCTTTTGTTTCTTTAGGTTTACTTGACTTTGTTTGAGGACAAACAATGTTTCAAGTTAGGGAGGATTGATAAGTGCCAAAATTTAGTTATTTTGTATATATGTTTATGGCACTTATCGGTTCTTTGTTGATATTCTTGAATAAATCCCCGTTTTTGTATAAATGTGTACATAATAGAATAATTGAGTTTTGTGTAAATATTGTATCATTTGATAGTTTTCATCTCTTTTATAGGTATTCATTCATAATTGGAGCATTGAGTAATAAAGTTTGAACCGACTGACGATTTGAGCAACTCATCAACGAATAAAGCTCAAAATCAAATAATAAAAATCATCAATTTGATTGATATTTTTCATGGTTAGATAGAAATTTAATAAGCTTTCCAAAGCTTCAAACGGGCGCAATTCGATTACGGTTCTCAAGATATGGCAAAAACAGATGATTTCTTTGGAACATCAGAGACCGGCTTAGCGCAAATGCGCTTAGCGCCTCACGACAGAATTCTTTAAAAGGCTAAAAACACATTTTAGGTTATGGGTTGGGTATTTTGATTCCAACACCATCAACATCATTTTTGATAGATTAGCTTAGAAAACAACATTGAGCTTGCTCATTTGGATGATTGAGGTGGATTGCTCTTGATTGGCTTTGACAACCAAGTAGATGTGGTTTATCTCTTCTCCTCTTTGTGTATTTCTCTTTTGTTGGGTTTGTGTATTTCTACTCATAACTCTTGTATATTTATCGCCTTTGGCTTGTATAAAGTTTGCTTTACAAATTTGTGTTGGTGATTATCTTGGGTTTTACTCTATGTTAGGGATTTGAGCTTTACTAGAGATAGATTGCTTAGATTCTTACCTAGGATGATTATCTGTTAGTTTCTGAATACTAGAAATGGGTTTAGATCTAACATTCACTATAGAGTATCTGAACTTAATGCCTCTGCGTCGGTGAAGTATGCTAGAGATGGTTATGGAGGTGGCCTTGATTCTTCTATGTTGTTGAGATAGGCCAAACATGGCTATTGAGATGATTTAGGAGGATTCTCAATTTGGGTTAGAAATAGCCAAGGTTGTGAGAGGTATGTGATGACACGGACGAGTATCGTAGGCCGAGTATAACATGGGTGGTAGATTTAAGTCTGTGACGGGTAGTTTACATTCGTTCGAACAAGTTGTCTATCCTTTATACTTTTTGTTCATTTACTTTTGTCTTTTATTTTCATTTCTTTTAATCTCAAACTCATTAACGGTGGGATTGTCGAACAGAATCAATAACCAATCTCTGTGGACACGATAAATAACCTAAGGTATATATCACCGGTAAAATAATACCAACTCTTTTTGCTTATACCCATTTGCAACAAAATGGCGCCGATTAGAGTTGGTTTATTGTTTACGTATTGCGATAATTCCGTTGTTTTGAGTTTTGTAATTATTGTATATGTTGTATAGACTTTGTATATGAACTTGTATATTATTACTTATACATGTTGTGTTACTTTCCATACTTGTACATATTTGTGATTTTCTTAGTTTTCATGTGATGTTGTAGATGTCTCGTACTCATAACGTTTGTTGTGTGGTTGAGGACACTTTCTTTAGGTTTCTTGTGATGTGGCAATACCATGGCATGTGAGAGGAGGTTACTAGTCTCGCACAATAAAGGCGTCGAGCTTCTGCGTAAAACAAGCATGTTTGTTTATGTTGTTTATGTGTGGTGACTTGTGTTTTGACAAGTTGAAATAGGACTTGCTCTTAATTTCAAATTTTCACTTTTCAACTTGTTAATTCCTTTTCACCAATTGTGTGTATTTGTTATTTGCTTTTGTTTGTTATGTCAATTTGTTATTTTCCACAAGTTTGTAGTGTTTTAGCTTGTGGAAGTGTGTATGTATGTAAATATTGTTTAGATGTGTAAATGAGATTGTATAGGTGTGTAAGTGGAGCTTATAGTGATTGCACTATTCTTGTCATTTTACTGGCGGTGTAGCGCTGTGGCCTCTGCTATCAGGGCCGATGAATTCTTTAAAATTTCACTTGGTTTCCTTTTCCACTTTCACCAAGGCTTTTGTATTGAATAAAATTAGTATTGTTTTCTAATTCTTTTGTTGTTGTTTGGACTCAAATTTTGGTTCGGTAACTTGAAGACTTTTGAGGTGATTTTCCGAGTTTGATCATTTCAATTTGGATGTATGGTAATGATAGTTTTCAAAGTTGGTACATATCGAATACTCGTTTATCGCTTTCTATAGCATAACATGTTTATGAAATTTATCATTTGTATAATTACCATGTCTATTCATTCTTTTTGCATTACTTGCTCATGAATTGAATCACTTTAGTACCATTTTAACATAAATGTGAGGAAGCTTTCCATTGTTTACATATGAGGTCCACATTCTTGTTTTAACTATATTTTATTATGCTTAATCTTATTTTGTGTTGATTGTATGATTGCAAGAAAATGATCAAGGCATTTTGTTGATTTTGAGCATAACTACCTTGGCCAAATATTCAATTCACCTTGTGAGTGTGTGAACTTTTGTTAGCCTTTGAACTTTTATCAATATCCATGTTTATTTGAACTTGATGCTTGTCTATGAGTGTCAATTCACTTTTTATGGATGTTGATTTCTTTGTTTCTTGACCCTCAACTATATGTTGTTGTATGGATTTTACCTTGCCTTAGAAGTAGGAGTATTCACACATTAATGTTGGTTGAATTCAAGTTGGAGAGAAATGTTTATATACTTATGTGGTTGGTATGAGGTTAAGAAAAGAAAAAGAAAAGAAAAAAAGTGAAAAGAAAGATTAGAAAAGAAAGAAAAAAAAAAAGAAAGCTTTGAAAAATAAAAACAAAAAGAGTAGGAATAATGTTATGTTAATAAGTGAGGTGTGTTTGGTGTGAAATTTGTGATGAAGAATAAGTTTGATTGAAATTATATTGTTTGGAACTTTGTGAGTTGATCACTCCCTTAGGTTTAGGCAAGTTTTTGTTTCGATTAGCTTTAGGACTTATCACTTGTTTGTTAACAAGCCATTACAACCTTGAAAAGCCCTTGTGATTCTTGCATTTGTATTTTCAATACGTTTTTGGATGAATGCATAATTTAGTCTATTGTTTGCAAGATTGTGGAGGAGTGTTTTTTATCCCTCACCTTTGTGTGTTCTTCATCTAGCGATGAATTTTTGCTAGGTGTGATTCATGATTGAGATTGTTTTGTTTTAGAATGTTTTGCATGATTTTTGTAATTAAGTTTGTTTCGTTTATATGTTATTGTTGTTGTAGTATAGTGGTAAGTTTGTATTTGTCGTGTACATTTTTGTTTGAACCATACATTTGTTTTCGTTTTAAAACTTGTTGATTCGTGATTCTTTGATTATCATCTTTTGTTTCTTTAGGTTTACTTGACTTTGTTTGAGGACAAACAATGTGTCAAGTTAGGGAGAGTTGATAAGTGCCAATTTAGTTATTTTGTATATATGTTTTATGGCACTTATCGGTTCTGTTGATATTCTTGAATAAATCCCTCGTTTTTGTATAAATGTGTATAATAGAATAATTGAGTTTTTGTATAAATATTATCATTTGATAGTTTTCATCTCTTTTATAGGTATTCATTCATAATTGGAGCATTGAGGTAATAAAGTTTAGAACCACGACTTCAAGCAGCTTGATTGAGCAACTCATCAGAATAGCTCAAAATCAAATAATAAAAATCATCAATTTGATTGATATTTTGTCATGGTTAGATAAAATTTAATAAGCTTTCAACGCTTCAAACCGGGCGCAATTCGAGTTCGGTTCTCAATATGGCAAAACAAGATCTTGATTCTTTTGGAACATCACGGACCGCTTAAGCGCAAATACAACAGCGCGCCCTAAAACAAATTCTTTAAAAGGGCTAAAACACATTTTAGGTTATGGGTTGGGTATTTTTAGTACCAACACCATCAACATCATTTCTTTGGTAGATTAGCTTAGAAAACAACATTAGAGCTTGCTTTTGGATGATTGGAGGTGGATTGCTCTTGATTGGCTTGACAACTAATGTGAATGTGGTTTATCTCTTCTCCTCTTTGTATTTCTCTTTTGTTGGGTTTTGTGTATCTACTCATAACTCCTGTATATTTATATACCTTTGGCTTGTATAAAGTTTGCTTCTGAATTTGTCGGTGATTATCTTGGGTTTTACTCTATGTTAGGGATTTGAGCTTTACTAGAGATAGATTGCTTAGATTCTTACCTAGGATGTTATCACATTAGTTTGAATACTAGAAATGGGTTTAGATCCATTACTATTCATTATCTGATCTTAATGCCTCTGTCGGGTGAAGTATGCTAGAGATGGTTATGGAGGTGGCCTTGGGTTGACTCTATGTTGTTGAGATAGGCCAAACATGGCTATTGAGATGATTTAGGAGGATTCTCAATTTGGGTTAGAAATAACCAAGGTTGTGAGGTATATTGATGACTGGGACAGTATCGTAGGCCGAGTATAACATGGGTGGTAGATTTAAGCAGACGGGTAGTTTACATTGATTTCAACAAGTTGTCTATCCTTCTTACTTTTTGTTCATTTACTTTTGTCTTTTATTTTCATTCTTTAATCTCAAACTCATTAGCGGTGGAATTGTCGAACAACGAATCAATAACCAATCTCGTGGACACGATAAAATATAACCTAACGATATATATCACGGTAAAATAAATACCAACTCTTTGCTTGCCGTATACGGCGCAACAAAATGGCGCCGTTCTTGAGGATTGGTTTTATTGTTTACGTATTGCGATAATTACCTTGTTTTGAGTTTGTAATTATTGTATATGTTGTATAGACTTTGTGTATAAACTTGTATATTATTATACATGTTATGTGTTTACTTTCCATACTTGTACATATTTGTGATTTCTTAGTTTTCATGTGATGTTGTGAATAAGTCTCGTACTCTGTAATTTGTTGTGTGGTTGTTAGGACACTTTCTTTGGGTTTAGCAGTGTGTTAATACCATGGCATGAGAGAGGAGGTTACTAGTGCTCGCACAATAAAGCGTCGAGCTTCTGACGTAAAACAAGCATGTTTGTTTATGTTGTTTATATGTGGTGACTTGGGTTTTGACAAGTTGAAATAGGACTTGCTCTTAATTTCAAATTTTCACTTTTCAACTGTAATTCCTTTTCACCAATTGTGTGTATTGTTATTGCTTTTGTTTGTTATGTCAATTTGTTATTTTTCCACAAGTTTTAGTGTTTTAGCTTGGAAGTGTGTATGTATTATGTAAATATTGTTTAGATGTGTACATGAGATTGTATAGGTGTGTAAATGGAGCTTGCATAAGCGGTTACTTTTGTTAACTGTCATTTTTCTGTTGGTGTATGTGTCTGATGAGCTGACTTTGATGTTTGTATACATGGAAATTTAGGATAGCAAGAGTCGCCACCGATTTCTTTATCCAATTAAGGGAAGGTAAAAGTGGAAAAAGACCTCGTTAGATTAAAGTCAGGAGAATGGTTATGAAAAGGGAAGGTATTAGCACCCTTTCCATCCGTAGTTATCTGGGCTCTTAGTTGCTCTCTAGATCACTTTTTAAAAAAATTGCTTTCTGTGTTTGAAAAATGTTTTGAAAAGGCATTTCGCTGACTTTGTAATGATTCATGTAGGAATGTATACAAAGTGTTAGGAAATGTTTCGTTTTGAAAAGAGTTTGAACTTTGACAAAAGTGTGTGGTGTGAAAAGCATTTTGAAAGAGCAAGCAACTAAAGTCTTATTACCCACTCAGAATTGATGGTTTTCATTGTTATTTTCGTTCCTTTAGAATGGCTTATCCATACCATTAGTTGGTAGGTAACTCCATTCGTTGGATGTAGAAGGGACATTGAAGGACATCGGATGATCATAGAAGGCAACTTGTAGGAGTATCTGCACATTGAAGGGCTATCATCATTTTGTAGCGACAATCGGTCAAGATCATGTATTCGTATGCGACATTGGGGGCTATGATCTTTGTATCGAAGGACTATGATGATTTGTTTTGAAAACAGCGGTGCTAGAATACCTCGTTAGAGGACATGACCATTTGAATTAGTAAAGGAGAGAGAGAATTACCTAAAGGGGTGCATGTGTGAAAAGATGTGTTGAATTCAGGTATATGTTATCTTGAAATTAGTGAGCTATGTTGATTATTATCTTGCCATACACGCCTAGTTACTAGCGGTTTATAAGTGCGGAAATTAAAATCACGGAAATGTAAAGTGCGGAAAGGTAAATGTCTCACGCTATTACATGGCTTTGGGAGGCGAGATACATAATTTAAACTTCGGAAGAAATCTAATTTAAACTATTACATCCCATAAGCAGTTACATTATTTGAAAAAGTAAAAGCGATAAAGAAAATTATGCGAATCGGATCAACTGTGAAAGAATAAGAAAATTGAAATCTGAGATGAATCGAAATAAGGAAAATGTTAGTAAAAATGAAATTTTATATAAGAAAGATATGACATGCTTGGAAATAATATAATATACTAAAATAATTTTTTTGATTTTTTAGATGCAATTTAGTAATTAAATGTAATTAAAGTAATTAAATGATAAATTAACAATTAAATTAAATATGCATGCAAAATAATATTTTTAATTTTATAAATTAAATAAAGGTTTTTAGAAAATAATGTAAAGAAAAATAATTTTGATGATTTTTAATGCAGAAATAAAAATGAAATTAATTAAATAACATGTAAAATATTAAAAATATGAAAATATGGAAATAGTTGGAAAATGAAAGTTTGTAAAAAGGAAAACAAATCGGTCTGGCAGTTCGAGGCGAGGACACAGGAGGTATCTTTGCAAACCAGCATGCTACCACTACACCTGATTACACTTTGTGTTTGGACTTTGAAATCAAGCGTTTATAAGCGTCTGCAGCGTCTGGATTGATTCAAACCCGATTGACCACGTGTGGACCCGGTCAACTTATGAATGGACGAATCGGGAGGGCGTATCGTACCCGCCATCCCTAGCCGGTCTAATGAAGTCAGCGGCCAGGCCCCTAGCTCCGTGAAATTAAGTCTTCTCGGCAACCTGAAATCGAAACTAAGCCAAACACGTGGAATAAACGGGAAAGGGGGACCCTACCCCCCTAAATCGACCATCCTGAATCCATTGGTGGCATCAGTTTTGGTAAAAGTGCACATGCAGGCGGTTCGATTCAAACAGTCCTTCGAACCCTAACAATGGCAATAGGAGTTCGGGACGTTCAAGCTTGCATGTAATGCTTCTAATGTGACCTAATATGCATCCTGAGTTCAAACAAACACACAGAAAACATTAATAATGCATGGTTAATAAAATTCGAATCTCAAGAAATACCAAATCAGACAAGCTCTTGGGCACGTCACAGGCGATTAAGAACGCAGTATGGATTGAATTTCAATTCTTTGGAGACCTCAGGAAGGTATTTAAGTGCTTAGAACTCCTTGAAACCGGCTGGATTTTGAAATTCGAATTTCTCAAGTTCTTGGAAAAAATTGACAAAATAAGGGTTAGTGCTTGGGCTAGGGTTTCGTGTCTATGCTTGTGCAAATCTTGGTATTATAGAAAGTTTGGATGGCAAAGGGTGAAAAAAGATTGATCCATCAATGTGCAAAATATTTTCCATTAAACAAATCAAATCTTGGAAAAATTTGATTTTCTCATGAATGCAAAGGCTATTGCAATTTGGTATGAATTATGGGCTATCTTGGACTTCAAGGAAGATATAAAATCAACCTTTTGGAAAATTATATCATTTCATATTTTATATAATTTAATTTTGAATTAAATGTTATAATTCAAAATAAATTAATAAAATAGAAAATTGCCATGGCCAAGCATTTATGGGTCAAGAATAATGTCATGAATAAGTTTGGATCAAAGATTTTAGGCCCATTTGGAAAATTTGCATTTGACCAAAATGTCTCTTTTGTGCAATTGTCCAAATTCCCAACTTCTGAATAGTGTATCTTGCTCAATTTTCACATTTTTGGGTGTTCTTGGACTTTGGAAAGCTCTAAGAGTCCTCTAACCAACCCTTTTGTCTCATCTCAATTGAAGTTCCATGCTCAATATATCTTCAAAACAAAAGTTGACTTTTGTTGACTTTGAATGACTGTAATGTTTTGAGCCATACCTCTCAAATGAAGCATTTTTGGACATTCTTGTGAGACATGAAGTTGTAGAGAATTGAATTTCCTTCAAAACAAGAGGTGGTGGAAAAATTTCTAAGAAAGTATGAAAGTTATGATCGGTCAAAGTTGATTGACTTTTCATCTAGAAACCCTAATTTGGAAAGTTTGACTTTTGAGCAAATCTTGAGTTTTCTTGATGAATCATGATCAACCCTTGATCAAATGATGAATGTAACTAAAATGAGGATGTTGACCAACAATTATGAAGTTTGTTTGTATGTTGACCACGATTGACTTTTTGTCAATCTGTTGATTTTGACCATCGAGCAATTATGGGAAACTTGACTTGTAAGGCAAACTTGACATGGAGAATCTTTGAAGCATATGAGGAGGCATGAAGACCATTGGAGATGTTGGAAGTCCATCTTGATCTGAGAATCACCAAACCTAGTTTGGGTTGATTGTCTAGGAGAGAGTTTGTCGTCGACTCTTGAGGAATCCTTGAGTATGGATGTATGAAATATCTTGAGAATATGGAGGGCAAATTTTGGGGTATGTTGACTGCCCTGTTCAATCTTCTTGTCTGGAAGGTTAGATTGTGCCTGTCTTGCTAAGTGACCTGGAGGTTGAGATGATTGAACACTCAATCACTGAAAATTGCACTTTCATTGATGAATGATCTTGGAATGGGCTTAGTGATGCCATTTGGAGGTGATTTCATTTGGGGGAATGAGTCGTCGCTAGACTCAAGGTTGCTGAGCAATGATGGAGGCTTAAGATGCCATCTGGAAGGTTGATCTGTGGAGTGAGCCGTCTGTGAGCCGTAGTCATTTCAGGAAATATGGGAGATGGGCTTAGATGCCATCCGGAGAAAGTCGTCACCTTGACTTTAATCGCCTTTGAATGGAGTTATTGGTTTGTATTGGTTTTAACCAAATATGCAGCATTCGAAAGGTGGAGCAATGTTGACAAGTAGTCGGAGATGGGCTTAAGATGCCATCGAGGCAAGCGAGTCGTACATTAGACTGTGAATTCTTGTTGATAATAAAGAGTCGGAATAGATCTTCATCTTGATTACACGAAGAATAGTAGTTGGCAAGAATGTGGATAGCTTCCTGTTGTGCATCGGGTGTTGATCCATGCGGTTATCGAGGATAACTGTGATGGTTCGAGATAGGGTTTCCGTCGGCTTGAGGTAATCACGGATGCATTGGCGGAGGACAACGGTGCGGTCGTTCGGATAGTTTTCCGTCGAGGATTAGGGCTTAATCCTGGACCTGCTGTCGGAGGACAACTAGGGATGTCTTTCAGATAGTTTTCCGTCGAGATTGGGGCAATCACGGACCAATGCGTCGGAAGTGATTTCCACATTTTTGGAGAAAACAAGAGAAACTTTGATAGAATATTTGTTAGTCTTATGCAAAGTATGATGCATGACAACGTGTATGAATGACATATGCATGGATTATGACTTTATGACTAATGTATGAATGATAGATATTGTGGTATTTCAAACATATCCATCTTGAAGAAGATCTTCGGATGTTACGCTTGATTCGATCTACGCGGATGGTCATGGAGATCTTGAATAAGAATAAGAATAGGTGACTTTGATTCTCAGATGCACTATCGACCAAGTTTCAAGTCCTAGATCTGCTGTTGGGGAATAATGATAGAAGATGTTCGTTGGGTATCCACATATGTAGACCCTAAGGGATGGTGGGAGTTGGAAAATCACTCATTGGGGATCTTGAAATAATGACTTCTTGGGAACCTTGTGTTCAAACCGCTGGGGATGATGGCAGGAGCCCTCTGTTGGAAAGTGGAAATGTAGTTTTTCCTCCGATGTACTATCAGAACAAGTCTCGGGCCTAGCTACCATTAAGGAGGGTAAAGATTGAGAGGCTGATGGTTTGGGTCTCATGTAAACTAACGTGGAGTGCAGGAGGAAATCCGTTGGGGTCTATGTAGACCTTGTTGGAAAGAATTAGAAGGGCGCTCTTGGGGTGTAAGAGGTGTAGGTTCCTCCGATGCACTATCGACCAAGTTCGGTCTGGACAAGCTTTCTTTGGAGAAAAGGAATTGTTGAGAATATTACTGTGATGATAGATACCTCGGTGGGGTTCGTTACGGGGAATGTTTTGGCGAGCAACGACTCTGTGAGGTTGTACTCTGGGAACATGTTGGTGACCTTCGTCGTCATCTCAATTCTAGAGCACATAGTAATTACTTTTGTATGTTCACTTTTCCTTATGTTTGTGATTAGATTCTTATTGTCAAATCGTATAGTCATTCAAAACAAGCGTTGGACTTATTGCAAACGACAATAGTGAAAATTGTAAAGAAAGAATCTGCATTTATTTGGAAATTGGCGTATGGCCAAGTAGTTTATACACAAGAAAGTAAAGCTATGCGAAACAATCTCGTTAAGTTCCAACTATGCTAGTACTCATATATTTCAACTATCTCATCTCCTTCTTTGTCGATGAAAGTGAGTGAATGATCTTACGCCATTTGAATCTTGAATGCTTGTAGTAGTCTGGAATAGGTGATCTGGACGAGACATAGTCAGCAAACTTAAATCCCTAACTTTTCCTAGACCGCCCTTCCGGGTTTTCGATCTAAGGATACCCTTTTTTCCCAAACCTTTTCAGTTTTTCGACTTGCGGTGTACATCTTTTGTATATATCCTTAACTTTTGCCGAACCCTTTTGGTTAGCCAGATGCCTTTTTTCCTGGTCCGGTCGACCTAGCGGGTCTCTTATGCGTAGTATTTTTGACTATGCTGCGTTCACGAGGGTGTGGGAAGTCTTACCATCCATGGTGCTAAGTATCATAGCTCCTTGGGAAAATCTTGTCGACTACAAATGGTCCCTCGTAGGTGGGAGTCCATTTGCCCTGGGATCACCTTGTGGAAGAATGATGCGCTTGACTACTAGATCACAGACTTGGTAGACTCGATGCTTGACTTTCTTGTTAAATGCTCGATCATTCGTTTCGATAGATACATCTGGCGGATGGATGCGAGTCGTTCTCATCAATCAAGTTAATCGGTCAAGGCGATGCGGATCAATCGTCTTCACCTAACTCTGCGTCTGGAGGACTCGGTTGAGGGTATCGAACCTCGATGGGTAGAATGACTTCCATACCGTATCTGAGAGAGAAGGGTTGCCCTGATGTTCTTCTTGTAGTCACGATAACCATGAAAGCAAATGGTAACATCTTATGAATCTTTGTAAGTCCTTGTCATCTTCTGTATAATCTTCTTAATGTTCTTGTTGGCGGCTTCCAACTGGCATACATTCATCTTGGCGATATGGCAAGAGTTGTGATGCTTGATCTTGAGCTGCGTGCGAGTTCGGTGATCATCTTGTTGTTGAGATTAGGCCATTATCTGTGATAATCCTTTCGGGAGTGCCATATCGACGGAAAGATTATGTGATGAATCGAGCCACTACATTCTTGGTAGCATGAGAGCATACGAGGTACATACCCACTTGGTAAAGTAGTCAATTGCCACAAGGATGGCGATGTCCATTGGAAGGCATGGGCAGTTTCTCGATCATGTCAATGCCCACATTGCGAAGGCCAAGGAGCTGTTAGAACATTGAGGAGGTGGAGGTACATGCACTTTGTCGTATCATCGGCACTTGTGACAAGATCGGCGTGCGGTGACAATCGACTTCCATGGTGGACCAATAGTAACTTTTTCTCAAATCTTCTTAGCCATGGTGTGTCCGGAGTGGTACCAAATCGCCTTCGTGTAACTCTTCCATGATACGTATTCATTTACGATCTATGGAGTAAAGCACAAATCGTGGTTGCGCTTGTATAGGATGCCGTTCTTGAGGAAGAATTTGGATGCAAATCTTCTCAAGAACTTCTTATCATTGAGATGCCCTGCGGAGGATATTCTGAGTCTCAAGATACTCTTCACGTCGTAATAGTACCAAGGTTTCTCTTACGTATCAAGCTCATAACAATATCTTTGGTTAGTCGAACTTCTCGATGATGATGCAGGGAGCCTCGTTGTCATCAACTTTGAACATAGGCGACATAGTAGCAATGCATGCACTAGCGATTTTCTTCTCGTGGAATGTGATCAAAGGTAATCTCTTGATGGGGATCAAACTCGAACATGCTCTCGATATGGAATGAGATTCGGATGCTTCGTATCACTCGCCATGTCGATTGATCACTAGCGAGTCTCCATATACTTGTAAGAACTTGATTCTTAAGTCAATATGACTTTAATACCCATGATGCGCTTCGTATTCGGCCATGTTGTTATTGCAGAAGCAAAGTGGCGGTGAATGGCGTATGTCACCTACAGGATGTAATGATGGCGCCAATGCCATTGCCAAGTGCGTTAGAGCTCCATTAAAGACCATGGTCCATCGGGATCCTTGTTCGAGGTCCAAAGTGCAGGCTGGTTCTTATAATCATTAACTAGTAAAACATCTTCAAATGGAAATTGAGCTGCATAGGTGATAGTCATCTACGGCTTGATAGCCAAATGATCGGCTACTACATCCTTTGATCGCTTTACGAAGTGTCTTTGGATATGTATTGAATCATTTGCCATCTTGCTATTCTTCGGGAGGCGGTTTCTCAAAGATGTATTTTATCGGATCCATCTTGAAATCAACAAGGTAGTGTGAGTCAACATATCTTGTCTTAGTCGGCGAGCAGCCCGAGCCAAGCGTTGCAAGTTTTCTCAAGGTGTGAGTATCTTGTTTCACGGTCGGTAAACTTTGCTAAGGTAGTATATTGCATCTCTTCGACCAGACTGTCATGTTGCCCCAACACACACCCCATTGAGTTCTCTAACAACATCAAGTACATGATAAGAGGTCTTCCTTGTTGGCGGCATCGAATAGGAGGATTCATGGGTACTCCTTGATTTTGTCAAGATCGGCAATCGTCATTCCATTCCACTACTTGATCTTTCTTTAGTAACGAAGATTGGCTCACAAGTAGCGATTAAGTGTGCAATGAATACGGCAATGTAGTTCAATCGTGAAACCTCGACTTCTTTCGGTGCGGGGGCTGGCATTTCTTGAATAGCTTTAACCTTGGCGGGTCAACTTCAATACCTTTTAATGACAACAAACCCTAGGAGTTTAGGATCGACTCCAAAAGTGCACTTGTTAGGGTTAAGTCTCAACAGTACTTCTTCAATCTGTCAAACAACTTACGCAAATGATCAAGATGTTCTTCTTGATCATGATCGAGCTATCATGTCGTCGGCGTAGACCTCATCGTGATGGATCATGTCATGAAATAATGCCACCATGGCGCGGCGATAAAAATGGCGCTGCGTTCTTGATCCGAATGGCATAACCTTAGCGAAAGTGCCCCTTTGTGTAACAAAAGTAGTCTTCTCCATGTCTTGAGGCCATCTTGATCGATTGTATGGGAGAAACCATCCATGAAGGAAAACCTTATCTTTGGTGTTTGTCAACGGAACATCAATATGAGGAAGTGGAAAATCGTCTTGGACTTGCTTTGTTCAGATCTGTAATCCACACACATTAGTACTTGCCATCCTTCTTAGATACGTGTACCATTTGCAACCCATTGTGGATAAGAAGTAACAACTAGGAAACCGGCATTGGCCCTTTCATAACTTGACTTTGATTTTCTCGACATCTCAAGGCGCATGTCACAGCAGACCTTTTCATGGGAAAAACCTTCTTTTAGTTGGCAATCGATTGTACCACAATATCAATGTCTAAACCGGGCATGTCTTAATATGACCAAGCAAAACCTCAATATAGTCTCGTAGCATGAACCAACCTTTCTTTAACAACATCTCAAGACCCGCTCCTATCTTGATCTCTTTCTGTCTTCATTAGTTACCAAATTCACAACCTCAACTTGCTCTTCGTGTGGGTTGTATAACTCGCTCTTCTTCTGTGCTTGATCTGGATTCTCTGGCACTTCACAATCTTCCTGCTTTCTTCTGCTTGGTAGATCGGATTATCGAAGTCATATTGTAATAACTGATACTTGAGATTCGGGTGATTACGGTGTATCACGTGGGTGTGTTAGAAACACATAGCTCTTTGAAGGGGTGATAAAGTAAGAAAGAAAACAAACAATTGAATGCAAAGTCCAATTTATTGAATGAAAATACATGGCGACGGATAATAACCCTCATGAAGCGAGCCATGATGCCGGGTAGGCACTAGGCTTTAGAGTTTATTGTTCAAACATAAAATACAGCAAAACAAAACAAGAGCAATACTCACGGCTAAAGGAGATTGGTATAGCGTCTTGATCTTCCAATTCTTTGAGCCCTTTATGCAGGTTAGGAAGATCCACGCGATGTCGGCGTTGTCGTGTCTTCTATATGGATTCCACTCTTTGATCTGCGGAAAGAAGTTGGCGGCACGCTCGCGGCGTATCATCTTGACCCGATGGTGAAGCCTAAACCGGTCTTGTTAGATTTGAAAGGAAGATCGGTGACCCCATAATACTACCTCCTTCTTCAGCTGCTTGAGCATCCTTGGAGAGGCCATCTAGGCGGAACTTGTGTAACCGGGGTGAGGTCAGCAGGCATGACTCACGGGGATTGCTTCAAAAGCAGCGGGGAGTCTCAAGAATTCTCCTTCCATCTCGAGATATCGGAATGATTGTAGATATTGACCATGTATTCCTCTTCACCACATCCTGTAACAACCTTCCCTTCATGGGTACTTGACCCGATGCAAGGTGAGTTGGCCTTTGCCCAGTATGATCCAAGGGGTCAAGTAGGCAAGAGTAAATTTAGACGGATGTCCATGACAAAGAAAGTAGGTCAAAGTGGGAACCGACTTTAGCAGTGGAAGCTCTCAAAATCTTGTGCTTAGAACCATCAAAGCTCTCACAATAATGTCATTGGTCTCGAGAACCAACCCCCGACATCAAGTTGATCAAAAGCACTCTTGAAGGATATTCGGGGCGAGCCGGTATCCACCAAGACATGAGAAAGTAGTGCCCTTGCATTCAATAGAGATGTGCAAGGCTTTGTTGTGTTTCCTTCCGGCGGGAGTCAAATCATCATCTGAGAAACCTAGGCCGTTGTTGGCAGCCGGGCTAGCAATACAAACTTCAAATGATCGATGGTAGTGTCTTGCGGTACATGAGCATTCTTTAGAAACTTCACCAGGCGTTAGCATGAGCCTCGAGCACAAGGCGAGCAAGCATGGAGATCTTGGGCCGGTCTGTCTAGCCATTCCACAACATTGTAGTCACTTTTCTTGATAATCTTGAATTTCCTCCATTTCTTGTTTGGAGGTGTCTTGATAACTTCCTTTGGTATACAGTTGAGCGGGATGAGTCCTTTGGTTCTTTCCCTCTAGCTTGAGGAATGGGTTGAATAGATGGAATCTGGTCGCGGTGTCTTTTGGAGGAGAGATATCGGAGAATACCCTCAGTTACGGTCACCTTCTTGATCGGTGATGTTGTCAATGTCGGGAATGGTAGCTTCATTTGTAAGTTTCAATGGTCGAGTCTTTCTTGACACCATGATAGTAAACAAGGGATAGCTTTGTCGGAGGAATATGGAACTGGTCTTGGAGAAGTAATGATGAGAGGTGCCACTCTAGGCGGGATCGATGAGAGGAAATCCTTATGTGTTAACATCGGCATAGTCTTGAAAATCGTCACCCGTCCGTTGCCTTAACATCTTCAATAGGAATCTTGTAGCTCTCGGGGAGCAGTGTATTTCACCATGTAATCATACTTTCCACTTGGCTGCCCCAAGGTATCCCACACAATGGTGTGCTTCATTCGCATTGTCAATCTTGACTTAGACATTTCTTCACACGACACACTTACGGTGGTTTCGAGAAATAGTATCTCACGGTTGTCCATCATGCATTGAACCGTCTTCTCAACCAAGGACAACCATCGGTGCGGATGGGGACCAGCGACAATTCTCGGGGCATCACAGGTTGACACCGGCTTGCAGCAAATTCTTCTTAACAATCATCGGAGGAATGGTCAGTCATCTATGTTGAAAACATAAGTATCTTCCTGTGACATTGGAACTCTTGTCATGGTTAGGCATAGGGGCGTTGATCACATTGGTCTCGAGGGAGGATCAAACTCAATCTCTTAGCTTCAATCATATCTTGAATTTTGTTCTTGAGCCCAACAATCATCGATTACTATGTCACGGGCTATTGAATGGTAAGCACACTTAGCATTAGGATTGTATCTCGGAGAGAAGTGTTGACATTACGAGGAGGATCCTCAAGGTAATCATTTCTGCTTTCAACATGTGTTGCAAGGCTTGACAATGGCATGTTGATCTTAAGTAAGCTGTCTTCGTGGCGCGTTACGGCTCACAGCGCGTTGTCTCGTGAGGTTGTCTTGATGTAGGATTGGAGATCACAGCCCCCACAGTTAGTAGCGTCGGTCTTGGCTCGGCTTTTCGACCATACCGACTGGTCTCTTTCTTACCACCAAAAGATCTCTTAGCGTATTGAAGATGTCTCTATCTGAATCTTTCACTCTTGATACCGGTTTCAATCGCTCCTTTGTCATTATCGGCTCGGTGAATGGTGAAGAGTTTCAATCGGATGATTGAAGAAGACTGTCGGTGTTCCCATGAACATATCAACCAACTCCCTATTGGACAAGGGTGTTGAACTACGCACTCTGAATCTCCATTTCTCGAGCCTCTCGAACTTCTCGTCACGACCCATAGACATGCTTTGTAGTTGCATGCAGTGGGTGTCAATTGACATGTACTTTCATCACACCTATAAAGCATCAGCTAAGTCACTCCAAACGGATACGGTCATTCTCTGGTGATAATACCACTCAAGCGAGTTCGGACAAACTCTCTTGAAAATAATGCATCCACAACTTTACATCATCGGTGTGGGGTTGATCTTACGACATAGGACTTCAAATGCGCTTAGGGCAAGAATGCCATCATACTTGGCAAAGTAGGAACTTTGAACTTGGGAGGAATCACAACACCGGGAACAAGACTCGGATCATCAAAATTCAGCGGACATTTTAGTTTTCCACAGCTGACGGATCTTCAAGTTGCTTGTACTTGTCATCTTCATCAGTCTGGGCTATAGTGAGGCGATCCTCTTTCTCTTTCTTGGGCTCATGTTGGTCATCTTCATCACCTTGGCTCCTCTTTCTTGACCTTCTTTGAGAGAATTCTATCCGACTAATCCTTTTGGGACCACTTTTTGCGTCTACCCATGTTGAGAAGACCAGCCTTCTTCTTTGATGAAGCTTCTTCATATCTTCTTGGCCTTGGACCAAGTAGTGAACATCTCCTGGCGGGCATTGAGCACAGAGATCTTTGTGATCGTTCAAAACCATTTATGCTAAAATAAATAGCGAGAGAATGAGAAAACCAATCTTCAATGTACCTGTGATGCAATGTTATGCTATGCTATGCAATGTTTATGCGAATGCATACAATGTTTTCAAGGACCTCTAGAATTTAAATTTGTTAAACAAGCAATGAACAAACTTTATTAGTTCTTTTATTCTTTTTCTTTTCTTTTCTTTTTGAGTACAAGAAATAGTTCAAAAAATAAAACAAAGAACAAAATCCTAAAGCTCTAGGTCTCCATGGGCGCTTCCTCTTGGTGCCGGTAGGCGTTGATGTTTCGCTCCTCGTGAAGTAGCTTGGTCACTCAATACTTTCTTCTCACTTGCATAGCACTGAGCTTCAATGTATCCCTTTCTTCTTTAAGTTGAATCCGGGATCTCTTCAAGTCTTCAAATCGGTAGGCATGTCGGGATGAATAGTATAGGATTCGTCACCTATAGCAACAAGTTCCATAATTTTGGTAAACAGCGTGAATGGCATCATGAGGTTTTGAGCTCGAGCCACCCATTTGAGGTAAGGTTCCCAAGGAATGAGTTTTGGTGCCCCAAAGTCTTGGTATCGGTCTTCTTTACCATGCCCCAGCGTGTATAAACCTTGATAATTGGAGATCGTGATTGTAGTCGAACACAATATCTTGGAGAAGCATATCATGAGGACCATCTCTTGAGCAAAACAAACTGACGTAAGAGCTAGAGAAGGGTTGTAAGTAATACCTCCTCTTATACCAAGAAGTGGTACATTAGAATTCTCCACAGCGCTCAATGAATGAAATCCTTTTGAGAAAAGGCACCAAGCGGATATCTGAATGAGAGAGTGACATGCTTTGAGACCATCTCAACCTTTGTTCATTTTTCAAAACTGATGGAGGAAGGTGCGAAATAAACCATGAAGTAACGGTACCAACACATGAGAGTTCCTTGTCTCTTGATAATGCAGTGTGGAGAGAATGTAGGATGTCTCCAAGTAAAGTAAGCCTTTGGATTGGGTAAGGAAGTCTTGATGGCGTTGACATCTATGAATTGATCCGAGTTAGGGAATAGAACAAACCATAAATTAGCAAGGCCAAATGTCTTCAAATGCATGGAAACTCATAACTTTGAGGAATTCTCGGGCTTTCTTAATTAAACTTAGCAAGTAAATAACTCCACTTCGGTTTCCCAATTGGCTTCAATGTCGGCGCTTTAGGTGTAGCGGATGCTATGTCCGTACCTAAGAACCTTTTCTAAACGGTGAATGGCATTTGGATCAAGAATAGGTATCCAAGTAGCTTAGAAACTCTTCCAGGTAGGAACAATGATAATCGGAAATGTAAAGCAATGGTGTTTGGATCAAAGAGCTGGAATAGCATCATATCTTCTTCAAAGCGGAGGTAACCAAGTCAAGTAGATAACCATGTTTTTAGTGAACCGGGCATGATAGGAATTTCTGAAACCAATTCTTTGAGTTGAGAAGGTATACCCATGAGATTGATTCGGATAGTCTTTCTAGAAGCCATAATCCCTACAAAACAAGCAAAGATAAATCCTAGGTCCTTGAAATAGTTAGAAATGATATGCATGCAAATGATGTCATGATGTCATGTTTGGCACACACAAACAAATCACACAATGAGCCTAGGTTTAAGGCTTGCATGGGTATAGGTGATTACCCACCAAAGTTTGAGTTGGTTCATCTGTCCTATAATAGTAACCGGGTTCTAGGAATCTCTATCATTGATCTTTCTGGGCGTTATTTCAATATTGACTACCAAGTGGTCGACGAAAATGTCCCAAAGTCGATCTCTAATGCGTAGCATCAGTATCGACCAACCTCGGTCTTCACCAAAGCCGGCCATCTCACTACCTTCTAATGGCCAAGATGGGTCAATTAAGGTTCTAAAAGTTTAGTTAGCGCTTGACACCACCGAAGCAAATACTATCCTCAACTTGGAAATGAAGAGTATCGGGACATCAAAGTGTCACGCTAACGTAGCCATCATGTTGACCGTTTTGGTATCGCCTAGCAGTCGCGATGATTTATTACTACTTACCTAAAAGGAAACCGGATCGGGTGTAGGATCCCCAACAATATAATACCCAGCAACCCTTAAAGATAAAGCAAGCAAGTCAAGCGAGCGGTAAAGTTATCTAGAATCCCTAAAGATAATTCTCTCTTTAGGGTGGATCACCAGTAGTCGCTTGATTACATGTCTGATTGACCGACTTTGATGTTTTATGCCAAATGTGCGGATAGAAAGTCGCCACAATTTTCTTTTATCCAATTAAGGAAGGTAAAAGTGCGAGAAAAAGACCTTCGTTAGATTAAGTGCAGGTGGTTATGAAAAGGAAGGTATTAGCACCCTTTCCATCCGTAGTTATCTACAGGCTCTTAGTTGCTCTCTAGATCACTTTTAAAAATTGCTTTGTGTGTTTGAAAAATGTTTTGAAAAGGCATTTCGCTGACTTTGTAATGATTCATGTAGGAATGTATACAAAGTGTTAGGAAATGTTTCGTTTGAAAAGAGTTTGAACTTTGACAAAAGTGTGGTGTGAAAAGCATTTTGATAGAAGCAACTAAAGTCTTATTACCTACTCGAATTGGTCGTTTTCGTGTTATTTCGTTCCTTTAGAATAGCGTTATCCATACCATTAGTTGGTAGGTAACTCCATTCGTTGGATGTAGAAGGGACATTCGAAGGGACATCGGATGGTCATAGAAGGCAACTTGTGGAAGTATCCTAGCACATTCGAAGGACTATCATCATTTTTAGGCAACAATCGAGGTCAAGATCATGTATTCGTATGCGACATTGGGTCTATGATCTTTGTATCGAAGGGACTATGATGATTTGTTTTGAAGGCAGCGGTGCTAGAATACCTCGTTCGAGGACATGACCATTTGAATTCGTAAGGCAGCGAGAGAATTACCTAAAGGTGCATGTGTGAAAAGATGTGTTGAATTCGGATATGTTATCTTGAAAATTAGTGAGCTATGTTGATTATTATCTTGCCATACGCCTAGTTACTAGCGATTTATAGGGTGCGGAAATTAAATTGGAAATGTAAAGTGCGGAAAGGTAAATGTCCTACGCTACATGGCTTTAGGGCAGATACATAATTTAAACTAGGAAAGAAAATCCTAATTTAAACTATTACATCCATAAGATTTACATTATTTGAAAAAGTAAAGCGATAAAGAAATTATACGATCGGATCAACACGTGAAGAATAAGAAAATCGAAATATGAGTGAATCGAAATAAGAGAAAATGTTAGTAAAATACAAATTTTTATATGAGAAAGATATGACATCTTTGGAAATAATTAATATGCTAAAATAATTTTTGTGATTTTTAGATGCAATTTAGTAATTAAAATGTAATTAAAGTAATTAAATGATAAATTAACAATTAAATTAAATATGCATGCAAAACAATATTTTTAATTTTATAAATTAAATAAAGGTTTATGAAAATAATGTAAAAGAAAATAATTTTGGTGATTTTTAATGCGAAATAAAAATATGAAATTAATTAAAATAACATGTAAATATTAAAAATATGAAAATATGGAAAATAGTTGGAAAATATGATTTGTAAAGGAAAACAAATGCGGTCTGGCATGGTTGAACCGAGGACACGGAGGGTATCTTTGCAAATAGCGCCTTTACCACTACACCACGTGCACTTTGTGTTTGGACTTTGAAATCAAGCGTTTATAAGCGTCACGCGTGTCACGGATTGATTCAAACCCGATCGGCCGTGTGGACCCATTAACTTATGAATGGGCGAATCAGGAGGGCTTCATCGTGCCCACGCCATCCGCCCGGTCCAATGAAGTCAGCGGCCTTGGAGCCCTAACTCCGGTCGTCTTCAAGCAACACGAAAATCGAAACTAAACCAAACCGTGGAATAAGCGGAAGGGGACCCTACCCCCTAATCGACCATCTGAGATCATTGGTGGCATGGTTTTGGCTGAAAGTGCCTGTACAGGCCGGTTCGATTCAACTTGATCCTTGAACCCTAACAATGGCAATAGAGTTACGGGCGTTCAAGCTTGCATGTAATGCTTCTAATGTGACCTAATATGCATCACGGTTCAAACAAACACACAGAAAACATTAATAATGCATAGTTATAAATTCGAATCTCAAAGAAATACCAAATAGGAGCAAGCTCTTGAGCACGATAAGTTCTGACGCAGTATGGATTGGTTTCGATTCTTTGGAGACCTCGGGAAGGTATTTGATGCTTGAACTCCTTGAAACCGGCTGGATTTTGAAATTCGAATTTCTCAAGTTCTTGGAAAAAAATTGACAAAATAAGGGTTAGTGCTTGGGCTAGGGTTTCGTGTCTATGCTTGTACACAATCTTGAGTATTTATAGAAAGTTTGGATGGCAAAAAGGGTGAAAAAGATTGATCCATCAATGTGCAAATATTTTCCATTAAAAACAAATCAAATCTTGGAAAAAATTTGATTTCTCATGAATGCAAAGGCTATTAAATTTGGTATGAATTATGGGCTATCTTGGACTTCAGGAGAATAAAATCGACCCTTTTGGAAAATATATCATTTCATATTTTATATAATTTAATTTTAATTAAATGTTCTAAAATTCAAAAATAAATTAATAAAATAGAAAATTACCATAATAATGATTATGGGTCAAGAATAATGTCATGAACATTTGGATCAAGATTTTAGGCCCATTTGGAAAATTTGCATTTTTAAATGTCCTTTGTGCAATGTCCAAAATTGCCCAACTTGAATAGTGTATCTTGCTCAATTTTCCACATTTTGGGTGTTCTTGGACTTTTTAGAGCTCTAAGAGTCCTCTAACCAACCTTTTGGTCTCATCTCAATTGAAGTTTCCATGCTCAATATCCTCAAAACAAAAGTTGACTTTTGTTGACTTTGAAATGACTTTGTAATGTTTTGGCCATACCTCTCAAATGAAGCATTTTGGACATTCTTGTGAGACATGAAGTTGTAGAGATGAATTTCCTTCAAAACAAGAGGTGGTGGAAATTTTTTGAAAGTATGAAAGTTATGATCGTTCAATTCGGTTGACTTTTCATCTGAAACCCTAATTTGGAAAGTTTGACTTTTGAGCAAATCTTGAGTTTTCTTGATGAATCATGATCAACCCTTGATCAAATGATGAATGTAACTTCAAAATGAGGATGTTGACCAAAATTATGAAGTTTGTTGTATGTTGACCATTGACTTTTTGTCCAATCTGTGATTTTCAACCATCGAGCAATGTCACGAGGAAACTTGACTTGAGGCTTGAAACTTGGAGAATCTTTGAAGCATATGAGGAGGCATGAAGACCATTGGAGATGTTGAAGTCCATCTTGACGAGAATCACCAAACCCAGTTTGGGTTGATTGTCTAGGAGAGTTTATGCAGTCGACTCTTGAGAATCCTTGAGTATGGATGTATGAAATATCTTGAGAATATGGAGGGCAAATTTTGGGGTATGACGGTGTAAGCGCTTAGCGCGCCTCGCACTATCGAGGCGGTGAATTCTTTTAAATTTCACTTGGTTTCCTTTTCCCACTTTCACCAAGGCTTTTGTGTTGAATAAATTAGTATTGTTTTTCTAATTCTTTTGTTGTTTGGACTCAAATTTTGGTTCGGTAACTTGAAGGCTTTTGAGGTGATTTTCGAGTTTGATCATTTCAATTCGGCGGATGTATGGTAATGATAGTTTTCAAAGTTGGTACGTATGTCAGGTGCTAGTTTATCGCTTTCTATAGCATAACATGTTTATGAATTTACCATTTATTACAATTACCATCATTCATTCTTTTTCATTCTTGCTCATGAATTGAATCACTTTAGTCCTTTTTACCCATAAATGAGGAAGCTCCATTGTTTACATTTGAGGAGTCCATTCTTGTTTTAACTAGATTTTATTATGCTTAATCTTTTTATTTTGTGTTGATTGTGATTGCAAGAAAATGATCAAGGGCATCTTGTTGATTTGAGCATAACTACCTTGGCCAAATATTCAATTCACCTTGTGAGTGTGAACTTTTGCTAGCCTTTGAACTTTTATCAATATCCATGTTTATTTGAACTTGATATTTGTCTATAGTGTCAATTCCTTTTTTATGGATGTTGATTTCTTTGTTTCTTGAACCCTCGATTATATGTTGTTGTATGGTTTTACCTTGCCTTAGAAAGTAGGGGTATTCACATGTGTTGGTTGAATTCAAGTTGGGGAGAAATGTTTATATACTTATATTGTGGTTGGTATGAGGTTGAAAAGAAAAGAAAAGAAAAAAAAAGGTGAAAAGAAAGATTAGAAAAAGAAAAAAAAAAGAAAAAGCTTTGAAAAATAAAAACAAAAGAGTAGGAATAATTTGATGTTAATAAGTGAGGTGTGTTTGGTGTGAAATTTGTGATGAATAATAAGTTTGATTGAAATTATATTGTTTGGAACTTTGTGAGTTGATCCTCCATGAGGTTTAGGCAAGTTTTTTGTTTCGATTAGCTTTAGGACTTATCACTTGTTTGTTAACCAAGCCATTACAACCTGAAAACCCTTGTGATTCTTGCATTTGTATTTTCAATACGTTTTTGGATGAATGCATAATTTAGTCTATTGTTTGCAAGATTGTGGAGGAGTGTTTTATCCCTCACCTTTGTGTGTTCTTCATCTAGCGATGAATTTTTGCTAGGTGTGATTCATGATTGAGATTGTTTTGTTTTAGAATGTTTTGCATGATTTTGTACTTAGGATTTATTTCGTTTATATGTTATTCTTGTAGTATAGTGGTAAGTTTGTATTTATGCGTGTACATTTTCGTTTGAACCATACATTTGTTTTCCGTTTTAAAAACTTGTTGACTCGTGATTTTTGATTATCATCTTTGTTTTTTCTTTTGGTTTACTTGACTTTGTTTGAGGACAAACAATGTGTCAAGTTGGAAAATTGATAAGTGCCAAAATTTAGTTATTTTGTATATATGTTTATGGCACTTATCGGTTCTTTTATTGATATTCTTGAATAAATCCCTCGTTTTTTGTATAAATATGTACATAATAGAATAATTGAGTTTTGTTTAAATATTGTATCATTTGATAGTTTTCATCTCTTTTATAGGTATTCATTCATAATTGGAGCATTGAGTAATAAAATTATAGAACACACGACTTCAAGCAGCGATTTGAGCAACTCATCAACGAATAAAGCTCAAAATTAAATAATTAAAATCATCAATTTGATTGATATTTTGTCATGGTTAGATAGGAAATTTAATAAGCTTTCCAACGCTTCAAACCAGGCGTGATTCGATTCACGGTTTTCAAGATATAGCAAAAACAAGATCTTGATTTTTTGGAACATCACAGACAGCTTAATATAAATACGCGCCTCGACTTCAAATTCTTTAGGGGCTAAAACACATTTTAGGTTATGGGTTGGGTATTTTGAGTCCAACACCATCAACATCATTTCTTTAGTAGATTAGCTTAAAAAACAACATTAGAGCTTGCTCATGGATGATTGGAGTGGATTACTCTTGATTGGCTTTGACAACCAGTGTAGATCTTTGGTTTATCTCTTCTCTCTTTGTTATTTCTCTTTTGTTGGGTTTGTATATATTTCTACTCATAACTCATATTTATCTCCTTTGGCTTGTATAAAGTTTGCTTCAATTTGTGTCGGTGATTATCTTGGGTTTTACTCGTTAGGGTTTGAGCTTTACTAGAGATAGATTGTAGATTCTTACCTAGGATAGTTATCTGTTAGTTTAAGATACTAGAAATGGGTTTAGATCTAACATTCACTATAGAGTATCTAAACTTAATGTAACGTCGGTGAAGTATGCTAGAGATGGTTATGGAGGTGGCCAGTTGACTTCTATGTTGTTGAGATAGGCAAACATGGCTATTGAGATGATTTAGGAGGATTCTCAATTTGGGTTAGAAATAGCCAAGGTTGTGAGGTATGTGATGACCGCAGACTGATATCGTAGGCAAGTATAACATGGGTTGTAGATTTAAGCGGCGGGTGGTTTAGATTCGTTCGAACAAGTTGTCTATCCTTCTTACTTTTTGTTCATTTACTTTTTGTCTTTTATTTTCATTTCTTTTAATCTTAAACTCATTAACGGTAGAATTGTCGAGCAGCGAATCAATAACCAATCTCTATGGACACGATAAGATATAACCTAACGGTATATATCACCGGTAAAATAAATACCAACTCTTTGCTTACGCTATACATGACAACAAAATGGCGCGTTGCGAGGATTGGTTTATTGTTTACGTATGCGATAATTCTATTGTTTTTGAGTTTTAATTATTATATATTGTATAGACTTTGTGTATGAACTTGTATATTATTACTTATACATGTTATGTGTTACTTTCCATACTTGTACATATTTGTGATTTTCTTAGTTTTCATGTGATGTTGTGAGATAGTCGTACTCATAACGTTTGTTGTGTGGTTGTTAGGACACTTTCTTTAGGTTTGCGGTGTGGCAATACCATGGCATGACGAGAGGAGGTTACTAGTGCTCGCACAATAAAGGCGTCGAGCTTCTGATAAAACAAGCATGTTTGTTTATGTTGTTTATGTGTGTGGTGACTTGGGTTTGACAAGTTGAAATAGGACTTGCTCTTAATTTCAAATTTTCACTTTTCAACTTGTTAATTCCTTTTCACCAATTGTATGTTATTTTCTTTTTGTTTTGTTATGTCAATTTGTTATTTTCCACAAGTTTGTAGTGTTTTAGTTTGTGGAAGTGTGTATAGTAAATATTGTTTAGATGTGTAAATGAGATTGTATAGGTGTGTAAGTGGAGCTTGCATAGCGATTGCACTATTGGTGTCATTTTACGCAATTGGTGTGTGCGGCGCTTGGCGCTCACTATCGAGACGGGTGAATTCTTTTAAATTTCACTTGGTTTCCTTTTCCCACTTTCACCATGGCTTTTTGTATTGAATAAAATTAGTATTGTTTTCTAATTCTTTTGTTGTTGTTTGGACTCAAATTTTGGTTCGGTAACTTGAAGGCTTTTGAGGTGATTTTCGAGTTTGATCATTTCAATTCACGGATGTATGGTAATGATAGTTTTCAAAGTTGGTACATGTCGGTTTTCGTTTATAAGCTTTCTATAGCATAACATGTTTATGAAATTTACCATTTGTACAATTACCATGTCATTCATTCTTTTTGCATTACTTGCTCATGAATTGAATCACTTTAGTCCCTTTTACCCATAAATGTGAGAAGCTTTCCATTGTTTACATCTGAGAGTCCACATTCTTGTTTTAACTAGATTTTATTATGCTTAATCTTTTATTTTGTGTTGATTGTATGCTTGCAAGAAAATGATCAAGGCATTTTGTTGATTTTGAGCATAACTACCTTGGCCAAATATTCAATTCACCTTGTGAGTGTGTGAACTTTTGTTAGCCCTTTGAACTTTTATCAATATCCATGTTTATTTGAACTTGATGCTTGTCTATGAGTTTCAATTCACTTTTTTATGGATGTTGATTTCTTTGTTCTTGAACCCTCAATTATATGTTGTTGTATGGATTTTACCTTGCCTTAGAAAGTAGGGAGTATTCACACATTAATGTTGGTTGAATTCAAGTTGGGAGAGAAATGTTTATATACTTATATTGTGGTTGGTATGAGGTTAAGAGAAAGAAAAAGAAAAGAAAAAAGTGAAAAAGAAAGATTAGAAGAAAGAAAAAAAGAAAAGCTTTGAAAAATAAAACAAAAAGAGTATAATTTTATGTTAATAAGTGAGGTGTGTTTGGTGTGAAATTTGTGATGAATAATAAGTTTGATTGAAATTATATTGTTTGGAACTTTGTGAGTTGATCACTCCCTTAGGTTTAGGCAAGTTTTTGTTTCGATTAGCTTTAGGACTTATCACTTGTTTGTTAACCAAGCCACATTACAACCTTGAAAAGCCCTTGTGATTCTTGCATTTGTATTTTCAATACGTTTTGGATGAATGCATAATTTAGTGTATTGTTTGCAAGATTGTGGAGGAGTGTTTTTATCCCTCACCTTTGTGTGTTTCTTCATCTAGCGATGAATTTTTGCTAGGTGTGATTCATGATTGATTGTTTTGTTTTAGAATGTTTTGTTTTAGAATGTTTTGCATGATTTTTGTACTTAGTTTATTTCGTTTATATGTTATTGTTGAAGTATAGTGGTAAGTTTGTATTTGTCGTGTACATTTTCGTTTGAACCATACATTTGTTTTCCGTTTAAAACTTGTTGACTCGTGATTCTTTGATTATCATCTTTTGTTTCTTTTGGTTTACTTGACTTTGTTTGAGGACAAACAATGTGTCAAGTTGGAAAAGTTGATAAGTGCCAAAATTTAGTTATTTTGTATATATGTTTTATGGCATATCGGTTCTTTGTTGACATTCTTGAATAAATCCTCGTTTTTGTATAAATGTGTACATAATAGAATAATTGAGTTTTGTGTAAATATTGTATCATTTGATAGTTTTCATCTCTTTTATGGTATTCATTCATAATTGGAGCATTGAGTAATAAAGTGTCGACGACACGACTTCAAGCAGCGATTTGAGCAACTCATCAACGAATAAAGCTCAAAATCAAATAATAAAAATCATCAATTTGATTGATATTTTGTCATGGTTACATAGGAAATTAAATAAGCTTTCCAGCGCTTTAAACCGGGCGCAATTCCGATTACGGTTCTCAGATGTAGCAAAAACAAGATCTTGATTTTTTGGAACATCGAGACGGCAAGCCTTGAAATACCGTAACAAGCGGACCCTCGACTTCAAATTCTTTAAAGGGGATAAAAACACAATTTTAGGCTATGGGTTGGGTATTTTGAGTCCCAACACCATCAACATCATTTCTTTGGTAGATTAGCTTAGAAAACAACATTAGAGCTTGCTCGTGGTGATTAATTGGTGGATTGCTCTTGATTGGCTTTGACCGGAGTGTAGATCGTGGTTTATCTCTTCTCCTCTTTGTGTATTTCTATTTTGTTGGGTTTGTATGTATTTCTACTCATAACTCCTGTATATTTTGCCTTTGGCTTGTATAAAGTTTGCTTCTGATTTGTCGGTGATTATCTTGGGTTTTACTCTATGTTAGGGATTTGAGCTTTACTAGAGATAGATTGCTTAGATTCTTACCTAGGATAGTTATCATTTGGTTTCTGAATACTAGAAATGGGTTTAGATCTAACATTCACTATAGAGTATATGAACTTAATGCGTCTGCGTCGGTGAAGTATGCTAGAGATGGTTATGGAGGTGGCAGTTGACTTCTATGTTGTTGAGATAGGCCAAACATGGCTATTGAGATGATTTAGGATTCTCAATTTGGGTTAGAAATAGCCAAGGTTGTGAGAGGTATGTGATGACCGGACGAGTATCGTGGGCCGAGTATAACATGGGTGGTAGATTTAAGTCTTTGTGGGTAGTTTACATTCGTTTCGGACAAGTTGTCTATCCTTCTTACTTTTTGTTCATTTACTTTTTGTCTTTTATTTTCATTTCTTTTAATCTCAAACTCATTAATGGTAGAATTGTCGAGCAGAATCAATAACCAATCTCTGTGGACACGATAAGATATAACCTAACGGTATATATTACCGGTAAAATAAATACCAACTCTTTGCTTGCCGCTATACCGCATTGAGTTGGGGATAAGTTAGTGTCATTGTAATCCTCAATGTTGTTTTCGAGATCAGATCTTTGGTATTACGACTCCTCAAAATGATGTGATTGATAGTTGTAGAGGTGATTTGGGTGAGAGAGAAAGTTGGTGGCGCAACAAATTTCTCCATAAGTATTTAGGTCGATTTATGGGATTACGGTGATACCTCGAAATCTGCGATAGAGGGTTGTAGAAAAGTTTGGGTGATACAAAATAATTAAGGTAAGAGTGCCTTAGTCTATACGGTGTAATAATAGATAAACAATATTGATTGTTGGTCCACAACGGCGCCCAAACTTGATGGTAAATTCATAAGTGCGGAAATATCAAAGTAATATAAAAGATTGTCGAACCATAGAGACTAATGTCAACCCTCTGTAACCTATTGTTACTTTGTAAAGCTAGGCTGATGATAAATAATTGGATTTTGAAACTAAGAACTAAAACTAAAATAAATAAACTTAGGAAATAATACTAAAAGCGATGTTGGGATATGATTTCCGCCTTCCTCAGGACTTATAAGCGGGTACTAATTAGACTAGAACTTAGTTCCATAGATTATACTAACAAAAGACTTTGCCTCACGCTCTAGTGGTATTAACTAAATCCATACTTCTAATCCCAAGATTTTCTCTTACGCTCTTCGGTGACTAAAATATATTTTGTAATCAATAATATCCTAAGCATCTAAAAGCGCTCGCTGTATTTTAGATTTGTTGCCTAATTTCCACTATCTAGTTTGATATCCGTGCTCTCATGATGTGGCTCTTACCTAATTAATTTCTCTCTCGTGACAAAATCATGTTAAATAACTCTCTCTAGGAAAAGCTATTTAAATTAGACTTGGAAATTAAAACAAAAGCGAGTTTAATCATAAGTTCGCACCATTTATTTTCTCTGAGTCCGTTGGTAATGGCGGTCCTCATACACGAGACTCAAGACTATTTAGCCGAACATGTTGAAGCAACTCGTTTTCAAAAATGATTTAAATTTTCAAAAGACAATGAAATCGCCACCTAATTTTATTTGTTCTAGAAAGAGCGGAAAATATAGATAAAACCACAAAAAATCGAATAAAGTGGTCTACAAGACCAAAGGATGGATCGAGTCGATTACTTGAAGAGGAAGGTATTAGCACCTCTTATATCCATAGTACTCGATGGGACCCATTAGCTCAGCGTGTTTGTGTGTGTATTCGCTAATTTCTAAATTATAAATAAGAAAGAAGAAAGCGAGTTTGTTTATTATTATTTTGAGTTTGACACGGTTTCGAAACCGCGTGTCTAAGTATTCCCTCGTGCAATGGGAAAGTCAAAACTCCGTAGTTCTTGTTGAAAAGGTTTGAATTGGTTGTATTGATTTTAGTAGAAATGTTTTTTTGATTAAATGCATATGAGCGAAAAAGAATTTGAATGGGTTGAATTGATTTTAATTGTAGATGACAAGTACCAAAACGTTAGGCTATCATCTAATGATTCGAATACTCGAAATTGGTGAGTGAGCTCGACCAATCATCTCTCATCCAAAATCTTTATTAGGAAAAGGGTGAGGTGAAACAAAGTTCACATTTATTAAGTGTATGGAATAAAAGTATTTAAGTCATTAGGCTATCATCTAATGGCCCAAATACTTTAAATTTAATTAAATCGTCGGGCTACCATCCAACAATTTAATTAAATGCCATTACACTATATTTTTTTGTTTTAGAACATGGATAGAAGTTTCTAGTTTATTAGGCTATCATCTAACAAACTAGAAACTTGGATTCATTCATCGTTAGGCTAACATCTAACAATTGAAACAAATCTCATCTAAGTGTTCCTTTTTTTTTATAGAAAATTGATTTGAAGAAAACAAATTCAATTAATTATTTTAATTTGAAAGTGTTTTAAAAGTTTGATATCGGACGAAGATAGGTAACCTTTCGGGTTATGATTAATCAAGTATGTGGACTTGATTAACCTCGTGAGGATAGGTGCTCTATCTGACCATGAGACCACGGTGCATGGATAATTGGTATGTGGACCAATGTTTTTTGGGTTATGATTAATCAAAGCAGGGATTTGATCAACCTCGTGAGGATGGCCATGCCATCCCCAACCATGAGACCCTTAGAGAATTTGGTATGTGTAACCAAAAAAAGAGAGATCGGAGACGTCGTTTCTTTTATGTTAATTTGTGAGTGAAGTGTATGATTGTGTAATAAAACATACAAACGGATAAAATAATAAAACGGATAATAAAGAAAATTAACACACAATACAACCGGAATTTAAATAATTATTAGCAACAATTTTTTCTATTTGATGAAAAATCAACTAATAGTTTAATCGATAAGTCATCAAATAAAAACTATCAGAGCTAATTATTACTTAGTACATCGCACAAAAAATATTATTCACATAAAAATCAATTAATTGAAAAGATAAAAGTTTAGAGTTAGCTTTGTATGAAGCAAGTGCAGGCGGTCGGAAAGAAATCGAGGAAGAAAACACTCTTGAGCCCAAATAAAGGGCCCAATGAGCCTTCAGAAAATCCCATGTGGGGTATCAGAAGATGATGCATCGTTGATCAGAAAACCAAGAACTCGAGGCAAGCAGACAGCGAGATGGCACAGGTGTATCATGAAGACAACATAAATGCGAATAAATAAAAAGAAAATGCTAAAATTCCCTAACTAGAGATGGTGGCAAATTTCACCACCAAGCGAAACCTAGTCTAATTATTTATTACTATTATTATTTTTCTTAAAAAAGGTATATTAGTTATTGTTTTATTAGTTAACTAAGAAAATAATAATAATAATAGTTAACTAATATTAATACTATGCTAATCTAATATTATTAAACAAAACAAAATTAAAAACAAACACTCATACATCTCCTCTCAAACCACGATACATGCATTAGAATCCCAACCCATCTTCTCCTCTCAAACCACGAATCGGTAAAAGCAAACCCCTAATCTCTCATTCTCTTGATTCTCTTGTTGGAAACCCCAAAAGAAAAACCCCAAATCTCTCTTTTATTTGTTCTCACACTCGTTATCTCTCTAGACTCCTCTTACTCGTCGGAAAGGGAAAGGGCAGTGGTGTTCCGATTAAGTGATATTTTCGTTTTCTGATGCTCTATAATGTTGGTTTTTGCAGATATTTACCAGATTCTTGGATGAAGGGGGGTTGGAACCCTAGATGCTGGATTCGGCCTCCTTCGTCACTATCAAGAGTGAGATAGATTACGAACCTTTCTATCTTCTTTCTGTGTCGAACCTTGATTTACGAAACAATATTTACGAAGGATTTGTGTTTGGAAATGATGAATGTGTTGGTTTTTGATTGTTACGTGTTTTTGTTTTCTTGGTATTCTGTGGCTATTGTTTGGAACAGGTGACACACTTGGTGTTTTTGCTTCGGTTTAGAACAAGTCCTCCATTTGGCTTTTTAGAACAGATACTACTTGGTTATTTTTCTGTGTTTAAATCTTAGAACCAATATTGCGTTTGATCTTTGCTATACCTTTGAATGTTAGAACAGATCCTCTGTATTGGTCTTGGCTATCTAGTTGTTTAATGCTAGAACAGATATTGGTTTGGTCTTTGTTTTTTGGTTTTTGCGTGTTTGTAAAAACAGATGCTATGTTGGTCTTGGTTATGGTTTTTGAGTGTCTGTAAAAACAGATGCTATGTGATTTTCTGTTATGGTTTTTGAATGTTTTTTCAAACAGATATTGTGCTTGGTCTTTGTTTTCTGGTGTTTTCTTTTCTATTGTCCTCCTTGAATTGTGGCTGGAACTTGTCTTTTTGAACAGATTATCCTTGGTCCTTTTACTATCTTCTAATCAGATATTATGCTTGTATCTTTTGTTATCTTTGAGCGGACATCATGCTATTCGATTGGTTTCTCATAACTAATTAATGTTTGCCGGACATACGCCTTGGTCTGTTTAGTGTTGGTTCTTTTATCTCTTTTGTGCAAATCCATCATCTCTCCTTGAAACATATCATGTTGCCTCGGTGATTACTGTAGTTATTGCCATTTCCTCTTTCGACTATGATTTGCTATCTTGTTCAATTTGAAATTTGGCCTTTTTGTGTATTTCCCTCTTGCACTGCGCTACTTCTGTTACTATATCTTCTGGCGGTATATCATAATGTTCTCTTCGGTGAAATTTTTCACTTTATCTTTGATAACCATGGCACATTGGGTAAAATGTTGTCCCTCTCCTTCTTTTATTACCTTTGGTGATATTATATTGACTTTACATTTGGGCTAAAGGCGATTTTTGGGCTGTGATAATTGTTGGGCTGGATTTCTTGATTGCTTTGCGAAAACATGATGTTTCGATTTTCCATTCACTTCTTTTGTGAACCAACAACAAAGGTTGTTGTGATTTGCAATAGAAGGTTGTGGCGATGATTTTTAGTTACGAGGCTCGATCGATTGAACACAATTAAAACCTTGACCCTAATTCGACACTAACCTAATGATGAGTTCGAAAAGAAATTTTCTCTTGATTTATGTTGATGCTCAATTATAGTTACTAATCATGTTCTCTTTTGTTGTTTTCATGTAACTATGAAGGCGGAGCGATAAGAGGGCGCTGGATGTGAAGAACGGCTTGGAGGAGACAACGATTCGCTCGAGACAAAAACAAACCTTAGAAGCTTGTAGAATTAAGTAGAATTAGGACATCTTTATAATTGTAACTTTGTAACTCACATTTGTAATTGAATTACAATAAAGTAATTTGTTTTTCTTTTCAAAATCAAGCTTGTAATTCGAAGGCATTGTAACTTTGTAGATCTTGAGATAAATGAATACAACTTGAATACCATTAGCATAGCACTTCAATTGAATGAATGTTGCACACAAAAAAGCGAATTCATCTTAACTCGAGTAATATATACTGAATTGAATAATTACACGTAACTATTGTTTCTCCAATGAATTCAAAATCCAAGAACAACATCCTTCCCTCCTCATTGAATTGGAATTCAAAAAAAGCAAATAATTCCTTTCGAACAAATAATTCCAAACAGTTCCTCTTGAACAAATAATTTGAAACCTCTTGAATTTTGAATTATGCTCAATGGTAGCCTGAATCAAAATTGAATCAATAACAAAACAATGGTTCTCTCTTACCTGGGCGTACACTTAACCATGCATTGATCTCAAATCAACTTCAATTTTGAACAAAAACCAAACCTTTTTTGTGTAACCATCAAGGCCCTTATTTTAAATTGAATTTAAAACCACAACTCATGAGATATACCTTGGGCGACAAAGGAAGATAAGTATTTTAGGTAAACAATTTCTAGCGATCATTTCTTATTGCTTAAAACAGACTCATTAGAGGACACCTTGATCTCATGGCCATATAACCGATGATATATATGCATGTGAGTGTTATGATAAACACGAAGCCTAAGCCAGATAAAATCGAGATAGGAGGGCGAATTTTGGGGTGCAACAGCTGCCCCAATTTAATCGTCTTAAACCTGAAAGTGAAATTGGCGATAGCCTTTTGAACTTTCAAGGTAGAAGAAGATTAAATACTAAAAGAACCCTAAAATTTGCGCTCCGAAGAACAGTTAGAAATATTTATGCTTTTTTAATTAAATTTTTTCGTATTTCCTTTTTTTTGTTGTTTTTTTTTTGTAAAAAGATTTCAGTACATCAAGAAACGAATACGCTTAAATAAACGGCTTCACAGATCAAAAATAAAACCAGACAGACCTTTGGAACAAGCACACTTAAATAAGTTGCTTCGCAGATCAGAAAAGTAAGGACTCATAGATCTTTGGAACGAGCATACTTAAATAAGTTGCTTCGTAGATCAAAATGAGAACAGACATATCTTTGGAACGAGCATACTTAAATAAGTTGCTCCGCAGATCAGAAATGAAACCAGACAGACCTTTGGAACGAGCATACTTAAATAAGTTGCTTGAGATCAGAAAGGTAAGGACTCATAGATATTTGGAGCGAGCACTTAAATAAGTTGCTTAGCGGATCAAAAATGAAACGAGACGGATCTTTGGAACAAGCATACTTTAATAAGTTGCTTTGAATCGAGAAATGGAACGAGACAGACCTTTGGAGCGAGCATACTTAAATAAGTTGCTTCGCGAGATCGAAGAGGACTCATAGATCTTTGGAGCGAGCACACTTAAATAAGTTGCTTCACAGATCAAAAATGAGAACAGACAGATCTTTGGAATGAGCATACTTAAATAAGTTGCTTCGCAGATCAGAAATGGAAACAGACAGACCTTTGGAACGAGCATACTTAAATAAGTTGCTTCGCAGATCAAAAAGGTAAGGACTCATTGATCTTTGGAACGAGCACACTTAAATAAGTTTCTTCGCAGATCAAAAATGAGAACAGCCAGATCTTTGGACCGAGCATACTTAAATAAGTTGCTTGTGAATCAAAATGAGCAGACGGATCTTTGGGCGATCATACTTAAATAAGTTGCTTGCGGATCAGAAAAGGTAAGGACTCATAGATCTTTGGAGCGAGCACACTTAAATAAGTTGCCATGAATCAAAAATGAGCAGACGGATCTTTGGGACGAGCATACTTAAATAAGTTGCTTGCAGATCGAGAAAGTAAGGACTCATAGATCTTTGGAGCGAGCACACTTAAATAAGCGGCTTAGATCAAAAATGAGCAGGGCGAGAATACATGTCGGGTAAAGATATTAGACACACACAAGAAGGAGGCCGATTGGAGTAGACTCATTGGGGAGAAGATATATGGAATGGTAAAATCGTCTATCGGAGGCAATTCACGAAAGAGGCCAACCAAAGGGACTCTAGCAAGGATTGCCGAAACTCGTTGGACTTTTGAAAGTTTGCAAATATGCAAAAATACAATATCCCTCGGGCCAAAGGCGGGGTGTAATTCTTCAGGCGTCAATTATATGAATTACCACACACCAAGTATGGATAATCAAACAATTGAGAAGCAAGAAAGGTTAGACACCGACTCTTACTCGCCTCTAACGGCGAGATGCAAACACGGGTAAGGTAACAAAATAAGAATTTGCAAAAAGCAGGCGCTTGGTAAATGAATTAGATTGAGCGGTGTAAGAAACCGCGGGGTCAAAAATGCATATAGCAACAACAAGAAGATATGTCTTGAGAAACGACAAGGAATGCCACTTGGGGATTTTCTTAATGGATAGACTTTCTCTTCGGAGACTTAAAAGGTGCTAGAAACACTTTAATCGGCATGCTTAGATGCATGTTTGATATTATTATTTTTAGCGTAATGCTCCATATGAATGGAAATGCTCACGCTTTTGAGATGCTATGCAATGCAATGATGCATGTTTGATATTTTGTCTAGGACTAAAGGCAATTGTGTTGCTGGGAGCAAAAACCATCCATGAATTGAATATAAATCATCTAGTGTTTATCCAAGAAATGATAGTGCGGACCACAGACAAAGTTGCGAGAATAAGTATCAACTTTCAATGATCTACATCACTAGGAAGTAACTCTTAGAGATTAACATTCATACGGGATGATAAACACATTAAGTAGAGTTCCAAACTTCAATAACTACGGATTCGAGCTCTTGCATAAGTGGAGTCGAACCACAATTTTCTCTAAAATATTAGCATTTACTTAAGAAGAAGAGAAATCTTGGATAAAACCACTCGAAACTCAGCTTAGCGGGAAGTAATATGCATGTCTTCTGGTACAGGTGAGTCTTTGAAAATGATCTCATGGTGTAAGCGTTCTTTGCGATCTTCGCATCGAGGAAAGAATGATAACATCCAAGAACGCATATATAGATAACTCTTCTTTGGAAATAAACTTTGCGACCAAAGCTTAGTAGTATCATATTCTAAAATCTTTGGATAACAAAATCTGCAAAAATGCGAAACACTGCAATATTGATTACTATATACAATGTGTTGAAGCAAAAACATCTGTTGGAACTCAATGGATAGAATCCTGTCTTCTGACTTTCGTTGAAGAAAACTTCGATAACCGAGGAATTGAATTTTGATCTCTAATGAGGATGATAATCTTAACTTGAGTTGGAGATAATGATCCTTAACCGATGGAGAAATCCAACACGAGACTTTGATCTACGATAAGATGAGGATAGCGATCGACTTCGACAAGTCCTTCAAACTCAGCAGTTGTTTAGCTGCGCTGGACTTGACGATTAATTATGAGGTGGAGAATGCCCTACATAATGCTTTGCTCGGTTTGTAGAGACTTTGTAGAAAATAGCCTCGAGAGAGCTTCACGAGATGTACCATCAAGATAATCTGCCCGGTGTTATAAACTTGGAAACACTTCCACAGCATGCAAAGGTAAAGAAGGTTTCAACCATGCTGGAGTGAATTCCCAGATTGCTCGACACTTTGAGAGGTTCTACGAATCTCGACATAAATGCCAGTTGTGAACTTTGAAGATATCACCTACTTGGGTTGGTTAACTCACATCGGAAAATAGGCTACTTCACAACCTTCTTCTCGACTGTTTTGTAGCCTTTTGAGGATTCTTGAATCTGACATAAATACCCAGTTGGAGGGACTTTTGAAGACATCACCTACTTAGGGTGGAATTCACATCTTGAAAGTAGGCTACTTCACAACTTACTTCTCAACTCGAGCGCTTTGTGCTCAATCAAATATTTGAAGCAATAAGTCCCTCACGACAACCAATTATCCATCGATGCTCATTATGCAAGCTCATGATGTTTAAGCACTTATCTATATGCAAGAATGTTTTATTCACGAATGATGATTCTAATGCAAAGTTCATATTTGTCTTGAAGTTAAAGAAACTTTTATTGAAAAGATATCGAAACATTGAAATTTTTTGTAAAGATTGAGTGATACCAACTCAAATGTTTAGCAAGCCTCTAGAATTCGGTTAGTATTCTTGTATCAATTTTTCTTTTGAATTAACCCCTGCTTCAATTAGGACTTTTAAGGGTTGTAGCATTAATGCGGTTCACGGGTTTTTAGAAAAAGATTTTAGGCTCAAAATATTTGGTGTCCTCCCATTCTCCGTTATTTCTCCAATCCTAGGTTCGAGATAACTTGATCGAGCATTCATCTCTTGAGAGAAGTTTATGATGCGGTTGAGGACGTCGCGAGGTTTCTTGGACACGACAGTCCCTCACCCATACGGTTTTGGTGTACGATCCTGCGCCTTTGTTCTTTTACTAAGTTTTATTTTGTTTGTAATCCTTTTTTATTTCTTTTCTTTTGCCATTTGCCTAGCGACTTATTATGAAGTTTCGACTTAGGGGCTTTTTGTCACTTTTATATCACTTTTCTTTTGAATAAGTCGTGTGATCTTCCACCTTGTTTTTATCGGAGGTGATTGTGGTGCTTGAATCATGGCGGATAAGAGATAACAATTGTGGTATGATCATCATTGATTTCACGGTGTGCGAGAGATAACCATTATGATTTCAACCTCTTACGATGCTGCTTTGTTGATGAGCGAAGGTTGAGCATTCCAACCTTGAGTTTCCTTGATCTTTTGAAAGATAACCATTTTGTATCCTTGGATCGCACTCTTGATGAGTTTTGAGCAGCTCGATCGGGTTAACTGAACACTACCCCTGCCCCAAGTTAAAAAATGAGGTTTTTACGAGCAGAAAAAAACTCCTACTTGAGCTCAAAGGTTAGAGGTTTCTCTCCCTTATATCTCGGTGTTTGGAATTTGAAACAAGGCACACGCATCGTTAACGGGGTTTTTACTCAGCAATAACGTTTAGATTCTTAATAAATTATTCGTCATCCTCCCTATAAAGGTGTTCCTTTATTAATAAGAGTTAAATATCAAAAGCATATAAAACATTTAAGAGTGGCGAATGGATCGGTTCAAGACAAACATATTGGCGCATTATGATTAGTATTGAGAAATGAGCAAGTTTGCATACAAAAAGTACTAATCAAAACAAGAAAAATCACAAATGAGCATGCAAGATGAAACTGAAATATTCTTGCTGGGGAGACTAGAATCTAGTATATATTTCTTAGCAGATGCACTTTGTAATGTGTGACCGTTCCAGTCAAGGAGAGTTCAATTGATACGTATGCTTACAGGTGAATGTGATTGCTTTGGAATCAATGAGTTTTTGAGCGTGCCTTTGAAAAGATTACATCCTTCAATTGCATGGCTAGGTGCCCCAGAATGGAACTCACAGTAGGCATTAGGATCATATCCTAAAGGATACGGAAAAGGAGGTGTCCCGAGCTCCTTTAACTCCACCAAAGAATGTTGGAGTAGGTGAGGTAGAAACTCACTATAAGGCATGGGTTGGATCATGCACTTTTCTTGGCCTTATCGATTCTTCCACCTCATTTGTGTGATTTTGTCGATAAGTTTGTTGTCGAGGAGCGTTCTACTGCTGGGGAGTAAACTGAACGGGTGTTTGACTGACAGTTGCAGCACAAATTTTTGGAGAACACAGATTTGAATTAGCTTTTGTCACTTGATTAGGAATCTGAAATGGAGGGTAAACAAGAGCTTCTTCCTCGTCCTCGAAAATTGTACTTGCCTCTTCATCAATTTGCTCTGGGAATTCGGAAGCAAAAGCAATATCCTGAATGTTTCCCATCTTGAGACCACGCTTAATTCGTTCCCCTATAACAACCAGGTGTAAAAATTTATAAGTACATCCAGCAATCAGATAGGGACCCTGCAAGGTATTGGAGAACATCTCAATGAGTTCTCGTTCCAAAAGAAGAGGTTGAACTCTAGCAGCTAATTCTCTCCATCTTTGCGCATACTCTTTGAAAGATTATTCAGTTCTCTGAGTTAAACCTTGGAGTTGAATTCTAGTGGGAGCCATGTCATTATTATAGTCGTAGTGATTGACAAAAGCTTCAGCCAAATCTTTCCAATTTTGGATGTGAGTTCGTTCATTGAGTGTACCATTAGAGATGCTCGAGGCTATCTTGAAAAACGTGCATGAGGAGCTTGTCATTTTCATAAGGATCCATCTTATTGCAATAAGCTTTGATGTGGGTAAGCGGACAAGAGGTACCCTTATACTTCTCAAAGTGGGGACTTTAAAATTTGCGGGAATTTTGATACGGGGCATCAAGCACAAACTAGGAAGCGTCTAAACCAAGGAATCTCGACCTCAATAGCTTTCATCCTTTTCTCAAAGAGGTGACTTTCTCGAACTTCGAGCTCTTTAATAAAAATGCAGAGGTGTCAAAGAAGCTAGAAGATGTCATCCTGATAGAATTCCATTGGCGTGCATTTGAGCGGTGTTTTGACATTTTGATGCGAACGAACCTCCATGTGGTTAAGATTA
>CM038794.1:58969739-59137587 GCA_021764765.1 Vicia sativa | reverse complement strand
CCATGTCGCCTATGAATACATGATCTCTAATTTTCATCATAGGTTCTTCACGAAAAGTGATGATCGTCCTTCGAATGTGCTAGGATACTCTCACAAGTTGCCTTCTATGACCATCCGATGTCCCTTCTCGAATGTCCCGCTTTGTATCCAATCTAATGAGTTACCTACCAACTAATGGTATGGCTAGCGCTTATTCTGTGGGAACGTAAAATAACACGTAAACGACCAACCCCGAGTAGTGATAAGACTTTAGTTGCTTGCTCTTTCAAAATGCTTTACACCACACACTTTTTTCAAAGTTCAAACACTTTTCAAAACGTAAACATTTCCGAACACTTTGTATACATTCCACATGAATCATTACATAGTCAAAGGAAATGCCTTTCAAACATCTTTCAAACACACAGAAGCAATTTAAAAAGTGATCTAGAAAGAACTAAGAGTCTGTGAGATTAATCATGATGAAAAGGGTGCTAATACCTTCCTTTCATAACTATTCTCCCGCACTGTAATCTAACGGGTCTTTTTCTCAGATTTTTACCTTCCCTTAATTGGATAAAAGAAAAGTTGATGGCGACTCTTGCTATCCGCATATTTGATACAAAATCCTACAAAGTCACCACCAGACACAGAATCAAGGACTCACGGGAGACACCCTAAAGAGAGAATTATCTTTAGGATTCTATATAACTTTTACCGTCGCTTGACTTGCTTGCTTTATCTTTAAGGGTGCTTGGGTATTACATTTTGGGATCCTACACCGATCCGGTTTTGTAAGTAGTAATAATCATCATGATCAAGTTAGGGCGATACCAAAACGGTCAACATGATGGCTACGTTAGCGTGACACTTCGATGTCCCGATATTCTTCATTTCAAGTTGAGGACAATATTTGGCTTCAAGGTGGTGTCAATACGCTAACTAAACTTTTAGAACCTTAATTGACCCATCTTGGCCATTAGGTAGTGAGATGGCTTGGTGAAGACCGAGGTTGGTCGATACCGATGCTACGCCATTAAGATCGACTTTTAGGACATTTTCGGTCACCAGTAGTCGATTGAAATAAGCGCCCCGAAAGATCAATGATATGAGATTCCTAGAACCCGATTACTATTATAGGACAGATGAACCAACTCAAACTTTGGTGGGGTAAACACCTATACCTCATGCAAGCCTTAAACCTGAGGCTCATGTGATTTGTTCTGTGCCAAACATGACATCATGACATCATTTGCATTGCATATCATCTCTAACTATTTCAAGGACCTAGGGAATTTATCTTTGCTCTGCTTTGTAGGATTATGGTTCTAGAAAGACTATCCGAATCAACTTCATGGGTTTGCTTTCTCAACTCAAAGAATTGGTTTTAAATTCCCATCATACCCACCACTAAGAGACATGGTTATCTCGCTTGACTTGGTTACCTCCTAAGCCAAGAAGATGATGCATGTTCTATTCCAGCTCTTTGATCCAAACACCATTGCTTTACATTTCCAGATTATCGTTGGTTCCTACTTTGGAAGAGTTCTCTGTTACTTGGGATACCTATTCTTGATCAAATGCCATTCACCGGTTTAGAAAGTTCCTAGGTACAAGACATAGCTTCCACTTTACACCTAAAGCGCCGACATTGAAGCCAATCGGGAAACCAATGGAGTTAAGGGTTTACTTTCTAAGTTTCGATTAAGAAAGCCCAGAATTCCTCAAAGCTATGAGTTTCATGCATTCAAGACATCTTGGCCTTGCTAATTTATGGTTTGGTTCTATTCCTAACTCGGATCAATTCATAGATGTGAACGCCATCAAGATCTTCCTTACCCGCAATCCAAAGGCTAATCTACTTGGAGACATCCTACATTCTTCCACACTGCATTATCAAGAGACAAGGAACTCTCATGTGTTGTACTGCTATTTTCCGTGGTTTATTTCGCACCTTCCTCCATCAGCCTTGAAAATGAGCAAAGGTTGAGATGGTCTCAGGCAATGTCACTCTCATTCAAATATCCGCTGGTGCCTTTTCTCTCAAAAGGATTTCACATTCATCGAGCGTTGGAGAATTCTCAATGTACCACTTCTTGGCATAAGAGGAGGTATCACTTACAACCCTTCTCTAGCTCTACGCCGGCTTGTTATGCTCGAAAGGATGGTCCCTCATGATATGCTTCTCCAAGATGTTGTGTTCGACTACAACCACGATCTCCGAATACCGATTTAAGGTTTATACACGCTGGGCATGGTAAAGAAGATCGATACCAAGATTTCGCACCAAACCCATTCCTTGGGAACCCACTCAAATGGGCGCGAGCTCGAGCTCAAACCTCATGATGCCATTCACTGCTCTACCAAAGAATTATGGAACCTGTTGCTATAGGTGACGATCCTATACTATTCATCATCCCGACATGCCTATCGATTTTGAAGACTGAAGAGGTCCCGGGTTCAAATCAAAGAAGAAAGGGATACATTTGAAGCTCGCATATGCAAGCGAGAAGGTACTAGAGTTGACAAAGCTACTTCACGGAACAAACATCAACGCCTACCTCGGCACCAAGAGGAAGGCCCATGGAGACCTAGAGTTTTAGGATTTTTGTTCTTTGTTTATTTTTCCGAACTATTTCTTTGTACTCAAAGAAAAAATAAAGAGAATAAAAGTGACTAATAAAGTTTGTTCATTGCTTGTTTAATAAATTTAAATTCCTAGAGGTCCTTGAAAACATTGCATCGTGATTCGATAAACATTGCATAGATAGCATAACACACAATGTACATCAAGATCGGTTTCATTTTCTCGCTATTTATTTTAGCGTAAATGGCCTGAACAGACTGCCAAAGATCTCCAAGTTCGTAATGCTCTGGGCCTGTGAGATGTTCGCCAGCTTGGTCCAAGGCCAAGAGGATCTCAAGAAACTCAGCGCAAGAAGGGTCATCGTCTTCTCAACATGGGCAGACGTTACAAAGGTGGTCCAAAAGGGTTAGCTGGAGAATTCCTCCCAAAGTAGTGTCAAGAAAGAGGGGAGTACCAAGGGTGACGAGGATGACCAACAGAGCCCAGAAAGAGAGAGGATCGCTCCACCATAGCCGTGACTGATGAAGATGACAAGTACAAGCAACTTAAAGACCGCCCGAATGGCCGGAAAACCTCAAGATGTCCGGCCAATTTTGATGATCCGAGTCTTGTCCTCGGTGTTGTGATTCTCCTAAGTTCAAAGTTCCTCGCGCAAGTATGACGGCATGTGGCGTCTGTCGTTTTGAAGTCCTATGCTCAAAATCAACCCCACACTGATGATGTAAGGTCAGGATGCATTATTTTCAAGAGAGTTTATCCCGAACTCGCTGATGGGCTACCGCCAGAGAACATCCATTCGCTCTCGAGTGACCTAGCTGAGCGCTTCTATGGCGATGAGTACACGCTGAATTGACACCCACTCGCATGCAACCGCAAAGCATGTCTATGGGTCGTATGAGAAGTTCAAGGAGTATGCTCAAAATGGAGAGATCTAGCAGTGAGTTCACCACCCTTTGTCCAATAGGGAGTTGGTTGATATGTTTATGTGAACAATGACAGCCCGCTTCTTCAATCATCTCGATTGGAAACCTCACCAATTCACCGAGATGATATTGACGAAAGTAGTATTCAGCCGGTATCAAGAGTGGAAGATTCAGATAGAGACATCTCAATCGCGAAGAGATCTTTGGTGGTAAGAAAGAGACCAATGCCGCAGTATGGTTAGAAAAGCCGAGCCAAGACCGACCGTGTTTCAACTGGGCAAACAGGATCTCCAATCCTACATTAGCACAACCTCAACAGACAACGCGATCCGATCGCGCCACGAAGACAAGCTTTTACAAAGATCATGCCATTGTCGCAAGCCTTGCAACACATGTTGAAAGCAGAATGACACTCGAGGGATCCTCCTCGTATCGTCAACACTTCCTCTCTGAGATACAATCCTAATGCTAAGTGTGATTACCATCTAATATCCCGTGACATGGTACGGATGATTGTGGGCTCAAGAACAAAATTCAAGACATGATCAAGCCAAGCAGATTGAGTTTTATCCTCCCACCGAGACTCAATGTGATCAGCGCTCATGCCTAACCATGACAAGAGTTCCAATGTTGTTGGTGAAGATACTTATGTCTTTAACGATGACTTGACCATTCTCCGATGACCGCAGAAGAATTTGGCTGCTTCTGTCAACCTGTGATGCCCCGAGAATTGTCGCTAAGCCCATCCGCTACCGATGGTTGTGCTTGGTTGAGAAGACGGTCCAAGGCATGATGGACAACCGCGAGATACTATTTCCAAACCACCCTGCAGGTGTGTCAAAAGAAATGTCCGACAAGATTGACAATGCGAACAAAATTACACCCACTGTGGGATACTTGCAAAAGTATGGAAAGTATGATTACATGGTGAAATACACTGCCCCATAGCTAAAAGATTCCTATTCAAGATGTTAAGGCGACTGTGACGATTTCCCGTAAGACTATGTGTGTTAACACGATAGGATTTCTCTCGCTGATCCCGTGCCTAGAGTGGCACTCTCATCATTACTTCTCCAAGGCCAGCTCCATCTCTAACAAGGCTACTCCTTGGAATTATGGGGTTGATGTTTACTATCATGGCGCCAAGCAAGACCTCCCGACCATTGAAGATCCCACCATTGAAGCTACCATTCCCGACATTGACAACATCACCGGATCCAGAAGGTGACCGAACCCAAGGGTATTCTTCCAGATCATCTCCTTCAAAAGACATGTGACCACCGTGATTCCAATTTATTCAACCCATTCCTCAAGCTTAGAGAACCAAAGACTCATCCTGTCATCCAGAGGTACCAAAGGAAGTCACAAGACACCTCCAAACAAGAAATGGAGGAAATTCAAGATTATCAAGAAGAGTGACTACAATGGTGGAATACTGATAAACCGCTCAAGATTTATGTTTGCTCGCTTCAGGTTCGAGGCTCATGCTAAAGCCTTGGTGAAGTTTCTAAAGAATGCTCACATACCGCAAGACACTACTACCGATCAGCCTGTTTCATTGCTAGCTCTGCCAACAACGGGCCCAGGGTTTCTCCGACACGATTGACTTCCGCCGAAAGAAATATAACAAAGCCTTGCACATCTCGTTGAATGCAAGCACTACCGTCTCATGTCTTGGTGGATATCTCGCCTGAATATCCTATCGAAGAGTGCTTTGATCGACTTGATGTCGGGGTGGTTCCAGACCAAAGGACATTATTGAGAGCTTTTGATGGTTCTAAGCGTAACAAGATTGGAGAGCTCACTGCCCAAAGTGGGTTCCCGACTTTTGACTCTACTTCTTTGTCAGTGGACATCCGTCCAAATTTTACTCTGCCTACTGGACGCCTGGATACATGGGGAGGCGTCACCCTACCTTGCATCGGTCAAGTACCCGTGAAAGGGAAGGTTACATGTGACATGGGTAGAGGAATACATGGTCACTATCCGCAATCATTCCGATATCTCGAGATGGAGGGAGAATTGAGACCCCGCTGCTTTTGAAGCAATCCCCGTAGTCATGCTCGCTGACTCTCCGCGCTCCCGGTTACACCTGCTCCGCCTTAGGATGGCCTCACGAAAAGATGCTCAAGCAGAATAAGGAGGAGGTAGCTATTTGGGTCAGCTCCCGATCTTCCTTTCAAACCGACAAGACCGGCTTTAGGCTTCACCATCAAGGGTCAAGATGATACGCCGCGAACGTGCCGTCCAACTTCCGCTCCGTGATCAGCCGTAGTGGAATCCATGCTATGAAGACGACGACGGCTGTTTGGCTCGACATCGCAGTGGATCTTCCTAACCTGCATAAAGGCTCAGAATTGGAAGATCAAGACGCCATACCAATCTCCTTTAGCCGTGAGTAATTGTCTTGTTTTGTTTTGCTGATTTCTCTTTTTATGTTTTGAACAATAAACTCTAAAGCCCAGTGCCTACCCGCATCATGCTCGCTCATGAGGGTTATTATCCGTCGTTATGATTTTCATTCAATAAATTTGGACTTTTGCATTCTTAATTTGTTTTCTTTACTTTATCACCCTTCAAAGAGCTATGTGTTTCTTACACACACCCACGTGATACACCAGAATCCCGAATCTCGTTAATCACTTGCAAGGTTGTTAAATATGACTTCGATAATCCGACCTACCTAGTCAAGACTAAAGCGAGGAAGATTGTGAAGTGCCAGAGAACTTGCCGACTCAAGACAAAGAAGAAGAGCAGTTACATACACCACACCAAGAGCAAGTCGAGGTCAGAATTTGGGTACTAATGAAGACGTAAGAGATCAAGATAGAGCGGGTCTTGAGAAAATGTTAAAGAAAGGTTGGTTGGAGTTGCATTTGTGACTATATTGAGGTTTTTGCTTGGCAATAAGACATGCCCGGTTTAGACATTGATATTGTGGTACAATCATTGCCAACGAAAGGTTTTCTCCCAATGAACAGAAGGCTCACGACGCGCTCCGAGATGTCGTAGAAACGTCGTTATGAAATTCCAACGCCGTTTCTATTACATTTTTATCCACAATGGTTGCAAATGTGGTACCCGCACTTGCAGTGATGGCAAAGTACGAATGTGTGTGGATTACAGATCGAACAAAGCGAGTCCGAAAGACGATTTTCCACTCCTCATATTGATGTTCGTCGACAACACCGCCCAAAGACAGGTTTTCCTTCATGGATGGTTTCTCCTGGCTACAATCGATCAAATGGTCCTAAAGACATGGAGAAGACTACTTTTGTTACTATGTTGAGGCACTTTCGCTACAAAGTTATGCTGCCTGTAATCAAGAACTTAGCGCCACTTATCAAAGACATGGTGGCATTATTTCATGATATGATCCATCACGAGATGAGGTCTACGCCGATACATGATAGCTCGATCCAGATCAAGAAAGAACATCTCGATCATTTGCGTATGTTGTTTGACGATTGAAGAAGTAAACCGAGACTCAACCTAACAAGTGCACCTTTTGAGTCGATCCGAAAACTCCTAGGTTTGTTGTCAAAGAGAGGTATTGTTCACCGCCAAGGTCAAAGCTATACAAAGATGCGCCCCGCATCGAGAAGGAAGTCGAGGTTTCGGGCCGATTGAACTACATTGCCGTATTCATTGCACATCTAATCGCTACTTGAGCCAATCTTCAAGTTACTAAAGAAAGATCAAGTATTGGAATGGAATGACGATTTCGTGATCGCTTTGACAAAATCAAGGAGTACCCCAGAATCCTCCTATACCGATGCCGCCATCAAGGGAAGACCTCTTATTATGTACTCGGCGAGAGAGAACTAATGGGTGCGTTGGGCAGTCATGACGAAGTCTGGTCGAAAAGAGTAAATATACTACCTTAGCAAAAAGTTTACCGATCGTGAAACAAGATACCACAACTGGAGAAAACTTGCGCATTTTTCGTCATCGTCACGACTAGACAAAGATATGTTGACTCACACTACCTTGTTGATTTCAAGATGGATCCGATAAAATACATCTGAGAAACCAGCTTTCCGGAAGAATAACAAGATGATCACCGAACTCGCACGCAGCTCAAGATCAAGCATCACCCTTCGCCATATCGCCTAAGATGATGGCATAAAGAAGCCGCCAACAAGAACATTAAGAAGATTATACAAGATGATGTTACTACAAAGATTGGCATAAGATGTTACCATTCCTCTTCATGTTTATCGACCACAAGACGAACATCAGGAGCAACCACTTTCTCTCAGATACGGTACGGAAGTCATCCTACCCATTGAGGTTCGGGATACTCAACCGAGTCCTCCAGACGCAGAAAGTTAGCGAAGATTTAATGGATCAGACTTGCTTTTGACCAAATCAACTTGATTGAGAAACAACTCGATTCATCTCCGCCATGGATGATCTATCAAAAGCGAATGATCGTAGCATTTAACAAGAAAGTCAGCATCGAGTCTACCAAGTCATGATCTAGCAGTAAGCGCATCATTCTTCCACAAGGTGATCCTGTGGGCAATGACTCACATACGAGGGCCCGCTTGTAGTCAAGATGATTTTCCCGGAGCTATGATACTTAGCACCATGGATGGCTAAGACTTCCTACACCTCGTGAACGCAGACATAGTCAAAAATACTACGATAAAGAGACCCGCTAGGTCGATCGACCTAGGCAAAAATAAGGGCATCTGGCGAACCAAAAGGTTCCGCAAAAGTTAAGGATATATATAAAAGATGTACACGACAAGTCGAAAACCCGGGCTTTGGGCAAAAAAGGTATCCCAGAGATCGAAACCGAAAGGGCGGTTCAGGCAAAAGTTAGGGATTTAAGCGACATATGTCTCGTCTCCATCACCTATCTCCGCACTACTATCAAGATTCGTGATTCAAATGGCGAAGATCAATTCACTCACTTTCACCACGCAAGATGAGATAGTTGAAATATATGAAAGTACTAGATAGTGGAACTTAACAGATTGCCTGCATAGCTCTTTACTTTTCTTGTGTATAAACCACTGGCCATACGCCACCTTCCAAATAAATGCGCATTCTTTCTTTACAATTTTCACTATTGTCGCTTGTAATAAGTCCCACGCTTGTTTTGAATGACTATACGCATTTGACAATAAGAATCTAATCACAAACATATGGTGCGACATACAAAAGTATTACTATGCATTGGAATTGAGATGATGACGAAAGTCACCGACATGTTCCCCGCAGAAATCCCCACGTAGTCGTTGCTCATAAAAACATTCTCGCAAGCAGAACGTGAACCCCACCGAGGTATCTATCATCGCATAATATCTCTCAACACCCCTTTCTCCAAGAAGAATGTCCAGACCAACTTGGTCGGAGTGAATCGGAGGAAACCTACACCTCTTACACCCCCAAGAGAGCGCCTTCTAATTCTTCCCAACAAGGTCTACATACAAGACCCCCAACGGATTTCCTCCTGCACTCTCCACACAAGAAGGTTTATGCATGAGACCTCCACGATTTAGTCTCTCAATCTTTACCTCTCAATGGTAGCTAGCCGAGACTTGGTCGAGCAAGACATCGGAGGAAAACTACATTTCCAACTTTCCAATGAGGGCTCCTCGTTATCATCCCTCAGAGGTTTGAACACAAGGTTCCCAAGTCACTCTCATTTCAAGACCCCAACGGAGTGATTTTCAACTCCCATCATCCCCAAAGATTATACACATTGGATACCCAATGGAACATCTTTCATCATTATTCCCCAACAAGAGTATCCTGGATTTGAAACTTGGTCGAGCAAGCAATCGGAGAAACAAAGTCACCTATTCTTATTCTTAGTCAAGATCTCCATGGTTTCATCCTCAAGCGTAGATCGAATCCCAAGCGTAACATCCGCATCTTCTTCGATGGATATGTTTTGAAATACCACGATATCTATCATTCATACATTATTCATAAAGTCATAATTCATGCATATATCATTTTATACATTGTCATGCATCATACTTTGCATAAGACTAACAAATATTCTATCAAAGTTTCTCTTGTTTTCTCCAAACAGTGGAACGCTTCCCGACGCAAGGTGTCCGTGATTAAGCCCCAATCTCACGTGGAAAACTATCTAAAAGACCACCCCAGCTATCCTCCGACAAAGAGGTCCGTGATTGCCCCCGAACTCGACGGAAAACTATCTAACGATCGCACTCGCTGTCCTCCGGCTACAGCATCCAGGATTAATACCGCCGTAAGGAAACCCTATCCGAACGATCACGTTATCCTCCGATAACCCAGCATGGATCAACACCCATGCACAACAGTGGAAGCTATCCACATTTTTGCTAACTACTATTCTCGTAGTAACGCGACGAAGATTTATTCTCGATCACTCTTATTATCAACAAGAATCACAGAGTTCAATGTACGACTCACCGCTTTGACAGCATCTTAAGCCCATCTCCGGCTACTTGTCAACATTTCTCCACCTTCAATGCTACATATTTGGTTAAAAAACCAATACAAACCAATAACTTCATTCAGGCAGTATTAAGTCTAGCGATTTACCTTTCTCCTGATGGCATCTTAAGGCCATCTCCTATTTCCGAAACGACACGAAGTCTCAGACGGCTCACTCCCAAGATCAACCTTTCCAGATGGCATCTTAAGCCCATCATTGTCAGCAACCCGAGTCTAGCGTGACGACTCATTCCCCAAAAAATCTCCGCTTTCTCCAATGGCATCTATAAGCACATTATTCCAAGATCATCCAACAAATGAAAGTGCAATTTCGTGTATTGAGTGTTCAATCATCTTCACCTGTGTCACGAAGACAAAGTGTCAATCTAACCTTCCAAAGACAAGAAGATTGAACAGGGCAGCCGCCATACCCCAAAATTTGCCTCCATATTCTCAAGATATTTCATACATCCATACTGTGATTCCTCAAGAGTTGACCCGTATAAACTCTCTCCTGCAATCAACCCAAGCTAGGGTTGGTGATTCTTAGATCAAGATGGACTTCCAACATCTCTAGGTCTTCATGCCTCATGCTTCAAAGGTTCTCCATGTCAAGTTTCAAGCCTTACAAGTCAAGTTTCTATTAAATTGCTCGATGGTTGAAAATCACCAGTATTGGACAAAAAGTCAATTGTGGTCAACATACAATAAACTTCATAATTGTTGGTCAACATACTATTTGAAGTTACATTCATCATTTGATCAAGGTTGATCATGATTCATCAAGAAAACTCAAGATTTGCACAAAAGTCAAACTTTCCAAATTAGGGTTTCTAGGTGAAAAGTCAATCAACTTTGACTGATCATAACTTTCTCATACTTTCTCGTAAATTTTTCCACCACCTCTTGTTTTGAAGGAAATTCAATTTCTACAACTTCATGTCTCACAATAATGTCCAAAAATGCTTCATTTGAGAGGTATAGCTCAAACATTACGTGTCATTTTCAAAGTCAACAAAAAGTCAACTTTTGTTTGGGATATATTGAGCATGGAAACTTCATTTGATATGAGACCAAAAGGGTTGGTTAGAGGACTTTAGAGCTTTCCAAAAGTCCAAGAACACCCAAAATGTGGAAAATTGAGCAAGATACACTATTCAAGTTGGGCAATTTTGACAATTGACAAAAGGACATTTTGGTCAAAATGCAAATTTTCCAAATGGGCCTAAAATCTTTTGATCCAAACTTATTCATGACATTATTCTTAACCCATAAATGTTGGCCATGGCAATTTTCTATTTTATTAATTTATTTTTGAATTTTAGAACATTTAATTCAAAATTAAATTATATAAAATATGAAATGATATATTTTTCCAAAAGTATCGATTTTATATCTTCCTTGAAGTCCAAGATAGCCCATAATTCATACCAAATTGTGCTAGCCTTTGCATTCATGAGAAAATCAAATTTTTTCCAAGATTTGATTTGTTTTTAATGGAAAATATTTGCACATTGATGGATCAATCTTTTTCACTCCTTTTGCCATCCAAACTTTCTCTAAATACTCAAGATTGTACAAGCATAAACACGAAACCCTAGCCCAAGAAAGAGTCCTTGTTTTGCTAAATTTTTCTCAAAACTTGAGAAATTCGCTTTCCATTCCAGCAAGTTTCAGCCAATTCGATTCAATCTTGTTCTCGAGGTTCCTGGAGTCCAAAGCTATCCTTACATCAAGCCCAGCTCGCCTGATCACGTTCTGGATTCACACCGGTTTGCTATTCTTTACAATTTCGATATTTCATGCATCATTAATGTTTTCGTGTGTTTGTATGGATTCAGGTGATCATTAGGTCAGAACAAACCATCTCATGCAAGCTTAAACGTGTGGAATTCGATTTGCCATGTCTAGGGCTTTTCAAGCTGTTTGAATCAAGTAGTTTTATAAGCGCTTTTAAGAAAAACGACATCACCATGGATCCGAGGAGGTCCGATTTAGGGGTAGGTACCTTAGAACTATTTATCTTGGCGATTTTTCCGCCAGTTTATTTGGAGACCCGGAGCAGGCTCCGGCCGCTGCTGACTCGAGTGGATCGGCGAAATGCATGCGCTGTAGAAAACGCGCTCGATTCGTCCATTCAAAATAACTGGACCCCACGCTGCTGACTGTGTTTGAGTCAAAACAATGACACGTTTCATACTTATAATCCAACGCTTCCTTAATACCAGCACAAGCATGCCTGGATGGCGGGTGCATGTGTTTTCTCCCGATGGTCTCGTGACTTTAATCCTCGGCAAGACCAACCCTTTTTTTCTTTGCAAATTAACTTATTTTCATATATTTTAATATTTGCATATCATTTTAATTAATTTCATTTTATTTATGCATTAAAAACACTAAAAATTATTTTTCTTTTTACATTTATTTTCATAAAATGTTTATTTAATTTATAAAATTAAAAACACTATTTTGCATGCATATTTAATTTAATTGTTAATTTATCATTTAATTAGCTTTTAATTACATTTTAATTACTAAATTGCATCTAAAAAATCCCAAAAAAATATTTTAGCATATTAGTACTATTTCCAGCATGTCATATTTTTCCCAATTAAAAATTTGTATTTTTACTAACATTTTCTCTTATTTCGATTCATCTCGTATTTCCAATTTTCTTCTTCTCACGAGTTGATCCGATTCGTATAATTTTCTTTATCATCTTACTTTTTCAAATAATGTAACTGCTTATGGGATGTAATAGTTTAAATTAGGATTTTCTTTTCCGCAAGTTTAAATTATGTATCTGCCCCAAAGCCATGTAATAGCGTAGGACATTTACCTTTCCGCACTTTACATTTCCGCATTTTAATTTCCGCACCCTATAAACTGTTAGTAATTAGGCGTGTATGGCAAGATAATAATCAACATAGCTCACTAATTTTCAAGATAACATATACCGAATTCAACACCTCTTTTCACATATGCACCCCTTAGGTAATTCTCTCGTTGCCTTACGAATTCAAATGGTCAAGTCCTAACGTAGAGGTATTCTAGCACTGTTGCCTTCAAACAAATCATCATAGTCCCTTCGACACAAAGATCATAGACCCACGATGTCGCCACGAATACATGATCTTGACCCTCGATTGTTGCCTAAAAGTGATGATCGTCCTTCGAATGTGCTAGGATACTTCCTAAAGTTGCCTTCTATGACCATCCGATGTCCCTTCGAATGTCCCGCTTACATCCAACGAATGGAGTTACCTACCAACTAATGGTATGGCTAGCGCTATTCTAGGAACGTAAAATAACACGAAACGACCACCTCGAGTAGGTGATAAGACTTTTAGTTGCTTGCTCTTTCAAAATGCTTTTCACACCACACACTTTTGTCAAAGTTCAAACACTTTTCAAAACGAAACATTTCCGAACACTTTGTATACATTCCTACATGAATCATTACAAAGTCAAAGCGAAATGCCTTTTCAAAACATCTTTCAAACACACAGAAGCAATTTAAAAGTGATCTAGAAAGCAACTAAGAGTCTGTAGATAACCACGGATGAAAGGGGTGCTACCTTCCCTTTTCATAACTATTCTCCGTACTTTAATCTAACGAAGGTCTTTTTCATTTTTTACCTTCCCTTAATTGGATAAAAGAAAAGTCGGTGGCGACTCTTGCTATCCGCATTTGATACAAAATCCTACAAAGTCAGTTCACCGTGACATGTACCTCCCACGCAACGCTGGTTAACGCCAATAGCTGACAGATCAAGAGTGCAAGCACTGCGGGTGGTTTTATCGGAATAAATCCTTGATCTAACTTTTTAATAATCTTTGTTTTCATGGCCACTTATCGCCATTTCATATATCCTCACCTTTTCTTTTCTTTATTTTGAGGGTCTATCTTCTCGACTGTGGTGGTGGTTCGGATCTATCCTAAGTATCAACTTTTCAAGTTGGGCTTAGTTATTTCATCCACCATCTCGAATGTTAACCTTCCCTCTTAATGCTAATGATTTCTAGTTTCATGGTCTAAATTTTATTTTTATGCAAGACTGACTAGTGCATTGTGTGGGTATTTTCAATACTCCATACATTTTGGATTAGGATTCTACCCAGCCCATAAACTTTGAGGGAAACTAATCGGTGGGTATAAAGAGGAACAACAATGTGCTTCCTTCTACCTTTTCTACAACCTTCTCTAACGACATGTTGGGGTTTTTCTCAATTCTACTCTTTCTCACCTAACTCTCCTCAACCTCATTATTACTTTATTCAACCTTATTATCATTCTCCTTAGGATTTTCAATTTGTTTTTACACTGGTTGTTACAACATACACATTCTCTCGTGGGGGTCCTAGATGTTTGTAAATCATGGAGATTTGGGCCTCTAATGTCGTCAGGAGTCACTAGACTCAACCGCATTATTCAACCGCCTAAGAGTTTCATTGTTGTCTAGACTTTGTTTCAGATCTATTCATTATGGATAGTTGTCCCCACCAAGTTCTCCATCACGATTCTAGCCTGAGTGAGTTAACGTCGCATAGAAACCTCCATTGATGTTTCAAGTTGAAATTATAGGATTCTTGGTTCCTGCTGTGAGTTAGTTGTATTTTAAGGCTCCACAAGGCGCCCATCTTCATTAGTTCTAGTCTAGAGTGAGTTATTTCGCAACAGAATCCATTAATGCCAACAAAAGTGGAACTCGGTATTCTCACTCCAAAATCACGTGATTGTAGAGGAATTTGTTAGTGATAAGTAAAATTAGTTATTTTGTATATATGTTTGTGGCACTTATCGGTTCTTTTGTTGATATTCTCTCAATAAATCCCCTTTTTTTGTATAAATGTGTACATAATAGAATAATTGAGTTTTGTGTAAATATTGTATCATTTGATAGTTTTTCATCTCTTTATAGGTATTCATTCATAATTGGAGCATTGAGTAATAAAGTGTCAAGACACGGCTTTCAAACGCGATTCGAGCAACTCATCAACGAATAAAGCTCAAAATCAAATGATAAAAATCATCAATTTGATTGATATTTTGTCATGGTTAGATAGGAAATTTAATAAGCTTTCCAACGCTTCAAACCCGGGCGCACCCGAAAGTTGCTCAAGATGTGCAAAAACAAGATGTCGATTTTTTGGAACATCAGAGATCACATTAGTACTGAAGGCTTTAGCGCCCCTCGCGACTTTTAATTTTTAAAAGGGGCTAAAACACATTTTTAGGTTATGGTTTGGGTATTTTGAGTCCCAACACCATCAACATCATTTCTTTGGTAGATTAGCTTAGAAACAAATATTATTGAGCTCGCTTATGATGATCGAGGGATTGCTCGATTGGCTTTGACAACCAAAGGTAGATCTCGTGGTTTATCTCTTCTCCTCTTTGTGTATTTCTCTTTTGTTGGGTTTGTATATTTCTACTCATAACTCTCAGATATTTATCGTTTTGGCTTGTATAAAGTTTGCTTTTTTACTAATTTGTGCTTCATGATTATCTTGGTTTTAACCATGTTGTGGATTGAGCTTTACTAGAGATAGATCTTAGATTCTTACCTAGGATAGTTATCTCGTTAGTTTCCACTAGAAATGGGTTTAGATCTAACATTCACTATAGAGTATCCGAACTTCAATGCCGCCTCGCGCTTGCGAAGTATGCTGTGAGGATGCATATGGAGGTGACGCACGACTTCTATGTTGTTGAGATAGCCAAACATGGCTATGAGATGACTAGAGGATTCTCAATTGGGTTAAATAGCCAAGGTTGTGAGAGGTATGTGATGACACGACGAGCATCGAGGTCGGTATAACATGGTGGTAGATTTAAGTCCGTGACGGTAGTTTAGATCGCTCCCAACAAGTTGCTATCCTTCTTACTTTTTGTTCATTTACTTTTTGTCTTTATTTTCATTTCTTTTAATCTCAAACTCATTAACGGTAGAATTGTCGAACGACTAATCAATAACCAATCAGGACGATAGAGATATAACCTAACCGATATATATCACCGGTAAAATAAATACCAACCCTTGCTTACGCTACCGCAGAATAAAATGGCGCCGCTGTTGGGATTGGTTTTATTGTTTTCAGACATGATAATTCTGTTTTTGAGTTTTGTAATTATTGTATATGTTGTATAGACTTTGGTATGAACTTGTATATTGTTACTTATACATGTTATGTGTTCATTTCCATACTTGTACATATTTGTGATTTTCTTAGTTTTCGCGGATGTTGTGAATCGCCTCGACCATAACGCTTTGTGTGGTTGTTAGACACTTTCTTTAGGGTTTGCGGTGCGGCACATGGCATGATGGAGGAGGTTACTAGTGCTCAAATAAAGGCGCCGAGCTACGACGTGAAAACAAGCATGTTTGTTTATGTTGTTTTATGTGTGGTGACTTGGTTTTGATGTTGAAATAGGACTTGCTCTTAATTTCAAATTTTCACTTTTCAACTTGTTAATTCCTTTTCACCAATTGTGTGTATTGTTATTTGCTTTTGTTTTGTTATGTCAATTTGTTATTTTCCACAAGTTTGTAGTGTTTAGCTTGTAAGTGTATGTATTGTAAATATTGTTTGATGTGTAATGAGATTGTATAGGTGTGAAGTGAGCTTGATAGCGCTTGCACCGTTATCGCCATTTTTCTCGAATCTGTAGAAGGCTAGCCAGCTTCCTCGCTAGGCAGGCCGTTGAATTCTTTTTAAAATTTCACTTGGTTTTCCTTTTCCCACTTTCACCAAGGCTTTTTGTATTGAATAAAATTAGTATTGTTTTTCTAATTCTTTTGTTGTTGTTTGACTCAAATTTTGGTTCTAGAATTCAAGGCTTTGAGGTGATTTTCGAGTTTGATCATTTCACCTGCTGGATGTATGGTAATGATAGTTTCAAATTTGGTACATGTCGTGCATCTTATCGCTCATATGCATAACATGTAGAAATTTACCAATAACAATTACCATGTCATTCATTCTTTTGCATTACTTGCTCATGAATGAATCACTTAGTCCCCTTTTACTCATAAATGTGGAAGCTCCATTGTTTACATATGAGAGTCCACATTCTTGTTTAACTATATTTTATTATGCTTAATCTTTATTTTGTGTTGATTGTATGATTTCAAGAAAATGATCTGTGGCATTTTGTTGATTTTGAGCATAACTACTTGGCCAAATATTCAATTCACCTTGTGAGTGAAATTTTGTTAGCCCCTTTGAACTTTTATCAATATCCATGTTTATTTGAACTGATGCTTGTCTATGAGTGTCAATTCACTTTTTATGGATGTTGATTTCTTTGTTTTGAACCTCAATTATATGTTGTTGTATGGATTTTACCTTGCCTTAGAATGTAGTATTCATTACATTAATGTTGGTGAATTCAAGTCAGAGAGAAATGTTTATATACTTATATGTGGTGGTATGAGGTTAAGAGAAAAGAGAAAAGAAAAGAAAAAAAAAAGGTGAAAAGAAAGATTAAAAGAAGAAAAAAAAAAAGAGAAAAGCTTTGAAAAATAAAAACAAAAAGAGTAGGAATAATTTGATGTTAATAAGTGAGTGTTTGTGAAATTTGTGATAATAAGTTTGATTGAATATTGTTTGGAACTTTGTGAGATCACTCCCATAGGTTTAGGCAAGTTTTGTTTCATTAGCTTTAGGACTTATCACTTGTTTGTTAACCAAGCCACATTACAACCTTTGAAAAGCCCTGTGATTCTTGCATTTGTATTTTCAATACGCTTTTGATGAATGCATAATTTAGTCTATTGTTTGGGATTGTGAGGAGTTTTTATCCCTCACCTTTGTGTGTTCTTCATCTAGCTGATGAATTTTGCTAGTGTGGTTCATGATTGAGATTGTTTTGTTTAGAATGTTTTGCATGATTTTTGTAATTAGGATTTATTTCGCTTATATGTTATTGTTGTAGTAGTGGTAAGTTGTATTTGTCGGTACATTTTCTGGAACCATACATTTGCCTGCTTTAAAACTTGTTGACTCGTGATTCTTTGATTATCATCTTTTGTTTCTTTAGGTTTACTTGACTTTGTTGAGGACAAACAATGTGTCAAGTTGGGGAGAGTTGATAAGTGCCAAAATTTAGTTATTTTGTATATATGTTTTATGGCACTTATCGGTTTGTTGATATTCTTCGAATAAACCTCGCTTTTTGTATAAATGTACATAATAGAATAATTGAGTTTTATAAATATTGTATCATTTGATAGTTTTTCATCTCTTTTATAGGTATTCATTCATAATTGGAGCATTGAGTAATAAAGTTTAAGACACATTTAAACGCGATTTGAGCAACTCATCAACGAATAAAGCTCAAAATAAAATAATAAAATCATCAATTTGATTGATATTTTGTTTGGTTAGATAGGAAATTTAATAAGCTTTCCAACGCTCAAACCGCGAATTCCGAAGTTACGGTTCTCAAGATATGGCAAAAACAAGATGCCGATTTCTTTTTGAACATCATGCATCACGCTTAGCGCAATACGCCAGGCGCTCGCGATTTCAGAATTCTTTAAAAGGGGCTAAAACACATTTTTAGGTTATGGGTTGGGTATTTTTGAGTTCCAACACCATCAACATCATTTCTTTGGTAGATTAGCTTAGAAAGCAACATTAGAGTTGCTCATGATGATCGAGGATCTTCGATTGGCTTTGACAACCAAAGGTAGATCTGTGGGTTTATCTCTTCTCCTCTTTGTGTATTTCTTTTTGGGCTTGTATGTATTTCTACCATAACTCCTGTGATATTTATCGCCTTTTGCTTGTATAAAGTTTGCTTTACTTAATTTGTGCTTTGATTATCTTGGTTTTACCTATGTTAGGATTTGAGCTTTACTAGAGATAGATTGCTTAGATTCTTACCTAGGATAGTTATCTCGTTAGTTTCGAATACTAGAAATGGGTTTAGATCTAACATTCACTATAGAGTATCTCGAACTTAATGCGTCCAAGGCTGAAGTATGCTGAGATGGTTATGGAGGTGACGCACTGATCTATGTTGTGAGATAGCCAAACATGGCTATTGATGATTTAGAGGATTCTCAATTGGGTTAGAAATAGCCAAGGTTGTGAGAGGTAACAATGATACCAACGGCATCGAGGCTTGTATAGTAGATTTAGTTCCAGATTTAGTTAGATCTGCCCACAAGTTGTCTCATCCTTCTTACTTTTTGTTCATTTACTTTTGTCTTTTATTTTCTACTTTTAATCTCAAACTCATTAACGGTAGAATTGTCACGCATTTAATCAATAACCAATCTCGCGGACACGATAAGATATAACCTAACCGATATATATCACCAAATAAATACAACCCTTGTCATTATACCGCTGTACAAAATGATTACGATTGGTTTTATTGTTTTCAGACATGCATAATTGTTTTTGAGTTTTGTAATTATTGTATATGTTGTATAGACTGTGTATGAACTTGTATATTGTTACTTATATGTGGTCTATCATACTTGTACATATTTTGTGATTTTCTTATCATGTGATGTGTGAATCGTCTCTGCACTCATAACGCTTTGTTGTGTGGTTGTTAGACACTTTCTTTAGGCTCTTGCGGTGTGGCAATACCATGGCACGAAGAGTTACTAGTTTCATTACAATAAAGGCTGAGCTAACAAAACAAGCATGTTTGTTTATGTTGTTTGTGTGTGGTGATTGGTTTTGACAAGTTAAATAGACTTGCTCTTAATTTCAAATTTTCACTTTTCAACTTGTTAATTCTTTTCACCAATTGTGTATTGTTATTTGCTTTTGTTTTGTTATGTCAATTTGTTATTTTCCACAAGTTTGTAGTGTTTTAGCCTTGTTGTGTATGTATTGTAAATATTGTTTAGATGTGTAAATGAGATTGTATAGGTGTAAGTGGAGTCAGAAGCAGCTTGCACCGCGGCTACGCCTTTTCATAATCGTGTAGCGCATGAAGGCCTCGCTATGCAGGCTAATTCTTTTAAAATTTCACTTGGTTTTCCTTTTTCCCACTTTCACCAAGGCTTTTTGTATTGAATAAAATTAGTATTGTTTTCTAATTCTTTGTTGTTGTTTGACTCAAATTTGGTTCAGAACTTGAAGGCTTTTGAGGTGATTTTCCGAGTTTGATCATTTCAATCATGGATGTATGGTAATGATAGTTTTCAAATTTGGTACATGTCGTGTACTGCTTATCGCTTTCTATAGCATAACATGTTTATGAAATTTACCATTTGTACAATTACCATGTCATTCATTCTTTTTGCATTACTTGCTCATGAATGAATCACTTTAGTCCCCTTTTACTCATAAATGTGAGGCTTTCCATTGTTTACATATGAGAGTCCACATTCTTGTTTTAACTATATTTTATTATGCTTAATCTTTTATTTTGTGTTGATTGTATGATTTCAAGAAAATGATCAGGCATTTGTTGATTTTGAGCATAACTACCTTGGCCAAATATTCAATTCACCTTGGAGTGTGTGAACTTTTGTTAGCCCTTTGAACTTTTATCAATATCCATGTTTATTTGAACTTGATGCTTTGGTGAAAGTCAATTCACTTTTTTATGGATGTTGATTTCTTTGTTTCGAACCTCAATTATATGTTGTATGGATTTTTTACCTTGCCTTAGAATGTAGTATCACACATTAATGTTGGTTGAATTCAAGTTGGGGAGAGAAATGTTTATATACTTATATGTGGTTGGTATGAGGTTAAGAGAAAAGAAAAGAAAAAAAAGTGAAAAAGAAAGATTAGAAAAGAAAGAAAAAAAAAAAAGAGAAAAGCTTTGAAAAATAAAAACAAAAGAGTAGGAATAATTTGATGTTACATGAAAAGTTTGGTGTGAAATTTGTGATGAATAATAAGTTTGATTGAAATTATATTGTTTGAACTTTGTGAGTTGATCACTCCCCATGTTTAGGCAAGTTTTTGTTTCGATTAGCTTTAGGACTTATCACTTGTTTGTTAATCAGCCACATTACAACCTTGAAAAGCCCTTGTGATTCTTGCATTTGTATTTTCAATACGCTTTTGGATGAATGCATAATTTAGTCTATTGTTTGCAAGATTGGAGGAGTGTTTTTATCCTCACCTTTGTGTGTTCTTCATCTAGCATGAATTTTTATGGTGGTTCATGATTGAGATTGTTTTGTTTAGAATGTTTTGCATGATTTTTGTAATTAGGATTTATTTGCTTATATGTTATTGTTGTAGTATAGTGGTAAGTTTGTATTTGTCGTACATTTTTCGTTGGAACCATACATTTTCCGCTTTTAAAACTTGTTGACTCGTGATTCTTTGATTATCATCTTTTGTTTCTTTAGGTTTACTTGACTTTGTTTGAGGACAAACAATGTGTCAAGTGGGAGAGTTGATAAGTGCCAAAATTTAGTTATTTTGATATATGTTTTATGGCACTTATCGGTTCTTTTGTTGATATTCTTCGAATAACCTCGCTTTTTTTTGTATAAATGTGTATAGAATAATTGAGTTTTGTATAAATATTGTATCATTTGATAGTTTTTCATCTCTTTATAGGTATTCATTCATAATGGAGCATTGAGTAATAAAGTTTCAAGACACGGTTTCCAGATTCGAGCAACTCATCAACGAATAAAGCTCAAAATAAAATAATAAAAATCATCAATTTGATTGATATTTTGTCATGGTTAGATAGGAATTTAATAAGCTTTCCAACGCTCAAACCGGGCGCACCCGAGCGGCCTCAAGATATAAAACAAGATGTCATTTTTGAACATTGCATCATGCTAGCAAAATACTGCTTAGCTACCGCGACTCAGAATTTTTAAAAGGGCTAAAACACATTTTAGGTTATGGTTGTATTTTTGAGTTCCAACACCATCAACATCATTTCGGTAGATTAGCTTAGAAAGCAACATTGAGCTTGCTCATGGATGATCGGAGGTGGATTGCTCTTCGATTGGCTTTACAAAGCAGTAGATCCGTGGTTTATCTCTTCCTCTTTGTATTTCTTTTGTTTGTATGTATTTCACTCATAACTCCTGTATATTTATTTTCTGGCTTGTATAAAGTTTGCTTCTTAATTTTGTGCTTGATTATCTTGGGTTTTTACTCTGTTAGGGATTTGAGCTTTACTAGAGATAGATTGTTTAGATTCTTACCTAGGATAGTTATCTCGTTAGTTTTCGAATACTAGAAATGGGTTTAGATCTAACATTCACTATAGAGTATCTGAACCAATGCGTCTGCTACGGAAGTATGCTAGAGATGGTTATGGAGGTGACGCAATTGACTTCTATGTTGTTGAGATAGGCCAAACATGGCTATTGAGATGATTTAGGAGATTCTCAATTGGGTTAGAAATAGCCAAGGTTGGAGAGGTATGTGATGACACGGACGGCATCAGAATGCCGAGTATAACATGGGTGGTATTTAAGTCCGTGATGGTAGTTTAGATTGCTCCAACAAGTCATTCTATCCTTCTTACTTTTTGTTCATTTACTTTTGTCTTTTATTTTCTTCTTTTAATCTCAAACTCATTAACGTAGAATTGTCGAACTACCTAATCAATAACCAATCAGTGGACACGATAAGATAACCTAACCGATATATATCTTTAAATAAACCCTTTGTCATTGCCATATCAACAAGAATAAAATGGCGCCTGCTGTTGGGATTGGTTTTATTGTTTCAGATTATGATAATTCCTTGTTTTTGAGTTTTGTAATTATTGTATATGTTGTATAGATTGTATGAACTTGTATATTGTTACTTTATACATGTTATGTGTCTACTTTCCATACTTGTACATATTTGTGATTTTCTTAGTTTTCATGATGTTGTGAATCGTCTCGACCATAACGCTTTTGTTGTGTGGTTGTTAGGACACTTTCTTTGGTTTGCTGGCAATTAATTTCAGAGTGAGGTTACTAGTGCCTCACAATAAAGGCCGAGCTAGACGCAAAAACAAGCATGTTTGTTTATGTTGTTTATGTGTGTGGTGATTGGTTTTGACAAGTTGAAATAGGACTTGCTCTTAATTTCAAATTTTCACTTTTCAACTTGTTAACTTTTCACCAATGTGTATTGTTATTTGCTTTTGTTTTGTTATGTTTGTTATATTTCACAAGTTTGTAGTGTTTTAGCTTGTGGAAGTGTGTATGTATTAAATATTGTTTAGATGTGTAAATGAGATTGTATAGTGTGTAAGTGGAGGTATAGCGTACTTGACCTGCTATCGCCATTTTTCTATTAATCTGTGTAGAAGGCCATGCCGCTTCCCATATGCAAATGAATTTTAAATTTCACTTGGTTTTCCTTTTTCCCACTTTCACCAAGGCTTTTTGTATTGAATAAAATTAGTATTGTTTTTCTAATTCTTTGTTGTTGTTGGACTCAAATTTTGGTTCAAGAATCAAGGCTTTTGAGGTGATTTTCCGAGTTTGATCATTTAATCTATGGATGTATGGTAATGATAGTTTTCTAATGTCGTACTTGCTTATCGCTTTCTATAGCATAACATGTTTATGAAATTTACCATTTGTATAATTACCATGTCATTCATTCTTTTTGCATTATTTGCTCATGAATTGAATCACTTTAGTCCCTTTACTCATAAATGTGAGGAAGCTTTCCATTGTTTACATATGAGAGTCCACATTCTTGTTTTAACTATATTTTATTATGCTTAATCTTTTATTTTGTGTTGATTGTATGATTTCAAGAAATGATGTGGCATTTTGTTGATTTTGAGTATAACTACCGGCCAAATATTCAATTCACCTTGTGGTGTGTGAACTTTGTTAGCCCCTTTGAACTTTTATCAATATCCATGTTTATTTGATCTTTCTATGAGTGTCAATTCACTTTTTTGGATGTTGATTTCTTTGTTTTTGAACCCTCAATTATATGTTGTTGTATGGATTTTACCTTGCCTTAGAATGTGGAGTATTCACATTAATGTTGTTGAATTCAAGTTGGGGAGAAATGTTTATATACTTATATTGTATAATGAGGTTAAAGAGAAAAGAAAAGAAAAAAGGTGAAAAGAAAGATTAGAAAAGAAAGAAAAAAAGAGAAAAGCTTTGAAAAATAAACAAAAAGAGTAGGAATAATTGATGTTAATAAGTGAGGTGTGTTTGTGTGAAATTTGTGATGAATAATAAGTTTGATTGAAATTATATTGTTTGGAACTTTGGAGTTGATCACTCCCAGGTTTATAGTGTTTTTTTGATTAGCTTTAGGACTTATCACTTGTTTGTTAACAAGTTACATTACAACCTTTGAAAAGCCCTTTTGATTCTTGCATTTGTATTTTCAATACGCTTTTGGATGAATGCATAATTTAGTCTATTGTTTGCAAGATTGTGAGGAGTGTTTTTATCCTCACTTTGTGTGTTCTTCATCTAGCGATGAATTTTTGCTAGGTGTATTCATGATTGAGATTGTTTTGTTTTAGAATGTTTTGCATGATTTTGTAATTAGGATTTATTTCGCTTATATGTTATTGTTGTAGTATAGTGGTAAGTTTGTATTTGTCGTACATTTTCGTTGGAACCATACATTTGTTTTCCGCTTTAAAAACTTGTTGACTCGTGATTCTTTGATTATCATCTTTGTTTTTAGGTTTACTTGACTTTGTTTGAGGACAAACAATGTGTCAAGTTTGGAGAGTTGATAAGTGCCAAAATTTAGTTATTTTGTATATATGTTTTATGGCACTTATCGTTCTTTTGTTGATATTCTCTAATAAATCCCTCGTTTTTTGTATAAATGTGTACATAATAGAATAATTGAGTTTTTGTATAAATATTGTATCATTTGATAGTTTTTCATCTCTTTTATAGGTATTCATTCATAATTGGAGCATTGAGTAATAAAGTTTCGAAGACACGGCTTCAAACGCGCGATTTGAGCAACTCATCAACGAATAAAGCTCAAAATCAAATAATAAAATCATCAATTTGATTGATATTTTGTCATGGTTAGATAGGAAATTTAATAAGCTTTCCAAAGCTTCAAACCGCGCATCCGAAAGTTACGGTTCTCAAGATATGGCAAAACAAGATGTCGATTTCTTTTGGAAATATCATGTATCGCTTTAGCTACCGCGACTTCGTAACTTTAAAAGGGCTAAAACACATTTTTAGGTTATGGGTTGTATTTTGAGTTCCAACACCATCAACATCATTTCTTTGGTAGATTAGCTTAGAAAACAACATTAGAGTGCTCATGGATGATTGGAGGTGGATCTTCGATTGGCTTTGACAACCAGTAGATCCGTGGTTTATCTCTTCTCCTTGTGTCTTTTGTTGGGCTTGTATGTATTTCTACCATAACTCCTGTATATTTATCGCTTGGCTTGTATAAAGTTTGCTTTACAAATTTGTGTTTGATTATCTTGGGTTTTTACCTATGTTAGGGATTTGAGCTTTACTAGAGATAGATTGCTTAGATTCTTACCTAGGATAGTTATCTCTAGTTTCGAATACTAGAAATGGGTTTAGATCTAACATTCATAGAGTATCCGAACTTAATGCCTCGCTTGGTGAAGTATGCTAGAGATGGTTATGGAGGTGACGTATGACTTCTATGTTGTTGAGATAGCCAAACATGCTGCTATTGAGATGATTTAGAGGATTCTCAATTTGGGTTAGAAATAGCCAAGGTGTGAGAGGTATGTGATGACACGGACGGTATCGAGGCCGAGTATAACATGGGTGGTAGATTTAAGTCTGACGGTAGTTTAGATTCGTTCAACAAGTTGTCTATCCTTCTTACTTTTGTTCATTTACTTTTTGTCTTTTATTTTCATTTCTTTTTAATCTCAAACTCATTAACGGTAGAATTATCGAACACCTAATCAATAACCAATCTGTGGACACGATAAGATATAACCTAACCGATATATATCACCCTGGAAAATAAATACCAACCTTTGTTTGCCGCTATACCGCTAGAATAAAATGGCGCGCCATTGGATTGGTTTTATTGTTTCATTGCGATAATTCGTTGTTTTGAGTTTTGTAATTATGTATAGATTTGTATGAACTTGTATATTGTTACTTATACATGTTATGTCTACTTTCCATACTTGTACATATTTGTGATTTTCTTAGTTTTCATGTGATGTTGTGAATCGTCTGCACTCTATAACTTTTGTTGTGTGGTTGTTAGGACACTTTCTTTAGGTTTCTGTGTGGCAATACCATGGCATGATGACGAGGAGGTTACTAGTGCTGTGACAATAAAGGCGCCGAGCTTACTGACGTAAAACAAGCATGTTTGTTTATGTTGTTTATGTGTGTGGTGATTTTTAAGTTGAAATAGGACTTGCTCTTAATTTCAAATTTTCACTTTCAACTTGTTAATTCCTTTCACCAATTGTGTGTATTGTTATTTGCTTTTGTTTTGTTATGTCAATTTGTTATTTTCCACAAGTTTGTAGTGTTTTAGCTTGTGGAAGTGTGTATGTATTGTAAATATTGTTTAGATGTAAATGAGATTGTATAGGTGTGTAAGTGGAGCTTGTGATAGATTGCACCTGCTAGTCGCTGTTTTTCTAAAGCATTACAGGCTGAATTTTTAAAATTTCACTTGGTTTTCCTTTTTCCCACTTTCACCAAGGCTTTTTGTATTGAATAAAATTAGTATTGTTTTTCTAATTCTTTGTTGTTGTTTGACTCAAATTTTGGTTCGTAACTTGAAGGCTTTTGAGGTGATTTTCCGAGTTTGATCATTTCAATTTGGATGTATGGTAATGATAGTTTTCAAATTTGGTACATGTCGTACTGCTTATCGCTTTCTATAGCATAACATGTTTATGAAATTTACCATTTGTATAATTACCATGTCATTCATTCTTTTGCATTACTTGCTCATGAATTGAATCACTTTAGTCCCTTTTTACTCATAAATGTGAGGAAGCTTTCCATTGTTTACATATGAGAGTCCACATTCTTGTTTTAACTATATTTTATTATGCTTAATCTTTTATTTTGTGTTGATTGTATGATTGCAAGAAAATGATCGTGGCATTTTGTTGATTTTGAGCATAACTACCTTGGCCAAATATTCAATTCACCTGTGAGTGTGTGAACTTTTGTTAGCCCTTTGAACTTTTATCAATATCCATGTTTATTTGAACTTGATGCTTGTCTATGAGTGTCAATTCACTTTTTTATGGATGTTGATTTCGTTTCTTGAACCCTCAATTATATGTTGTTGTATGGATTTTTACCTTGCCTTAGAATGTAGGGAGTATTCACACATTAATGTTGGTTGAATTCAAGTTGGAGAGAAATGTTTATATACTTATATTGTGGTTGGTATGAGGTTAAGAGAAAAGAAAAGAAAAGAAAAAAAGGTGAAAAGAAAGATTAGAAAAAAGAAAAAAAAAAGAGAAAAGCTTTGAAAAATAAAACAAAAGAGTAGGAATAATTTGATGTTAATAAGTGAGGTGTGTTTGGTGTGAAATTTGTGATGAATAATAAGTTTGATTGAAATTATATTGTTTGAACTTTGTGAGTTGATCACTCCCATAGGTTTAGGCAAGTTTTTGTTTCGATTAGCTTTAGGACTTATCACTTGTTTGTTAACCAAGCACATTACAACCTTGAAAAGCCCTTGTGATTCTTGCATTTGTATTTTCAATACGCTTTGGATGAATGCATAATTTAGTCTATTGTTTGCAAGATTGTGGAGGAGTTTTTATCCTCACCTTTGTGTGTTCTTCATCTAGCGATGAATTTTTGCTAGGTGGTTCATGATTGAGATTGTTTTGTTTTAGAATGTTTTGCATGATTTTTGTAATTAGGATTTATTTCGCTTATATGTTATTGTTGTAGTATAGTGGTAAGTTTGTATTTGTCGTACATTTTTCGTTGGAACCATACATTTGTTTTCCGCTTTAAAACTTGTTGACTCGTGATTCTTTGATTATCATCTTTTGTTTCTTTAGGTTTACTTGACTTTGTTTGAGGACAAACAATGTGTCAAGTTGGGGAGAGTTGATAAGTGCCAAAATTTAGTTATTTTGTATATATGTTTTATGGCACTTATCGGTTCTTTTGTTGATATTCTTCAATAAATCCTCGCTTTTTGTATAAATGTGTACATAATAGAATAATTGAGTTTTGTATAAATATTGTATCATTTGATAGTTTTTCATCTCTTTTATAGGTATTCATTCATAATTGAGCATTGAGTAATAAAGTTTCAAGACACTATTCAAACGCACGATTTGAGCAACTCATCAACGAATAAAGCTCAAAATCAAATAATAAAAATCATCAATTTGATTGATATTTTGTCATGGTTAGATAGGAAATTTAATAAGCTTTCCAACGCTCAAACCGGCGCACCCGAGTTACGGTTCTCAAGATATGGCAAAAACAAGATGTCGATTTCTTTGAACATCACACACGCTTAGCGCAAATACGCTTAGCGCCCCGCGACTTTAACTTTTTAAAAGGGGCTAAACACATTTTAGGTTATGGGTTGGGTATTTTGAGTTCCAACACCATCAACATCATTTTTTGGTAGATTAGCTTAGAAAACAACATTAGAGCTTGCTCATGGATGATCGAGGTGGATTGCTCTTCGATTGGCTTTGACAACCGTGTAGATCCGTGGTTTATCTCTTCTCCTCTTTGTGTATTTCTCTTTGTTGGGCTTGTATGTATTTCTACTCATAACTCTTGTATATTTATCGCCTTTGGCTTGTATAAAGTTTGCTTTACAATTTGTGTCTGATTATCTTGGGTTTTTACCTATGTTAGGATTTGAGCTTTACTAGAGATAGATTGCTTAGATTCTTACCTAGGATAGTTATCTCATAGTTTCATACTAGAAATGGGTTTAGATCTAACATTCACTATAGAGTATCCGAACTTAATGCGCCCGCTTGTGAAGTATGCTGAGATGGTTATGGAGGTGACGCAGCTTGACTTCTATGTTGTTGAGATAGGCCAAACATGGCTATCGAGATGATTTAGAGGATTCTCAATTTGGGTTAGAAATAGCCAAGGTTGTGAGAGGTATGTGATGACACTGACGAGTATCGTAGGCCGAGTATAACATGGGTGGTAGATTTAAGTCTGTGACGGTAGTTTAGATTCGCTCCAACAAGTTGTCTATCCTTCTTACTTTTGTTCATTTACTTTTTGTCTTTTATTTTCATTTCTTTTAATCTCAAACTCATTAACGGTAGAATTGTCGAACCATTTAATCAATAACCAATCTCTGTGGACACGATAAGATATAACCTAACCGATATATATCACCCTGAAATAAATACCAACCCTTTGTTGCCGCTATACAGAATAAAATGTCGCTGCTGTCGGATTGGTTTTATTGTTTCAGATTGGATAATTGTTGTTTTTGAGTTTTGTAATTATTGTATATGTTGTATAGACTTTGTATGAACTTGTATATTGTTACTTATACATGTTATGTGTCTACTTTCCATACTTGTACATATTCGTGATTTTCTTAGTTTTCATGTGATGTTGTGAATCGCCTCGCACTCATAACTTTTGTTGTGTGGTTGTTAGGACACTTTAGGTTCGCATGGTGGCAATACCATGGCATGACGGAGGTTACTAGTGCTCAGCACAATAAAGGCCGAGCTTACGATGTAAAACAAGCATGTTTGTTTATGTTGTTTATGTGTGTGGTGATTGGTTTTGACAAGTTGAAATAGGACTTGCTCTTAATTTCAAATTTTCACTTTTCAACTTGTTAATTCCTTTTCACCAATTGGTGTATTGTTATTTGCTTTTGTTTTGTTATGTCAATTTGTTATTTTCCACAAGTTTGTAGTGTTTTAGTGTGGAAGTGTGTATGTATTGTAAATATTGTTTAGATGTGTAAATGAGATTGTATAGGTGTAAAGGAGCTTGATAGCAGCTGCACTGCTCGCCATTTTTCTCGCAATCGGTGTAGCGGCCCGCTATGCAGAAGGAATTCTTTTAAAATTTCACTTGGTTTTCCTTTTTCCCACTTTCACCAAGGCTTTTTGTATTGAATAAAATTAGTATTGTTTTTCTAATTCTTTTGTTGTTGTTTGACTCAAATTTTGGTTCTGTAACTTGAAGGCTTTGAGGTGATTTTCCGAGTTTGATCATTTCAATTATGGATGTATGGTAATGATAGTTTTCAAATTTGGTACATGTCGTACTGCTTATCGCTTTATAGCATAACATGTTTATGAAATTTACCATTTGTACAATTACCATGTCATTCATTCTTTTGCATTACTTGCTCATGAATTGAATCACTTTAGTCCCCTTTTACTCATAAATGTGAGGAAGCTTTCCATTGTTTACATATGAGAGTCCACATTCTTGTTTTAACTATATTTTATTATGCTTAATCTTTATTTTGTGTTGATTGTATGATTGCAAGAAATGATCAAGGCATTTTGTTGATTTTGAGCATAACTACCTTGGCCAAATATTCAATTCACCTTGTGAGTGTGTGAACTTTTGTTAGCCCCTTTGAACTTTTATCAATATCCATGTTTATTTGAACTTGATGCTTGTCTATGAGTGTCAATTCACTTTTTTATGGATGTTGATTTCTTTGTTTCTTGAACCCTCAATTATATGTTGTTGTATGGATTTTTACCTTGCCTTAGAATGTAGGAGTATTCACACATTAATGTTGGTTGAATTCAAGTTGGGAGAGAAATGTTTATATACTTAAATTTGTGGTTGTATGAGGGTAAAGGAAAAGAAAAAAAAAGAAAAAGAAAGATTAGAAAAAGAAAGAAAAAAAAAAGAGAAAAGCTTTGAAAAATAAAAACAAAAAGAGTAGGAATAATTTGATGTTAATAAGTGAGGTGTGTTTGGTGTGAAATTTGTGATGAATAATAAGTTTGATTGAAATTATATTGTTTGGAACTTTGTGAGTTGATCACTCCCATAGGTTTAGGCAAGTTTTTGTTTCGATTAGCTTTAGGACTTATCACTTGTTTGTTAACCAAGCCACATTACAACCTTGAAAAGCCCTTGTGATTCTTGCATTTGTATTTTCAATACGTTTTTGGATGAATGCATAATTTAGTCTATTGTTTGCAAGATTGTGGAGGAGTGTTTTTTATCCCTCACCTTTGTGTGTTCTTCATCTAGCGATGAATTTTTGCTAGGTGTGGTTCATGATTGAGATTGTTTTGTTTTAGAATGTTTTGCATGATTTTTGTAATTAGGATTTATTTCGTTTATATGTTATTGTTGTAGTATAGTGGTAAGTTTGTATTTGTCGTGTACATTTTTCGTTGGAACCATACATTTGTTTTCCGTTTTAAAAACTTGTTGACTCGTGATTCTTTGATTATCATCTTTGTTTTTTAGGTTTACTTGACTTTGTTTGAGGACAAACAATGTGTCAAGTTGGGGAGAGTTGATAAGTGCCAAAATTTAGTTATTTTGTATATATGTTTTATGGCACTTATCGGTTCTTTTGTTGATATTCTTCGAATAAATCCCTCGTTTTTTTGTATAAATGTGTACATAATAGAATAATTGAGTTTTTGTATAAATATTGTATCATTTGATAGTTTTTCATCTCTTTATAGGTATTCATTCATAATTGGAGCATTGAGTAATAAAGTTTCAAGACACGGCTAAACGCGATTCGAGCAACTCATCAACGAATAAAGCTCAAAATCAAATAATAAAAATCATCAATTTGATTGATATTTTGTCATGGTTAGATAGGAAATTTAATAAGCTTTCCAACGCTCAAACCGGGCGCAATTCCGAAAGTTACGGTTCTCAAGATATGGCAAAAACAAGATGTCGATTTCTTTGAACATCATGCATCGCGCTTAGCGCAAATAGCGCTACCGCGACTTCGTAATTTTTAAAAGGGGCTAAAACACATTTTTAGGTTATGGGTGGGTATTTTGAGTTCCAACACCATCAACATCATTTCTTTGGTAGATTAGCTTAGAAAACAACATTAGAGCTTGCTCATGGATGATCGAGGTGGATTGCTCTTCGATTGGCTTTGACAACCTGTAGATCCGTGGTTTATCTCTTCTCCTTTGTGTATTTCTCTTTGTTGGGCTTGTATGTATTTCTACTCATAACTCCTCAGTATATTTATCGCCTTTGGCTTGTATAAAGTTTGCTTTACAAATTTGTGTTTGATTATCTTGGGTTTTACCTATGTTAGGATTTGAGCTTACTAGAGATAGATTGCTTAGATTCTTACCTAGGATAGTTATCTCGTTAGTTTCGAATACTAGAAATGGGTTTAGATCTAACATTCACTATAGAGTATCTCGAACTTAATGCCTCAAGGCTTATGAAGTATGCTGAGATGGTTATGGAGGTGACATTGACTTCTATGTTGTTGAGATAGGCCAAACATGGCTATTGAGATGATTTAGGAGGATTCTCAATTTGGGTTAGAAATAGCCAAGGTTGGAGAGGTATGTGATGACACGACGAGCATCGAGGCCGAGTATAACATGGGTGGTAGATTTAAGTCGTGACGGTAGTTTAGATCTGCTCCGAACAAGTTGTCTATCCTTCTTACTTTTTGTTCATTTACTTTTTGTCTTTTATTTTCATTTCTTTTAATCTCAAACTCATTAACGGTAGAATTGTCGAACCATCTAATCAATAACCAATCTGTGGACACGATAAGATATAACCTAACCGATATATATCACCGGTAAAATAAATACCAACCCTTTGCTTGCCGCTATAACAGAACAAAATGGCTGCTGTCGGGATTGGTTTTATTGTTTCAGATTTGATAATTTGTTTTTGAGTTTTGTAATTATTGTATATGTTGTATAGACTTTGTGTATGAACTTGTATATTGTTACTTATACATGTTATGTGTCTACTTTCCATACTTGTACATATTTGTGATTTTCTTAGTTTTCATGTGATGTTGTGAATCGTCTCGACTCATAACTTTTGTTGTGTGGTTGTTAGGACACTTTCTTTAGGTTTTGGTGTGGCAATACCATGGCATGACGAGAGGAGGTTACTAGTGTCGACAATAAAGGCGCCGAGCTTACGACGAAACAAGCATGTTTGTTTATGTTGTTTATGTGTGTGGTGACTTGGTTTTGACAAGTTGAAATAGGACTTGCTCTTAATTTCAAATTTTCACTTTTCAACTTGTTAATTCTTTTCACCAATTGTGTGTATTGTTATTTGCTTTGTTTTGTTATGTCAATTTGTTATTTTCCACAAGTTTGTAGTGTTTTAGCTTGTGGAAGTGTGTATGTATTGTAAATATTGTTTAGATGTGTAAATGAGATTGTATAGGTGTAAGTGGAGCTAGAGCGCTGCACCTGCTGTCGCATTTTTCTCGAATCCGTGTAGCTAGCGCTTCCTCGCTATGCAGGCTGAATTCTTTTAAAATTTCACTTGGTTTTCCTTTTTCCCACTTTCACCAAGGCTTTTTGTATTGAATAAAATTAGTATTGTTTTTCTAATTTTTGTTGTTGTTTGACTCAAATTTTGGTCTGGTAACTTGAAGGCTTTTGAGGTGATTTTCCGAGTTTGATCATTTCAATTATGATGTATGGTAATGATAGTTTTCAAATTTGGTACATGTCGTACTGCTTATCGCTTTCTATAGCATAACATGTTTATGAAATTTACCATTTGTACATTACCATGTCATTCATTCTTTTGCATTACTTGCTCATGAATTGAATCACTTTAGTCCCCTTTTACTCATAAATGTGAGGAAGCTTTCCATTGTTTACATATGAGAGTCCACATTCTTGTTTTAACTATATTTTATTATGCTTAATCTTTTATTTTGTGTTGATTGTATGATTGCAAGAAAATGATCAAGGCATTTTGTTGATTTTGAGCATAACTACCTTGGCCAAATATTCAATTCACCTTGTGAGTGTGTGAACTTTGTTAGCCCTTTGAACTTTTATCAATATCCATGTTTATTTGAACTTGATGCTTGTCTATGAGTGTCAATTCACTTTTTTATGGATGTTGATTTCTTTGTTTCTTGAACCTCAATTATATGTTGTTGTATGGATTTTTACCTTGCCTTAGAATGTGGAGTATTCACACATTAATGTTGGTTGAATTCAAGTGGAGAGAAATGTTTATATACTTATATTGTGGTTGGTATGAGGTTAAGAGAAAAGAAAAAGAAAAGAAAAAAAAAGGTGAAAAAGAAAGATTAGAAAAAGAAAGAAAAAAAAAAAGAGAAAAGCTTTGAAAAATAAAAACAAAAAGAGTAGGAATAATTTGATGTTAATAAGTGAGGTGTGTTTGGTGTGAAATTTGTGATGAATAATAAGTTTGATTGAAATTATATTGTTTGGAACTTTGTGAGTTGATCACTCCCATAGGTTTAGGCAAGTTTTTGTTTCGATTAGCTTTAGGACTTATCACTTGTTTGTTAACCAAGCCACATTACAACCTTGAAAAGCCCTTGTGATTCTTGCATTTGTATTTTCAATACGTTTTTGGATGAATGCATAATTTAGTCTATTGTTTGCAAGATTGTGGAGGAGTGTTTTTTATCCCTCACCTTTGTGTGTTCTTCATCTAGCGATGAATTTTTGCTAGGTGTGGTTCATGATTGAGATTGTTTTGTTTTAGAATGTTTTGCATGATTTTTGTAATTAGGATTTATTTCGTTTATATGTTATTGTTGTAGTATAGTGGTAAGTTTGTATTTGTCGGTACATTTTCGTTGGAACCATACATTTGTTTTCCGTTTTAAAAACTTGTTGACTCGTGATTCTTTGATTATCATCTTTTGTTTCTTTAGGTTTACTTGACTTTGTTTGAGGACAAACAATGTGTCAAGTTGGGGAGAGTTGATAAGTGCCAAAATTTAGTTATTTTGTATATATGTTTTATGGCACTTATCGTTCTTTTGTTGATATTCTTCAATAAATCCTCGCTTTTTTGTATAAATGTGTACATAATAGAATAATTGAGTTTTTGTATAAATATTGTATCATTTGATAGTTTTTCATCTCTTTTATAGGTATTCATTCATAATTGAGCATTGAGTAATAAAGTTTCAAGACACGGCTTAAACGCCGATTGAGCAACTCATCAACGAATAAAGCTCAAAATCAAATAATAAAATCATCAATTTGATTGATATTTTGTCATGGTTAGATAGGAAATTTAATAAGCTTTCCAACGCTTCAAACCGGGCGCAATTCGAAGTTACGGTTCTCAAGATATGGCAAAACAAGATGTCGATTTTGGAACATCACATTGCATCGCTTAGCTAAATACGCTTAGCGCCTCGCGACTTTAATTTTAAAAGGCTAAAACACATTTTTAGGTTATGGGTTGGGTATTTTTGAGTTCCAACACCATCAACATCATTTCTTTGGTAGATTAGCTTAGAAAACAACATTAGAGCTTGCTCATGGATGATCGAGGTGGATTGCTCTTCGATTGGCTTTGACAACCAAGTAGATCCGTGGTTTATCTCTTCTCCTTTGTGTATTTCTCTTTGTTGGGCTTGTATGTATTTTTACCATAACTCTCAGTATATTTATCGCTTTGGCTTGTATAAAGTTTGCTTTACAAATTTGTGTGTGATTATCTTGGGTTTTACTCTATGTTGGGATTTGAGCTTTACTAGAGATAGATTGCTTAGATTCTTACCTAGGATAGTTATCCGTTAGTTTCAATACTAGAAATGGGTTTAGATCTAACATTCACTATAGAGTATCCGAACTTAATGCCTCGCTCGGTGAAGTATGCTGAGATGGTTATGGAGGTGACGCAATGACTTCTATGTTGTCGAGATAGCCAAACATGGCTATTGAGATGATTTAGAGGATTCTCAATTTGGGTTAGAAATAGCCAAGGTTGTGAGAGGTATGTGATGACACGGACGAGTATCGTAGGCCGAGTATAACATGGGTGGTAGATTTAAGTCCTGATTGGTAGTTTAGATTCGCTCCAACAAGTTGTCTATCCTTCTTACTTTTGTTCATTTACTTTTTGTCTTTTATTTTCATTTCTTTAATCTCAAACTCATTAACGGTAGAATTGTCGAACCACTAATCAATAACCAATCTGTGGACACGATAAGATATAACCTAACCGATATATATCACCGTAAAATAAATACCAACCTTTGCTTGCCGCTATACCGCAGAATAAAATGGCGCGCTGTGGGATTGGTTTTATTGTTTCAGACATATAATTCGTTGTTTTTGAGTTTTGTAATTATTGTATATGTTGTATAGACTTTGTGTATGAACTTGTATATTGTTACTTATACATGTTATGTGTCTACTTTCCATACTTGTACATATTTGTGATTTTCTTAGTTTTCATGTGATGTTGTGAATCGTCTCGTACTCATAACGTTTGTTGTGTGGTTGTTAGGACACTTTCTTTAGGTTTGCGCGATGTGGCAATACCATGGCATGACGAGAGGAGGTTACTAGTGCTCAGACAATAAAGGCGCCGAGCTTACGACGTAAAACAAGCATGTTTGTTTATGTTGTTTATGTGTGGTGACTTGGTTTTGACAAGTTGAAATAGGACTTGCTCTTAATTTCAAATTTTCACTTTTCAACTTAATTCCTTTTCACCAATTGTGTGTATTGTTATTTGCTTTTGTTTTGTTATGTCAATTTGTTATTTTCCACAAGTTTGTAGTGTTTTAGCTTGTGGAAGTGTGTATGTATTGTAAATATTGTTTAGATGTGTAAATGAGATTGTATAGGTGTGTAAGTGGAGCTTGATAGCAGCTTGCACTGCTGTCGCCATTTTCTCGAATCGTGTAGCGGCTCGCTATGCAGGCTGAATTCTTTTAAAATTTCACTTGGTTTTCCTTTTTCCCACTTTCACCAAGGCTTTTTGTATTGAATAAAATTAGTATTGTTTTTCTAATTTTTGTTGTTTGACTCAAATTTTGGTTCGTAACTGAAGGCTTTTGAGGTGATTTTCCGAGTTTGATCATTTCAACTCATGGATGTATGGTAATGATAGTTTTCAAATTTGGTACATGTCGTACTGCTTATCGCTTTCTATAGCATAACATGTTTATGAAATTTACCATTTGTACAATTACCATGTCATTCATTCTTTTGCATTACTTGCTCATGAATTGAATCACTTTAGTCCCCTTTTACTCATAAATGTGAGGAAGCTTTCCATTGTTTACATATGAGAGTCCACATTCTTGTTTTAACTATATTTTATTATGCTTAATCTTTTATTTTGTGTTGATTGTATGATTGCAAGAAAATGATCAAGGCATTTTGTTGATTTTGAGCATAACTACCTTGGCCAAATATTCAATTCACCTTGTGAGTGTGTGAACTTTGTTAGCCCCTTTGAACTTTTATCAATATCCATGTTTATTTGAACTTGATGCTTGTCTATGAGTGTCAATTCACTTTTTTATGGATGTTGATTTCTTTGTTTCTTGAACCTCAATTATATGTTGTTGTATGGATTTTTACCTTGCCTTAGAATGTAGGGAGTATTCACACATTAATGTTGGTTGAATTCAAGTTGGAGAGAAATGTTTATATACTTATATTGTGGTTGGTATGAGGTTAAGAGAAAAGAAAAGAAAAGAAAAAAAAAGGTGAAAAGAAAGATTAGAAAAGAAAGAAAAAAAAGAGAAAAGCTTTGAAAAATAAAACAAAAGAGTAGGAATAATTTGATGTTAATAAGTGAGGTGTTTGGTGTGAAATTTGTGATGAATAATAAGTTTGATTGAAATTATATTGTTTGGAACTTTGTGAGTTGATCACCCCATAGGTTTAGGCAAGTTTTTGTTTCGATTAGCTTTAGGACTTATCACTTGTTTGTTAACAAGCCACATTACAACCTTGAAAAGCCCTTGTGATTCTTGCATTTGTATTTTCAATACGCTTTTGGATGAATGCATAATTTAGTCTATTGTTTGCAAGATTGTGGAGGAGTGTTTTTATCCCTCACCTTTGTGTGTTCTTCATCTAGCGATGAATTTTGCTAGGTGTGGTTCATGATTGAGATTGTTTTGTTTTAGAATGTTTTGCATGATTTTTGTAATTAGGATTTATTTCGCTTATATGTTGTTGTAGTATAGTGGTAAGTTTGTATTTGTCGTGGTACATTTTTCGTTGGAACCATACATTTTTTTTTAAAAACTTGTTGACTCGTGATTCTTTGATTATCATCTTTTGTTTTTTAGGTTTACTTGACTTTGTTTGAGGACAAACAATGTGTCAAGTTGGGAGAGTTGATAAGTGCCAAAATTTAGTTATTTTGTATATATGTTTTATGGCACTTATCGGTTCTTTTGTTGATATTCTTCGAATAAATCCTCGCTTTTGTATAAATGTGTACATAATAGAATAATTGAGTTTTGTATAAATATTGTATCATTTGATAGTTTTTCATCTCTTTTATAGGTATTCATTCATAATGGAGCATTGAGTAATAAAGTTTCAAGACACGGCTTCAAACGCGATTGAGCAACTCATCAATCGAATAAAGCTCAAAATCAAATAATAAAAATCATCAATTTGATTGATATTTTGTCATGGTTAGATAGGAAATTTAATAAGCTTTCCAACGCTCAAACCGGGCGCAATTCGAGTTACGTTCTCAAGATATGGCAAAACAAGATGTCGATTTCTTTTGAACATCAGATCGCTTAGCGCAAATACGCTTTAGCGCGCCTCGCGACTTCGTAATTTTTAAAAGGGGCTAAAACACATTTTTAGGTTATGGGTTGGGTATTTTGAGTTCCAACACCATCAACATCATTTCTTTGGTAGATTAGCTTAGAAAACAACATTAGAGCTTGCTCATGGATGATCGGAGGTGGATTGCTCTTCGATTGGCTTTGACAACCAAAGTAGATCCGTGGTTTATCTCTTCCTCTTTGTGTATTTCTTTTGTTGGGCTTGTATGTATTTCTACTCATAACTCCTCAGATATTTATCGCCTTGGCTTGTATAAAGTTTGCTTTACAAATTTGTGTTTGATTATCTTGGGTTTTACTCTATGTTAGGATTTGAGCTTTACTAGAGATAGATTGCTTAGATTCTTACCTAGGATAGTTATCCGTTAGTTTCGAATACTAGAAATGGGTTTAGATCTAACATTCACTATAGAGTATCTCGAACTTAATGCGCCCGCTGGTGAAGTATGCTATGGTTATGAGGTGACGCATTGACTTCTATGTTGTTGAGATAGGCCAAACATGGCTATTGAGATGATTTAGGAGGATTCTCAATTTGGGTTAGAAATAGCCAAGGTTGTGAGAGGTATGTGATGACACGGACGAGTATCGTAGGCCGAGTATAACATGGGTGGTAGATTTAAGTCTGTGACGGGTAGTTTAGATTCGTTCCTAACAAGTTGTCTATCCTTCTTACTTTTTGTTCATTTACTTTTTGTCTTTATTTTCATTTCTTTTAATCTCAAACTCATTAACGGTAGAATTGTCGAACCATTTAATCAATAACCAATCGTGGACACGATAAGATATAACCTAACCGATATATATCACGGTAAAATAAATACCAACCCTTTGCCGCTATACCGCAAGAATAAAATGGCGTTGCGGGATTGGTTTTATTGTTTCGTATTGATAATTTGTTGTTTTTGAGTTTTGTAATTATTGTATATGTTGTATAGACTTTGTGTATGAACTTGTATATTGTTACTTATACATGTTATGTGTCTACTTTCCATACTTGTACATATTTGTGATTTTCTTAGTTTTCATGTGATGTTGTGAATCGCCCTCGCACTCATAACGCTTTGTTGTGTGGTTGTTAGGACACTTTCTTTAGGTTTGCGCGATGTGGCAATACCATGGCATGACGAGAGGAGGTTACTAGTGTCACAATAAAGGCGCCGAGCTACACGTAAAACAAGCATGTTTGTTTATGTTGTTTATGTGTGGTGACTTGGTTTTGACAAGTTGAAATAGGACTTGCTCTTAATTTCAAATTTTCACTTTTCAACTTGTTAATTCCTTTTCACCAATTGTGTGTATTGTTATTTGCTTTTGTTTTGTTATGTCAATTTGTTATTTTCACAAGTTTGTAGTGTTTTAGCTTGTGGAAGTGTGTATGTATTGTAAATATTGTTTAGATGTGTAAATGAGATTGTATAGGTGTGTAAGTGGAGCTTGATAGCGCTGCACCTGTCGCTATTTTTCTCGCAATCGGTGTAAGCTCGCTATGCAGGCTGAATTCTTTTAAAATTTCACTTGGTTTTCCTTTTTCCCACTTTCACCAAGGCTTTTTGTATTGAATAAAATTAGTATTGTTTTTCTAATTCTTTTTTGTTGTTTGACTCAAATTTTGGTTCGTAACTTGAAGGCTTTTGAGGTGATTTTCCGAGTTTGATCATTTCAATTATGGATGTATGGTAATGATAGTTTTCAAATTTGGTACATGTCAGGTACTCGTTTATCGCTTTCTATAGCATAACATGTTTATGAAATTTACCATTTGTACAATTACCATGTCATTCATTCTTTTTGCATTACTTGCTCATGAATTGAATCACTTTAGTCCCCTTTTTACTCATAAATGTGAGGAAGCTTTCCATTGTTTACATATGAGAGTCCACATTCTTGTTTTAACTATATTTTATTATGCTTAATCTTTTATTTTGTGTTGATTGTATGATTGCAAGAAAATGATCAGGGCATTTTGTTGATTTTGAGCATAACTACCTTGGCCAAATATTCAATTCACCTTGTGAGTGTGTGAACTTTTGTTAGCCCCTTTGAACTTTTATCAATATCCATGTTTATTTGAACTTGATGCTTGTCTATGAGTGTCAATTCACTTTTTTTATGGATGTTGATTTCTTTGTTTCTTGAACCCTCAATTATATGTTGTTGTATGGATTTTTACCTTGCCTTAGAATGTAGGGAGTATTCACACATTAATGTTGGTTGAATTCAAGTTGGGGAGAGAAATGTTTATATACTTATATTGTGGTTGGTATGAGGTTAAGAGAAAAGAAAAAGAAAAGAAAAAAAGGTGAAAAAGAAAGATTAGAAAAAGAAAGAAAAAAAAAAAGAGAAAAGCTTTGAAAAATAAAAACAAAAAGAGTAGGAATAATTTGATGTTAATAAGTGAGGTGTGTTTGGTGTGAAATTTGTGATGAATAATAAGTTTGATTGAAATTATATTGTTTGGAACTTTGTGAGTTGATCACTCCCATAGGTTTAGGCAAGTTTTTGTTTCGATTAGCTTTAGGACTTATCACTTGTTTGTTAACCAAGCCACATTACAACCTTGAAAAGCCCTTGTGATTCTTGCATTTGTATTTTCAATACGTTTTTGGATGAATGCATAATTTAGTCTATTGTTTGCAAGATTGTGGAGGAGTGTTTTTTATCCCTCACCTTTGTGTGTTCTTCATCTAGCGATGAATTTTTGCTAGGTGTGGTTCATGATTGAGATTGTTTTGTTTTAGAATGTTTTGCATGATTTTTGTAATTAGGATTTATTTCGTTTATATGTTATTGTTGTAGTATAGTGGTAAGTTTGTATTTGTCGTGTACATTTTTCGTTGGAACCATACATTTGTTTTCCGTTTTAAAAACTTGTTGACTCGTGATTCTTTGATTATCATCTTTTGTTTCTTTAGGTTTACTTGACTTTGTTTGAGGACAAACAATGTGTCAAGTTGGGGAGAGTTGATAAGTGCCAAAATTTAGTTATTTTGTATATATGTTTTATGGCACTTATCGGTTCTTTTGTTGATATTCTTCGAATAAATCCCTCGTTTTTTTGTATAAATGTGTACATAATAGAATAATTGAGTTTTTGTATAAATATTGTATCATTTGATAGTTTTTCATCTCTTTTATAGGTATTCATTCATAATTGGAGCATTGAGTAATAAAGTTTCGAAGACACGGCTTCAAACGCGCGATTTGAGCAACTCATCAACGAATAAAGCTCAAAATCAAATAATAAAAATCATCAATTTGATTGATATTTTGTCATGGTTAGATAGGAAATTTAATAAGCTTTCCAACGCTTCAAACCGGGCGCAATTCCGAGTTACGGTTCTCAAGATATGGCAAAAACAAGATGCTGATTTCTTTTGGAACATCACAGACCGCGCTTAGCGCAAATACCGCGCTTAGCGCGCCCTGCGACTTCAGAATTCTTTAAAAGGGGCTAAAAACACATTTTTAGGTTATGGGTTGGGTATTTTTGAGTTCCAACACCATCAACATCATTTCTTTGGTAGATTAGCTTAGAAAACAACATTAGAGCTTGCTCATGGATGATTGGAGGTGGATTGCTCTTCGATTGGCTTTGACAACCAGTGTAGATCTGTGGTTTATCTCTTCTCCTCTTTGTGTATTTCTCTTTTGTTGGGCTTGTATGTATTTCTACTCATAACTCCTGTATATTTATCGCCTTTGGCTTGTATAAAGTTTGCTTTACAAATTTGTGTTTGATTATCTTGGGTTTTACTCTATGTTAGGATTTGAGCTTTACTAGAGATAGATTGCTTAGATTCTTACCTAGGATAGTTATCTCGTTAGTTTCAATACTAGAAATGGGTTTAGATCTAACATTCACTATAGAGTATCTCGAACTTAATGCTGCCTCGCGGTGAAGTATGCTAGAGATGGTTATGGAGGTGACGCAATGACTTCTATGTTGTTGAGATAGGCCAAACATGGCTATTGAGATGATTTAGGAGGATTCTCAATTTGGGTTAGAAATAGCCAAGGTTGTGAGAGGTATGTGATGACACGGACGAGTATCGTAGGCCGAGTATAACATGGGTGGTAGATTTAAGTCCTGACGGTAGTTTAGATTCGCTCCAACAAGTTGTCTATCCTTCTTACTTTTTGTTCATTTACTTTTTGTCTTTTATTTTCATTTCTTTTAATCTCAAACTCATTAACGGTAGAATTGTCGAACAACGAATCAATAACCAATCTCTGTGGACACGATAAAATATAACCTAACCGATATATATCACCCGGTAAAATAAATACCAACCTTTGCTTGCCGCTATACCGCTGAACAAAATGGCGCCGCGGGATTGGTTTTATTGTTTCAGACGATAATTCGTTGTTTTGAGTTTTGTAATTATTGTATATGTTGTATAGACTTTGTGTATGAACTTGTATATTGTTACTTATACATGTTATGTGTCTACTTTCCATACTTGTACATATTTGTGATTTTCTTAGTTTTCATGTGATGTTGTGAATCGTCTCGTACTCATAACGCTTTGTTGTGTGGTTGTTAGGACACTTTCTTTAGGTTTCGCGTGTGGCAATACCATGGCATGACGAGAGGAGGTTACTAGTGCTCGCGACAATAAAGGCCGAGCTTACGACGAAAACAAGCATGTTTGTTTATGTTGTTTATGTGTGTGGTGACTTGGTTTTGACAAGTTGAAATAGGACTTGCTCTTAATTTCAAATTTTCACTTTTCAACTTGTTAATTCCTTTTCACCAATTGTGTGTATTGTTATTTGCTTTTGTTTTGTTATGTCAATTTGTTATTTTCCACAAGTTTGTAGTGTTTTAGCTTGTGGAAGTGTGTATGTATTGTAAATATTGTTTAGATGTGTAAATGAGATTGTATAGGTGTGTGTAGTGGAGCTTGATAGCAGCTTGCACCTGCTGTCGCCATTTTCTCAATCGTGTAAGGCTTCTCATGCAGGCCGAATTCTTTTAAAATTTCACTTGGTTTTCCTTTTCCCACTTTCACCAAGGCTTTTTGTATTGAATAAAATTAGTATTGTTTTTCTAATTCTTTGTTGTTGTTTGACTCAAATTTTGGTCTTGTAACTTGAAGGCTTTTGAGGTGATTTTCCGAGTTTGATCATTTCAATTATGGATGTATGGTAATGATAGTTTTCAAATTTGGTACATGTCGTACTGCTTATCGCTTTCTATAGCATAACATGTTTATGAAATTTACCATTTGTACAATTACCATGTCATTCATTCTTTTTGCATTACTTGCTCATGAATTGAATCACTTTAGTCCCCTTTTTACTCATAAATGTGAGGAAGCTTTCCATTGTTTACATATGAGAGTCCACATTCTTGTTTTAACTATATTTTATTATGCTTAATCTTTTATTTTGTGTTGATTGTATGATTGCAAGAAAATGATCAGGGCATTTTGTTGATTTTGAGCATAACTACCTTGGCCAAATATTCAATTCACCTTGTGAGTGTGTGAACTTTTGTTAGCCCCTTTGAACTTTTATCAATATCCATGTTTATTTGAACTTGATGCTTGTCTATGAGTGTCAATTCACTTTTTTTATGGATGTTGATTTCTTTGTTTCTTGAACCCTCAATTATATGTTGTTGTATGGATTTTTACCTTGCCTTAGAATGTGGAGTATTCACACATTAATGTTGGTTGAATTCAAGTGGGGAGAGAAATGTTTATATACTTATATTGTGGTTGGTATGAGGTTAAGAGAAAGAAAAGAAAAGAAAAAAAAGGTGAAAAGAAAGATTAGAAAAGAAAGAAAAAAAAGAGAAAAGCTTTGAAAATAAAACAAAAGAGTAGGAATAATTTGATGTTAATAAGTGAGGTGTGTTTGTGTGAAATTTGTGATGAATAATAAGTTTGATTGAAATTATATTGTTTGGAACTTTGTGAGTTGATCACTCCCATAGGTTTAGGCAAGTTTTTGTTTCGATTAGCTTTAGGACTTATCACTTGTTTGTTAACCAAGCCACATTACAACCTTGAAAAGCCCTTGTGATTCTTGCATTTGTATTTTCAATACGCTTTTGGATGAATGCATAATTTAGTCTATTGTTTGCAAGATGTGGAGGAGTTTTTTATCCTCACCTTTGTGTGTTCTTCATCTAGCGATGAATTTTGCTAGGTGTGTTCATGATTGAGATTGTTTTGTTTTAGAATGTTTTGCATGATTTTTGTAATTAGGATTTATTTCGCTTATATGTTATTGTTGTAGTATAGTGGTAAGTTTGTATTTGTCGGTACATTTTCGTTGGAACCATACATTTGTTTTCCGCTTTAAAACTTGTTGACTCGTGATTCTTTGATTATCATCTTTGTTTCTTTAGGTTTACTTGACTTTGTTTGAGGACAAACAATGTGTCAAGTTGGGGAGAGTTGATAAGTGCCAAAATTTAGTTATTTTGTATATATGTTTTATGGCACTTATCGGTTCTTTTGTTGATATTCTTCAATAAATCCCTCGCTTTTTTGTATAAATGTGTACATAATAGAATAATTGAGTTTTGTATAAATATTGTATCATTTGATAGTTTTTCATCTCTTTTATAGGTATTCATTCATAATTGAGCATTGAGTAATAAAGTTTCAAGACACTTCAAACGCGATTTGAGCAACTCATCAACGAATAAAGCTCAAAATCAAATAATAAAATCATCAATTTGATTGATATTTTGTCATGGTTAGATAGGAAATTTAATAAGCTTTCCAACGCTCAAACCGCGCAATTCGAGTTACGGTTCTCAAGATATGGCAAAACAAGATGTCGATTTCTTTTGGAACATCACAGATCGCTTAGCGCAAATACGCGCTTAGCGCCCCGCGACTTTAATTTTTAAAAGGGGCTAAAACATTTTTAGGTTATGGGTTGGGTATTTTTGAGTACCAACACCATCAACATCATTTCTTTGGTAGATTAGCTTAGTAAACAACATTAGAGCTTGCTCATGGATGATTGGAGGTGGATTGCTCTTCGATTGGCTTTGACAACTAGTGTAGATCTGTGGTTTATCTCTTCTCCTCTTTGTGTATTTCTCTTTTGTTGGGCTTGTATGTATTTCTACTCATAACTCCTGTATATTTATCGCCTTTGGCTTGTATAAAGTTTGCTTTACAAATTTGTGTCGGTGATTATCTTGGGTTTTTACTCTATGTTAGGGATTTGAGCTTTACTAGAGATAGATTGCTTAGATTCTTACCTAGGATAGTTATCTGTTAGTTTCTGAATACTAGAAATGGGTTTAGATCTAACATTCACTATAGAGTATCTGATCTTAATGCCCTCGGTGAAGTATGCTAGAGATGGTTATGGAGGTGACGCAGTTGACTTCTATGTTGTTGAGATAGGCCAAACATGGCTATTGAGATGATTTAGGAGGATTCTCAATTTGGGTTAGAAATAGCCAAGGTTGTGAGAGGTATGTGATGACACGGACGAGTATCGTAGGCCGAGTATAACATGGGTGGTAGATTTAAGTCTGTGACGGTAGTTTAGATTCGCTCCAACAAGTTGTCTATCCTTCTTACTTTTTGTTCATTTACTTTTTGTCTTTTATTTTCATTTCTTTTAATCTCAAACTCATTAACGGTAGAATTGTCGAACAACGAATCAATAACCAATCTCTGTGGACACGATAAAATATAACCTAACCGATATATATCACCCGGTAAAATAAATACCAACTCTTTGCTTGCCGCTATACCGCTGCAACAAAATGGCGCCGTTGCTGGGGATTGGTTTTATTGTTTCTGTATTGCGATAATTATGTTGTTTTTGAGTTTTGTAATTATTGTATATGTTGTATAGACTTTGTGTATAAACTTGTATATTGTTACTTATACATGTTATGTGTTTACTTTCCATACTTGTACATATTTGTGATTTTCTTAGTTTTCATGTGATGTTGTGAATCGTCTCGTACTCATAACGTTTGTTGTGTGGTTGTTAGGACACTTTCTTTAGGTTTGCGCGGTGTGGTAATACCATGGCATGACGAGAGGAGGTTACTAGTGCTCGCACAATAAAGGCGCCGAGCTACACGAAAACAAGCATGTTTGTTTATGTTGTTTATGTGTGGTGACTTGGTTTTGACAAGTTGAAATAGGACTTGCTCTTAATTTCAAATTTTCACTTTTCAACTTGTTAATTCCTTTTCACCAATTGTGTGTATTGTTATTTGCTTTTGTTTTGTTATGTCAATTTGTTATTTTCCACAAGTTTTTAGTGTTTTAGCTTGTGGAAGTGTGTATGTATTGTAAATATTGTTTAGATGTGTACATGAGATTGTATAGGTGTGTAAGTGGAGCTTGATAGTGCACAAGGTCGTCATTTTTCCGCAATCGTGTATGTAATACGGTGAACTGACTTTGATGTTTTTGTATCGCAAATGTTGCGGATAGCAAGAGTCGCCACCGAATTTTCTTTTATCCAATTAAGGGAAGGTAAAAAGTACAGAAAAAGACCTTCGTTAGATTCTCGAGACGGAGAATGGTTATGAAAAGGGAAGGTATTAGCACCCCTTTCCATCCGTAGTTATCTACGGGCTCTTAGTTGCTCTAGATCACTTTTTAAAAAAAATTGCTTTCTGTGTGTTTGAAAAGATGTTTTGAAAAGGCATTTCGCTTTGACTTTGTAATGATTCATGTAGGAATGTATACAAAGTGTTCGAAATGTTTCTTTTGAAAAGAGTTTGAACTTTGACAAAAGTGTGTGTGTGAAAAGCATTTTGAAAGAGCAAGCAACTAAAAGTCTTATTACCCACCGTAATTGGTCGTTGTTATTTTACGTTCCTTTAGAATGGCTATCCGTACCATTAGTTGGTAGGTAACCCCATTCTGGATGTGAAGGGACATTCAAGGGACATCGGATGATCATAGAAGGCAACTTCTAGGAAGTATCCTAGCACATTCGAAGGGACGATCATCACTTTTCGTAGGCAACAATCGAGGGTCAAGATCATGTATTCGTATGCGACATCGTGGGCTATGATCTTTGTATCGAAGGGACTATGATGATTTGTTTTGAAGGCAACGGTGCTAGAATACCTCTACGTTCGAGGGACATGACCATTTGAATTCGTAAGGCAACGAGAGAGAATTACCCTAAGGGTGCATGTGTAAAAGATGGTGTTGAATTCGTATATGTTATCTTGAAAATTAGTGAGCTATGTTGATTATTATCTTGCCATACACGCCTAGTTACTAGCGCTTTATAGGGTGCGGAAATTAAATGCGAAATGTAAAGTGCGGAAAGGTAAATGTCCCACGCTATTACATGGCTTTGGGGCGTATACATAATTTAAACTCTGGAAAAGAAAATCCTAATTTAAACTATTACATCCCATAAAGCTACATTATTTGAAAAAGTAAAACGATAAAGAAAATTGTCTGAATCGGATCAACCTGTGAAAGAATAAGAAAATTGGAAATACGAGATGAATCGAAATAAGAGGAAAATGTTAGTAAAAATACAAATTTTTATATGAGAAAGATATGACATGCTGGAAATAGTACTAATATGCCAAAGTATTTTTTTGTGATTTTTTAGATGCAATTTAGTAATTAAAATGTAATTAAAAGCTAATTAAATGATAAATTAACAATTAAATTAAATATGCATGCAAAACAATATTTTTTAATTTTATAAATTAAATAAAGGTTTTATGAAAATAATGTAAAAAGAAAAATAATTTTTGGTGATTTTTTAATGCAGAAATAAAAATGTGAAATTAATTAAAATAACATGTAAATATTAAAAATATGAAAATATGGAAAGTAGTTGGAAAATATGAAAGTTTGTAAAAGGAAAACAACTGGCATGGTTCGAACTGAGGACCTGGAGGAGTATCTTTGCAAACCAACGCCTTTACCACTACACCACAGTGCACTTTGTGTTTGGACTTTGAAATCAAACGTTTATAAACGTACGCGTGTCCTGGATTCAGATTCAAACCGGCCACCGTGGACCCACCAACTTATGAATGGACGAATCGAGGACGCCATCGTGTACACGCCATCCTCGCCGGTTAATGAAGTCAACGACGCTGGAGCCCTAGCTCCGGTCGTCTTCTCCGGCAACCTGAAATCGAAACTAAGCCAAACACGTGGAATAAACGGGAAAGGGGGACCCTACCCCCCTAAATCGACCATCCCGAATCCATTGGTGGCACGGCTTATTGAAAGTGCCTCAGACAGTTTGTTCGATTCAAACACCTTCAACCCTAACAATGGCAATAGGAGTTCGACGCTCAAGCTTGCATGTAATGCTTCTAATGTGACCTAATATGCATCCCGAGTTCAAACAAACACACGTAAAACATTAATAATGCATGGTTAATAAAATTCAATCTCAAAGAAATACCAAATCGGAGCAAGCTCTTGGGCACGATCCGCGCCTGGGCACGAGTATGGATGGTTTCAATCATTGAGACTCGGAAGGTATTTAAGTGCTTAGAACTCCTTGAAACCGCTGATTTTGAAATCAATTCTCAAGTTCTTGGAAAATTGACAAAATAAGGGTTAGTGCTTGGGCTAGGGTTTCGTGTCTATGCTTGTAACAATGCCGAGTATTTATAGAGAAAGTTTGGATGGCAAAAGGAGTGAAAAAGATTGATCCATCAATGTGCAAATATTTTCCATTAAAACAAATCAAATCTTGGAAAAATTTGATTTTCTCATGAATGCAAAGGCTAGAACGAATTTGGTATGAATTATGGGCTATCTTGGACTTCAAGGAAGATATAAAATCAGCCCTTTTGGAAAATTATATCATTTTCATATTTTATATAATTTAATTTTGAATTAAATGTTATAAAATTCAAAAATAAATTAATAAAATAGAAAATTGCCATGGCCAAGCATTTATGGGTCAAGAATAATGTCATGAATAAGTTTGGATCAAAAGATTTTAGGCCCATTTGGAAAATTTGCATTTTGACCAAAATGTCCTTTTGTGCAATTGTCCAAAATTGCCCAACTTCTGAATAGTGTATCTTGCTCAATTTTCCACATTTTTGGGTGTTCTTGGAGTTTTTGGAAAGCTCTAAGAGTCCTCTAGCCAACCCTTTTTGTCTCATCTCAATTGAAGTTTCCATGCTTAATATATCCTCAAAACAAAAAGTTGACTTTTTGTTGGCTTTGAGAATGACCTGTAATGTTTTGGGCCATACCTCTCAAATGAAGCATTTTTTGGACATTCTTGTGAGACATGAAATTGTAGAGAATTGAATTTCCTTCAAAACAAGAGGTGGTGGAAAAATTTCTAAGAAAGTATGAGAAAGTTATGATCATCAAAGTTCATTGACTTTTCATCTGTAAACCCTAATTTGAAAGTTTGACTTTTGTGCAAATCTTGAGTTTTCTTGATGAATCATGATCAACCCTTGATCAAATGATGAATGTAACTTCAAATGAGGATGTTGACCAACAATTATGAAGTTTGATCAGTATGTTGACCATTGACTTTTTGTCCAATACAACCGATTTTCAACCATCCGAGCAATTGTCTCGAGGAAACTTGACTTGTAAGGCTTGAAACTTGACATGGAGAATCTTTGAAGCATACGAGGAGGCATGAAGACCACTGGAGATGTTGAAGTCCATCTTGATCTCGAGAATCACCAAACCCTAGCTTGGGTTGATTGTCTAGGAGAGAGTTTGTCCGTCAACTCTCGAGGAATCCTTGAGTATGGATGTATGAAATATCTTGAGAATATGGAGGGCAAATTTTGGGTATGACATGCCCCTGCTCAATCTTCTTGTACCGAAGGTTAGATTGACACTGCCTTCGTGACCGGAGGTAGAAGATGATTGAACACCGAGTACACCCAAAATTTGCACTCGCCGCTGATGATGCGGAACGGGCTTATGATGCCATTGGAGAAGCCGAGATTTCATGGGAATGAGTCGACGCTAGACTCAAGGTTGCCGACAATGATGGGCTTAAGATGCCATCCGAAAGGTTGATGTCGGAGTGAGCCGACGCGAGGCTTCGTAGTCATTTCTGGAAATATAGGAGATGGGCTTAAGATGCCATCCGGAGAAAGTCGTACGCTAGACTTAATACTCGCCTTTGAATGGAGCCATTGGTTTGTATTGGTTTTTTAACCAAATATGCAGCATTCTGAAGGTGGAGCAATGTTGACAAGTAGTCGGAGATGGGCTTAAGATGCCATCCAAGGCAACTGAGTCGTACATTAGACTCTGTAGTTGCTGTTGATAATAAGAACGAGTCAGAATAGATCTTCATGCTGATTACTCTGAAGAATAGTAGTTGGCAAGAATGTGGATAGCTTCCCTGTTGTGCATCGGGTGTTGATCCATGCCGGTTATCGGAGGATAACCTGTGATCGCTCAGATAGGGTTTCCGTCCGCTTCGGTATTATCCCGGATCCGTTTCGGAGGACAACGAGGCGGTCGCTCGATAGTTTTCCGCCGAGATCGGGCTTAATCTCGACCGCCGCTTGAGGACGTTGGATGGTCTTTCGATAGTTTTCCGCCGAGATTCGGGCTTAACTCGACTCGCTATGAGCGATTTCAATTGCTTTGGAGAAAACAAGAGAAACTTTGATAGAATATTTGTTAGTCTTATGCAAAGTATGATGCATGACAACGTGTATGAATGACATATGCATGGATTATGACTTTATGACTAATGTATGAATGATAGATATCGTGGTATTTCAAAACATATCCATCTTGAAGAAGATGCGGATGTTCTGCTTGGGGATTTCTGATCTCTGCTTGAGGATGAAACCATGGAGATCTTGAATAAGAATAAGAATAGGTGACTTTGACTCCTCCGATGCACTATCTGACCAAGTTTCAAGTCCGGATACTGCTGTTGGGGAATAATGATAAGATGTTACTGGTATCCTCAGATGTAGATCCTACCGGGATGGTGGGAGTTGGAAAATCATCACGGGGATCTTGAAATGACGGCGGCTTGGGAACCTTGTGTTCAAACCCTTCTGGGGATGATGGCACCGAGGAGCCCTCTGTTGGAAAGTGGGAAATGTAGTTTTCCTCCGATGTACTATCTGAACAAGTCTCGGGCCTAGCTACCATTAAGGAGGGTAAAGATTGAGAGGCTCGTCGTTGGAGGTCTCATGCATAAACCTTGCTGTGGAGAGTCTGGGAGGAAACTGGGGGTCTTGTATGTAGACCTTGTTGGAAAGAATAGAAGGCGCCACTGGGGTGTAAGAGGTGTAGGTTTCCTCCGATGCACTATCTCGACCAAGTTCCGTGTCCGACACCGTCGAAAAAGGGAATTGTTGAGAGATATTCTCACGATGATAGATACCCTCTGGGGTTACGCTCATGAGGGAATGTTTTGGCGAGCAACGACTGTGGGGATTTGTACTGCAGGGAACATGTTGGTGACCTTCCGTCATCTCAATTCCTAGAGCCCTAGTAATTACTTTTGTATGTCCGCTTTCATATGTTTGTGATTAGATTCTTATTGTCAAATGTGATAGTCATTCAAAACAAACGGGACTTATTGCAAACGACAATAGTGAAAATTGTAAAGAAAGAATCAGATTTATTTGGAAGGTGGCGATGGCCAAGTAGTTTATACACAAGAAAAGTAAAGAGCTATGGAAGCAATCTCGTTAAGTTCCAACTATGCTAGTACTCATATTTCAACTATCTCATCTCCTTGCCGTCAAGAGAAAGTGAGGAATTGATCTTCGCCATTTGAATCTCGAATGCCGATAGTAGTCCGAGATAGGTGATCCGGACGACATAGCCGACGCTTAAATCCCTAACTTTTTCCTAGACCGCCTTTCGGGTTTTCGCCCAACGGATACCTTTTGCCCAAGCCTTTTCGTGTTTCGACTTGCCGGTGTACATCTTTGTATATATCCTTAACTTTGCCCGAACCCTTTGGTTCGCCAGATGCCCTTATTTTTGCCTAGGTCACCGACCTAGCGGGTCTCTTTATGCGTAGTATTTTTGACTATGTCCGCTCATTGTGGTGGGAAGTCTTCGCCATCCATGGTGCTAAGTATCATAGCTCCACCGAAAATACTGCCTTGACTACAAATGGTCCCTCGAGGTGGGAGTCTATTTGCCCCGGATCACCTTGTGGAAGAATGATGCGCTTGACTACTAGATCACCGACTTGGTAGACTCGATGCTTGACTTTCTTGTTAAATGCTCCGATCATTCGCTTTCGATAGATCCGCCCATGGCGTATGGATGCGAGTCATTTCTCATCAATCAAGTTGATCGGTCAAGGCGAGTCCGATCCAATCGCTTCACCTAACTCTCGGCCCGAGGACTCGTTGAGGGTATCTCGAACCTCAATGGGTAGGACGGCTTCCATACCGATACGAGAGAGAAAGGGTTGCCTCATTGATGTTCTTATCAGAAGCGATAGCCATGAAGAGCTTAATGGTAACATCTATGCCAATCTTTGTAAGTCACCGCCATCTTCAGATAATCTTCTTAATGTTCTTGTTGGCTTCCATCGCCCATTCATCTTAGGCCGATATGGCAAAGAATTGTGATGCTTGATCTTGAACCGTGCAGAGTTCGGTGATCATCTCGTTGTTGAGATTAGAGCCATTATCCGTGATAATCCTTTCGGAGTGCCATATCGATGATAAGATTATGCTTGATGAATCGAGCCACTACATTCTTGGTAACAGAGGCATACGAGGTCGCTTCACCCACTGGTAAAGTAGTCAATTGCCACAAGGATGAAACGATGTCCATTGGAAGTCAGGCTTGATTTCTCGATCATGTCAATGCCCCACATTGCGAAAGGCCAAGGAGCTGTTAGAACATCGTGAGGTACTCGAGGTACATGCACTTTGTCGCGATAACCGCACTTGTGACAAGATCGAGCGAAGGGTGACAATCGCCCATGGTGGACCAATAGTAACTGTTCTCAAAATCTTCTTAGCCATGGTGTGTCCACCGGAGCGAGTACCAAATGCGCCTTCGTAACTCTTCCATGATACGATTGCTTTTCCGATCTACATAATGAGTAAGCACAAATCGTGGTTGGCTTGTATAGGATGTCGCCGAGGAAGAATTTGGATGCAAATCTTCTCAAGAACTTTATCATTGATGATGCCCTGGATATTCCCGAGTCTCAAGATATCTCTTCACGCCGTAGTACCAAGGTTTCTCTTCAGATCAAGCTCATAACAAGATGTGGTTCACAAACTTTCAATGATGATCCGGGAGCCTCGTTGTCCCATCTAACCTTGAACATAGACGACATAGTAGCCAATGCATCGCTAACCGATTTTCTTCTCGTGGAATGTGATCAAAGGTAATCTCTTCAAGTAGGGATCAAGCTCGAACATGCTCGGTATGGAATGAGATTCGGATGCTTCGTATCCCACTCGCCTTAACTGATTGATCACTAAAGCGTAGTCTCCATATACTTGTAAGAACTTGATTCTAAGTCAATAGCCTTTAATACCCATGATGCACGCTCAGATTCGCCATGTTGTTCGTGCAATCAAGCAAAGTCCGCGGTGAATGGCGGTGTCCGCCACTGTGGATGTAATGATGGCGCCAATGCCATTGCCAAGCGTTAGAGGCTCCATTAAAGACCATGGTCCATCGATCCTTGTTCGTGTCCTTCGTCTGGCCTCGGTTCTTCGCAATCAAGAACTAGTAAAACATCTTCGTCTTGAAATTGAATCGCGATAGATCGATAGTCATCTACGCTTGATGAGCCAATGATCGGCCACTACACTTCCTTTGATCGCTTCGAGAAGTGTACCGGATATCGATTCGTCAAGATCATTTGCCATCTTGCTATTCTTCCGAGAGAGCGGTTTCTCAAAGATGTATTTTATCGGATCCATCTTGAAATCAACAAGGTAGTGTGAGTCAACATATACCTTAGTCGGCGAAAGCAGCCAAAGCGCCGCAAGTTTTCTCAAGTCGTGAGTATCTTGTTTCACCGGTAAACTTTTGCTAAGGTAGTATATTGCATACTCTTTTTCGACTGCACTGCCATGTTGCCCCAACACACACCCCATTGAGTTCTCTAACACCGTCAAGTACATAATAAGAGGTCTTCCTTGGAAGTGCATCAAGATAGAGGATTCTGTAGGTACTCCTTGATTTTGTCAAAAGCGATCCGGCAATCGCCATTCCATTCCACTACTTGATCTTTCTTTAGTAACTTGAAGATTGGCTCACAAGTAGCGCTAATCGTGCAATGAATCGCAATGTAGTTCAATCGCCCAAGAAACCTCCGACTTCTTTCTGGGAGTCGGCATTTCTTGTATAGCTTTGACCTTGGCGGGGTCAACTTCAATACCTCTATTAATGACAACAAACCCTAGGAGTTTACCGGATCTGACTCCAAAAGTGCACTTGTTAGGGTTAAGTCTCAACTTGTACTTCTTCAATCTGTCAAACAACTTCTGCAAATGATCAAGATGTTCTTCTTCGGTCTGTGATCGAGCTATCATGTCGTCGACGTAGACCTCTATCTCGTGATGGATCATGTCATGAAATAGTGCCACCATGGCACGCTGATAAGTGGCGCCTGCGTTCTTCAGCCCGAATGGCATAACCTTGTAGCAGAAAGTGCCCCACTGTGTAACAAAAGTAGTCTTCTCCATGTCTTCAGGAGCCATCTTGATCTGATTGTAACCGGAGAAACCATCCATGAAGGAGAAAACCTTATGTCAAGCGGTGTTGTCAACCGTAACATCAATATGAGGGAGTGGAAAATCGTCTTTCGGACTTGCTTTGTTCAGATCTCTGTAATCCACACACATTCGTACTTTGCCATCCTTCTTAGGTACATGTACCACATTTGCAACCCATTGTGGATAAGAAGTAACAACTAGGAAACCGGCATTGAACTGTTTCATAACTTCGGCTTTGATTTTCTCTCGACATCTCAAGACGCATGCGATTTAACCTTCTGCTTCACCGAGAAAACCTTCTTTCGTTGGCAATCGTGTACCACAATATCAATGTCTAAACCAGCATGTCTTCATATGACCAAGCAAAACCTCAATATAGTCTCGTAGCATCCGAACCAACCTTTCTTTAACACTGCTCTCAAGACCCGCTCCTATCTTGATCTCTTTTCTGCCTTCATTAGTACCCAAATTCACAACCTCAACTTGCTCTTCGTGGTCAGATAACTCGCCTTCTGCGTAGCCCCGCAAGTTCTCCGGCACTTCACAATCTTCCTCGCCGCCTTCGCCAGGTAGATCGGATTATCAAGTCATATTTAGCAATAGCATAACCAGTATTAATCTAGATTCGAGTGATTATGTATCACGGGTGTGTAAGAAACATAGCTCTTTGAAGGGTGATAAAGTAAAGAAAGAAAACAAACAATTGAATGCAAAAGTCCAACGAATTTATTGAATGAAAATACGCAAACGATGATAATAACCTCGAACGAGCCATGATGCCCGTAAGGCACTAGGCTTTAGAGTTTATTGTTCAAACATAAAGAAATACGAAAAGCAAAACAAAACAAGAGCAATTACCCCGCTAAAGGAGATTGGTATGACGCCTTCGCCTTCCAATTGCCGAGCCCTTTGTCCGGAGTCGAAGATCCACTTGTCGATGTCGCCGTCGCCGCCTTCTATAGCATGGATTCCACCGCCGATGCGAAAGGAAGTTGGCACGCCGCCGCGATCATCTTCTCGACTTGATGGTGAAGCCTAAACCAGCCTTGTTAGATTTGAAAGGAAGATCGTGGAGCTGACCCCAAATAGCACTACCTCCTTCTTCAACTCGCTGAGCATCCTTCGAGAGGCCATCCTAGGCGGAACTAGTGTAACTTCAGAGTGACAGGAGAGTCAATGTGCATGACTGGGATTGCTTCAAAGCTTGACAGGAGTCTCAAAGAATTCTCCTTCCATCTCGAGATATCGGAATGATTGTAGATGACCGACCATGTATTCCTCCTCACCACATATCAGAACAACCTTCCCTTCACCGGGTACTTCACCGATGCAAGGTAGAGGTAATACCCCCATGTATCCAAGGGCGCCCAAGTAAGAGTAAGTCGGACGGATGTCCATGACAAAGAAAGTAGAGTCAAAGTCCGGAACCGCTTTAACAGAGTGAGCTCTCCAAGTATCGTACTTAGAACCATCAAAAGCTCTCACAATAATGTCATTGGGTCTCGTAACCAACCCTTCGACATCAAGTTGATCAAAAGCACTCTTCGAAGGATATTCGTAGCGTAACCGTATCCACCAAGACATGAGATGTAGTAGGCCCTTGCATTCAATAGAGATGTGCAAGGCTTTGTTGTGTTTCCTTCCCGGGAGTCAAATCATCATCTGAGAAACCTAGGCCGTTGTTGGCAGCCAGGCTAGCAATACAAACTTCAAATTGATCAGTAGTAGTGTCTTGCGGTACATGAGCATTCTTTAGAAACTTCACCAAGGCGTTTGCATGAGCCTCAGAGCACAAGAGCAGAGCAAGCATGGAGATCTTGGACTGAGTCTGTCTAGCTGCTCCACAACATTGTAGTCACTTTTCTTGATAATCTTCTGAATTTCCTCCATTTCTTGTTTGAGGTGTCTTCAAGAACTTCCTTTGGTACTTCGTTGAGCAGATGAGTCACGGTTATTTCCCCTAGCTTGAGGAATGGGTTGAATAGCTGGAATGCGATGGAGTCGCAGTGTCTTTGGAGGAGAGATATCGGAGAGAATACCTTCCGGCTCGTCACCTTATCGATCCGTGATGTTGTCAATGTCGAATGGTGGCTTCAACTGTAAGGTTTCCAATGGTCAGAGGGTCTTTCTTGACACCATGATAGTAAACAAGGGATAGCTTTGTCAGAGGAATATGGAACTGGTCTTGGAGAAGTAATGATGAGAGGTGCCACCTAGGCACGGATCAAGAGGAAACTTATCGTGTTAACATCAAGATAGTCTTCTGAAAATCGTCACCCCATCCGTCGCTTTAACATCTTCAATAGGAATCTTGTAGCTATCGTGAAAGCAGTATTTCACCATGTAATCATACTTTCCACTTGGCTGCCCCAAGGTATCCCACGGTGGTGTAGCTTCATTCGCATTGTCAATCTTCAACTTAGACATCTCTTCACACGCCTTCGCATGTGTGGTTTCGTAAATAGTATCTCACGGTTGTCCATCATGCATTGAACACGCCTTCTCAACCAAGGACAACCATCAGCCGGATGGGGACCAACGACAATTTCTGGGCATCCTGGTTGACACCCATTAAAGAAATTCTTCTTAACAATCATCGAGGAATGGTCAAGTCATCTATGTTGAAGACATAAGTATCTTCACCAACAAAGATTGGAACTCTTGTCATGGTTAGGCATAGGAGCGCCGATCACATTGAGTCTCAGAGGATCAAACTCAACTGCTTAGCTTCAATCATGTCTTGAATTTTGTTCTTCGAGCCCAACAATCATCGATTATGTCCGGCTATTAGAATGGTAAGCACACTTAGCATTAGGATTGTATCTCAAGAGGAAGTGTTGACATTCGAGGAGGATCCTCAAGGTAATCAACTCGCTTTCAACATGTGTTGCAAGGCTCATGACAATGGCATGTTGATCTTCAGAACCGCCTCGTGGCGCTGCTCGCTACGCGTCTCACCGAGGTCAGGCCGATGTAGGATCGAGATCACAACCGCCCCTACGCATTGAGCGATCGGTCTTGGCTCGGCTTTTCCGACCACACAAGCATTGGTCTCTTTCTTACCACCAAAAGATCTCTTCGCAGATTCAAGATGTCTCTATCTCAATCTTTCCACTCTTGATACCGCTTTCAATGCGTCACGTCAAGATTTCGGTGAATCGAGGAGTTTCCAATCGATGATTGAAGAACGGGCCGTTGTTCCCATGAACATATCAACCAACTCCCTATTGGACAAGGGTGGTGAACCGCTCGCTAGATCTCCATTTCTCAAAGATACTCCTTGAACTTCTCGTCACGACCCATAGACATACTTTGCAGTTGCATGCGAGTGGGTGTCAATTCAGCATTGTACTCATACTACCTATAGAAAGCATCAGCTAAGTCACTCCAAGAACGGATACGGTCATTCTCTAGCTGATAGTACCACTCCAACTGAGTTCCGGACAAACTCTCTTGAAAATAATGCATCCACAACCTTCTGTCATCAGTGTGGGGGTTGATCTTCTGAACATAGGACTTCAAATGCAGCTTAGGGCAAGACATGCCATCATACTTGGCGAAAGTAGGAACTTTGAACTTAGGAGGAATCACAACACCAGGAACAAGACTCAGATCATCAAAATTCAGCCCGGACATTTTCAGATTTTCCACAGCATTCAGGCGATCTTCAAGTTGCTTGTACTTGTCATCTTCATCAGAGTACTGGCTATAGTCAGAGCGATCCTCTTTCTCTTTCTTGGGCTCACGCTGGTCATCTTCATCACCCTTGGTACTCCCCTCTTTCTTGACGCTACTTTCAGAGAATTCTATCCGACTAATCCTTTTAGGACTACCTTTGTAACGTCTACCCATGTTGAGAAGACCAATGACCTTCTTCTTTCTGCTGACAAGCTTCTTCAGATCCTCTTGTCCTTGGACCAAGCTGGTGAACATCTCCTGAAACTGAGCATTCTGAGCCTGGAGATCTTTGACAGTCTGTTCAAGAGCCATTTCTGCTAAAATAAATAGCGAGAGAATGAGAAAACCAATCTTCAATGTACCTGTGATGCAATGCTATGCTATGCTATGCAATGTTTATGCGAATGCCATGCAATGTTTTCAAGGACCTCTAGGAATTTAAATTTGTTAAACAAGCAATGAACAAACTTTATTAGTTATTTTTATTCTTTTTCTTTTCTTTTCTTTTTGAGTACAAGAAATAGTTCGGAAAAAATAAAACAAAAGAACAAAAATCCTAAAGCTCTAGGTCTCCCATGGGCGCTTCCTTTTGGTGCCGAGGTAGGCATTGATGTTTCGCTCCTCGTGAAGTAGCTTGGTCAACTCTAATACCTTCTTCTCGCTTGCATAGCACTGAGCTTCAATGTATCCCTTTCTTCTTTGAGCTGAATCCAGGATCTCTTCAAGTCTTCGAAATCAGTAGGCATGTCAGGACGATGAATAGTATAGGATTCGTCACCTATAGCAACAAGTTCCATAATTACTGGTAAAACAGGCGTGAATGGCATCATGAGGTTTTGAGCTCGAGCCCGCACCCATTTGAGGTAAGGTTCCCAAGGAATGGAGTTTTGGTGCCCCAAAGTCTTGGTATCGGTCTTCTTTACCATGCCCCAAGCGTATAAACCTTCATGTAATTCGAGATCGTGATTGTAGTCGAACACAATATCTTGAGAAGCATATCATGAGGACCATCCTTTCGAGCATAACCAAACCGACGAGCTAGAGAAGGGTTGTAAGTGATACCTCCTTATGCCAAGAAGTGGTACATTAGGGAATTCTCCACAACGCTCAATGAATGTGAAACTTTTGAGAGAAAAGGCACCAACGGATATCCGAATGAGAGTGACATTAGCCTTTGAGACCATCTCAACCTTTGCTCATTTTTCAAGACTGATGGAGGAAGGTGCGAAATAAACCACTTGGAAAGTAACGGTACACAACACATGAGAGTTCCTTGTCTCTTGATAGTACGAGTGTGGAGAGAATGTAGGATTTCTCCAAGTAGAGTAAGCACTGGATTGCGGGTAAGGAAGATCTTGATAGCGTTCACATCTATGAATTGATCCGAGTTAGGGAATAGAACCAAACCATAAATTAGCAAGGTCAAGATGTCTTCGAATGCATGGAAACTCATAGCTTTGAGGAATTCTCGGGCTTTCTTAATCAGAAACTTAGCAAGTAAACCCTTAACTCCACTTCTGGTTTCCCAATTGGCTTCAATGTCTGAGCGCTTTAGGTGTAAAGCGGATGCTATGTCTTCGTACCTAGGAACTTTTTCTAAACCGGTGAATGGCATTTGATCAAGAATAGGTATCCCAAGTAGCTTAGAGAACTCTTCCAAGGTAGGAACCAACTGATAATCTGGAAATGTAAAGCAATGGTGTTTTGGATCAAAGAACTGGAATAGGACATGCATCATATCTTCTTCAAAACCGGAGGTAACCAAGTCAAGTAGACAACCATGTTTCTTAGTGAACCGGGCATGATCGGGAATTTCTGAAACCAATTCTTTGAGTTGAGAAGGCAAACCCATGAAGTTGATTCAGATAGTCTTTCTAGAAGCCATAATCCCTACAAAACAAAGCAAAGATAAATTCCCTAGGTCCTTGAAATAGTTAGATATGATATGCAATGCAAATGATGTCATGATGTCATGTTTGGCACACACAAACAAATCACACAATGAACCTAGGTTTAAGGCTTGCATGAGGTATAGGTGTTTACCCCACCAAAAGTTTGAGTTGGTTCATCCTGTCCTATAATAGTAACCGGGTTCTAGGAATCTCATATCATTGATCTTTCTCGGAGGCGCTTATTTCAATACGACTACCAAGTGGTCGACTGAAAATGTCCCAAAAGTCTGATCTTAATGAGCGTAGCATCGAGTATCAGCCAACCTCGGTCTTCACCAAAGCCGGCCATCTCACTACCTTCTAATGGCCAAGATGGGTCAATTAAGGTTCTAAAAGTTTAGTTAGCGCTTGATGACACCACGCAGAAGCCAAATACTATCCTCAACATGGAAATGAAGAGTATCAGGACATCCAAAGTGTCACGCTAACGTAGCCATCATGTTGACCGTTTTGGTATACGCCTAACGGTCGCGATGATTTATTGCTACTTACCTAAAAGGAAACCCGGATCCGGGTGTAGGATCCCCCAACAATGTAATACCCAAGCAACCCTTAAAGATAAAGCAAGCAAGTCAAACAGAAAGCGGTAAAAGTTATATAGAATCCCTAAGATAATTCTCTCTTTAGGGTGGATCACCAGCAGAGTCGCCAGTTCTGTAATACGGTGAACTGACTTTGATGTTTTTGTATCGCAAATGTTGCGGATAGCAAGAGTCGCCACCGAATTTTCTTTTATCCAATTAAGGGAAGGTAAAAAGTACAGAAAAAGACCTTCGTTAGATTCTGAGTACGGGAGAATGGTTATGAAAAGGGAAGGTATTAGCACCCCTTTCCATCCGTAGTTATCTACGGGCTCTTAGTTGCTCTCTAGATCACTTTTTAAAAAAAATTGCTTTCTGTGTGTTTGAAAAGATGTTTTGAAAAGGCATTTCGCTTTGACTTTGTAATGATTCATGTAGGAATGTATACAAAGTGTTCGGAAATGTTTCGTTTTGAAAAGAGTTTGAACTTTGACAAAAGTGTGTGGTGTGAAAAGCATTTTGAAAGAGCAAGCAACTAAAAGTCTTATTACCCACTCAGAATTGGTCGTTTTCGTGTTATTTTACGTTCCTTTAGAATGGCGTTATCCGTACCATTAGTTGGTAGGTAACCCCATTCGTTGGATGTAGAAGGGACATTCGAAGGGACATCGGATGATCATAGAAGGCAACTCAGGAAGTATCCTAGCACATTCGGGACGATCATCACTTTCGAGGCAACAATCGAGGGTCAAGATCATGTATTCGTATGCGACATCGTGGGCTATGATCTTTGTATCGAAGGGACTATGATGATTTGTTTTGAAGGCAACGGTGCTAGAATACCTCTACGTTCGAGGGACATGACCATTTGAATTGTAAGGCAACGAGAGAATTACCCTAAGGGGTGCATGTGTGAAAAGATGGTGTTGAATTCGTATATGTTATCTTGAAAATTAGTGAGCTATGTTGATTATTATCTTGCCATACACGCCTAGTTACTAGCTTATAGGGTGCGGAAATTAAAATGCGAAATGTAAAGCGGAAAGGTAAATGTCCCACGCTATTACATGGCTTTGGGGCGTACATAATTTAAACTTATGGAAAAGAAAATCCTAATTTAAACTATTACATCCCATAAGGCTACATTATTTGAAAAAGTAAAACGATAAAGAAAATTGTCCAATCGGATCAACTCGTGAAAGAATAAGAAAATTGGAAATACGAGATGAATCGAAATAAGAGGAAAATGTTAGTAAAAATACAAATTTTTATATGAGAAAGATATGACATGCTGGAAATAGTACTAATATGCCAAAGTATTTTTTTGTGATTTTTTAGATGCAATTTAGTAATTAAAATGTAATTAAAAGCTAATTAAATGATAAATTAACAATTAAATTAAATATGCATGCAAAACAATATTTTTTAATTTTATAAATTAAATAAAGGTTTTATGAAAATAATGTAAAAAGAAAAATAATTTTGGTGATTTTTAATGCGTAAATAAAATGTGAAATTAATTAAAATAACATGTAAATATTAAAATATGAAAATATGGAAAGTAGTTGGAAAATATGAAAGTTTGTAAAGGAAAACAACTGGTCCCGCATGGTTCGAACCGAGGACCCGAGGAGTATCTTTGCAAACCAACGCCTTTACCACTACACCACAAAGGCACTTTGTGTTTGACTTTGAAATCAAACGCTTATAAACGTGACGCTGTCCCGGATTCGATTCAAACCCCACCGTGTGGACCCAACAACTTATGAATGGACGAATCGAGGACGCCATCGTACACGCCATCCCCGCCGGTCCATGAAGTCAACGACGCCGAGCCCTAGCTCCGGTTGCCTCTCCCAAGAACCTGAAATCGAAACTAAGCCAAACACGTGGAATAAACGGGAAAGGGGGACCCTACCCCCCTAAATCGACCATCCTGAATCCATTGGTGGCATCGCTTTATCGAAAGTGCTCAGACAGTTTGCTCGATTCAACAATTCCTTCAACCCTAACAATGGCAATAGGAGTTCGACGCTCAAGCTTGCATGTAATGCTTCTAATGTGACCTAATATGCATCCTGAGTTCAAACAAACACACAGAAAACATTAATAATGCATGGTTAATAAAATTCGAATCTCAAAGAAATACCAAATAGGAGCAAGCTCTTGGGCACGATCTGGGCAGTTCTGGGCACGAGTATGGATTGGTTTCAATTGCTGGAGACCTCAGGAAGGTATTTAAGTGCTTAGAACTCCTTGAAACCGGCTGGATTTTGAAATTCGAATTTCTCAAGTTCTTGGAAAAAATTGACAAAATAAGGGTTAGTGCTTGGGCTAGGGTTTCGTGTCTATGCTTGTACACAATGCCGAGTATTTATAGAGAAAGTTGGATGGCAAAAGGAGTGAAAAAGATTGATCCATCAATGTGCAAATATTTTCCATTAAAAACAAATCAAATCTTGGAAAAAATTTGATTTTCTCATGAATGCAAAGGCTAGCACGAATTTGGTATGAATTATGGGCTATCTTGGACTTCAAGGAAGATATAAAATCAGCCCTTTTGGAAAAATATATCATTTTCATATTTTATATAATTTAATTTTGAATTAAATGTTCTAAAATTCAAAAATAAATTAATAAAATAGAAAATTGCCATGGCCAAGCAGTTATGGGTCAAGAATAATGTCATGAACAAGTTTGGATCAAAAGATTTTAGGCCCATTTGGAAAATTTGCATTTTGACCAAAATGTCCTTTGTGCAATCGTCAAAATCGCCCAACTTCCTAATAGTGTATCTTGCTCAATTTTCCACATTTTTGGGTGTTCTTGGACTTTTTGGAAAGCTCTAAGAGTCCTCTAGCCAACCCTTTTGGTCTCATCTCAATTGAAGTTTCCATGCTCAATATATCCTCAAAACAAAAAGTTGACTTTTTGTTGACTTTGAGAATGACCTGTAATGTTTTGGGCCATACCTCTCAAATGAAGCATTTTTTGGACATTCTTGTGAGACATGAAATTGTAGAGAATTGAATTTCCTTCAAAACAAGATGTGGTGGAAATTTTTGAGAAAGTATGAGAAAGTTATGATCAGTCAAAGTTCAGTTGACTTTTCATCTAGAAACCCTAATTTGGAAAGTTTGACTTTTGTGCAAATCTTGAGTTTTCTTGATGAATCATGATCAACCCTTGATCAAATGATGAATGTAACTTCAAAATGAGGATGTTGACCAACAATTATGAAGTTTGACTGTATGTTGACCACAGTTGACTTTTTGTCCAATACAACTGATTTTCAACCATCTGAGCAATTATCTGAGGAAACTTGACTTGTAAGGCTTGAAACTTGACATGGAGAATCTTTGAAGCATATGAGGAGGCATGAAGACCACTGGAGATGTTGGAAGTCCATCTTGATCTGAGAATCACCAAACCCTAGCTTGGGTTGATTGTCTAGGAGAGAGTTTGTCTTGTCAACTCTTGAGGAATCCTTGAGTATGGATGTATGAAATATCTTGAGAATATGGAGGGCAAATTTTGGGTATGATATAGGAAGCTTAGCTGCCTCGCTATGTAGGTGAATTCTTTTAAAATTTCACTTGGTTTTCCTTTTTCCCACTTTCACCAAGGCTTTTGTGTTGAATAAAATTAGTATTGTTTTTCTAATTTTTTGTTGTTGTTTGACTCAAATTTTGGTTCGGTAACTTGAAGGCTTTTGAGGTGATTTTCCGAGTTTGATCATTTCAATTCATGGATGTATGGTAATGATAGTTTTCAAAGTTGGTACATGTCGTACTGCTTATCGCTTTCTATAGCATAACATGTTTATGAAATTTACCATTTGTACAATTACCATGTCATTCATTCTTTTTGCATTACTTGCTCATGAATTGAATCACTTTAGTCCCCTTTTTACCCATAAATGTGAGGAAGCTTTCCATTGTTTACATTTGAGAGTCCACATTCTTGTTTTAACTAGATTTTATTATGCTTAATCTTTTATTTTGTGTTGATTGTATGATTGCAAGAAAATGATCAGGGCATCTTGTTGATTTTGAGCATAACTACCTTGGCCAAATATTCAATTCACCTTGTGAGTGTGTGAACTTTTGCTAGCCCCTTTGAACTTTTATCAATATCCATGTTTATTTGAACTTGATATTTGTCTATGAGTGTCAATTCACTTTTTTTATGGATGTTGATTTCTTTGTTTCTTGAACCCTCAATTATATGTTGTTGTATGGATTTTTACCTTGCCTTAGAAAGTAGGGAGTATTCACACATTAATGTTGGTTGAATTCAAGTTGGGGAGAGAAATGTTTATATACTTATATTGTGGTTGGTATGAGGTTAAGAGAAAAGAAAAAGAAAAGAAAAAAAAGGTGAAAAAGAAAGATTAGAAAAAGAAAGAAAAAAAAAAAGAGAAAAGCTTTGAAAAATAAAAACAAAAAGAGTAGGAATAATTTGATGTTAATAAGTGAGGTGTGTTTGGTGTGAAATTTGTGATGAATAATAAGTTTGATTGAAATTATATTGTTTGGAACTTTGTGAGTTGATCACTCCCATAGGTTTAAAGTTTTTGTTTCGATTAGCTTTAGGACTTATCACTTGTTTGTTAACCAAGCCACATTACAACCTTGAAAAGCCCTTGTGATTCTTGCATTTGTATTTTCAATACGTTTTTGGATGAATGCATAATTTAGTCTATTGTTTGCAAGATTGTGGAGGAGTGTTTTTTATCCCTCACCTTTGTGTGTTCTTCATCTAGCGATGAATTTTTGCTAGGTGTGATTCATGATTGAGATTGTTTTGTTTTAGAATGTTTTGCATGATTTTTGTACTTAGGATTTATTTCGTTTATATGTTATTCTTGTAGTATAGTGGTAAGTTTGTATTTGTCGTGTACATTTTTCGTTTGAACCATACATTTGTTTTCCGTTTTAAAAACTTGTTGACTCGTGATTCTTTGATTATCATCTTTTGTTTCTTTTGGTTTACTTGACTTTGTTTGAGGACAAACAATGTGTCAAGTTGGAAAGAGTTGATAAGTGCCAAAATTTAGTTATTTTGTATATATGTTTTATGGCACTTATCGGTTCTTTTGTTGATATTCTTCGAATAAATCCCTCGTTTTTTTTGTATAAATGTGTACATAATAGAATAATTGAGTTTTTGTATAAATATTGTATCATTTGATAGTTTTTCATCTCTTTTATAGGTATTCATTCATAATTGGAGCATTGAGTAATAAAGTTTCGAAGACACGGCTTCAAACGCGCGATTTGAGCAACTCATCAACGAATAAAGCTCAAAATCAAATAATAAAAATCATCAATTTGATTGATATTTTGTCATGGTTAGATAGGAAATTTAATAAGCTTTCCAACGCTTCAAACCGGGCGCAATTCCGAGTTACGGTTCTCAAGATATGGCAAAAACAAGATGCTGATTTCTTTTGGAACATCACAGACCGCGCTTAGCGCAAATACCGCGCTTAGCGCGCCCTGCGACTTCAGAATTCTTTAAAAGGGGCTAAAAACACATTTTTAGGTTATGGGTTGGGTATTTTTGAGTTCCAACACCATCAACATCATTTCTTTGGTAGATTAGCTTAGAAAACAACATTAGAGCTTGCTCATGGATGATTGGAGGTGGATTGCTCTTCGATTGGCTTTGACAACCAGTGTAGATCTGTGGTTTATCTCTTCTCCTCTTTGTGTATTTCTCTTTTGTTGGGCTTGTATGTATTTCTACTCATAACTCCTGTATATTTATCGCCTTTGGCTTGTATAAAGTTTGCTTTACAAATTTGTGTCGGTGATTATCTTGGGTTTTTACTCTATGTTAGGGATTTGAGCTTTACTAGAGATAGATTGCTTAGATTCTTACCTAGGATAGTTATCTGTTAGTTTCTGAATACTAGAAATGGGTTTAGATCTAACATTCACTATAGAGTATCTGAACTTAATGCGTCTGCGTCGGTGAAGTATGCTAGAGATGGTTATGGAGGTGACGCAGTTGACTTCTATGTTGTTGAGATAGGCCAAACATGGCTATTGAGATGATTTAGGAGGATTCTCAATTTGGGTTAGAAATAGCCAAGGTTGTGAGAGGTATGTGATGACACGGACGAGTATCGTAGGCCGAGTATAACATGGGTGGTAGATTTAAGTCTTTGACGGGTAGTTTACATTCGTTTCGGACAAGTTGTCTATCCTTCTTACTTTTTGTTCATTTACTTTTTGTCTTTTATTTTCATTTCTTTTAATCTCAAACTCATTAACGGTAGAATTGTCGAACAACGAATCAATAACCAATCTCTGTGGACACGATAAAATATAACCTAACCGATATATATCACCCGGTAAAATAAATACCAACTCTTTGCTTGCCGCTATACCGCTGCAACAAAATGGCGCCGTTGCTGGGGATTGGTTTTATTGTTTCTGTATTGCGATAATTATGTTGTTTTTGAGTTTTGTAATTATTGTATATGTTGTATAGACTTTGTGTATAAACTTGTATATTGTTACTTATACATGTTATGTGTTTACTTTCCATACTTGTACATATTTGTGATTTTCTTAGTTTTCATGTGATGTTGTGAATCGTCTCGTACTCATAACGTTTGTTGTGTGGTTGTTAGGACACTTTCTTTAGGTTTGCGCGGTGTGGTAATACCATGGCATGACGAGAGGAGGTTACTAGTGCTCGCACAATAAAGGCGTCGAGCTTACGACGTAAAACAAGCATGTTTGTTTATGTTGTTTATGTGTGTGGTGACTTGGGTTTTGACAAGTTGAAATAGGACTTGCTCTTAATTTCAAATTTTCACTTTTCAACTTGTTAATTCCTTTTCACCAATTGTGTGTATTGTTATTTGCTTTTGTTTTGTTATGTCAATTTGTTATTTTCCACAAGTTTTTAGTGTTTTAGCTTGTGGAAGTGTGTATGTATTGTAAATATTGTTTAGATGTGTACATGAGATTGTATAGGTGTGTAAGTGGAGCTTGCATAGCAGTTGCACCTGTTGCTGTCATTTTTCTGCAACTGGTGTAGCGCGCTCTGCTATGCAGGGCCAGTGAATTCTTTTAAAATTTCACTTGGTTTTCCTTTTTCCCACTTTCACCATGGCTTTTTGTATTGAATAAAATTAGTATTGTTTTTCTAATTCTTTTGTTGTTGTTTGGACTCAAATTTTGGTTCGGTAACTTGAAGGCTTTTGAGGTGATTTTCCGAGTTTGATCATTTCAATTCACGGATGTATGGTAATGATAGTTTTCAAAGTTGGTACATGTCAGGTACTCGTTTATCGCTTTCTATAGCATAACATGTTTATGAAATTTACCATTTGTACAATTACCATGTCATTCATTCTTTTTGCATTACTTGCTCATGAATTGAATCACTTTAGTCCCCTTTTTACCCATAAATGTGAGGAAGCTTTCCATTGTTTACATACGAGAGTCCACATTCTTGTTTTAACTAGATTTTATTATGCTTAATCTTTTATTTTGTGTTGATTGTATGCTTGCAAGAAAATGATCAAGGCATTTTGTTGATTTTGAGCATAACTACCTTGCCAAATATTCAATTCACCTTGTGAGTGTGTGAACTTTTGTTAGCCCCTTTGAACTTTTATCAATATCCATGTTTATTTGAACTTGATGCTTGTCTATGAGTTTCAATTCACTTTTTTTATGGATGTTGATTTCTTTGTTTCTTGAACCCTCAATTATATGTTGTTGTATGGATTTTTACCTTGCCTTAGAAAGTAGGGAGTATTCACACATTAATGTTGGTTGAATTCAAGTTGGGGAGAGAAATGTTTATATACTTATATTGTGGTTGGTATGAGGTTAAGAGAAAAGAAAAAGAAAAGAAAAAAGGTGAAAAAGAAAGATTAGAAAAAGAAAGAAAAAAAAAGAGAAAAGCTTTGAAAAATAAAAACAAAAAGAGTAGGAATAATTTTATGTTAATAAGTGAGGTGTGTTTGGTGTGAAATTTGTGATGAATAATAAGTTTGATTGAAATTATATTGTTTGGAACTTTGTGAGTTGATCACTCCCTTAGGTTTAGGCAAGTTTTTGTTTCGATTAGCTTTAGGACTTATCACTTGTTTGTTAACCAAGCCACATTACAACCTTGAAAAGCCCTTGTGATTCTTGCATTTGTATTTTCAATACGTTTTTGGATGAATGCATAATTTAGTGTATTGTTTGCAAGATTGTGGAGGAGTGTTTTTTATCCCTCACCTTTGTGTGTTCTTCATCTAGCGATGAATTTTTGCTAGGTGTGATTCATGATTGATATTGTTTTGTTTTAGAATGTTTTGTTTTAGAATGTTTTGCATGATTTTTGTACTTAGGATTTATTTCGCTTATATGTTATTGTTGTAGTATAGTGGTAAGTTTGTATTTGTCGTGTACATTTTTCGCTTGAACCATACATTTGTTTTCCGCTTTAAAACTTGTTGACTCGTGATTCTTTGATTATCATCTTTTGTTTCTTTTGGTTTACTTGACTTTGTTTGAGGACAAACAATGTGTCAAGTTGGAAAGAGTTGATAAGTGCCAAAATTTAGTTATTTTGTATATATGTTTTATGGCACTTATCGGTTCTTTTGTTGACATTCTTCGAATAAATCCCTCGTTTTTTTGTATAAATGTGTACATAATAGAATAATTGAGTTTTTGTGTAAATATTGTATCATTTGATAGTTTTTCATCTCTTTTATAGGTATTCATTCATAATTGGAGCATTGAGTAATAAAGTGTCGACGACACGACTTCAAACGCGCGATTTGAGCAACTCATCAACGAATAAAGCTCAAAATCAAATAATAAAAATCATCAATTTGATTGATATTTTGTCATGGTTACATAGGAAATTTAATAAGCTTTCCAACGCTTTAAACCGGGCGCAATTCCGAGTTACGGTTCTCAAGATGTAGCAAAAACAAGATGCTGATTTTTTTTGGAACATCACAGACCGCGCTTAGCGCGAATACCGCGCTTAGCGGGCCCTGCGACTTCAGAATTCTTTAAAAGGGGATAAAAACACAATTTTAGGCTATGGGTTGGGTATTTTTGAGTCCCAACACCATCAACATCATTTCTTTGGTAGATTAGCTTAGAAAACAACATTAGAGCTTGCTCATGGCTGATTGGTGGTGGATTGCTCTTCGATTGGCTTTGACAACCAGTGTAGATCTGTGGTTTATCTCTTCTCCTCTTTGTGTATTTCTATTTTGTTGGGTTTGTATGTATTTCTACTCATAACTCCTGTATATTTATCGCCTTTGGCTTGTATAAAGTTTGCTTTACTTAATTTGTGTCTGATTATCTTGGTTTTTACTCTATGTTAGGATTTGAGCTTTACTAGAGATAGATTGCTTAGATTCTTACCTAGGATAGTTATCTGTTAGTTTCAATACTAGAAATGGGTTTAGATCTAACATTCACTATAGAGTATCTAAACTTAATGTGTCTCGCTTGAAGTATGCTAGAGATGGTTATGGAGGTGACGCATTGACTTCTATGTTGTTGAGATAGGCCAAACATGGCTATTGAGATGATTTAGGAGGATTCTCAATTTGGGTTAGAAATAGCCAAGGTTGTGAGAGGTATGTGATGACACGGACGAGTATCGTAGGCCGAGTATAACATGGGTGGTAGATTTAAGTCTTTGACGGGTAGTTTACATTCGTTTCGGACAAGTTGTCTATCCTTCTTACTTTTTGTTCATTTACTTTTTGTCTTTTATTTTCATTTCTTTTAATCTCAAACTCATTAATGGTAGAATTGTCGAACGACGAATCAATAACCAATCTCTGTGGACACGATAAGATATAACCTAACCGGTATATATTACCCGGTAAAATAAATACCAACTCTTTGCTTGCCGCTATACCGCAGCAACAGTTGGGGATAGGTTAGTGTCACATTGTAATCCTCCAATGTTGTTTCGAGATCAGATCTTTGGTATTATTACGACTCCTCAAAATGATGTGATTGATAGTTGTAGAGGTGATTTGGGTGAGAGAGAAAGTTGGTGACGCAACAAATTTCTCCATAAGTATTTCGAGGTCAGATTTATGGGATTCTGGTGATACCTCGAAATACTGCGAATGGGGGTTGTAGAAAAAGTTTGGGTGATACAAAATAATTAAGGTAAGAGTGCCTTAGTCTATACGGTGTAATAATAGATAAACAATATTGATTGTTGGTCCACGGCAACGGCGCCCAAAACTTGATGGGTAAATTCCGCAAGTGCACGGAAATATCAAAGTAATATAAAAGATTGTCGAACCATAGAGACTAATGTCAACCTACTGTAACCTATTGTTACTTTGTAAAGCTAAGGCTGATAAATAATTGGATTTTGGGGGAAACTAAGAACTAAAACTAAAATAAATAAACTTAGGAAATAATACTAAAACGATGTTGGGATATGATTTCCGCCTTCCTCAAGGACTTATAGAAAACGGGTACTAATTACGACTAGAACTTAGTTCCATAGATTATACTAACTTAAAGACTTTGCCTCACGCTCTCGTGGTATTAACTAAATCCATACTTCCTAATCCCAAGATTTTTCTCTCGCTCGCCCGGTGACTAAGAAATATATTTTGTAATCCAATAATATCCTAAACGCATCTAAAGCGCTCGCGCTGTATTTTAGATTTGTTGCCTAATTTCCACTATCTAGTTTGATATCCGTGCTCTCGCAGTGTCGGCTCTTACCTTAATTAATTTCTCACTCTCGTGACAAAATCATGTTAAATAACTCTCACTCTCGAGGAAAAGCTATTTAAATTAGACTTGGAAATTAAAACCAAAACAGAGTTTAATCATAAGTTCGCACCATTTATTTTCTACTGAGTCCCGTTGGTAATGGCGGTCCTCATACACCAGACTCAAGACTATTTAGCCGAACATGTTGAAGCAACTCGTTTTTCAAAAATGATTTAAATTTTCAAAAAGACAATGAAATCGCCACCTAATTTTATTTGTTCTAGAAAGAACGGGAAAATATAGATAAAACCCACAAAAATCGAATAAGGCGGTCTACAAGACCAAAAGGATGGATTCGGGAGTCGGTTACGCAAGAGGAAGGTATTAGCACCTCTTATATCCATCGTACTCGATGGGACCCATTTAGCTCACGCGTGTTTGTGTGTGTATTCGCTAATTTCTAAATTATAAATAAGAAAGAAGAAACGGGATTTGTTTATTATTATTTTGAGTTTGACACGGTTTCGAAACCGCGTGTCTAAGTATTCCCTCGTGCAATGGGAAAGTCAAAACTCCGTAGTTCTTGTTGAAAAGGTTTGAATTGGTTGTATTGATTTTAGTAGAAATGTTTTTTTGATTAAATGCATATGAGCGAAAAAGAATTTGAATGGGTTGAATTGATTTTAATTGTAGATGACAAGTACCAAAACGTTAGGCTATCATCTAATGATTCGAATACTCGAAATTGGTGAGTGAGCTCGACCAATCATCTCTCATCCAAAATCTTTATTAGGAAAAGGGTGAGGTGAAACAAAGTTCACATTTATTAAGTGTATGGAATAAAAGTATTTAAGTCATTAGGCTATCATCTAATGGCCCAATATTTTAAATTTAATTAAATCGCGCTACCATCCAACAATTTAATTAAATGCCATTACACTATATTTTTTGTTTTAGAACATGGATAGAAGTTTCTAGTTTATTAGGCTATCATCTAACAAACTAGAAACTCGATTCGCTTAAATCGTTAGGCTAACATCTAACAATTGAAACAAATCTCATCTAAGTGTTCCTTTTTTTTTTATAGAAAATTGATTTGAAGAAAACAAATTCAATTAATTATTTTAATTTGAAAGTGTTTTAAAAGTTTGATATCGGACGAAGATAGGTAACCTTTCGGGTTATGATTAATCAAGTATGTGGACTTGATTAACCTCGTGAGGATAGGTGCTCCTATCCCCAACCATGAGACCCTGGTGCATGGATAATTGGTATGTGGACCAATGTTTTTTTCGGGTTATGATTAATCAAAGCAACGAGGGATTTGATCAACCTCGTGAGGATGGCCATGCCCATCCCCAACCATGAGACCCTTAGAGAATTTGGTATGGGTAACCAAAAAAAGAGAGATCGGAGACGTCATTTCTTTTATGTTAATTTGTGAGTGAAGTGTATGATTGTGTAATAAAACATACAAACGGATAATAAAGAAAATTAACACACAATACAACTGGAATTTAAATAATTATTAGCAACGATTTTTTCTGTTTGATGAAAAATCAACTAATAGTTTAATCGATAAGTCATCAAATAAAAACTATCAGAGCTAATTATTACTTAGTACATCGCACAAAAAATATTATTCACATAAAAATAAATTAATTGAAAAGATAAAAGTTTAGAGTTAGCCTGTATGAAGCATGTCTGGGCGGTGCGGAAAGAAATCCAGAGATAACACTCTTGAGCCCAAATAAAGGGCCCAATGAGCCTTCAGAAAATCCCATGTGGGGTATCAGAAGATGATGCATCGTTGATCAGAAAACCAAGAACTCGAGGCAAGCAGACAGCGAGATGGCACAGGTGTATCATGAAGACAACATAGTACGAATAAATAAAAAGAAAAGAAAATGCTAAAATTCCCTAACTAGAGATGGTGGCAAATGTCACCACCAAACGAAACCTAGTCTAATTATTTATTACTATTATTATTTTTTTCTTAAAAAAAAGGTATATTAGTTATTGTTTTATTAGTTAACTAAGAAAATAATAATAATAATAGTTAACTAATATTAATACTATGCTAATCCTAATATTATTAAACAAAACAAAAATTAAAAACAAACACTCATCTGTCTCCTCTCAAACACGATACATGCATTCAGAATCCCAACCCATCTTCTCCTCTCAAACACGAATCAGTAAAGGCAAACCCCTAATCTCTCATTCTCTTGATTCTCTTGTTGGAAACCCCAAAAAGAAAGAAACCCCAAATCTCTCTTTTTCGCTGTTCTCACACTCGTTATCTCTCTCGACTCCTCTTACTCGTCGGAAAGGGAAAGGGACGGCGGTGGTGTTCCGATTCGTGATATTTTCGTTTTCTGATGCTCTATAATGTTGGTTTTTGCAGATATTTACCAGATTCTTGGATGAAGGGGGGTTGGAACCCTAGATGCTGGATTCGGCCTCCTTCGTCACTATCCGGGTGAGATCGTTCTGAACCTTTCCTATCTTCTTTCTCTGTATCAGAACCTTGATTTCTGAAACAATATTTCTGAAGGATTTGTGTTTGGGGGAAATGATGAATGTGTTGGTTTTTTGATTGTTCTGTGTTTTTGTTTTCTTGGTATTCTGTGGCTATTGTTTGGAACAGTGACACACTTGGTGTTTTTTTCGTTTAGAACAAGTCCTCCATTTGGCTTTTCGAATGATACTACTTGGTTATTTTTCTGTTTAAATCTTAGAACCAATATTATGCTTGATCTTTGCTATACCTTTGAATGTTAGAATGATCCTCAGATTGGTCTTGGCTATCTAGTTGTTTAATGCTAGAACAGATATTGGTTTGATCTTTGTTTTTTGGTTTTTGCGTGTTTGTAAAAACAGATGCTATGTTGGTCTTGGTTATGGTTTTTGAGTGTCCTAAAATGATGCTATGTGATTTTCGTTATGGTTTTTGAATGTTTTTTCAAACAGATATTGTGCTTGGTCTTTGTTTTCTGGTGTTTTCTTTTCTATTGTCCTCCTTGAATTGTGGCTGGAACTTGTCTTTTTGAACAGATTATCCTTGGTCCTTTTACTATCTTCTAATCAGATATTATGCTTGTATCTTTTGTTATCTTTGAACAGACATCATGCTATTTCTGATTGGTTTCTCCTTAACTAATTAATGTTTGCACAGACATCTGCCTTGGTCCCTGTTTAGTGTTGGTTCTTTTATCTCTTTTGTGCAAATCCCATCTGTCTCTCCTTGGAAACATATCATGTTGCCTCAGTGATTACTTGTAGTTATTGCCATTTTCCTCTTTCAGCTATGATTTGCTATGCTGTTCAATTTGAAATTTGGCCTTTTTTGTGTATTTCTATCACCGCTATTACTATATACTGGTCGGTATATCATAATGTTCTCTTTCAGTGAAAATTTTTCACTTTATGCTGATAACCATGGCCTGTTGGGTAAAATGTTGTCCCTCTCCCTTGCTGCCTGTTCTGCTGGCTGATATTATATTGACTTTACATTTGGGCTAAACTGATTTTTGGAACCGTGATAATTGTTAATGGATTTCTTGATTGCTTTGAAAACATGATGTTTTCTCGATTTTCCATTTCACACCTTCTTTGTGAACCAACAACAAAGGTTGTTGTGATTTGCAATAGAAGGTTGGGCCGATGAAGGAACTTTTTAGTTCTGAGGCTCGATCGATTGAACACAATTAAAACCTTCAACCTAATTCCTGACACTAACCCTAATGATGAGTTCGAAAAAGAAATTTTCTCTTGATTTATGTTGATGCTCAATTATAGTTACTAATCATGTTCTCTTTTGTTGTTTTCATGTAACTATGAAGACGGAGACGATAAGAGGGCAGCCTGGATGTGAAGAACGGCTTGGAGGAAGACAACGATTCGCTCGAACCAAAAACAAACCTTAGAAGCTTGTAGAATTAGAGTAGAATTAGGACATCTTTATAATTGTAACTTTGTAACTCACATTTGTAATTGAATTACAATAAAATAATTTGTTTTTTCTCTTTTCAAAATCAAGCTTGTAATTCCGAAGGCATTGTAACTTTGTAGATCTTGAGATAAATGAATACAACTTGAATACCATTCGCATAGCACTTCAATTGAATGAATGTTGCACACAAAAAGAAACGGAATTCATCTTAACTCGAGTAATATACCCAATACGAATTGAATAATTACCTGTAACTATTGTTTCTCCGCTAATGAATTCAAAATCCAAGAACAACATCCTTCCCTCCTCATTGAATTGGAATTCAAAAAAAGCAAATAATTCCTTTCGAACAAATAATTCCAAACAGTTCCTCTTGAACAAATAATTTGAAACCTCTTGAATTTTGAATTATGCTCAATGGTAGCCTGAATCAAAATTGAATCAATAACAAAACAATGGTTCTCTCTTCTGCTAGACGTACACTTAACCATGCATTGATCTCAAATCAACTTCAATTTTGAACAAAAACCAAACCTTTTTTGTGTAACCATCAAGGAGCCCTTATTTTAAATTGAATTTAAAAACCACAACTCATGAGATATACCTTGGACAGACAAAGGAAGATAAGTATTTTAGGTCACTCGGGTACTAAGCGATCATTTCTTATTGCTTAAAACAGACTCATTAGAGGACACCTTGATCTCATGGCCATATAACCGATGATATGTATGCATGTGAGTGTTATGATAAACACGAATCCTAAGCCAGATAAAATCGAGATAGGAGGGCGAATTTTGGGGTGCAACAGCTGCCCCAATTTAATCGTCTTAAACCTGAAAGTGAAATTGGCGATAGCCTTTTGAACTTTCAAGGTAGAAGAAGATTAAATACTAAAAGAACCCTAAAATTTGCGCTCCGAAGAACAGTTAGAAATATTTATGCTTTTTTAATTAAATTTTTTCGTATTTCCTTTTTTTTGTTGTTTTTTTTTTGTAAAAAGATTTCAGTACATCAAGAAACGAATACGCTTAAATAAACGGCTTCACAGATCAAAAATAAAACCAGACAGACCTTTGGAACAAGCACACTTAAATAAGTTGCTTCGCAGATCAGAAAAGTAAGGACTCATAGATCTTTGGAACGAGCATACTTAAATAAGTTGCTTCGTAGATCAAAATGAGAACAGACATATCTTTGGAACGAGCATACTTAAATAAGTTTCTCCGCAGATCAGAAATGAAACCAGACAGACCTTTGGAACGAGCATACTTAAATAAGTTGCTTCGTAGATCAGAAAGGTAAGGACTCATAGATATTTGGAACGAGCACACTTAAATAAGTTGCTTCGTAGATCAAAAATGAGAACAGACAGATCTTTGGAACAAGCATACTTTAATAAGTTGCTTCGCAGATCGAAATGGAACCGCACCTTGGAACGAGCATACTTAAATAAGTTGCTCACAGATCGAAAGGTAAGGACTCATAGATCTTTGGAACGAGCACACTTAAATAAGTTGCTTCACGATCAAAAATGAGAATGTATGATCTTTGAATGAGCATACTTAAATAAGTTGCTCGCAGATCGTAAATGGAAACAGAGACCTTTGGAACGAGCATACTTAAATAGTTGCTCACAGATCAAAAGGTAAGGACTCATAGATCTTTGGAACGAGCACACTTAAATAAGTTTCTTCGCAGATCAAAAATGAGAACAGATCTTTGGACCGAGCATACTTAAATAAGTTGCTCACAGATCAAAATGAGAATGATGATCTTTGGAACGATCATACTTAAATAAGTTGCTCACAGATCGTAAAGGTAAGGACTCATAGATCTTTGGAACGAGCACACTTAAATAAGTTGCTTCACAGATCAAAATGAGAATGAGATCTTTGGGACGAGCATACTTAAATAAGTTGCTTCACAGAAAAGGTAAGGACTCATAGATCTTTGGAACGAGCACACTTAAATAAGCGGCTTCGCAGATCAAAATGAGAATGCATGTGAGTACATGTCGTAAAGATATTAGACACACACAAGAAGGAGGCCGATTGAGTAGACTCATTGGGAGAAGATATATGGAATGGTAAAATCGCTCATCTGGAGACGAATTCACGGGAAAGAGGCCAACCAAAGGGACTCTAGCAAGGATTGCCGAGCTACGTTGGACTTTTGAAAGTTTGCAAATATGCAAGAAATACAATATCCTCGTGCCAAAGGCGGGTGTAATTCTTCAAGAGCGCCAATTATATGAATTACCACACACCAAGTATGGATAATCAAACAATTGAGAAGCAAGAAAGGTTAGACACCGACTCTTACTCGCACTCTAACGACAGATGCAAACACGGGTAAGGTAACCAAAATAAGAATTTGCAAAAAGCAAGACGCTTGGTAAATGAATTGAATTGAACGGTGTAAGAGACCGACACAGGGTCAAAAATGCATATAGCAACAACAAGAAGATATGTCTTGAGGGAAACCTGACAAGGAATGCCACTTGGGGATTTTTCTTAATGGATAGACTTTCTCTTCGGAGACTTAAAAGGTGCTCGAGAAACACTTTAACTGCTTATGCTTAGATGCATGTTTGATATTATTATTTTTTAGCGTAATGCTCCATATCAATGGAAATGCTACGCGCTTTTGAGGATGCTATGCAATGCAATGATGCATGCTTTGATATTTTGTCTAGGACTAAAGGCAATTGTGAGCTGCCGAGGGAGCAAAAACCATCCATGAATTGAATATAAATCATCTAGTGTTTATCCAAGAAATGATAGTCTGGACCCCGACAAGGGGATTGCAGAATAGAAGTATCAACTTTCAATGATCTACATCACTAGGAAGTAACTCTTAGAGATTAACATTCATCCGGATGATAAACACATTGCGTAGAGTTCCAAACTTCAATAACTCTGGATTACGAGCTCTTGCATAAGAGGAGTCGACCACTGAATTTTCTCTAAAATATTAGCATTTACTTAAGAAGAAGAGAAATCTTGGATAAAACCACTCGAAACTCAGCTTAGCGGGAAGTAATATGCATGTCTTCTGGTACAGGTGAGTCTTTGAAAATGATCTCGCTGGTGTAAGCCGTTCTTTGCGATCTTCCGCATCGGGGAAAGAATGATAACATCCAAGGGCACGCATATGCCATAGATAACTCTTGCTGGAGAGAAATAAACTTTGCCGGTGACCAAAGCTTAGGCGTATCATGCCCTTATTCTAAAATCTTTGGATAACAAAATCTGCAAAAATGCGAAACACTGCAATATTGATTACTATATACAATGTGTCGAAGCAAAAACATCTGTTGGAACTCAATGGATAGAATCCTGTCTTCTGACTTTCGTTGAAGGAAAACTCGATAACCAGGAATTGAATTTTGATCTCTAATGAGGATGATAATCTTAACTTGAGTTGGAGATAATGATCCTTAACTTCTGATGGAGAAATCCAACACAGACTTTGATCTCTGATAAGATGAGGATAACGATCCTGACTTCTCGACAAGTCCTTCAAACTCAACAGTTGTTTAGCTTGCGCCTGGACTTGACTTGATTAATTATGAGGTGGAGGAATGCCCCTACATAATGCTTTGCTCCGGTTTGTAGAGACTTTGTAGAAAATAGCCTCGAGAGAGCTTCCTGAGATCCGTACCATCAAGATAATCCGCCCAAGTGTTATAAACTTGAAACACTCGCCACCAAAGGTAAAGAAGGTTTCAACCATGCTCGGTGAATTTTCGATTGCTCAAAGACTTTGAGAGGTTCTCCAATCTCGACATAAATGCCCTGCATTGACCGAACTTTGAAGATATCACCTACTTAGGTGGTTAACTCACATCCGAAAATAGGCTACTTCACAACCTTACTTCTCAACTCGATCGCTTTACTTAGTTTTGAGAGATTCTTCGAATCTCGACATAAATGCCCCAGATTGGAGGGACTTTTGAAGACATCACCTACTTAGGGTGGTTAATTCACATCTTGAAAGTAGGCTACTTCACAACCTTACTTCTCAACTCGAGCTGCTTTGTGCTCAATCAAATATTTGAAGCAATAAGTCCCTCACGACAACCAAATTATCCATCTGATGCTCATTATGCAAGCTCACTTGATGTTTAAGCACTTATCTATATGCAAAGAATGTTTTATTCTACGAATGATGATTCTAATGCAAAGTTCATATTTGTCTTGAAGTTAAAGAAACTTTTATTGAAAAGATATCGAAACATTGAAATTTTTTGTAAAAGATTGAGTGATACCAACTCAAATGTTTAGCAAGCCTCCTAGGAGTCAGGTTACCGTATTCTTGTATCAATTTTTCTTTTGAATTAACCCCTGCTTCAATTAGGACTTTTAAGGGTTGTAACGTGGTCCGTTCACGGTTTTTAGAAAAAGATTTTTAGGCTCAAAATATTTGGTGTCCTCCCATTCTCCGTTATGTTCTCCAATCCTAGGTTCGTATAACTTGATGCGAGCATTCATCTCTTGAGAGAAGTTTATGATGCGGTTGAGGACGATCGAGGTTTCTTGGACACGATACCACCACCTTCCGGTTTTGGTGTCTCGATCACACGCCTTTGTTCTTTTGCTAAGGATTTTATTTTTGTTTTGTAATCCTTTTTTATTTCTTTTCTTTTGCCATTTTTGCCTAAGCGACTTATTATGAAGTTTCGACTTAGAGGGCTTTTGTCACTTTTTATATCACTTTTCTTTTGAATAAGTCGTGTGATATTCCACCCTTGTTTTATCGGAGGTGATTGTGGCTGAATCCTTGGCGGATAAGAGATAACAATTGTGGTATCGCTATCTGTTGATTTCAAAAGTAGAGATAACCATTATGATTTCAACCTCTTCTCGATGCACACTGTTGATAGACGAAGGTTGAGCATTCCAACCTTGAGTTTCCTTGATCTTTTGAAAGATAACCATTTTGTATCCTGGATGCGCACTCTTGATGAGTTTTGAACGCCGATCAAAGTTAATCAACACTACCCGCCCCTAAGTTAAAAAATGAGGTTTTTTTCTAATGTAAAGAAACTCCTACTTGAGGCTCAAAAGGGGTTAACGAGGGTTTCTCTCCTTATATCTCCTGTTTGGGAATTTGAAACAAGGCCCTGTACATCGTTAATGTGGTTTTACTCGAAAGCAATAACGCTTTAGATTCTTAATAAATTATTCGCCATCCTCCCTATAGAGGTGTTCCTTTATTAATAAGAGTTAAATATCAAAAGCATATAAAAACATTTAAGAGTGAAAGCGAATGGATCGGTTCAAGACAAACATATTCAACGATTATGATTAGTATTCGAAATGAGCAAGTTTTGCATACAAGAAAGTACTAATCAAAACAAGAAAAATCACAAATGAGCATGCAAGATGAAACTAGAAATATTCTTGCCGAGGAGACTAGTCTCCGATATATTTCTTGCTTCGTAAGATGCACTTTGTAATCGTGACGCTCATCGAGTCAAAGGAGAGTTCAATTGATACGTATGCCCTCGGAGTGAATGTGATTGCTTTGGAATCAATGAGTTTTTGAACTGTGCCTTTGAAAAGATTACATCCTTCAATTGCATGGCTAGGTGCCCGTAATGGAACTCACAAGAGGTATTAGGATCATATCCTAAAGGATACGAAAAGGAGGTGTCCTGAGCTCCTTTAACTCCACCAAAGAATGTTGGAGTAGGTGAGTTAGAAACTCACTATAAGGCATAGGGATTGGATCATGCACTTTTCTTGGCCTTATCAGATTCTTCCCACCTCGCTGTTGACGATTTTGTCGATAAGTTTGTTGTCGAGGAGCGTTCTATCACTGGGAGTAAACCGAACGGTGTTTGATGACAAAAGACAAATTTTTGGAGAACATGATTTGAATTAGCTTTTGTCACTTGATTAGGAATCTGAAATGGAGGGTAAACAAGAGCTTCTTCCTCGTCCTCGAAAATTGTACTTGCCTCTTCATCAATTTGCTCTGGGAATTCGGAAGCAAAAGCAATATCCTGAATGTTTCCCATCTTGAGACCACGCTTAATTGCTCCCTATAACAAACGTGTAAAATTTATAAGTACATCCAAAGAATCGATAGGGACCCAGAAGGTATTGGAGAACATCTCAATGAGTTCTCGTTCCAAAAGAAGAGGTTGAACTCTAGCAGCTAATTCTCTCCATCTTTGCGCATACTCTTTGAAAGATTATTCACCTCTGAGTTAAACCTTGGAGTTGAATTCTAGTGGGAGCCATGTCATTATTATAGTCGTAGTGATTGACAAAAGCTTCAGCCAAATCTTTCCAATTTTGGATGTGAGTTCGTTCAAGCTGAGTGTACCATTCGAGAGATGCTCCACTGAGGCTATCTTGAAAAACGTGCATGAGGAGCTTGTCATTTTCCGCATAAGGATCCATCTTATTGCAATAAGCTTTGATGTGGGTAAACGGACAAGAGGTACCCTTATACTTCTCGAAAGTGGGGACTTTAAAATTTGCAGGAATTTTGATACCAGGCATCAAGCACAAACTAGGAGCGTCTAAACCAAGGGAATCTCGACCCTCAATATCTTTCATCCTTTTCTCAAAGAGGTGAAGCTTTTTCTCAGACTCAGGCTCTTTAATAAGAAATCTGAAGGTGTCAAAAGAAGACTCGAAGATGTCATCACAATGAGGAATTCCATTGACGTGCATTTGAACGGTGTTTTTGACATTTTGATCTGAACGAACCTCCATGTGGTTAAGATTAACACCTGGTGGGTTAACATGATCAGTAGTAACAACTTCAGACCTCTGAACAACTTGCTTTAACTCTTCTTGTCCAATGGCTTGGTTCTGGATAATCTCCATGAATTGATCCATCTGGGTATCTATATGATTATTCATCGCAACCATACTTGCCTGAAGTTAATCCATGATGACGACGATGTCAGGAAATCAGTCTTGAAGTCTTGAGATTCTGGATAAGAAGCCAGGTTGAAAAGAGTCTTCTGATTGAAATGAATGATTGATGCATGGATGATGAGAGAAATAAACTCTTTTGAGATTATTGATGCAAATGGAATGCAACATGATGATAATAACAGGTTCACGAAGACGTGAAACAGGAAGGATATCGGTAGTCAAAACAACTTATTTAGGTAGCCTCCTATGATAGGATAGCTCTAGGCTTCTACCCAATAATCCCGAACAAGGTGGTTCTATTGTTTTTTGCTAAATGTTTCTCGGAGTCTCAGATCCCCTTTTAACAAATATTATTATCATGCGAGAGGCCTACATGGTGAAAGTATTTGCAAAAGTATACTCCAAGAAATGGCTCTTAAAGGGATGCTCAAAATCCAATATTTGAGCGGTCGGTCTAGGTTTGGATATTATGAACAAACTTAGAGTTATAGGTCATTTGTCCAAAAATTGATGTCCTGCACTATCATGCGGGTTAGCAATCTCCTTAAAACAACCAACTCTAAGTCGAAGTCTTTGCTTCAGTCCACAAGACATTGGAGTCAGGGGGACCTAGGCTACGCAACTCCTCTATTCCTAAAAAGTTGACCTAGAAGCCTAGGCAGTGGGCATATCTATGTATCAACACCCATAAATTCCCAACACAATAATATATCAGCGGAATAATATATATAAAGCGTAAAGAGAATAATAAGCAATAAACAATTAATAAGCATAAAGAAGAAGCGATAAACAAACACACAATCGTGCGAAGAACTAAACTAGGGTTGACTCGCTTAGTCAAAAAGATTTTAAAATCTTTCTACAGTGAAGTCGCCAACTGAAGCAACTCGTTTTTCAAAAATGATTTAAATTTTCAAAAAGACAATGAAATCGCCACCTAATTTTATTTGTTCTAGAAAGAACGGGAAAATATAGATAAAACCCACAAAAATCGGATAAGGCGGTCTACAAGACAAAAAGGATGGATTCGGGAGTCGGTTACGCAAGAGGAAGGTATTAGCACCTCTTACGTCCATCGTACTCGATGGGACCCATTTAGCTCGCGCGTGTTTGTGTGTGTATTCGCTAATTTCTAAATTATAAATAAGAAAGAAGAAACGGGATTTGTTTATTATTATTTTGAGTTTGACACGGTTTCGAAACCGCGTGTCTAAGTATTCCCTCGTGCAATGGGAAAGTCAAAACTCCGTAGTTCTTGTTGAAAAGGTTTGAATTGGTTGTATTGATTTTAGTAGAAATGTTTTTTTGATTAAATGCATATGAGCAAAAAAGAAATTGAATGGGTTGAATTGATTTTAATTGTAGATGACAAGTACCAAAACGTTAGGCTATCATCTAACGACTCGAATACTCGAAATTGGTGAGTGAGCTCGACCAATCATCTCTCATCCAAAATCTTTATTAGGAAAAGGGTGAGGTGAAACAAAGTTCACATTTATTAAGTGTATGGAATAAAAGTATTTAAGTCATTAGGCTATCATCTAATGACCCAAATATTTTAAATTCATTAAATCGCGGGCTACCATCCAACAATTTAATTAAATGCCATTACACTATATTTTTTTGTTTTAGAACATGGATAGAAGTTTCTAGTTTATTAGGCTATCATCTAACAAACTAGAAACTTCGATTCGTTTAAATCGTTAGGCTAACATCTAACAATTGAAACAAATCTCATCTAAGTGTTCCTTTTTTTTTTTATAGAAAATTGATTTGAAGAAAACAAATTCAATTAATTATTTTAATTTGAAAGTGTTTTAAAAGTTTGATATCGGACGAAGATAGGTAACCTTTCGGGTTATGATTAATCAAGTATGTGGACTTGATTAACCTCGTGAGGATAGGTGCTCCTATCCCCAACCATGAGACCCTGGTGCATGGATAATTGGTATGTGGACCAATGTTTTTTTCGGGTTATGATTAATCAAAGCAACGAGGGATTTGATCAACCTCGTGAGGATGGCCATGCCCATCCCCAACCATGAGACCCTTAGAGAATTTGGTATGGGTAACCAAAAAAAGAGAGATCGGAGACGTCATTTCTTTTATGTTAATTTGTGAGTGAAGTGTATGATTGTGTAATAAAACATACAAACGGATAATAAAGAAAATTAACACACAATACAACTGGAATTTAAATAATTATTAGCAACGATTTTTTCTGTTTGATGAAAAATCAACTAATAGTTTAATCGATAAGTCATCAAATAAAAACTATCAGAGCTAATTATTACTTAGTACATCGCACAAAAAATATTATTCACATAAAAATAAATTAATTGAAAAGATAAAAGTTTAGAGTTAGCCTGTATGAAGCATGTCTGGGCGGTGCGGAAAGAAATCCAGAGATAACACTCTTGAGCCCAAATAAAGGGCCCAATGAGCCTTCAGAAAATCCCATGTGGGGTATCAGAAGATGATGCATCGTTGATCAGAAAACCAAGAACTCGAGGCAAGCAGACAGCGAGATGGCACAGGTGTATCATGAAGACAACATAGTACGAATAAATAAAAAGAAAAGAAAATGCTAAAATTCCCTAACTAGAGATGGTGGCAAATGTCACCACCAAACGAAACCTAGTCTAATTATTTATTACTATTATTATTTTTTTCTTAAAAAAAAGGTATATTAGTTATTGTTTTATTAGTTAACTAAGAAAATAATAATAATAATAGTTAACTAATATTAATACTATGCTAATCCTAATATTATTAAACAAAACAAAAATTAAAAACAAACACTCATTTTTCTCCTCTCAAACACGATACATGCATTCAGAATCCCAACCCATCTTCTCCTCTCAAACACGAATCAGTAAAGACAAACCCCTCATCTCTCATTCTCTCGATTCTCTTGTTGGAAACCCCAAATCTCTCTTTTTCGCTGTTCTAACACTCGTTATCTCTCTCGACTCCTCTTACTCGCCGGAAAGGGAAAGGGACGCCGGTGGTGTTCCGATTCGTGATATTTTCGCTCTTCTGATGCTCTATAAAGTTGGTTTTGCAGATATTTACCGATTCTGGATGAAGGGGGTTGGAACCCTAGATGCTGGATTCGGCCTCCTTCGTCACTATCCGGGTGAGATCGTTCTGAACCTTTCCTCTCTTTTTTCTTTGTATCAGAACCTTGATTTCTGAAACAATATTTATGAAGGGTTTGTGTTTGGGGAAAATGATGAATGCGTTGGTTTTTTGATTGTTATGTGTTTTTGTTTTCTGGGTATTCTGTGGCTATTGTTTGGAACAGTGACACGCTTGGTGTTTTTGCTTCGGCTTAGAACAAGTCCTCCATTTGGCTTTTCGTAATGTATACTACTTGGTTATTTTTCCGTGTTTGAATGTTAGAACCAATATTAGCTTTGATCTTTGCTATGCCTTTGAATGTTTGAATGATCCTCTGTATTGGTCTTGGCTATCGGTTGTTTAATGTTAGAATGATATTGGTTTGGTCTTTGTTTTTGGTTTTGAGTGTTTGTAAAACAGATGCTATGTTGGTCTTGGTTATGGTTTTGAGTGTTTGTAAATGTTAGTGTTTTAGTTTGGCATTACTTTTGGTAAAACTAGGCTATGGCAATGTCTTGATAAATGTCATGACATTCAAAGGTTGAAGATAAATCCTACTTGACATGGATGTTTAAAGTACACTTTAATCGAAGCTAAAAGTTGGTTAGAATTTCGCAGAATAACGATGTCATAATGATGTTATGACATTCATTCGCAACTGCTTTTCCCGAGAGTTTTAGGAAGTTTGTTGAGTCAGATATTGTTATTCTCTTATTAAATTGTATGCTCACGTGGCTGCTAGGTTAATCTTAGTTAAACCTAAGTTGGTTGTTGAAAAGACCATGTTTTTAGGATTAAATTAAGTGAACCCTAGCTATCTTTATGGAAGCCCAAATCAAGTTTCGTGGATCGCTTCTATAAAAGGAAAAGAACCCTTACTTTGCTGCTGCGCCTTTTTTACTGTTAGGAGATTTAGCAGTCTGTAATTTGTGTAATTCTAGTTTCTCTTGTGAGCCAAGCAATTATCAATTGATAAGTGTCTTGGACTAGGATTTGTTTGGAAGGGTAGTTTATCACTCAAAGTTGTGAAGCACGAGTGTTTGTCTCTTGATTAAAGTTGTGAAGCAAAATCAAGATAGTTTATTGAAGAGTGTCTTCACAATTCAATTAATCAATAGGTTGATATCACTGCTGTGATTGAGGGGGAGTGAGTAGGAACTCAGATTTAAGTAGAACTTAGATTAAAGTTGCATTGGGTAGGTTTTAAGTGAAAGAGATAAACTGGTTGGTTTATTCCTGAATTAATTTTACTGATAGTGAATTTCCTCCCTGGCTTGGTAGCCCCCAGATGTAGGTGTTGTTGTACACTGAACTGGGTAAACAATTTATTGTGTTCTTTACTGCTGTTTTAATTTATTGTATGGATTGTTAACAGAGTGTTAGATACCGTGTCATAACATTCTCTGTGACATCACGTATCTGCTGCCAGGAATTTCAATTGGCATCAGAGCAGGCACCCTGCCTGTTATTTCTGGGTGAGATCTAGGGATAATAGTTTCTGGCATAATGGATAAGGAAGGAGGATTTGGAGGTAGACCACCTATACTGGATGGATCTAATTATGACTACTGGAAACCTCGTATGGTTGCCTTTCTGAGGTCACTGGATATTAAAGCTTGGAGAGCTGCTGACAAAGGATGGAAACATCCCACCAAGCTTGAGAAAGATGGAACTACTGTCTTGAAACCTGAGGAAGAATGGAGCAAGGAAGAAGAAGAGCTGTCACTGGGCAACTCTAAAGCATTGAATGCATTATTCAATGGAATTGACAAAAACATCTTCAGACTAGTACATCAGTGTGAACTGGCCAAAGATGTTTGGGACACTCTCAAGACTACTCATGAGGGGACATCCAAGGTGAAGATGTCAAGACTTCAGATGCTCACTACCAAATTTGAGAATTTGAAGATGAAGGAAGATGAGAACATTCATGAGTTTCACATGAATATCTTGGAGATTGCCAACACCTCAGGAGCTCTAGGTGAAAAGATGTCAGAAGAAAAGCTGGTGAGAAAGATTCTCAGATCCTTGCCTAAAAGATTTGCAATGAAAGTGACTACAATAGAGGAGGCTCAGGACATCAGCACCTTGAAGGTTGAAGAACTTATTGGATCTCTTAGGACTTTTGAGATGGGAATCAGTGAAACTGTTGACAAAAAGAACAAGAGCATAACACTTGTATCCAATACTGAAGAAGGATGCAAGGTGGAAGATGAAGAGAAGATATCTGAAGCTATAGCTATGCTTGGAAGACAATTCAACAAGCTCATCAAGAGGATTGATCCAAAGTCAAGGTCAAATGTCAAGGACATTCCATCCGACATCAAAGATCTTATGACTCCAGAAGATCCAAGTCGAGGAAAAAGGGAGTCAAGGCAGTGGAATCCAATGTCATGGATGTGAAGGATATGGACATATTAGGGCTGAATGTCCCACCTTTCTAAAGAAACAAAGGAAAGGGATGACTGTCACTTGGTCTGATGGTGACTCAAGTAGTGACTCTGAAGAGGAATCAGCCAAACTTGTCACTGCTCCTTCTGAAGCTTGCAATTCGATAATGATTCTAGTGATGAGGAAGTGACCTTTGAAGAACGATACTTACAAGAAACTGTGTATCAGTGGTGAAGTATGTCAGCTGAATGAAAAACAGAAAAAGCTGATTGAGAAGTTGGAGGAAGAAAATGTGAAGTTGGAAGCTGAGAAGAAGGAAAATACAGCCACTATAAGTCATCTCAACAGTGAAATTATAGTGTTGAATTCCAAGCTTGATCAGATGTCTAAATCTGTCAAGATGCTGACAACTGGGACTAATAAGTTGGAAGAAATCCTCCAGCTTGGACAAAATGTAGGAAATAAGGATGGTCTAGGATATGTGGTTGAAAAGAAACCTGTTAGTGACAAGAAGAAGAAGAGGCATGGGAAACCAATGTCAAAGCAGATGTCACAATATAAAGCAGGAAATGTGTCTGGTTCTGGGTATGTGGCTGCAAAGAAATTTGTTGATAACAAGAAGAAGAATAGACCTAATAAGCCAATGTCAAAGCAGATGTCTCAACATTGGACTCAACATCAAGGTCAGAGAAACATGAATAAAAAGTTTCAAAGATGGAGGTGTCATCATTGTGGAAGGTTTGGGCACATAAAACCTTTTTGCTATAGACTACATGGATATCCTAATCAGACTCCTTATGTCAAGCCTAAAAGCCACAAGGTTCCCTATTCTCAACAGTGGAAGAAGAGGACTGCAGCATTGATAGCTCACACTTCCCTTAGAGTTTCTACCAAGGAAGATTGGTACTTTGACAGTGGCTGCTCTATGCATATGACTGGAATCAAGAATCTCCTAAATGAAGTCAGACCACATACTACCAGTTATGTCACTTTTGGAGATGGAGCTAAAGGTGAAATCAAAGGTGTTAGAAACTTGAACTGCCCTGGGGTTCCAAACCTAAATAAGGTACTGCTAGTAAAAGGTTTGACTGCCAATCTCATAAGTATCAGTCAACTGTGTGATTCAGGATTTAAAGTCAACTTTACCAAGTCTGTATGTATTGTGTCTAATAATAAACAAGAGGTTGTAATGAGAGGAGTCAAATCAAAGGACAACTGTTATTTGTGGGAGCCTGAAAACACTAACCTGTCCACTGTGTGTTCTACAGCTAAGGATGAAAATGAGGTGAAACTGTGGCACCAAAAGCTTGGTCATTTTCATCTTAGAGGGATGAAAAAGATCATTTCCATGGAGGCTGTTAGAGGGATTCCAAGACTGCATATTGATGAGGGAAGAGTATGTGGTGAATGTCAGGTTGGAAAGCAAACCAAAATGTCACATCCAATGTCAAGACATCTAACCACTTCCAAGGTGCTGGAGCTGTTGCACATGGACTTGATGGGGCCTATGCAGGTTGAAAGTCTTGGTGGAAAAAGATATGCTTATGTAGTAGTGGATGATTTTTCCAGATTTACCTGGATAAACTTCATCAAAGAAAAATCTGATGTGTTTGATGTTTTTAAAGAGTTATGCAAAAGACTTCAAAGAGAGAAGGAAAGTTGCATTGTAAGAATAAGAAGTGATAATGGAAAGGAATTTGAGAACAGCAAGTTTGATGAATTATGTTCCTCAGAAGGAATCAATCATGAGTTTGCTTCTCCTATAACACCTCAACAAAATGGGGTTGTGGAAAGGAAGAATAGGACTATACAGGAATCTACCATAGCAATGATTCATGCTAAGAAACTTCCTATTCATTTTTGGGCTGAAGCTATGAATACAGCTTGCTATGTTCACAACAGGGTCACCTTAAGAAAGGGAACATCCTCCACCCTGTATGAAATATGGAAGGAAGAAAACCACCGTGAAATATTTCCATGTGTTTGGCAAAGAAATGTTATATTCGACGATCGTGATCAAAGGAGAAAGATGGACTCTAAGAGTGATGAAGGCATTTTTCTGGGATACTCTACTAACAGCAGAGCATATAGAGTATTCAACTCCAGAACCCAAGTTATGATGGAGTCTATTAATGTCATTGTTGATGATCATCATCAGGAACACAATGTCCCATGTGATGTTGAGACATCACCACAAGTGTCTGATAAACATTATGTACCTGCTTTTTCTTCACCAAAATCTGAACCAGAGGAAGCCAACAAAGATCCTTCCATCAGAATTCAGAAAGATCATCCAAAGGAACTCATCATTGGAGATCCAAATAGGGGTGTCATTACAAGATCCATAGAAATTGTCTCAAACTCTTGCTTCGTGTCAAAAATAGAGCCAAAAAATGTCAAAGAGGCTCTAAGTGATGAATACTGGATTGAGAAATGCAAGATGAATTGAACCACCAAGCAACATGAAGTATGGGAGTTAGTTCCTAGACCGAAGGAACAAACATCATTGGCACAAAATGGATCTACAAGAACAAGTCGATGCGTATGAGTTGTCACCGTAAATAAAGCAAGACTTGTTGCTCGTGGTTACACTCAAGTTGAAGGGATTGATTTTGATGAGACTTTGCTCCAGTGGCTAGACCGAATCAATCAAAGCTACTACTAGGGTTGCTTGCATTCAAATTCAAATTATTTCGATGGATGTGAAAAGTGCCTTCCTAAATGGCTACTTGAATGAGGAGGTATATGTAGAACAGCCTAAAGGATTTGTGGATCCAAATTTTCCTGATCATGTCTACAAGTTGAGGAAAGCCCTATATGGACTGAAGCAAGCTCCTAGGGCCGGTATGAAAGGTCGACCAAGTTCCTCATCGACAAAGGATAGTGAAAGGAGCCTTGGATAAAACTCTCTTTGTTAAGAATGAAGGAGGAAAGATAATGGTGGCTCAAATTTATGTTGATGACATAGTATTTGGAGGAATGTCAGACACAATGGTGAGACATTTTGCCAACCAAATGCAAGCTGAGTTTGAAATGAGCCTCATGGGAGAGTTGACTTATTTTCTTGGACTGCAAGTCACATAGATGGAAAACTCAACATTCCTTTCACAGAGCAAGTATGCAAGGAATATTGTCAAGAAGTTTGGAATGGAAAATGCCAGCCATAAAAGAACTCTGCTCCTACTCATTTAAAGTTGTCCAAAGACACAAGTGGAGCAAATGTTGATCAAAGCTTGTATAGAAGCATGATAGGAAGCTTATTATCCTTAACAGCCAGTAGACCTGACATTGCTTTTGCTGTAGGGGTATGTGCAAGATACCAGGCTGAACCTAAAGTAAGTCACATAAATCAGGTAAAAAGAATTCTGAAGTATGTGAGTGGAACTAGCAATTATGGTATACTGTATTCTCATGGATGTGAACCAATTTTGTTTGGCTATTGTGATGTCGATTGGTATCACTGATGATAGAAAAAGCACTTTTGGAGGATGCTTCTTCTTGGGAAACAATCTTGTTTCTTGGTTCAGCAAGAAGCAAAACTATGTATCTTTGTCCACTGCTGAGGCTGAATACATAGCAGCTGGTAGAAGTTGTTCTCAAATGGTCTGGATGAAGCAGATGCTGACTGAGTACAATGTCACACAGAATGTCATGACATTGTACTGTAACAACCTGAGTGCTATTAATATTTCAAAGAATCCTATACAACTCAGTAGGACTAAACACATTGACATTAGACATCACTTCATCAGAGATCTTGTGGAGGAGAAAGTGATTAAATTGGAGCATGTAGCCACTGAACTCCAACTGGCTGACATTTTTACTAAAGCTCTTGATGCTAGTCAGTTTGAAAATTTAAGGAGCAAACTGGGTATTTGTCAATATGAGGAATTGTAGCAATTAAGATTGCTTACAACAAGGAATGGTAGAGACTTTTTATTTCAATTAATTATAAGTGGGACATTTAATTATTTTCCTCTTATTTTTAAAAGTTTCAAGAATAGGAAGAGACTCCTCCATATAATAGTCTCTTCATTTGAAAGTATCATATTCTTCTCATCCAAAGGATACTCTCAAACTCTCTATCATTCTTGTTCTTATTTTCTCAACATATCTCAGCAAAATATGTCTTCATCATCATCTTCATCCCAAGATTCTGACTGTTCATCTCCTACCATGGCTGAGATTAGAGCAAGCGCTGCAGCCATGAATGTTGAACCTGTGAAGGTCTCTCCTCAGATTCAATGACAACTGAATCTAAGAAGATCAAGAATCTGCATGCAAGGAATACACGAAGGTCATCAGCTTCACCCTCTGGTAAGATCTCTGAATCATCCTCATCTGTTCCCCCAGAGATAGAAAATAGAGAAGGTACTATGTATGTACAAGAAGCCATTGCTAGGATAGTCACCAGGATCCTAAACGAAAACCACTATGTTCCTGGAGTTTCTGTTCCCCTTAACCAAGAGTCTACTAGCCCTAGTTTAGCAGCTGATCCAGATGTCACAGAGAATGTAAAGACATCTGATGATCATGTCAAGCAAACTCCTGTGGATCCTGATATTGTTACTCCTGTTGATTCCCCTGTCAAAACAAAGAGTGGTAACACTGGTTTTCAAGTTGAGAAGATGACCAAGAGGACACCAATTGACAAGAAGAGGAAGGCTCCTGAACCATCAGAGTCTGATCAAGATTCTGGGTTCAAGATTAAGGCTGAAGTGGTAGCTGGTAATGTTGCTGATGGTGTTGCTCACAATGATAATGTTCACAGTACTTCTTCAGGAAAGGAGAGCATCTGATGCTGTGATGGTTCTTGTTTTGTTGCTTCTGTCTTGTGGTTTCCTGTTTCTTAATCTGCATTTTTTTTATGACTGTAATTTTTGTTGACAGCATTGTAATCTTTTGACTGAGATGTATCATTTAACAATGCTGGTACTTAACTATTTATTGAATGTTTGGGGTATTTGTACTGGTTTCTTTGGCCCCTTTGTGGCTAAAAAGGGGGAGAAAAGTATATGTGTGAAAATTGGGAATTCTGTATGGGTAGAATTTATCTTCTCTAGGTTCTGGTTTCTTTAAACATTAGAACTAGTTTGTCTTCTACTGCATAGGTACTCTGATGACTTAAGTAGTTTTAGCCAAAAATGTGCCAAAGGGGGAGTTTGTTAGTGTTTTAGGTTGGCATTACTTTTTGGTAAAACTAGGCTATGGCAATGTCTTGATAAATGTCATGACATTCAAAGGTTGAAGATAAATCCTACTTCACAAGGATGTTTAAAGTACACTTTAATCGAAGCTGTGTTATGCTAGAATTTAGATAATTCGATGTCATAAATGTATGTTATGACATTCAGTGGGACATTTAGTTCTGCAGAATCTGTTTTTCCTGAGAGTTTTCAGGAAGTTTGTTGAGCTGCTGTATTTTGTTATTCTGTTATTAAATTGTATGCTCACGTGGCTACTAGGTTAATCTTAGTTAAACCTAAGTTGGTTGTTGAAAAGACCATGTTTTTAGGATTAAAGTAAGTGAACCCTAGCTATCTTTATGGAAGCCCAAAACTGAAGTTTCAGGACTGCTTCTATAAAAGGAAAAGAACCCTTACTTTGCTGCTGCGCCTTTTTTACTGTTAGGAGATTTAGCAGTCTGTAATTTGTGTAATTCTAGTTTCTCTTGTGAGCCAAGCAATTATCAATTGATAAGTGTCTTGGACTAGGATTTGTTTGGAAGGGTAGTTTATCACTCAAAGTTGTGAAGCACGAGTGTTTGTCTCTTGATTAAAGTTGTGAAGCAAAATCAAGATAGTTTATTGAAGAGTGTCTTCACAATTCAATTAATCAATAGGTTGATATCACTGCTGTGATTGAGGGGGAGTGAGTAGGAACTCAGATTTAAGTAGAACTTAGATTAAAGTTGCATTGGGTAGGTTTTAAGTGAAAGAGATAAACTGGTTGGTTTATTCCTGAATTAATTTTACTGATAGTGAATTTCCTCCCTGGCTTGGTAGCCCCCAGATGTAGGTGTTGTTGTACACTGAACTGGGTAAACAATTTATTGTGTTCTTTACTGCTGTTTTAATTTATTGTATGGATTGTTAACAGAGTGTCAGATACTGTGTCATAACATTCTCTGTGACATCATGTATCTGCTGCCAGGAATTTCAATAAAAACAAATGCTATGTAATTTTCTGTTATGGTTTTTGAATGTTTTTTCAAACAGATATTGTGCTTGGTCTTTGTTTTCTGGTGTTTTCTTTTCTATTGTCCTCCTTGAATTGTGGATGGAACTTGTCTTTTTGAACAGATTATCCTTGGTCCTTTTGCTATCTTCTGATCAGATATTATGCTTGTATCTTTTGTTATCTTTGAACAGACATCATGCTATTTCTGATTGGTTTCTCCTTAACTGATTAATGTCTGAACAGACATCTTCCTTGGTCCCTGTTTAGTGTTGGTTCTTTTATCTCTTTTGTGCAACTCCCATCCGTCTCTCCTTGGAAACATATCCTGTTGCCTTTGTGATTACTTGTAGTTATTGCCATTTTCCTCTTTCAACTATGATTTGCTATGCTGTTCAATTTGAAATTTGGCCTTTTTTTGTGTATTTCGTCACGCTATTCTACTATATATCTGCTATATCATAATGTTCTCTTTGGGTGAAATTTTTTCACTTTATGCTGATAACCATGGCCTGTTGGGTAAAATGTTGTCCCTCTCCCTTGCTGCCTGTTCTGCTGGCTGATATTATATTGACTTTACATTTGGCCTGAACCGATTTTTGGAACTGTGATAACTGTTGGGCTGGATTTCTTGATTGCTTTGGGAAAACATGATGTTTTCTGATTTTCCATTTCACACCTCCTTTTGTGAACCAAAAACAAAGGTTGTTGTGGTTTGCAATAAAAGGTTGTGGCTGATGAAGGAACTTTTTAGTTCTGAGGCTTGATCGATTGAACACAATTAAAACCTTCAACTTGATTCCTAACACTAACCCTAATGATGAGTTCGAAAAAGAAATGTTCTCTTGATTTATGTTGATGCTCAATTATAGTTACTAATCATGTTTTATTTTGTTGTTTTCATGTAACGATGAAGACGGAGACGATAAGAGGGCAGCCTGGATGTGAAGAACGACTTGGAGGAAGACAACGATTCGCTCGAACCAAAAACAAACCTTAGAAGCTTGTAGCATTAGAATAGAATTAGGACATCTTTATAATTGTAACTTTGTAACTCACATTTGTAATTGAATTACAATAAAATAATTTGTTTTTTCTCTTTTCAAGATCAAGCTTGTAATTCCGAAGGCATTGTAACTTTGTAGATCTTGAGATAAATGAATACAACTTGAATACCATTTGCATAGCATTTCAATTGAATGAATGTTGCACACAAAAAGAAACGGAATTCATCTTAACTCGAGTACCTTTGCTTGAAATGAATGAAACGAGTAATATACCCAATACGAATTGAATAATTACCTGTAACTATTGTTTCTCCGCTAATGAATTCAAAATCCAAGAACAACATCCCTCCCTCCTCATTGAATTGGAATTCAAAAAAAGAAAATAATTCCTTTCGAACAAATAATTCCAAACAATTCCTCTTGAACAAATAATTCCAAACCTCTTGAATTTTGAATTATGCTCAATGATAGCCTGAATCAAAATTAAATCAATAACAAAACAATGGTTCTCTCTTCTGCTAGACGTACGCTTAACCACGCATTGATCTCAAATCAACTTCAATTTTGAACAAAAACCAAACCTTTTTTTGTGTAACCTTCAAGGAGCCCTTATTTTAAATTGAATTTAAAAACCACAACTCATGATATATACCTTGGACAGACAAAGGACGATAAGTATTTTAGGTCTCCCGGGTACTAAGCGATCATTTCTTATTGCTTAAAACAGACTCATTAGAGGACACCTTGATCTCATAGCCATATAACCGATGATATGTATGCATGTGAGTGTTATGATAAACGCGAAGCCTAAGCCAGATAAAATCGAGATAGGAGGGCAAATTTTGGGGTGCAACACATGTCACTAATTAAAAACATGTAAATAATTATAGCTACGATAAAAGACGACATAGAAATTAATTTGACAAACAAAATAATAATAATAAATAATGCGATAAAAAGAATAACAATGATAATAATAATAAAGCGGTAAAATGAAGAACCTGTAAATGCGGAAAATGGAAACAAAGAGAATTTGAATTGAAATACGCAGACCGATTTGAATTTAAAACATAAATAGAACGATATAAATAAATCTTAAAACTCATTTGGTAATAGTCCTCCGATGTGCAGAACTATTACTTTTACATTCTAAGAAAAAGCCATGAACGAAAAGTGATGGAAAAATGGACGAGAGAGAAAGAGAGAGACCAAGAGCAAGGCGTGTAGAAAATGGAGTATGGCATCCCTATTTAGAGATGTTAGGCTTGCTGAGAAAGTAGGACGTTGGGAGGATTTCTCCTCTGAAAACGCCTTCGTAGCGATCGCTATGGTCTGTTGGGGAAGTCGTGACGGTCACTAGGGCTTGTAACGGTCGTTACAAGCTTGCTTGTTGAGATTTTCTCGCCTTCTAATGGGAAACGGTCGTTATGGGAGGTGTGACGGTCTTTATGGGCTTGCTTGGTGAGAAATCCTCCCCGTGTAACGTGTAACGACTATTACAGCTTGGCTTGAGGGGGTGTGACGACTGTCACACCTTGCTGGGTTGGTGAAGGCGTGTTGGGCTGGGCCTTAGGTGCTTTATCTCATTTCTTTATTTTCAAAAGACTTTTTACTTCTGATGCACCCATATTTTTTCATACATCCCACAATTTCATAATTGCTCTTCTTTTTTGGATACGATTTTCCCGACTTTTCTCGACTTTCTTCGCACATGCCTTGCCTTGTAAACATCAAATTCCTGAAAACATAGAAAATACCGGAATAATATGAATATAAAGAAACATAATTAAGATAAAATAAAGATATAATTTATGTAAATCAAGCTAAATATTCGATACATTTTTGTGTATCATATGTGATGAAGGATTTAATGTGAACTTCACAAAAGCTAGATGTATCATCACAAACAAGAAAGGTGAAGTCACTATGAAAGTAATAGGGAACAAAGACAATTGTTATCTTTGGGTCCCTCTAGATGAAAATCTTAATACCTGCGTGAAGGTCAATCAATTTGAAGGTAGAAGTGTTCAGAAAGAAAAGAAGAGTCTGAGGTCAACAGATCAAAATGTCCCAATAAATGTCATGACATCAGTTAACTCTGCTAGAGTTAATGACCAGTATACTGAAAGACGAACTATGAATCTAGCCCAGAAATTCTTTAAATTGAAGTATGTCAATTTCTATTCAAAAGGATGGGATGTATATGAATGCTCAAGAAGAGAACAAGGGGTCTGTTTCCTAAAGAAGTTATAGAAATTAAAAGCGTGCGGGAACGCTATTATGGGGCTTAAAGTTTTAAAATATCACTTAACGATATTGCATCATAAGGCGCAACATATAAAAGGCCTACCCTAAGTTCAAATATTTCAAAGTCTCCCCACACGCTATACTCTTCCCGAAAACCTCAAAATCTTCACCTTCAATTCTCAGAATAACAATCTTCAACATTTCTCTATAAAAATGTCTCAACATACTACTTCAGGACCAAGCAACATCAATGAAAGTATACCAACTGAAGAAGCCCTAAACATTGTTCCTATTTCAATGATTTAGTGCTCGGATGCAAGGCCTACAAAGCTTCGCACCCGCCATGCAAGACGACCAAGAGAAACCCTTATCTCAGTTGGAGGTAATGTATCTGAACCACCTATTGATGTTGATACTGATCAAGATAGAGGATATGTAGACTGGGTCATAAGGAGATTAGTTGCTGATACCCTACAAGTGGGTCTACCTGTTGAAGGGTTCACCATCTCTCTTGCCCAAATGCCGGTGAAGTTGCTCCAAAAGAGCATATTGAATCATCCATGATAAAAATAAGCGACTCCTCAAGAAAATCTTGAAAAATAAACAATTCTTGATGAAGTCACAACAGATGTTGAAACATCACCCTTAAAAAGAGCCCCTCAAGATAAACAGGTTGATCCAACTATGGAAAGGACTAGAGAAAATGTAGTTGAGGCTCTGATAGATGTAGACACTCTGTCTGATAATGAGCTAATCGTTAATGCTAACCTTGGGATAGCCAAAAGGCTAAAACAAGAAAAGCAAAGTTGTTGCTTCCAACACTCCATCCAAACCTGTCAAAAAGAAGGTTATGTATGGACCTCCAAAAGCATGGAGCAAAGCTACTCCATCATCCAGCAAAAGGAAAATCAGATTAAAATCTGATTCTGATTATGATGTCGAAACTGATGTCCCAAACATCTCACTAATAAGAAGTCTATTGTTCAGAGGTCCACTGATAATTTCCCTGATGCTCCAACTGATAACATTTTATTCCATTCCATCAAGTTTGCTGCAAGATGGAAATACATATATCAGAGGAGACTGGCCTTGGTGAGAGAAAGTTAGGAAAATATGCCTTGGCATATATGGAAGTCATCAACTTAGTTTCTGAAGCGGATGATGAAGACTGTGACAAAACTTCCAAAGTGTTATGAAATACTTGTCAAGGAGTTCATAGTAAACATCCCAGAAAATTGTGATGACAAAAGAAGCCAAGAATTTCAGAAGGTCTATGTAAGAGGAAAGTGTGTGAATTTCTCACCTGCTATCATCAATGAATATCTAGGCAGGAGTGAGAAGGAAGAATGTGAGCTTGAAGTTAATGACCAACTATGAGAGACTATCACTGCAAATTAAGTCAGGACTCGGCATATGAAATGGAAGTTGTCTTCTGGGAAATTAAGATGATTGTTAGTTCTATGGATTGGCAGCAATTTCGATAAAACATTCTGCTTAGAAATGCCATGAAAAATACTGAAGTAACAAATGTCATAGCAGATGTCCTGACATATGAAACTGACAGAAGTAATTCAAGTGCACATTTTTCAGGAAGTTAGTTTGTTTGTTATTTGTATGCTTCGACTAAGGAATCTTGAGAACGCCTTCAGCAATATAATTGGAGATTTAATATCCTGCTTTCATGGAGAAAAGACAGGAGGCGCTGAAGACTTGTGAGTCAAGCAACCCTAGTTGTTGTTACTCTATTTAAAGGCTGCAAACCTTGTTTTGCAGTTTGGCCGTTCCAGATTTAGAAGTCTAGATTTTAATTGTTGGTTGTTCATATTTTGGTTGTTAATTGTTCATTGTGAGCCTCTCCCGTATTTCTACTTGAGTAGGAAGTTTTCTTTGAGTTATAAGTTGTCAATCACCTTATGGTTTTAAGAGAGTGTGATTGTGTGTCTTTGAAGAGTCTCTTCAGTTTTGATTTTGTTGAGTGTCAAAGTGTGTGACTTAGGGAGTGAGCAGAGGTTCTCATATCTAGATGTGGTATCTTAGGTAGAAGGGTCATTGGGTAGTTTGATTAAGTAAAAAGTGTAAACAGGGAAGGTTTCCCTCTAAATTAATACTGCTGATAGTGAACGTCATCCCTGGCTTGGAATCCCCCAGACGTAGGTTGGTTAGAACCGAATTGGGTTAACAATTCTTTGTGTTTTTATTGTTTTCTGCACTCTTTAAACTCTATTCTGTTTAGTTGTGTTCATAAAAGATATTAGTGTCATGACATTACATTCAACATCTCATATCTGATACCAGAATTTCAACGATGACATGTCCATCTTCAACCAATGACGTTTAGCCATGTAAATTTTTTGAATTTAATCTAATATGTTTGTTTTACCATGCACACGTTTTCTGAGCCCTTCGATCTGATAACTTAAGTGAGTCAGCATCTATCCAACGCGTCGCATATTTTCTTATTTTATATTTTTCTTAAATTTTAATCCGGTGTGAAAACCAAGGAGGTCCATATCTCGCACAACACGTGTGATTCTTTGGATCTGATTACTCACACGTTTTTGCTGTGATCCATTGGCCTACATTTTTTTACTTTTATTTTATTTTCTGATTTTATATTTTATTTGTTATAAACTTTAAAAAAATCATAGAAAATTCATATTTGGTTCAAAAATTATGAAGAAATTCACAAAAATATTTTCAAATGTTCTCTTTCTGATTTTCATTTTTTATAATTTTATTTTCAAAATTGATATTTTTTATGATTTTTCTCTTTTAATTGAGTTATTTAAATGTTTAAAAATACTTTTTGACATTTTTAAATTTGAATAAATTATGGAAGGATCCAATGGTCATTTGACAAATATTGGTGACCTCATTTTATTTTACCATTTTTTTTCCTTTTTTTTTGTTTATTTTACCATTTTCTTTATTAAAAAAGTAGTTTTTGACTTTTAAAAATTCTAAAAAAATTTATCAACACTTGTTGACTCTGGTTTGACCTTGAAAAATTTTATTAAAATTTTATTTTGATGCATGGATACCATTATATATTTCATCAATTAAATCCAATTTAATAATCCATTTTTCAAACTCTTTTTCCATTATTTTTATTATTTTTAGTTGTTTAATATTTGTCACTGGTTTTGGATTTATTTAGAGTCATAAATTTTCTCAACATCAATGGAACTTGGGTGTTGATAGGTCTCAAGATCAAATCCACCAAGATGGTTGATTGATTTTGATGAAGTTAGAGCGGGCGAATTCATCTGATGCATTGTTGATTTTGTGGCTTATTCTCCTCCCTCTTCATCTTATTCCATTCTTTTTTTTACATGTGTTGACAAACATTAGAGGATGATCTACATATCACTCCTCTTGTTTTCTTTTTCAACACATAAATCATGCTTAACCGGCCTCGTTCTAGGGTGACCTCTATATAGGTTACTTGGCGATTGCTTAACATAGCTCTACATTTTGTGTGCATGTTGTTTTGTTTGTACTTGTTTACGAGTGGACTTCTTCCAAATACAGCCGTTATGCTGCCCGATTTTTAAAAGACATAATTTCCTCTGAAGCATTGGTTTATCCGATACTTGTTTTTTTGTCCGATTAATTCTTTGTGTGGTAATCCAAAGGAATGAATGTTGTGTTGACTTTTGATGTCAAGTACTAAGTTTCCTACCTGTTTAGATCTTTTTTTCCCTTACCTTTTTCTTTTTTCACATAGGCTAGCCTGTTCATCTCCTCCCATATTCTTTAATTTTCAAAGTCCTCCTCTATTTCAAAGGATTCTTGTTTTCAAAACTCGAACCGCTTTCATAAAAAACTTGGACATAGGCCCATGTATTTTTCAAACTACTTCTTTTCTTAATAAACTTTTAAATCCACTTAATAATACTTTGACCATTTTCTTTAAGACTAAAAAGCAAACAACCCCACTAAAACTTTTTTGAGCCCTTTGTGGCTTTTATCCTTAAAACAATTTTCTTGAAAGATAAGACTCTTGTCAATTCTTTGTAGCGATGCGAACCACTATACTTCTATGATATGTAGTGAAGAGAGACTCTTTCCGCTCGGTATTGAGGATGATTGTTGATGAAAATTCGAGCTTGAATTCTCCGCTTTGAGTTAACAAAATGTTCTTTTCTCATAATTGTGGGTAGTAAGCATGTTTGCCACTCAGATATGACGATGATGTCTATTCTTCTTAAAATTAACCAACACACAATTTTTGTCTTTTTTACCCGAACTACATGGGTTTTGATTTCAATATTGCACATTGTTGGTATGTAGGCGTAGAACTCATTGGATGTTCTATCAAATAAAAAATTGTAAATAACTACTTCTTTTCCCATCTCCACCATCCAACTTGTACAAACTTTTTAGCATATATAAAATTTTTCAAAAGGTTCATGTAGTACCGTAGATGCTTTGGGGCCTAATACCTTCCCTTTACATAACTAACCCCGCACCTTGATCTCATTCTCTTAGGATTTTATTCGCTTTTTCCTAGTCCTTTGGTTAAAATAAAAGCGTGGTGGGGACTTCAATGTTATTTTATGAGTTGAGTCAATTCAATAGCTTATACTCAAAGCTTTTGTCGCTACAGAAAAAGTGGCGACTTCATTAGGGACTTATTGACCTCTTGCAAGTCCATATCTAAATGGGTTGACCCTATTTTTGTTTATTTGTATATATGTGCTATATTTGTTGTATCTGTTGTATATATGATTGTCTGGATTTTCTTATTTTCAGCGGTGCTTGGTGATCTCTTTTGAGTCCTCAACCCGGGCTCGGGCAAACTTAAGATAGGACATGCGGTCTAGTCATGTATACATGACTGCTTTTGACCTGAGAGTCACTGAAGCTAAGCAGTTGTAGAACCCTTAACTTATCCTGGACGTTTTATGTGTAGTGTGGGGACTATTACAGAGTTATTCAGAAGTATTTGCTACGCGATACTGCACCCATACGAATTTCATCTGACGGTATTTCTAATTATCGAGTACATCAAGAAGTTAGTAGTATTCGATGGAGGAATGAGAAATTTGAGAATTCCTTTTAGAAACTTGATCTGCAGGTGACAAATCTTAGTATACCTTATGGGTAGTACCCTTTGACTCCATACTCGTGACGTTGAACCTATGGACCCCATGTTTGTGATCTTGTGTGTGATTTTTTCATTATGCATTCATGCACCCAAACACATTCGTTTCAAACATATGTTCAAGGAACTTAAGACTGACCTTTGCAAATATCTAAGGTGTACTTTGACCATGGATTTTGGACAGAGGAGGACTTGGAAATACAGTTTCAAAGATCCTAAGATTGATGGATTGATGAGCCTGATTGATGAGATTGAGAGTATAAAGGATTTTTGGAAGAAGTATGGAGCTATTGTATCTTTGATAAGCTTAAGATGAAGGATGGTCTTCTTAATAAATTGGTTCAGTTCTATGATTTGTTATACCAAGGCTTCACTTTTCCCAACTATCAGTTGGTTCCTACCTTGGAGGAGTATTATTAGTTGTTTGGTCGACCTGTTACTAATTTTGTTCCTTTTACTAGTTTGGACGAGGAGCCTAAGTATCATGAGATTTCTGCTATTACCCATCCGAAGAGGTCTGATATTGAAGACAATATGACTACCAAAGGATGTATCAGAGGGTTACCAGCTGCATTTTTGTTGAAGAAAGCTCGTTACTTTGCTGATATGAAGAGTATAGAGGCTTTTGAAGCCATATTTTCCTTGCTTACCTATGGGTTATTCTTATTTCCAAATGTTGACAACTTTTTTACGTTAATGCTATCAGAATCTTCATGATTGGGAATCCAGTTCCCACACTTCTTGTGGAGACTTACTACTCTATTTATCTCCGAAACTTCCATCGGGAAGGGACGATTATCTATTGTGCATCATTTCTATACCGTTGGTTCGTATCTCATTTTCCTTCATTTGATGCTTTTTGGGATCCTAGGACGGAACCTCGTTGGGAACCGAATATTATGGATCTTACTCATTCTGACATTGTTTAGTATCATCAGGTTTATTATGACATAGAGATTATCGATAATTTTGGTAGCTTTTTCAATATGCCTCTTCTTGGTACAAAGGGATGCATTAGCTACAATCCTGTTCTTGCACGTCGTCAACTTGGGTATCCGATGAAAGATAAACCAAAGGGCATTCATGTGAGTGGATTCTTTCTTAAAGAGGGTGAATACCACAAAGCAGCTAGGAAGGATATGGAGAAAGCTTGGAGGCATATTCATAAGAAAGCAAGAGAGAATCTACGGAAAAGAGGAGTTGTTTATTTTGAGCCTTATCTTCTATGGATGCAAGCAAGAGCTACTGTGTTAAAGATATCGTATTCTCGTGAAGAGCCTTTCGCAGATTTATTCTTGACTACTACTCATGATTCAAGTGATGTAGAGGAGCTTCAACTTTCTTTGGTTAGGTGCAATAAGAGAAGGAAGCCTAGAAGAATGAGTATCATACCTTAAAGATGTCCTATGAAACAGAGTTGAAGGAAAAGGATTAGAGCTGTCAAAATGGGCTAGCCCATATGGGCCGGCCGGACCGACCCGAAAAATCATAGGGCTTGGGCCTTCAAATTAGAGCTCATATTTTAAAGGGCTTTTTTATCCCAACCCTAAAAATCCCGCTTTCCATTAGGGCTAGCCCATATGGGATACGGGTAGCCCATTAGGCCCGTATTACTATAAATTTTCAAAAAATTATATTAATTATCATATTATACTATTCTAAAATAACACATTGATTTTTCTTACTTTACTAAATTTTATCTCTATTCTATTCAATCTTTCTCTTTTAAATATTATACATTAATATAATCAACACTCTTTCCTCTTATTCTATTAATTTCTCCTATGTTAAATATTTTGAATATTATTTTCTACAATTTAGACATACATTGTATTTAAAAACACATTATAATATTTATAAAAGATAATATAGTACTTAAAAATGTATTATATTTAAAATAATATATATTTTTATTATATTTATAGTCAATATTAGGGATTTTGTATTTTAATTTTTTTATTAAAAAAAGTTCATTTAGGGTCGGGTAGCCTGAAGCCCATCTAGGGCTAGGCTCGGGTAGTAATTTTAAGGCCCATATTACAATAGGGGTTTTTTGGCCCAGCCCTAAAAAACCCAGGCCCATAAGGGCTGACCCTAAATGGGTTAGGTAGCCCATTTTGACAACTCTAAAAAGGATGATTTAATTGAGATTCTTGAGAGCCGTGATGTAGAGATGATGGAGAAGCAAGAGGATTTATTTTCCTCTAGCATTCGTCTGGTCCCGAGTGTACCAGTCTATTCCCATATTCCTCCCGAGTCTGGTTCTTGGAAGCGTTCATTTGAAGATGGGTCTTCTACAAATTTGATTCCTTAGGACTCATAGTCTCTATATTTTTCTCTCTCTTGTACTTAAGACTATTGAAATTTGTATTGATAAGTTGTAATCCTTAAAACATTTTATTAATGGTATGAGTTTATTCAATTTTTTCAAATGTGTTATACTTTGATATTTACAAATTAAATTGTTTGTATTAAATTACTTGAATAATAAAAACAATAAACAAGTAATATTCATTGCATGTCATGCATCATGACGCACACATTCTTGCATTTTGGGTACCCTATCAGGAGTCTTGTCCATTTATTTGATTCGTTCAGTCCGCAAAGCTGTTGCATGTGTACAACACTCGGGCCGACTCTAAGAAGAAGATGGAGAATCTAGAACAAAAGAATCATGAGCTGCACGAAGAGGTTACATCCTTGAGGACCAGGCCAACTGATCGCTATGGAAACAATTGGTGGTCGCTCGTAATCGCCCACCTCCTCATCCTCGTTCTCCTTGTATTATTCAACCTCAAAAAATAACAGTGATTTCTAATATTCAAGATGCTCGTGTTTCTGCTGTGCCAGTGGTTTCTGCCTCCCAACACGACTGCTAGTTATCCGTGGGGAATGCCCGAGAATTTCATACCTGAAGGTTACAACCCTACTGCTCAAGTTGCCTCCTTGTCCTAGCCTGTTGTTATTTCTGCACCTCTCGTGGTGCACCCTACACCTGTTTTTGCTCCCGCACCTCTCGTGGTGCATGCTACTCTTGTTTTCAACAATGAGGTTGATAAACCTCCTCCTCCGAGTGAAAGTTTGGACTTCTACGCTAGAATGGACGGATTTCAGGAACAGATTGACAAGATGCATAAAGAGTTGAAGGCCCTTAAAGGGAAAGAGATGTTTGGTGACAATGTCAATGATTTGTGCTTAGTCCCCAATGTGAAAGTGCCAATTAAGTTCAAATGTCCACTCATACTGAAGATTAGCGTCTTCTCATCCACTTCTTGCAAGATATCTTGATGGGTGCTGCTTTGAGATGGTATATGAATCTAAATAGCAGCGACATACTGTAATACGGTGAACTGACTTTGTAGGATTTTTGTATCCAAATGTGCGGATAGCAAGAGTCGCCACCGACTTTTCTTTTATCCAATTAAGGGAAGGTAAAAAGTACAGAAAAAGACCTTCGTTAGATTCTGAGTACGGGAGAATAGTTATGAAAAGGGAAGGTGTTAGCACCCCTTTTCATCCGTAGTTATCTACGGGCTCTTAGGTGCTCTTAGATCACTTTAAATTGCTTTCTGTGTGTTTGAAAAGATGTTTTGAAAAGGAATTTCGCTTTGACTTTGTAATGATTCATGTAGGAATGTATACAAAGTGTTCGGAAATGTTTCGTTTTGATAAGTGTTTGAACTTTGACAAAAACAAGTGTGTGGTGTGAAAAGCATTTTGATCGAGCAAGCAACTAAAAGTCTTTATCACCTACTCAGAATTGGTCGCTGTTATTTTACGCCCTTTAGAATAGCGCTAGCCATACCATTAGTTGGTAGGTAACTCCATTCGCTGGATGTAAGCGGACATTCAAGGGACATCGGATGGGCATAGAAGGCAACTTGTAGGAAGTATCCTAGCACATTCAAGGACAATCATCACTTTGAGGCAACAATCGAGGGTCAAGATCATGTATTCGAGGCGACATCGTGGGTCTATGATCTTTGTATCAAGGGACTATGATGATTTATTTTGAAGGCAACGGCTAGAATACCTCTACGTTCGAGGGACTTGACCATTTGAATTCGTAAGGCAACGAGAGAGAATTACCCTAAGGGGTGCATGTGTGAAAAGAGTGTGTTGATTCAGATATGTTATCTTGAAAATTAGTGGGCTATGTTGATTATTATCTTGCCATACACGCTTAATTACTAACAGTTTATAGGGTGCGGAAATTAAAATGCGGAAATGTAAAGTGCGGAAAGGTAAATGTCCTACGCTATTACATGGCTTTAAGCGATACATAATTTAAACTTGCGGAAAAGAAAATCCTAATTTAAACTATTACATCCCATAAGCAGTTACATTATTTGAAAAAAGTAAAACGATAAAGAAAATTGTCTGAATCGGATCAACATGTGAAAGAATAAGAAAATTGGAAATACGAGATGAATCGAAACAAGAGGAAAAATGTTAGTAAAAATGCAAATTTTTAATTGGGAAAAATATGACATGCTGGAAATAAGATAAGTATGCTAAAATATTTTTTTGGGATTTTTTTTAGATGCAATTTAGTAATTAAAATGTAATTAAAAGCTAATTAAATGATAAATTAACAATTAAATTAAATATGCATGCAAAACAATATTTTTTAATTTTATAAATTAAATAAAGATTTTATGAGAATAATGTAAAAAGAAAAATAATTTTTGATGTTTTTTAATGCATAAATAAAATTATGAAAAGAAATTAAAATGCATGGAAAATATTAAATAATATGAAATAAGAAAAATAATTAGAAAACATGCAAGTTTGTAAAAGGGAAAAGAGAATGGTCCCCTGCTCGATCGAACGAGACCGGAGGAGAATCCTTGCACGTGAGCGCTCAACCATCGGACCAAGTGACACTTGGTGTTGGAAAGATTGAAATTAATTGAATAAGAGCGTGTACGTGTCATGGATGTTTGAATTCAAACCAAGTCAGCGCGCGGGCACCATGACTTATGAATGGACGAATCAAAACGCATCATTGCGCCACGCAATCTCCTCGCCGGTCCTCCTGAGTCAGCGCCGGAGCTAGGGCTCCACCATCTTCTCCGGATGCCCGATCCGCACTGCAAAAATACATGGATTCGAGGGTCGATTAATGCTACCCCTAAATCGGGTCTCATGAGTCCGATGGTGATCTCACTTTCTCCTGAAAGTGCCTCTAAATATCAGTTCGAAACTCAACAATTCCAAAACCATAATCATGGCTATACACGATTCTGACGTTCAAACTCCTGAATGATTGCCCAGATCCAATCCTTAGCATCTCATGAACACATTGCAAACGTTATAATCCATTAAAACACACAGAATAATAATATGCAAAATCAAGAAAAAGTTGAATATGTATGGAAGTATATGGCTCGATTCTGGATGGTTTAATCAATGGTAAAGGTGCATTCTTACTCAAACTTACCTTCTGAAGACAATGGAATGGTTTGTTTGGACTGAAAGGGGCTGGAAATAAGAACACGATTTTCTCAAGTTTCTTGAAAATTTTTGCAAGAATAAGGGTTTGGCTTGAGCTAGGGTTTCGTGTTTATGCTTGTACATAATGCTGAGTATTTATAGAGGAAGTTTGGATGGCAAAAGGAGTGAAAAAAGATTGATCCATCAATGTGCAAATATTTTCCATTAAAAACAAATCAAATTTTGGAAAAAATTTGATTTTCTCATGAATGCCATGGCTAGCACGAATTTGGTATGAATTATGGGCTATCTTGGACTTCAAGGAAGATATAAAATCAACCCTTTTGGAAAAATATATCATTTTCATATTTTATATAATTTAATTTTGAATTAAATGTTCTAAAATTCAAAAATAAATTAATAAAATAGAAAATTGCCATGGCCAAGCATTTATGGGTCAAGAATAATGTCATGAACAAGTTTGGATCAAAAGATTTTAGGCCCATTTGGAAAATTTGCATTTTGACCAAAATGTCCTTTTGTGCAATTGTCCAAAATTGCCCAACTTCTGAATAGTGTATCTTGCTCAAATTTCCACATTTTTGGGTGTTCTTGGACTTTTTGGAAAGCTATAAGAGTCCTCTAACCAACCCTTTTGGTCTCATCTCAATTGAAGTTTCCATGCTCAATATATCCTCAAAACAAAAAGTTGACTTTCTGTTGACTTTGAGAATGACCTGTAATGTTTTGGGCCATACCTCTCAAATGAAGCATTTTTTGGACATTCTTGTGAGACATGAAGTTGTAGAGAATTGAATTTCCTTCAAAACAAGAGGTGGTGGAAAAATTTCTGAGAGAGTATGAGAAAGTTATGATCACCAAAGTTCAGCTGACTTTTCACCTAGAAACCCTAATTTGGAAAGGTTTGACTTTGTGCAAATCTTGAGTTTTCTTGATGAATCATGATCAACCCTTGATCAAATGATGAATGTAACTTCAAAATGAGGATGTTGACCAACAATTATGAAGTTTGACTGTATGTTGACCACAGTTGACTTTTTGTCCAATACAACTGATTTTCAACCATCTGAGCAATTGTCTGAGGAAACTTGACTTGTAAGGCTTGAAGCTTGACATGGAGAATCCTTGAAGTATATGAGGAGGCATGAAGGCCAATGGAGATGTTGGAAGTCCATCTTGATCTAAGAGATACCAAACCCTAGCTTGGGTTGATTGTCTAGGAGAGAGTTTGTCTGGTCAACTCTTGAGGAATCCTTGAGTATGGATGTATGAAATATCTTGAGAATATGGAGGGCAAATTTTGGGGTATGACAGCTGCCCCTGTTCAATCTTCTTGTAATGGAAGGTTAGATTGACACCCCTGTCTTTCGTGACCTGGAGGTAGAAGATGATTGAACACTCGAGTACACCTGAAAATTTGCACTCGCTGTTGGATGATGCGGGAATGGGCTTACAGATGCCATTTGGAGAAGCTGGAGATTTCGCTGGGGAATGAGTCGTACGCTAGACTCGAGGTTGCTGACATGAGAATTGACGGTGATGGGCTTAAGATGACATCTAGAAAGGTTGATGCTGGGGGAGTGAGCCGTACGCTAGGCTTCGTAGTTGTTTCTGTAAATATAGGAGATGGGCTTAAGATGCCATCCGGAGAAAGTCGTACGCTAGACTTGATACTCGCCTTTGAATGAAGTTATTGGTTTGTATTGGTTTTTTTAACCAAATATGCAGCATTCTGAAGGTGGAGAAATGTTGACAAGTAGTCGGAGATGGGCTTAAGATGCCATCCAAGGCAACTGAGTCGTACATTAGACTCTGTAGTTGCTATTGATAATAAGAAGTGATCAGAATAAATCTTCGTGCTGATTACTCTGAGGAATAGTAGTTGGCAAAAATGTGGATAGCTTCCCTGTTGTGCATCGGGTGTTGATCCATGCCGGTTATTGGAGGATAACTTGTGATCGTTCGGATAGGGTTTCCCTTCTAGCTTCGGGTATTAATCCTGGATCTGTTGTCGGAGGACAACGAGTGCGGTCGTTCGATAGTTTTCCGCCGAGATTCGGGGCTTAATCCTGGACCTACTGTCGGAGGACAGCTATGGGTGGTCTTTTAGATAGTTTTCCCATCGAGATTCGGGGCTTAATCCTGGACCTGCTTGCGTCAGAAGCGATTTCCACTTGTTTTGGAGAAAACAAGAGAAACTTTGATAGAATATTTGTTAGTCTTATGCAAAGTATGATGCATGACAATGTGTATAAATGATATATGGGGATCCTGTATGTAGACCCTACTGGGGATGATGGGAGTTGGAAAATCACTCCGCTGGGGGTCTTGAAATGAGGGCGGCTTGCTGGGAACCTTGTGTTCAAACCCTGCTAGGGATGATGGCACCGAGGATCCCTCTGTTGGAAAGTGGGAAATGTAGTTTTCCTCCGATGTACTATCTGACCAAGTCTCGGGCCTAGCTACCATTGAGGAGGGTAAAGATTGAGAGACTCGTCGTGGGAGGTCTCATGCATAAACCTTTGCTGTGGAGAGTCCGGGAGGAAATCCTGGGGGTCTTGTATAGACCTTGTTGGGAAGAATTAGAAGGCGCCACTGGGGTGTAAGAGGTGTAGGTTTCCTCCGATGCACTATCTGACCAAGTTCCAGGTCTGGACACTGCTGCTGGATAAAAGGGGAATTGTTGAGAGATATTCTGCTGATGATAGATACCTCGGCTGGGGGGGTGTTACATCTTGGTCAGTTGAGTGGAATCACTGCTCGTGGATTATGTATATACTCTGCTGGGGGAGGTTTAGTCATGACATCAAGGGGTTATGCTCGGGGAATGTTTTTGGTGAGCAACGACTGGGATTTGTACTGCAGGGGAACATGTTGGTGACCTTCGTCATCTCAATTCCTAGTACCTGTAGTAAGTACTTTTGTATGTCTGCTTTTCGTATGTTTACGATTAGATTCTTATTGTCAAATGCGTATAGTCATTCAAAACAAACGTGGGACTTATTGCAAACGACAATAGTGAAAATTGTAAAGAAAGAATCGATTTATTTGGAAGGTGGCGTATGGCCAAGTAGTTTATACACAAGAAAAGTAAAGAGCTATGGAAGCAATCTCGTTAAGTTCCAACTATGCTAGTACTCATATATTTCAACTATCTCATCTCCTTGTCACAAGAGAAAGTGAGTGAATTGATCTTCGCCATTTGAACTGAATGCCGATAGTAGTATGGAGATAGGTGATCCGACGAGACATAGCCGTACGCTTAAATCCCTAACTTTGCCTAGACCGCCTTTCGGTTTTCGCCCACGGATACCTTTTGCCCAAGCCTTTTCAAGTTTTCGACTTGCCGGTGTACATCTTTTGTATATATCCTTAACTTTGCCCGAACCCTTTTGGTTCGCCAGATGCCCTTATTTTTGCCTAGGTCACCGACCTAGCGGGTCTCTTTATGCGTAGTATTTTTGACTATGTCTGCGTGTGTGGAAGTCTTCGCCATCCATGGTGCTAAGTATCATAGTCTACCGAAAATATCGTCTTGACTACAAATGGCCCCTCGTAGGTGGAGTCCATTTGCCTCGATCACCTTGTGGAAGAATGATGCGCTTGACTACTAGATCACCGACTTGGTAGACTCGGTGCTTGACTTTCTTGTTAAATGCTCCGATCATTCGCTTTTGATAGATCTGTCCATGGCGGATAGATGCGAGTCGCTCTCATCAATCAAGTTGATCCGGTCAAGGCAGTCCGGATCCAATCGCTTCATCTAACTATGCCCGGAGGACTCGTTGAGGGTATCTGAACCTCAATGGGTAGGACGACTTCCATACAGAGTACGAGAGAAAGGGGTTGCCCTGTGATGTTCGTGATCAAAGCGATAACCATGAAGAGCGAATGGTAACATCTCATGCCAATCTTTGTAAGTCACCGCATCTTCAGATAATCTTCTTAATGTTCTTGTTGGCGGCTCCATCGCGCCATTCATCTTAGGCCGATATGGTGAAGAATTGTGATGCTTGATCTTGAACTGCGTGCAGTTCGGTGATCATCTTGTTATTCTTCCCGAGAGAGTGGTTTCTCAAAGATGTATTTTATCGGATCCATCTTGAAATCAACAAGGTAGTGAGTCAACATATACTGCCTTAGTCGTGAGCACCAAGCCAAAGCGCAAGTTTTCAAGCCGTGAGTATCTTGTTTCACACCGGTAAACTTTTGCTAAGGTAGTATATTGCATACTCTTTTCGACTGGACTCCGTGTTGCCCCAACACGCACCCCATTGAGTTCTCTAACACCGCAAGTACATAATAAGAGGTCTTCCTTCTAGAGGCGGCATCGGGATAGGAGGATTCAGAGGTACTCCTTGATTTTGTCAAAAGCGATCCGCAATCGTCATTCCATTCCACTACTTGATCTTTCTTTAGTAACTTGAAGATTGGCTCAAGCAGCGTTAGATGTGCAATGAATCGCAATGTAGTTCAATCGGCCCAAGAAACCTCTCGACTTCCTTCTCTGCGGGAGTCGGCATCTCTTGTATAGCTTTGACCTTGGCGGGTCAACTTCAATACGCCTATTGCCGACAACAAACCCTAGGAGTTTTCCGGATCCGACTCAAAGGTGCACTTGTTAGGATTGAGTCTCGCCTTGTACTTCTTCAATCACAAACAACTTCGCAAATGATCGAGATGTTCTTCTTCAGTCTGGGATCGAGCTATCATGTCGTCGACGTAGACCTCTATCTCGTGATGGATCATATCATGAAATAATGCCACCATGGCACCGATAAGTGGCGCTGCGTTTTTCGAACGGCATAACTTTGTAGCAGAAAGTGCCCCACTGTGTAACAAAAGTAGTCTTCTCCATGTCTTCAGGAGCCATTTTGATCTGATTGTAACCGGAGAAACCATCCATGAAGGAGAAAACCTTATGCTGGGCGGTGTTGTCAACCAGAACATCAATATGAGGGAGTGGAAAATCGTCTTTCAGACTCGCTTTGTTCAAATCTCTGTAATCCACACACATTTGTACTTTGCCATCCTTCTTAGGTACAAGTACCATATTTGCAACCCATTGTGGATAAGAAGTAACAGCTAGGAAACCGGCATTGAACTGTTTCATAACTTCGGCTTTGATTTTCTCTGACATCTCAGGACGCATGCGACGAACCTTCTGTTTCACTGGGAGAAAACCTTCTTTCGTTGGCAATCGGTGTACCACAATATCAATGTCTAAACCAGGCATGTCTTCATATGACCAAGCAAAAACCTCAATATAGTCTCGTAGCATCTAAACCAACCTTTCTTTAACACTGTTCTCAAGACCCGCTCCTATCTTGATCTTTTCTCTCCTTAGTACCCAAATTCACAACCTCAACTTGCTCTTCGTGGTTGTATAACTCGCCTTTGCTGTAGCAACCGGCAAGTTCTCCGGCACTTCACAATCTTCCTCGCTTTCCTTCGCTAGGTAGATCGGATTATCGAAGTCATATTTAGCAATAGCATAGTTATTAACGAGATTCGAGTGATTCTGCAGTTGTATCACGGGTGTGTGTAAGAAACACATAGCTCTTTGAAGGGGTGATAAAGTAAAGAAAGAAAACAAACAATTGAATGCAAAAGTCCAACGAATTTATTGAATGAAAACACGCAAACGACAGATAATAACCCTCGCAAACGAGCTATGATGCCCCGGGTAAGGCACTAGGCTTTAGAGTTTATTGTTCAAAACATAAAGAAATACGAAAAGCAAAACAAAACAAGAGCAATTACTCCTGGCTAAAGGAGATTGGTATGACGTCTTCAGTCTTCCAATTGCTGAGCCCTTTGTCTAGAGTTGGGAAGATCCACTTGCGGATGTCGAAGTCGTTGTCGTCGTCTTCTATAGCATGGATTCCACTGGCTGATGCGGAAAGGAAGTTGGCCGGCACATTCGCGGCGTATCATCTTCTGACCCTTGATGGTGAAGCCTAAACCGGTCTTGTCAGATTTGAAAGGGAGATCGGGGAGCTGACCCCAAACAGTACTACCTCCTTGTTCAACTGCAGCTTGAGCATCTTTCAGCGAGGCCATCCTAGGCGGAACTAGTGTAACTTCAAGAGTGACGGAGAGTCACAGCATGACTGGGATTGCTTCAAATGCTTGACAGAGTCTCAAAGAATTCTCCTCCATCTCGAGATATCGAATGATTGTAGATGACCGAACATGTATTCCTCCTCACACACCTGAACAACCTTCCCTTTCACCGGTACTTCTTTGATGCAAGGTAGAAGTAATAAGACCGCCCCATGTATCCAAGGGCGTCCTAGTAGGCAAGAGTAAGTCGGACGGATGTCCATGACAAAGAAAGTAGAGTCAAAGTCCGGAACCGACTTTACAGTGAGTGAGCTCTCCAAGTAATCGCTTTGCTTAGAACCATCAAAAGCTCTCACGATAATGTCACCGGGTCTCGAACCAACCCTTCGACATCGGTCGATCAAAAGCACTCTTCGATAGGATATTCAGAGTGTAACCGGATCCACCAAAACATGAGATGTAGTAGTGCCCTTGCATTCAACCGTAGATGCAAGGCTTTGTTGTGTTTCCTTCCCAGAGTCAAATCAAGATTAGAGAAGCCTAGGCCGTTGTTATCCAGTGCTAGCAATACACACTCGAATTGATCAAGAGTAGTGTCTCGGTACATGAGCATTCTTAGAAACTTCACCAAGGCGCCTGAGCCTGAGCACAAGAAATGGGGATCTTGGACGTAGCTCACTTTTCTTGATAATCTTCGCACTTCTCCATTTCTTGTTTGGAGGTGTCTTCGAACTTCCTTTGGTACTTCGGTTGAGCAGATGAGTCACCGGTTCTTTCCTCTAGCTTGGGAAGGATTGAATAGTGGAATGCGAAATGAGTCGCAGTGTCTTTTGGAGGAGAGATATCCGAGAGAATACCCTTCCGGTTCTCGTCACCATCGGATTCGTGATGTTGTCAATGTCAGGAATGGTGGCTTCAACTGTAAGGTCTCCAATGGTCAGAGGGTCTTGCTTGACGCCATGATAGTAAACATCAGCCCCATAATTCCAAGGAATAGCCTAGTCAGAGGAATACGGAACTGGCCTTGGAGAAGTAACGATGAGAGGTGCCACTCTAGGCATGGGATCAGCAGAGGAAATCCTTATCGTGTTAACATCAGCATAGTCTTCTGGGAACTCGTCTCCCCATCCGGTTGCTTTAACATCTTCAATAGGAATCTTGTAGCTCTCAGGAACAGTGTACTTCACCATGTAATCATACTTTCCACTTGGCTGTCCCAAGGTATCCCACACAGGTGGTGTAGCCTCATTCGCATTATCAATCTTCAACTTAGACATCTCTTCACACAGCTTCTGCACAGGTGGTTTCAGAAATAGTATCTCACGGTTGTCCATCATGCATTGAACACGTCTTCTCAACCAAGGACAACCATCAGGCGCGGATGGGCACCAACGACAATTCTCGGGGCATCCTGGGTTGACACCGCTTGCAGCAAATTTTTCTTAATACCATCGAGGAATGGTCAAGTCATCTATGTTGAAGACATAAGTATCTTCACCAACAACATTGGAACTCTTGTCATGGTTAGGCATAGGGCGCTTGATCACATTCGAGTCTCAACAGAGGATCAAATTCAACTGCTTAGCTTCAATCATGTCTTGAATTTTGTTCTTCGAGCCCAACAATCATCGCATTCATGTCCCGGCTATTAGAATGGTAAGCACACTTAGCATTAGGATTGTATCTCGAGAGGAAGTGTTGACATTCGAGGAGGATCCCTCAAGGTAATCGCCTCAGATTCAACATTTGTTGCAAGGCTTATGACAATGGCATGTTGATCTTTGTAAATCTCGTGGCGCTGCCTGCTACGCCGCTGTCTCGCTGAGGTCAGGCCGATGTAGGATCGAGATCACAACCCCCTACAGCATTGAGCACGGTCGGTCTTGGCTCGGCTTTTCTGACCATACACAGCATTGGTCTCTTTCTTACCACCAAAAGATCTCTTCGCAGTATTCGAAGATGTCTCTATTTGAATCTTCTCACTCTTAATACCAGCTTCAATACCCTCGCCTGTCAATATCAGCTCGGTGAATCCGGCTGAGGAGTTTCCAATCAGATGATTGAAGAACGGGCCTGTCAGTGTTCCCATGAACATATCAACCAACTCCCTATTGGACAAGGGTGGCTGAACTCTGCCTGCTAGATCTCTCCATTTCTGAGCATACTCCTTGAACTTCTCATCACGACCCATAGACATGATTTGTAGTTGCATGTGAGTGGGTGTCAATTCAGCATTGTACTCATATTGCCTATAGAAAGCATCAGCTAGGTCACTCCAAGAACGGATACGGTCATTCTCTAGCTGATAGTACCACTCCAACTGAGTTCCGGACAAACTCTCTTGAAAATAATGCATCCACAACCTTCTGTCATCAGTGTGGGGGTTGATCTTCTGAACATAGGACTTCAAATGCAGCTTAGGGCAAGACATGCCATCATACTTGGCGAAAGTAGGAACTTTGAACTTAGAAGGAATCACAACACCAGGAACAAGACTTAGATCATCAAAATTCAGCCCGGACATTTTCAGATTTTCCACAGCATTCAGGCGGTCTTCAAGTTGCTTGTACTTGTCATCTTCATCGTAGTATCGCTATGGTCGAGCGATCTCTCTCTTTCTTGGGCTCACGCCGTCGCCTTCATCACCCTTGGTACTCCCCTCTTTCTTGACGCTACTTTCAGAGAATTCTATCCGACTAATCCTTTTAGGACTACCTTTGTAACGTCTACCCATGTTGAGAAGACCAATGACCTTCTTCTTCACGACAAGCTTCTTCGCATCCTCTGGCCTTGGACCAAGTGGTGAACATCTCCTAAACCGAGCATTCGAGCCCGGAGATCTTTGACAGTCTGTTCAAGAGCCATTTCTGCTAAAATAAATAGCGAGAGAATGAGAAAACCAATCTTCAATGTACCTGTGATGCAATGCTATGCTATGCTATGCAATGTTTATGCGAATGCCATGCAATGTTTTCAAGGACCTCTAGGAATTTAAATTTGTTAAACAAGTAATGAACAAACTTTATTAGTTATTTTTATTCTTTTTCTTTTCTTTTCTTTTTGAGTACAAGAAATAGTTCGGAAAAATAAAACAAAAGAACAAAAATCCTAAAGCTCTAGGTCTCCCATGGGCGCTTCCTCTTGGTGCCGAGGTAGTGTTGCACCCCAAAATTTGCCCTCCTATATCGATCTTATCTGGTTTAGGCTTTGCATTTATCATGACACTCACATGCATTCATATCACTGGTTCTGTGGTTACGGATTGGAGTTGATTCCCAAAGATTTCTCGTTGAGCGTAAAAGGCGTGGTGTTTTCGATTAACTGATATTTGAAAACGATAAGGTTTATTGTTAAATCTTATCCGCTCATATCTATCGGGTTTCGTGGCTTGGTGTTCGTTGTTGAAATGAATGGTCTGTTCTTGATGGAGCTACGAAGTCTGATATCTTGAATGTCATTGCCTCCCGATTCGTGAGACCGCCATCACGAGTTTGGGTTTTTGCTGCTTCAAGTTCGTTATTCAAGATGTAAAGGGATGGATTTTGATTATTCGCTTATTGGTCAACAATTCAAGTTCTAGTGCATTTGGCTTGCTCGTCAACTTTGTTTGTTCTTGGCAAAGGATGTATGTGGAAATATTCGTCCGTAAGGCTTGTGTACAAGATTTACGAATGTCCAAGTCGCCACGTGTTGGATCTTCTCCTATCGCGCCCATCGCCACAAAATTCAAGACATTCATTGAAATATTAGAAGTTTCTTTATGAAATTGCTTGGTTTCAAACCTTTTCTACTACCGAGTATGTTTCAATTTGAAACGCGGTGATAATTCCATTAATTTCAAGTGGAATTTATCGCTCAATTCTTAAAAGAATCATGAAATCGACAAGTTGACTAAGGTTTTTGATCAAGAGTTTTATTTGAGACTTAGAGTTTCAATTTTTGTCTCAAGAAGCAAAAGGTCTGAATTTCTACGAGAACGGATAAAATGGAAACTTTGTACGGAAAATTCAAACGGATTAATTTAACTTCAAGGTAACTTGATTCCGAGATTTTTGATCACAAGTTCAAGGCTTTCATAAAGTGCATTATTGAGTGCGAAGGAGGATTTAGAAATTGAATACATATTCAAATGCCACTCATAGTTCTCTTAAGACCTCATTTTTTTTAGAACATGAATCAAGATCATACATGGCAATTTTTCTCAAGAATATAAAGTGCAACAATCACGTTACTACGCTTTGATTCATGAACGCGGATTGGAATTGTGGATTGATTTGGATTTAGGCGCATATTTTAATCAACATTTCGACTTGGTTGGTTTTAACCAAATCAATTTTGGTTCATGACCATTTTTTCTTTGGAATGTTTGGTTCATCACAAATTTTTAACTTTCATGCACAATTTCCAACTTTCATGGACAAATGGACAAATGCTATAACAATGAAGATCACAACTAGAACTCAAATCGATACATAATTCTCAATCTTGTGTTTATAAATTCGAGAGTTTCCAACTATTCTTTTTATTATACAAAGATACAAGAACAAGTATACATGTATTACAACTTGTCAATCCTAAATACAAGTTACGAGTTTCTATTGAATACTAGCATTCCCTAAACTATGTGCGGATTTCTCAAGCTGCCAACTTCTCCATGGAAGTGATCTTGACTTTGTTCTCAAGCTGTCCATCCCTCCGGCCTTCCGTCGCTTTGCCGAGCTCGTAGTGGTGCTCACGCTCATGAAACAACAAAGCAAAGAAATGTGGTTAGCAACAAACGGACAAAGAATGATAACATAAACAAGATACAAGATACGCAATTTTCAAATCATCATTAGGGTTTCTTTCCTAATCAGTTGTGCAAAGGTTTCGATCATTCAAAACCGAGGCCTCATATACAAATCATCGCCATAAACTCGCTATTGCAACCCAAGGACACCCTTGGTTCACAATAGGAGGTGTGGAAAGAAGATGAGGAAAAGCGCTTTGAAAACTTTGGCATGAAGGTCAGTAGCTTTACACAGGGCAGCAAGGGTAGGCACCTGAAAAGGCAATGTTTACCAAAAGCAGAATTACACAACCAAGGCATCAATACACCAGCAGCCTAGCATATCAGAAATGCTTCACGTAATGTACCAAAAATCAATACTATCAGCCCAATACAAAGTTGAGGCAAGCCCATCAAGCAAAAAGGTTGTTTTTTTTTTCAAAGAATCAGAACAACCAAAACCCTAAACACTGAGAGTATAAAAACATTGAAGTTATAACATAGAGGCAGGAGACTACTGTTCAAAACCCTAGCCGAAAATCACAGCATCCCAAAACAACGATATTCAACCATCAAAACCCAGAATGCCAAACACAGTAAGCCAAAACACCTAGCCGCATACTAACATTACCAACAAGCCAAAACCCAGAATCCCAAACAGCATACGATATTCAACCATCAAAACCCAGAACGCCATAAAAAACTCTCATCATTTTCCGAAAAAGAAACCCTTCAGAAAGAGAAGACGAGGAAGAAGCAGAGTTTAAGGTAAACAGAAAGATCTCACCGGGGTTGCGAGTACACATCGCCGTCCACCGCCGTGTAGACCTCGAAAAAATCCCACAGCTTTCCTTTTTCTTCGATCATTCATTGTATTTCCAAAGATCCATTTTCCTCATGGCACCATCGTGTCACTAAACATAAGTTAGGGTTTCACCCCTGTCATATCCGATCCAGAACACAAAAAAGAGATCAAAACAGTTTCCGTAAATCATAACGAGTAATGATCGCGGAACACAGAGAGAGAGATCGTCGGAATCGCGAGTGAGACAGATTGAGAAAACGCGTTTTGAGAAAGAAATCGCGGTGAGTTCGAGATCGAGAGTGAGCGGAACGGGTGAGATGAGCGCTAGATCGTCGAAATCGCGAGAGAGATGAGTAAAACAGGTGAGAGATTGCGTGAGCGAAGTAGATGATGGAGACAGTGAGAGTTTGAGAGAGATGGGTGAGAGATCGTGAGTAGGAGAGGATGAAAGAGTAAACCGATTTTCCTTTTTTCTTATTATTTTATAAAATATAAATTCATTGGTATTAGTTTATTCTATTTAGGATTAGTTTTTTTATAGGTTTGAGTTAATATTAGTGTTTAATTAGGATTAGATTTCTTTTATTTAAGTTATACAAAAATAGTTTAGGATATTTTTTTAGATTAGCACCTTTAGTTTATAATGTTTTAAGTTAATTAACAGTTAGTAAAGTGTGTTTATTTTAAAATCGCTTTTAAAATATATTTAATTTTACTATTTTGTTTAACAAGTTGATATATAGTGCAAAGTAGGATTTTACATGATGTGTTGTTTATTTCTGGTGGCGACAAGTGTCACCACCCATGTGGTCTGCTTTCAATCTTGTACATGTATGTATATCGTGATCCATCTTGCACCCTCCTCGATCAAACCATCGATCCGATGAGGTCCGATCCGACGCCTCCAATGGTGGACTACCTTATGATCCATGGAAGCGCTACACAAGATCCAAAGAAGATTTTGGGCTTGGGCTCGACTATCTACACCCTCCGCTTTAAAGCTCCAAACAGCCCATTCTTAAACTTTTTCTTTAAATTCAATTTTTTTTATGCAAGTTTTTATATATAATGATGTATTAAATAATACTTTGGCATATGGTAGTTTTTTATTTGTTGAATTACCAATTAAATTGTTAATTGATTTTTCATCAAGTAAAAGAATATCTATACTAATAATTATTTAAATTCGATATTGTATTGTGTGTTAATTTATTTTCTTTATTTATCCGCTATTACATTATCCGATTGCCTGCTTACTACGCGATTGAACACTCCACGCCATATTAATATAAAATCAACAACGCTCCGCTCTTTCTCTTATTTTGGTTACCCACACCAAATTCTCCAAGGGTCTCATGGTTGGGATGGCATGGCCATCCTCACGAGGTTAATTAGGGCCCTTGTTGCCTTGATTAATCATAACTCAAAAATAATTGGTCCATACACCAATCACTATGCACTGTGGTCTCATGGTCAATCAAGTCCACATACTTGGTTAACCATAACCCGAAATATCATTTCACGTCCAACGCGATTTTTCAAAATAGTGTTATGGTACTTAATTAAATTGTTAGAGGTTCCCAACGATTTAATTAAAATGTAAAGTATTTGGGCCATTAGAGGGTAACCCAATGACTAATACTTTATTCCATACACTTGAACATTTAAAACACTTTCAAATTAAATTAATTAATTGAATTTGTTTTCAAAAATCAATTTTTCTACAAAACCAAAAATACAGATATGGTATTTAATTAAATTGTTAGAGGTTCGCCCAACAATTTAATTAATACTTAAAGTATTTGGGCCATTAGAGGGTAACCCAATGACTCGAATACTTTATTCCATAACACTTAATAAAAAGTGAACTTTGTTTCACCTCACTCTTTCCATAATAAAGATTTTGGATGAGAGATGATCGGTTGACCTCAATCACCAATCTCGAGTATTGAATCGTTAGAGGACCTCCCAACGTTTTGGTACTTGTCATCTACAATTAAAATCAATTCAACCCATTCAAATTCCTTTTCCGCTCATACGCGGTCATCAAAATCAAAAACATTTTCATCTAAAATCAATACAAACAATTCAAGACATTTTCAACCAGAACTACGGAGTTTTGACTTTCCCATTGCACGAGGGAATACGTAGGCACGCGGTTTCGAAATCGTGTCAAACTCAAAATAATAATAAACAAACCCTGTTTCACTCTTTCTTATTTTTATCATTAATTGAAGATAGCATTTTTACTTTAAACACACAAACATGTACGAACTAAATGGGTCCCATCGAGTACGATGGACGAAGAGGTGCTAATACCTTCTCTTGCGTAACCGACTCGAATCCATGCTTTTTGGTCTTGTAGACCGCTTTATCCGATTTTGTGGGTTTTATCTATATTTCCGCTCTTTCTAGAACAAATAAAATTAGGTGGCGATTTCATTGTTTTGAAAATTCATTTTAAAATTTATTTTTGAAAATCGTGTTGCTTCAGTTGGCGACTTCACTGGGGAATTTTTTTAAATCTATTTTTGACTAAGCGAGTCAACCCTAGTTTAGTTCTTCGCATGTTTGTGTGTTTGTTTATCGCTTCTTTATACTTATCTATTGTTTATTGCTTATTATTCTCTTCCGCTTTATATATTATTCGTTGATATATTATTGTGATGGGAATTCATGGGCATTGTTACATAGATAAGCCCACTACCGTGCTTTTAGGTCACCTTTAGGAATAGAGGGGTCATGTGAGCCTAGGTCCACTGACTCCATTGTCTCGCTGGTCAAGCGAAAACTCCGGCTTAGAGTTGGTTGTTTTAAGGAGGTTGTTGGTCTGCCAAGAAGAGACATCGATCTTTGGACAAATGACCTATAACTCTAAGTTTTGTTCATGTTGTCCTAACCAAGACCAAACGCTCAAATTTTGATTTCGAGCAACCCGTTAAGAGCCGCTTAGTATACTTTTACAAATACTATCGCCACGTAGGCCTCTCGATGATAGTGTTTGTAAAAGGGATCCGAGACCCCAAGAAACATTTAGCCAAGAAACATAAGATTAGCCTTACCCGGGAATTGTTGGGTAGATCGAAACCATGACCGCCGATCCTATGAACCGTTCTATTTAATTTGCAACATGCATTGCATACATTTGCACAAAACCATTTAGCATATAACTTTTATTTTCGTGGAACCTTACAGATTTTGTTGGTGCAAGAAGCGTAAAGGAAGAATGAATCCAACTGTGAAGATCGCTCCATGTCTCAAATTCAAAGAACTCAAGTTGGGAAGCCGATAACTCAAAGTGAAAGAATTCACTGTCAAGAGAGCTTATTTTGGGAAGAGGTTTGGGAATATCCTAGATCTTTGACTACCAATGTGGACACGGAAGCTTTGATTGCTCGCAAAGTACTATGATCCTCCTCTTCGATGCTTCACATTCCAAGACTTTCACTGCTCCTACAATTGAAGAGTTCGAGAGAATCCTTAATTGGCCTTTGAAGGACGACACCCTTTCTCAACATAGGGAAGACCTCGATAAGGCTAAGGTAGCCGCTTTGTTTCTTCCCGTAAGGGAGGTGGCACCTGGATTACGTATAAAGGTATTTCGAGGCAAAACTTGGAGGATAAGTTGGTAAGTTTGAGTGTTCAAGACGATTGGCCGACTTTCGCTCTATTCTTGCTTTGCTCGCTTGGGGTGGTTTTGTTCCCAACTAATGAAATTGGTTACTTGAGCCTGCGCTATTGGCATATTCATGTCAAAGAACCCTGCTCGTGACCGCTGGTCGATGTTCTTTACCATCTCCATGAGAGACATCAAGAAGCGAGGGTGGTTCGTGTTGTTCTCCATTGTCAGATTTATGGTTGACTTCTCATATCCCCGAGTGGACCGTGGGAGAAGATCCCGAGAAACTTATCTTGGTCTCAAAATTGGCTTCACTAATGTACCGATGGTGTGATGTGGCATTCTCCAGGTTGGGGATTCGTTGATGTTATCACTCACTGTGGAGGATATTCTAATGTTCCTTTGATTGGGTCTATGGGTTGCATCAATTATAACCCAAGACTCGCAACAAGACAATTGGGGTATCCAATGGAAAACGAACCAAGGCTTGAGCACTTAGAAAGCTTCATTGTGCACTAACTTGGTAAAAGGACCGCAACGAAGTGTTGAAGATCCGAAGAGCTTGGGGTCAAATCCATAGGGAAAGCCGAGAGTTAATCAAGAGGGGCGGAATTGATGGAAGATCTTATCGCCAATGGGTGATAGAGAGAGTCCAAGAAATCAAGCTGCCTTACTTTGTGGAGGTACCCTTTGATCATCCCGAACCTGTAATCACTCATGTGCCGATAGAGGAGAATATGAGGCTTCAGGAAATTATCAGAAAGATGGAGGAGGAAAGATTGGAGCTACAAAGCTCTAATTCTCGCATTTTTCTCAGAGCTGAAAATTTAGAAGCCAACCTCAAGGAGGTGAAAGAAGAATTAGAGGGAAGAAGGATACAAAATGAAAAGGATGAAGAGCTCCCGATGAGATGTTCTGAAAACTTGAGGAGGCCGCAAGTGGACCTCCACGACAATTGAAGACCGCCAAGATCAAAGGGCCAGCTTATCTAGATGAAGAAAAGGCCGTTGAGGAAAAGAAAGCATTGAAAGCACGTCTCGAAGCCAAGATTTCAAAATTAGAAGCTTCTCTGGCACGAACCAATAAAATGCTAGAGAATGAGATAACTGCAAAAGAAGAAGTCTGCATCGCCCGAGAATTGGAAGCAATCGAATTAGTCAAAAGGTTCGAGAGTGAACATTACGAGGAAGAAAGAAATAGTAAAAGGGATGCTTACGAAAGCCTTAGAGAGCAATGCCAAGGTTGGATTGATGAGATCCAAAAGCTGAATCGTCTGTTAGATGAAAAGGATGAACTAGTGTCCTTTCTAGAAGAACAAAATGGGCTTTTCTATTGGAAGTACAAAGGAAATGGTTGACATGTGTAACCGCTTGATTGTTGACGTACTGAGACTCAGTCGGCCCTAGAAGACCTCAAGGCAACCCGATACCTCCCGCCGTGAGTGATTTTCTTCCTCCTCAAGAGGCGGTGAATGTGTTCAAGGCGGAAACTAGAGATTTAAAGCCTCGTCAGGACAGATTTCTAGTTTTTAGCCACTTATCTTATTTGAATATTTGAATCTAATTATTATTGTAATGATTTAAATTCCAAGATGAATTTTATTGCTCGCTTGAGCTTGAATACCTTTGTAGTCACAACTAACAATTTGAGTTTCTATGAGATTTCGTTGAATTGCAGCTTAACTCTTTTCTAATGTTTATTGTTAACTAACGAGTCTTCAAAGAGTCCCGAAAATAAAATGTACAAAAACATATCATGGGCATGCATGCATACTCCCATAGCATATCATACATAATAGTATCGAGACCACCATCTTCGCTGCTGATTTTCTTCTTCACGCACGAGAGACTCAGTGTTTCATCGCTCATCGTTACCCGACGAGAAGTAACTTGAAGAAACCGATGGAGAAGATGGAAGTCGACATGGCCCTAGGGACAAGAATGGATACTGTATGGGGCAATTGATGGAGATAATTCGAACATGGCTCGCAACAAGAGGAGTTGAGAGCCCGTTGTGAGGCCCGCCGTGGTCACCATCAAGAAGTTGCTCATGGAATGATTTGTCCGAAATTAGCTTGAAGTCAATGCGGTCTTGATCTTGCCGCGAGAATCAGCTGCTCAAACGGATCATGTCTGCGGTGGTTCCTCCTCCGCCTACCCCCACACGCCGCCACGCCGAACTGTGTTGGTGCCTCAACCAGAAGAAGGATCGTTCGATTCGATTCCTCAAAGATGATGAAGATAACTTTGAAGATTGGTTTTCCAATGTTGAGGAGCCGATCAAGTCGATAGGAAGATGAAGATGCTCGAGGAGCGCATGCAAGCCTTTGAGAATCAGGATGTTTTGGGTTTCGACATGTCCAACTTGGGATTGGTTCAAGGAGTGAGGATCCCTCCAAAATTCAAAATCCCGAGCAAGTACAAGGGCAACTCTTGTCCTAAAACCCACTGAGGTATTACTATAGGAGGATGTCCGATACAAGGATGAGAAGCTCTTGATGCATTTTTTCCAAGATAGTTTGACCGATGGGCCATTGATTGGTATATGGGCCTCGATAGCTCCCAGGTGCGAACTTGGAGAGAGTTGATTGTAGCTTTTGTTCAACACTATGGCTTTAACACTGATATGGCGCCTACTAGGACCCAGTTGCACAACCTAGCTCAGAAGAAAACTGAATCTTTCAAGGAGTACGCGCAAAGGTGGCGCGAGGTAGCTGCTAAAGTTCAACCTCCTATGGTGGAACGAGATGGTGGAAATGTTCACCGCACACTAGATGGGCCGTGACTATGCCTCTTGCCCGACCAAGATTTCACGACATGGTGATGTTTGGTGAAAGAGTTGAGATGGGGATCAAGCTAGGAAAGATCCAAGATGTTGGCACTGACAAGAATCAAGTTGGTGGCGCCAAGAAGACTTTTGGTGGTTACCAAAAGAAGAAGGAAGGCGAGTCGAGCGCGCTATATGAGCGAAGAGGTAAAGAGAAGCGCCAGGAATTCAATCGCAAGTCATTGTCAGAATTATTCTCGCTAGTATTCAAACAAGATGTTGCTCCGAGACAATACCAGCCGAGACCCATGAAGAAGTTTGACCCTTTGCCAATGTCTTATGCAGAGGTGTTTGCCCATTTGCAAAGTCTAAATATGATTGAATTGCGCCATTTAAAGATTGACCCTGACAACCCGCCGAAGTACTTCAACGCAAATGCCCGCTGTCTCTATCATTCCAATGCTCCGGGGCATTCCATTGAGAATTGCTATGCTTTCAAGTACAAGGTTCAGAACTTGCTAGACACTGAGGCGATCAACTTTGGGCCTCCTCCTACTCCTAATGTCACTCAGCACCCTTTGCCTCCTCATGGTGGAAATGCTATTAACGCAATTTGCGAAGATGAGGGTTTGAACCTGATAATGGATGTTAATGTTCTGACCACCCCTTTGTGGTGGATAAAGGAACAATTGTTGTTGAAGGGAGATTTTCCTGGCTGTGATATTGGTTGTCAACAATGTTTAATCCAAATTGAAGGATGTGATAATTTGAGGGACGAGATTCAGCGTCTGATTACTGAAGGGACTATTCAGTTCATCCAGAAAGTATTTGATGTGAAAAGTGATGAAAATGAGGTTGACGTGGTTACTATCCCCGTCACTTCTAGAAGGATTCCTGCACGATCCCGTGCCGATTAAGAAACCTCCTGTGATCATCACTTTGCCGGTCCAGGACCTACGCTAGCGAAAAGGCCATCCCATGGAATTATGGATCTGAGTACTACCGTGACGGCAAGAAATTGAATGCGAAGACCTTTGAAGAAGGAAAGTCTGATGAAAAGAAGGTTGAAGGAAATGAGCCCGTGGTGCTCGATATTGTCAAGAGGGTCGGATTACCAAGTGGACGGATCTCTCCACCCAATCTAGTCGAGAAACTCAAGCTTTAGCCAAGGCTAAAGCAAAAGGAAAAGGAGTCATGATTGAGGTGAGTCAAGACTAAAGATTTCGTAACCTGCTCGAGCCCCGAGATGACCAAAGATGTTGAAGAACCGATGAGGTATATAAAGAAGAGCGATTACAAGATAATCGACCACCACCAAACGCCCGCCAAGATTTCTATCTTAGCTTTGTTGAGGATTCGAGCCTCACCGCAACGCCTCGATGCACTGTTGGGAACATCTTCGCTCCCCAAGAGATCTCGGTTAACCAATTTGAGGCATCGTGAACAACATCTCGCAAGTAATGGTCTCGGTTTTATCGACTTTGATTTACCCCGAGGGAGGAAGCATAACAAAGCGCTACACGCTTCCGTGGAGATAGCGAGAACTACTTTACTTGGTCGACACGGATCCCTCAATGTTCTTCCAAAGTCTACTCTCTTGAAGTTGACTACGAAGTGGTGCCGAGACCCGTGATCCGATAGTTAAGGCGCTTGATGGGTCAAAAGGTCGTTGTTTGGCGAGGTGGATTTGCTCGCTAAGATAGGCCCCTGTTTTCGATACAACTTTTTCGTCATGGATATCAATCCTCCCATCGTTGCTTGCTCGACGCCTCGATTCATGGGTCGGTGCCGTGACATCCACCTTGCACCAAAAGTTGAAGTTCCTAATTAATGGAAAGGTGGTCACCATTTATGGTGAAGAAGATTATGTCGTTAGTCATCTGAGCAACTTCCAATATGTTGAAGTGGAAGGAGAGATCCACGAAACTCCATGCCAGGCTTTTGAGGCGGTATCAGTCGATAAGATCCCTTTGCAGAAAGGTGAAGTCTCCATGGCATCCTACAAGCAAGCTCAGGCTATTGTCGTCAGACATCCCGGGTGGGAAGAGTGCTAGAACTTCCTACCCAGACGGATAAGAGGGGTTTGGGTTTTGCTCCCGGAATGAAGGTCTCCGTCTCCACCCCAGTGAGCAAAGGGTTGTCTCCTCCTGTCAAGTTTGTCAAAGGTGGAATTCAGATTGAAGATGTGGATGCAATTGATGAAGAGGCAGACGATGACTATGCTGTGGACAAGTGGATCTATCCAACTGTTCCAGGACGTGAGCTTTCAAATTGGTTCGTTGAAGATGTTGCCGTGGTTACCGTGTTGAAGAGTAATTTTCTGCTTTTTATGTCATGCCATAATTCCTACGTTATGCCCAAGACGTAGTGATCATGCGTAGGCCACCGTGTTTTGTTAACTTTCAAGTTTATCATTAATGAAGGACGCCCTTTTGCATTCAAATTTTTCTCTCTTTGTTTTATTTTCTTCTTTACTTATTCTTTTAAAGGTGACAATATCAAATTTTACTTTCCTTTTATACAAACTTTTTTGTCTTTTCTTTTGCATTTTATTAAAAAAAAACTTAACTAAAAAATAATAATAATAAAAATAAAATTACCAACAACGCAGATGCGGTCCTTCGACGGACCCGGATTTTGTCGACGATGATTCCGCCGTGGCTCATTATGATTTCGACGAACCGATCTATCAAGCTGAAGAGCAAGCCGAAGAGGACTGCGAATTACCTGAAGAATTAGCCAGGATGTTAAGGCAAGAGGAAAAGGTCATCCAGCCGCACCAAGAGGCTCTAGAGGTGGTCAATCTAGGAACCGAGGATGCTCGGAAGGAGGTCAAGATTGGGGCAGCGTTGGAAGATGGAGTTAAGCAAAAGCTTGTCGAAATGCTACATGAGTACGTGGACATCTTTGCTTGGTCTTATGAAGATATGCCCGGGTTAGATACTGACATCGTCATGCACGAATTGCCCCTCAAAGAAGGCTGCCCACCGGTAAAGCGAAGCCAACACATCCAAATGTCAAGGAAAATCAAAGAAGAGGTTCGTAAATGATGGAAGGTGTTTCCTAAAGGTCGCTTTATCCCCATGGGTTGCAAACATCGTATCAAAGGTCAAGAAAGACGCAAAGTAAGGATGCGCTGATTATAGGGATCGAATAGAGCTAGCCCTAAGGATGACTTCCTCTCCCGCACATCGACATTTTGGTCGATAATACCGCCAAGCTAAAGTATTCTCCTTCATGGATGGTTTTCGCTACAACCGATTAAGATGGCGCCTAATGACATGGAGAAAACTACCTTCATTACACCGGGGACTTTCACATAAGGTGATGCCTTCGCTTGAAGAACGCAGGGCAACATATCGCGCTATGGTTACTCTTTCATGATATGATGCATAAAGAGATTGAAGTCTACTGATGATATGATCGCCAAGTCCCGCATGTAAGAAGAACACCTGGTTCACTTGTTAAAATTATTCAAGAGATTGAGAAAGTTCAGGTTGAGGTTAAACCCGAGTAAGTGCACCTTTGGGGTGAGATCAGGGAAACTTTTAGGCTTCATTGTGAGCGAGAAAGGAATTGAGGTTGATCCTGCAAAGATAAAAGCAATACAAGAGATGCCGAGCCAAGGATGTAAAAGGAAGTGCGAGGTTTGGGAAGGTCAATTACATCGCCAGGTTCATTTCTCATCTCACGGCTACCTCCTGTGAACCCATTTTCAAGCTGTTAAGAAAGAATCCAACAACCAGGTGGAACGATGATTGTCAGACGGCATTCGACAGTATAAAGAGGTACCTACAAGAGCCTCCAATTCTCTCACCCCCGGTGGAAGGTAGACCGTTGATTATGTACTTGACCGTTGGAGAACTCCATGGGTCGTGGTGCTCGGTCAACATGATGAGACAGCGTAAAAGAGCACGCCATATACTATTTAAGCAAAAGTTCACGTAATGCTAATCGAGGTATTCGTTATTGGAAAAACTTGTTGTGCACTCGCACGGGCAATAAACGACTCGCAAGATATGTTAATTCACACTACTCTCTTGATCTCCAAAATGGACCCGATAAAGTATATCTTTGAGAAACCGGCTCTCACGGGAAGGATAGCCCGTTGGCAAATGATCCTGACTGAATATGACATTCAATACACTACTCAGAAGGCCATCAAAGGTAGTGTGGTGGCATTATCTCGCCAACAACCATTAGATGATGACTATCACCGATGAAGTTTGAGTTCTCGATGAGGACATCATGTATATCGAGATTGTAACATTCTCGCCCCTCAAGAAGGACCCGAGCCCGCTCGCAGTGGACAATGGCATTCGATGGAGCCTCAAACGCATTAGAAATGGTGTTGGCGCCTATCACTTCGACCGGTTTTCATATTCCATTCACCGCCGTAATCCGCTTTGATTGCACCAATAACGTGAGTACGAAGCTTGTATTTTGGAATCAAGCGCCATTGATCCGAGAATCAAGATCTTAGCAGATACTGGAGATTCTCGCTTTGGTAATTAGTCAAATCAACGGAGATTGGGAGACTCGCCATCCGAATTTGATTCCATACCGAGATCATGTCTTGAAGTTGATCCCTTATTTCGACGAGATCACTTTTGATCACATCCCAAGGAGGAGAACAATTTGGCGACGCTTTGGCTACTCGTCATCCATGTTTAAGGTCGATGGGCGAATGATGCCCGCCTATCACTATAATGAGGTTGGATGAGCCTGCTGCTATGAAGTAGAAGGCGAGGCGATGAAAACCTTGGTTCTATGACATCAAAAGGTATCTCGAGACTAAAGAATACCCCGATGATGCTTCCATCGTTGATAAGAAGGCCCGCGCAAGTACTGCCAAGTTTTTCCTCAATGGGGGTGTTGTACAAAAGGAACTATGACTGCTTTTGCTCGATGCGTGGATAGACACGAAGCAAATAAGATTATAGAAGAAATCCATGAAGGTTCCTTCGGACGATTCTAGTGGACACACCATGGCCAAGAAGATTTTAAGAGCGGCTATTATTGGTCCACCATGGAGAATGATCGCTACAACCATGCTAGAACATGCTACAAATGCCAAATTTATTACCGATAAGATGCATGTGCCACCTTCTTCATTAAATGCTTTGACTTCTCCATGGCTTTTGCGATGTGGGGCATTGATATGATTGGAGAAATTAAGCCCACCGCTTCTAATGGACATCGATTCATTCTTGTTGCCATTGACTACTTTACCAAATGGGTTGAGGCAAGATCTTATGCTCGTGTCACTAGACAAGTGGTCACACGCTTCATCAAGCATAATATCATTTGTCGTTATGGGGTTCCCGAGAAGATCATTATCGATAACGGCTCGAATCTCAACAACAAAATGATGAAAGAATTGGCGACGATTTCAAGATAAACATCATAACTCTTCTCCATACCGTCCAAAAATGAATGGTGCCGTGGAGGCGGCAAACAAGAATATCAAGAGGATTGTATGTAAGATGGTTGTCACTTATAAGGATTGGCATGAGATGTGCCATTTGCCTTGCACGGCTATCGCACTTCAATACGCACTTCAACAGGCAACTCCCTTCTCCTTGGTATACGGTATGGAAGGCCCTACCCGTGGAGGTTGAAATTCTTCCTTAAGGATTTTAACAGATGTGCAACTCGATGAAGTCGAATGGGTTCGTAATGTGCTTGATCAATTGAATCTCATTGACGAGAAGAGATTGACACCGCTTGTCATGGACACTATACCGTAAGCGATGAAAAGGGCTTTCGACAAGAAAGTGTGTCCTCGGAATTTCCAAGTCGGTGACTGGCATCAAGAGAATTTTGCCTCCCAACAAGACGACGGGCAAGTGGGCTCCAAATTATGAAGGACCGATGTTGTGAAGAAAGTCTTCTGGAGGAGCTATGTTGTTATGACTATGGATGGAGAGGATTTCCTCACCCGATCAATGCGATGTAGTCAAATACTGTGATAAGAAGAGACTCGTTAGGTCGACCTAAGCAAAATAAAGCATCCCGACGAACCAAGAGGTTCGGCAAAAGTTAGGATAAATATAAAAGATTGTACACCCGCAAGTCGAAAACCCGAAGGGCGGCAAAAAGGGTATCCCGTGGATCGAAAACCAAAGGGCGGTCCGTGCAAAAATTAGGGATTCAAAGCGAACGCTCACAACTGCACGTCACATGTTTTGGTCATCTATCTCCAAAACCGGATAGTCCGTAGGATTGAGGGTTAGGCTAATCGGAGCATTTCATAGCTCAATGTGAAAGGATTGTTGAAGTTGTGAAGAGCATGGCGGATTCGGGATTCGACAAAATCCATGATTTTTATTGTCACCTTTTCTTTTTTAACTTTGATGTATAAGCAATTGCCTCTTTTCAGGATTTGCTTCTTGATGTAAATGCTCATTTACTGCTAATCAATCAATAAAATTACTTTCATCCAAACTGTGTTTTTCTATCATTTATCTCTGTCTTATTTTCATGTATTTTTAACTGTTTTGTTTGCAAAAACGACGTCCGATATTTTCGATAAACTTCGCATATGAAACATCAGTGCCCAACGGCACATGGCATAATCTCAAGTTACCGAATTACGGGTACACGGCATTAACGATTGAAACAGTTGATCACCGTAGCAGAATTATTGTTATATCTCCTGTTTTACAGTTTTTGTTGTGCAAGGATTTTAAATAAAGAGCGTTGCATGCTTGAGCTTAAATCTCCAACAAAACTTCTTTCTCTCCCACATGAGATATCCATGGCATATGTGCGCCTGGTGTTATCGATCCTTCCCCGCGAAGATTGCAAAGAACGGTCTACACAAAGAAGATCATTTTCAAAGGCTCACTTACGCGTAAGATATTATCGACTCCTCTTATGCAAGAGCTCGTAATCCATAGCTATCGAAATCATGAACTCTATGCAACAAGATCATCATCCCAGATGAATGTCGGTCTCCAAGAGTTACCTCCCCAGTGATGCTAATCATTGAAAGATGATCCTTCCATTCCACAATCCCCTATCGTGGTCCGCACTATCATCTCTTTGATGAAGACCGATGATTGTATTCAATTCATGAAGGGTTGATGTTCCCTCGGCAGCTCATGATTGCATTTAGTCCTGGATGAATCATTAAAACATGCATCATTGCATTACATAACATCATCAAAAATGCGTAGCATTTCCATTGATATGAAGCATTACGCTTAAAAAAAAATAATAATCTCAAACATGCATCAAAGCATGCCGATTAAAATGTTTCTCGAGTACCTTTATGCCTCCAAGAGAAGTTTATCAATAAAAATCCCCAAGTGGTATTCCCAATGAGTTCCTCAAGAAATTCTTCTTGTTGTCATTATCATTTTTGACCCGTGTCATTCTCCTACATCATTCAAATTCAATATATTTACCAAGCGCCTTGCTTTTGCAAATTCTCATTTTGGTTATCTTACCCGTGTTTGCCTCTCTGTTAGAGTGTGAGTAAGAGTCGGTGTTCAACCTTTCTTGCTTCTCAATTGTTTGAGTATCCATACTTGGTATGTGGTAATTCATGTAATTGCCACTCTTGAAGAATTACACCCCGCCTTTGGCCCGAGGGATATTGTACTTCTGCACATTTGCAACCTTTAAAGTCCAACATAGTTTGGCAATCCTTGTTAGAGTCCCTTTGTTTGGCCTCTTTCCTCGCGAATCCTCTCGATCGACGACTTTACCATTCCATATCTTTTCCCTGAGTCCGCCTCCACCTCTTCCTGTATGTCTAATATCCTTACCGACATATGCTCCCTATATGTGTTCAATATCCTTACCGAACATGTATATTCGATCTTTATGTGTCCAATATCCTTACCGGCATGTATGTTTCAAACCTTTGTTAGAGTCGTCTTCGGCCGTCTCTTTCCTGTATGTCTAATATCCTTACCGACATATACCCCGCTTGTTCTCATTTTGATCTGCGATGCAATATGAAGTATGCGCTCCAAAGATCCGTGAGTTCTTACCTTTCGATCAAGCAACTTATTGAAGTATGCTCGCTCCAAAGGTCCGTCTGGTTTCGCTTTTTGATGCGATGCAACTTATTGAAGTATGCTGCTCCAAAGATCTACGTTTCTCATTTTGATCCGATGCAACTTATTGAAGTACGCTGCTCCAAAGATCTATGAGTTCTTACCTTTCTCTCCAAGCAACTTATTGAAGTATGCTCGCTCCAAAGGTCCGACTGTTTGCTTTTTGATCTGCGATGCAACTTATTGTATGCTCCAAAGATCTACCCGCTCTCATTTTTGATCTGATGCAACTTATTGAAGTATGCTCCAAAGATCTATGAGTTCTTACCTTTCTGACGCAAGCAACTTATTGAAGTATGCTGCTCCAAAGGTCTGTCGGTTTCATTTTTGATCTGATGCAACTTATTGAAGTATGCTCCAAAGATCTACCCGCTCATTTTTGATCTGATGCAACTTATCAAGTACGCTGCTCCAAAGATCTATGAGTTCTTACCTTCGATCACAAGCAACTTATTGAAGTATGCTGCTCCAAAGGTCCGTCTGGTTTCATTTTTGATCTGCGATGCAACTTATCAAGTATGCTGCTCCAAAGATCTACCCGCTCTCCTTTCTCGACCGCAAGCAACTTATTGAAGTATGCTCGCTCCAAAGGTCTGTCTGTTTCATTTTGATCTGAAGCAACTTATCAAGTATGCTCGCTTCAAAGATCTATCGCCATTTCTAATCGCAAGTCGCTATTCAAGCGCATTCGCTTCTCGATGTACCGACAATCGCTCAAAAAAAAAAAATCACAAAAAATAGAAAATAAAATTGTCAAAAAATTGAAAATCCGAAAAACATAAACATTTATACTTGTTCTTCGAGCGCAAATTTTGGTTCTTTGAGTATTTAATCTTCTTCTACCTTGAAAGTTCAAAAGGCTAGCCAATTTCACTTTCGGATTTAAGACGATTAAATAGGGCAACCTTGCACCCCAAAATTTGCCTCCTATATCGATCTTATCCGTTTAGGCTTTGCATTTATCATGACACTCACATGCATTCATATCACCGGTTCTGTGGTTACGGATTGAGTTGATTCCCAAAGATTTCTCCGCTGAGCGTAAAAGGCGTGGTGTTTTCACCAACTGGATATTTGAAAACGATAAGGTTTATTGTTAAATCTTATCCGCTCATATCTATCGGGTTTCGTGGCTTGGTGTTCGGTTGTTGAAATGAATGGTCCGTTTCTGATGGAGCTACGTAAGTCCGGATATCTTGAATGTCATTGCCTCCCGATTCAGAGACCGCTCATCACGAGTTTGGGTTTTTGCTGTTTCAAGTTCGTTATTCAAGATGTAAAAGGGATGGATTTTGATTATTCGCTTATTGGTCAACAATTCAAGTTCTAGTGCATTTGGCTTGCTCGTCAACTTTGTTTGTTCTTGGCAACAAAGGATGTATGTGGAAATATTCGCCCGTAAGGCTTGGTACAAGATTTACGAATGTCCAAGTCGCCACGTGTTCGATCTTCTCCTATCGCCCATCGCCACAAAATTCAAGACATTCATTGAAATATTAGAAGTTTCTTTATGAAATTGCTTGGTTTCAAACCTTTTTCTACTACCGAGTATGTTTCAATTTGGAAACGCGGTGATAATTCCATTAATTTCAAGTGGAATTTATCGCTCAATTCTTAAAAGAATCATGAAATCGACAAGTTGACTAAGGTTTTTGATCAAGAGTTTTATTTGAGACTTAGAGTTTCAATTTTTGTCTCAAGAAGCAAAAGGCTCCGAATTTCTACGAGAACGGATAAAAATGGAAACTTTGTGGCCGGAAAATTCAAACGGGATTAATTTAACTTCAAGGTAACTTGGATTCCGAGATTTTTGATCACAAGTTCAAGGCTTTCATAAAGTGCATTATTGAGTGCGAAGGAGGATTTAGAAATTGAATACATATTCAAATGCCACTCATAGTTCTCTTAAGACCTCATTTTTTTTAGAACATGAATCAAGATCATACATGGCAATTTTTCTCAAGAATATAAAGTGCAACAATCACGCATTACGCTGCTTGATTCATGAATGCGGATTGGAATTGTGGATTGATTTGGATTTAGGCTATATTTTAATCAACATTTCGACTTGGTTGGTTTTAACCAAATCAATTTTGGTTCATGACCATTTTTTCTTTGGAATGTTTGGTTCATCACAAATTTTTAACTTTCATGCACAATTTCCAACTTTCATGGACAAATGGACAAATGCTATAACAATGAAGATCACAACTAGAACTCAAATCGATACATAATTCTCAATCTTGTGTTTATAAATTCGAGAGTTTCCAACTATTCTTTTTATTATACAAAGATACAAGAACAAGTATACATGTATTACAACTTGTCAATCCTAAATACAAGTTACGAGTTTCTATTGAATACTAGCATTCCCTAAACTATGTGCGGATTTCAAGCTGCCAACTTCTCCATGGAAGTGATCTTGACTTTGTTCTCAAGTCTGTCCATCCCTCCGGCCTTCCGCCTTCGCTTTGCCGAGCTCGTAGTGGTGCTCACGCTCATGAAACAACAAAGCAAAGAAATGTGGTTAGCAACAAACGGACAGCAATGATAACATAAACAAGATACAAGATACGCAATTTTCAAATCATCATTAGGTTTTTCCGAATCAGGTGTGCAAAGGTTTCGATCATTCAAAACCGAGGCCTCATATACAAATCATCGGTATAAACTCGCTTATTGCAACCGCAAGGACACCCTTGGTTCACAATAGAGGTGGAAAGAAGATGAGGAAAAGCGCTTTGAAAAATGCTTGGCATGATGTCAGTAGCTTTACACAGGCAAGGGTAGGCACCAAAAGGCAATGTTTACCAAAAGCAGATACACAACCAAGGCATCAATACACCACAGCCTAGCATATCGAAATGCTTAACACCAAAAATCAATACTATCACCAATACAAAGTTGAGGCAAGCCCATCAAGCAAAAGGTTGTTTTTTTCAAAGAATCGTAACAACCAAAACCCTAAACACCGAGAGTATAAAAACATTGAAGTTATAACATGAGGTGAGACTCTGCTCAAAACCCTAGCCGAAAATCACAAAGATCCCAAAACAACGATATTCAACCATCAAAACCCGTAATGCCAAACACAAGAAGCCAAAACACCTAGCCGCATACTAACATTACCAACAAGCCAAAACCTGTAATCCCAAACAAAGATACGATATTCAACCATCAAAACCCGTAACGCCATAAAAACTCTCATCATTTTCCAAAAGAAACCCTTCGTAAAGAGAAGACGAGGAAGAAGCGTAGTTTAAGGTAAATGTAAAGATCTCACCGGTCGAGTACACATCGCCGCCCACCGCCGTAGACCTCAAAAATCCCACAGCCTTTCCTTTTCTTCGATCATTCATTGTATTTCCAAGATCCATTTTCCTCATGGCACCATCGTGTCACTAAACATAAGTTAGGGTTTCACCCCTTGTCATATCCGATCAGAACACAAAAAAAAGAGATCAAAACAGCTTTTCCGTAAATCATAACAGTAACAGATCGCGGAACACAGAGAGAGATCGCTTGAATCGCGAGTGAGACAGATTGAGAAAACGCTGCTTTGAGAAAGAAATCGTGAGTTCGAGATCGAGAGGAGCGGAACGGTGAGATGAGCGTAGATCGCCGAAATCGCGAGAGATGAGTAAAACAGGTGAGAGATTGCGTGAGCGTAGATGATGGAGACAGTGAGAGTTTGAGAGAGATGGGTGAGAGATCGTGTGAGTAGGAGAGGATGAAAGAGTAAACCGATTTTCCTTTTTTCTTATTATTTTTATAAAATATAAATTCAGTTGGTATTAGTTTATTCTATTTAGGATTAGTTTTTTATAGGTTTGAGTTAATATTAGTGTTTAATTAGGATTAGATTTCTTTTATTTAAGTTATACAAAAATAGTTTAGGATATTTTTTTTAGATTAGCACCTTTAGTTTATAATGTTTTAAGTTAATTAACAGTTAGTAAAGTGTGTTTATTTTAAAATCGGCTTTAAAATATATTTAATTTTTACTATTTTGTTTAACAAGTTGATATATAGTGCAAAGTAGGATTTTACATGATGTGTTGTTTATTTCGGTGACAAGTGTCACCACCCATGTGGTCTGCTTTCAATCTTGTACATGTATGTATATCGCATCCATCTTGCACCCTCCTGCATCAAACCATCAGATCTGATGAGGTCCAGATCCGACGCTCCAGAATGGTGGACTACCTTATGATCCATGGAAGCTGCTACACAAGATCCAGAAGATTTTTGGGCTTGGGCTCGATTGCTATCTACACCCTCCAGCTTTAAAGCTCCAAACAGCCCATTCTTAAACTTTTCTTTAAATTCAATTTTTTTATGCAAGTTTTATATATAATGATGTATTAAATAATACTTTGGCATATGGTAGTTTTTATTTGTTGAATTACCAATTAAATTGTTAATTGATTTTTCATCAAGTAAAAGAATATCTATACTAATAATTATTTAAATTCGATATTGTATTGTGTGTTAATTTATTTTCTTTATTTATCCGCTATTACATTATCCGATTGCCCGCTTACTACGCGATTGAACACTCCACGCCATATTAATATAAAATCAACAACGCTCCGCCTTCTCTTATTTTTGGTTACCCACACCAAATTCTCCAAGGGTCTCATGGTTGGGATGGGCATGGCCATCCTCACGAGGTTAATTAGGCCCTTGTTGCCTTGATTAATCATAACAAAAATAATTGGTCCATACACCAATCACCATGCACTGTGGTCTCATGGTCAATCAAGTCCACATACTTGGTTAACCATAACCCAAATATCATTTCTACGTCCAACGCCGATTTTTCAAAATAGTGTTATGGTACTTAATTAAATTGTTAGAGGTTCGCCCAACGATTTAATTAAAATGTAAAGTATTTGGGCCATTAGAGGGTAACCCAATGACTCAATACTTTATTCCATACACTTGAACATTTAAAACACTTTCAAATTAAATTAATTAATTGAATTTGTTTTCAAAAATCAATTTTTCTACAAAACCAAAAATACAAATAATATGGTATTTAATTAAATTGTTAGAGGTTCGCCCAACAATTTAATTAATACTTAAAGTATTTGGGCCATTAGAGGGTAACCCAATGACTCAATACTTTATTCCATAACACTTAATAAAAAGTGAACTTTGTTTCACCTCACTCTTTCCATAATAAAGATTTTGATGAGAGATGATCGGTTGACCTCAATCACCAATCTCGAGTATTGAATCGTTAGAGGACCTCCCAACGCTTTGGTACTTGTCATCTACAATTAAAATCAATTCAACCCATTCAATTCCTTTCCGCTATACGGTCATCAAAATCAAAAACATTTTCATCTAAAATCAATACAAACAATTCAAGACATTTTCAACCGTAACTACGGAGTTTTGACTTTCCCATTGCACGAGGGAATACGAGGCACGCCGGTTTCAAATCGTGTCAAACTCAAAATAATAATAAACAAACCCTGCTTCACTCTTTTCTTATTTTTTATCATTAATTAGAAGATAGCATTTTACTTTAAACACACAAACATGTACGAACTAAATGGGTCCCATCGAGTACGATGGACGTAAGAGGTGCTAATACCTTCCTCTTGCGTAACCGACTCCCGAATCCATGCTTTTTGGTCTTGTAGACCGCCTTATCCGATTTTGTGGGTTTTATCTATATTTCCCCGTTCTTTCTAGAACAAATAAAATTAGGTGGCGATTTCATTGTTTTGAAAATTCATTTTAAAATTTATTTTTGAAAATCGTGTTGCTTCAGGTAGGCGTTGATGTTTCGCTCCTCGTGAAGTAGCTTGGTCAACTCTAGTACCTTCTTCTCGCTTGCATAGCACTAAGCTTCGAATGTATCCCTTCTTCTTTGAGTAATCGTGGATCTCTTCAAGTCTTCAAATCAAGGCATGTCGATGATGAATAGTATAGATTCGCCACCTATAATAAAAGTTCCATAATTACCGTAGAACAGCGTGAATGGCATCATGAGGTTTTGAGCTCGAGCTCGCACCCATTTGAGGTAAGGTTCCCAAGGAATAGAGTTCTGGTGCCCCAATGTCTTGGTATCGGTCTTCTTTACCATGCCCCAAGCGTGTATAAACCTTCGGCGGTAATTTTGGAGATCGTGATTGTAGTCGAACACAATATCTTGGAGAAGCATATTATGAGGACCATCCTTTTGAGCATAACCAAACTGACGTAGAGCTAGAGAAGGGTTGTAAGTGATACCTCCTCTTATGCCAAGAAGTGGTACATTAGGGAATTCTCCACAACGCTCAATGAATGTGAAATCCTTTTGAGAGAAAAGGCACCAACGGATATCTGAATGAGAGAGTGACATTAGCCTTTGAGACCCTCTCAACCTTTGCTCATTTTTCAAGACTGATGGAGGAAGGTGCGAAATAAACCACCTGGAAAGTATAGGTATGCAACACATAAGAGTTCCTTGTTTTTTTATAGTACGAGTGTGGAGAGAATGTAGGATGTCTCCAAGTAGAGTAGGCACTGGATTGCGGGTAAGGAAAATCTTGATAGCGTTCACATCTATGAATTGATCCGAGTTAGGGAATAGAACCAAACCATAAATTAGTAAGGCCAAGATGTCTTCGAATGCATGGAAACTCATAGCTTTGAGGAATTCTCGGGCTTTCTTTATCAGGAACTTGGCAAGTAAACCCTTAACTCCACTTCTGGTTTCCCAATTGGCTCAATGTCTCGAGCTTTAGGTGTAAAGTGTATGTCTTCGCATTCCAGGAACCTTTTCTAAACCGTGAATGGCATTTGATCAAGAATAGGTATACCAAGTAGCTTAGAGAACTCTTCCAAGGTAGGAACCAACTGATAATCTGGAAATGTGAAGCAATGGTGCTTCGGATCAAAGAACTGGAATAGGACATGCATCATATCTTCTTCAAAACCGGAGGTAACCAAGTCAAGTAGACAACCATGTTTCTTAGTGAACCTGCATGATGGAATTTCAAACCAACTTTGAGTTAAGAAGGCAAACCCATGAAGTTGATTCGGATAGTCTTTCTAGAAGCCATAATCCCTACAAAACAGAGCAAAGATAAATTCCCTAGGTCCTTGAAATAGTTAGATATGATATGCAATGCAAATGATGTCATGATGTCATGTTTGGCACACACAAACAAATCACACAATGAGCCTAGGTTTAAGGCTTGCATGAGGTTTAGGTAGTTACCCCACCAAAAGTTTGAGTTGGTTCATCCTCGGCCCCATAATAGTAACCGGTTCTAGGAATCTCATATCATTGATCTTTCTCGAGGTGCTTATTTCAATATCGACTACCAAGTGGTCGAATCAAAATGTCCCAAAAGTCCGATCTTAATGAGCGAGCACGAGTATCGCCCAACCTCGGTTCACCAAAGCCGCCATCTCACTACCTTCTAATGGCCAAGATGGGTCAATTAAGGTTCTAAAAGTTTAGTTAGCGCTTGATGACACCACGCAGAAGCCAAATACTATCCTCAACTTGGAAATGAAGAGTATCAGGACATCCAAAGTGTCACGCTAACGTAGCCATCATGTTGACCGTTTTGGTATACGCCTAACGGTTGCGATGATTTATTGCTACTTACCTAAAAGGAAACCCGGATCCGGGTGTAGGATCCCCCAACAGTATAATACCCAAGCAACCCTTAAAGATAAAGCAAGCAAGTCAAACAGAAAACAGTAAAAGTTATCTAGAATACGGTGTCTCCTTAGCAGAGTCGCCGCTCAGAATACGTGAACCGACTTTGTAGGATTTTGTATCCAAATGTGGATAGCAAGAGTCGCCACCGACTTTTCTTTTATCCAATTAAGGGAAGGTAAAAAGTACAGAAAAAGACCTTCGTTAGATTCTGAGTACGGGAGAATAGTTATGAAAAGGGAAGGTGTTAGCACCCTTTTTCATCCGTAGTTATCTACGGGCTCTTTGTTGCTCTTAGATCACTTTAAATTGCTTTCTGTGTGTTTGAAAAGATGTTTTGAAAAGGCATTTCGCTTTGACTTTGTAATGATTCATGTAGGAATGTATACAAAGTGTTCGGAAATGTTTCGTTTTGATAAGTGTTTGAACTTTGACAAAAACAAGTGTGTGGTGTGAAAAGCATTTTGATCGAGCAAGCAACTAAAAGTCTTTATCACCTACCGAATTGGTCGTTGTTATTTTACGCTCCTTTAGAATAGCGCTAGCCATACCATTAGTTGGTAGGTAACTCCATCGTTGGATGTAAGCGGGACATTCAAGGGACATCGGATGGGTAGAAGGCAACTTAGGAAGTATCCTAGCACATTCGGGACCGATCATCACTTTCGTAGGCAACAATCGAGGGTCAAGATCATGTATTTGTAGGCTACATCGTGGGTCTATGATCTTTGTATCGAAGGGACTATGATGATTTGTTTTGAAGGCAACAGTGCTAGAATACCTCTACGTTCGAGGACTTGACCATTTGAATTGTAAGGCAACGAGAGAATTACCCTAAGGGTGCATGTGTGAAAAGAGGTGTTGATTCGGATATGTTATCTTGAAAATTAGTGGGCTATGTTGATTATTATCTTGCCATACACGCCTAATTACTAACAGTTTATAGGGTGCGGAAATTAAAATGCGGAAATGTAAAGTGCGGAAAGGTAAATGTCCTACGCTATTACATGGCTTTGGGGCAGATACATAATTTAAACTTGCGGAAAAGAAAATCCTAATTTAAACTATTACATCCCATAAGCAGTTACATTATTTGAAAAAAGTAAAACGATAAAGAAAATTGTCTGAATCGGATCAACCTGTGAAAGAATAAGAAAATTGGAAATACGAGGTGAATCGAAACAAGAGGAAAAATGTTAGTAAAAATGCAAATTTTTAATTGGGAAAAATATGACATGCTGGAAATAAGATAAGTATGCTAAAATATTTTTTTGGGATTTTTTTTAGATGCAATTTAGTAATTAAAATGTAATTAAAAGCTAATTAAATGATAAATTAACAATTAAATTAAATATGCATGCAAAACAATATTTTTTAATTTTATAAATTAAATAAAGATTTTATGAGAATAATGTAAAAAGAAAAATAATTTTTGATGTTTTTTAATGCATAAATAAAATTATGAAAAGAAATTAAAATGCATGGAAAATATTAAATAATATGAAATAAGAAAAATAATTAGAAAACATGCAAGTTTGTAAAAGGGAAAAGAGAATGGTCCTGGGGATCGAATCGAGACCGGAGGAGAATCCTTGCACGTGAGCGCTCAACCATCGACCAAGTGACACTTGGTGTTGGAAAGATTGAAATTAATTGAATAAGAGCGCGACGTGTCATGGATGTTTGAATTCAAACCGAGTCACATGGGCACCATGACTTATGAATGGATCGAATCAAACGCATCGTTGCGCCACGCATCTCCTCGCCGGTCCTCGGCCGGTCACGGAGCTAGGGCTCGGCCATCTTCTCCGGATGCCCACCTGCAGACCTGCAAAATACATGGATTCGAGGGTCGATTAATGCTACCCCCAAATCGGGTCTGCGAGTCCGATGGTGATCTCGCCCCGAAAGTGCCTCTAAATATCGCCAAAACTCAGCCCAAAACCCTAATCATGGCTATACACTTTCGACGTTCAAACTCATGAACGATTGCCCGATCCAATCCTTAGCATCTCATGAACACATTGCAACGTTAGAATCCATTAAAACACATGAATAATAATATGCAAAATCAAGAAAAGTTGAATATGTATGCAAGTATATGGCTCGATTCGGATGGTTTAATCAATGGTAAAGGCATTCTTACTCAAACTTACCTTCCAAGACAATGGAATGGTTTGTTTGGACCTAGGGCTGGAAATAAGAACACGATTTTCTCAAGTTTCTTGAAATTTTTTGCAAGAATAAGGGTTTGGCTTGAGCTAGGGTTTCGTGTTTATGCTTGTACATAATGCTGAGTATTTATAGAGGAGGTTTGGATGACAAAAGGAGTGAAAAAAGATTGATCCATCAATGTGCAAATATTTTCCATTAAAAACAAATCAAATTTTGGAAAAAATTTGATTTTCTCATGAATGCCATGGCTAGCATGAAATTGGTATGAATTATGGGCTATCTTGGACTTCAAGGAAGATATAAAATCAGCCCTTTTGGAAAAATATATCATTTTCATATTTTATATAATTTAATTTTGAATTAAATGTTCTAAAATTCAAAAATAAATTAATAAAATAGAAAATTGTCATGGCCAAGCATTTATGGGTCAAGAATAATGTCATGAACAAGTTTGGATCAAAAGATTTTAGGCCCATTTGGAAAATTTGCATTTTGACCAAATGTCCTTGTGCAATCATTCAAAATTGCCCAACTTCTGAATAGTGTATCTTGCTCAAATTTCCACATTTTTGGGTGTTCTTCGACTTTTTGGAAAGCTCTAAGAGTCCTCTAACCAACCCTTTTGGTCTCATCTCAATTTAAGTTTCCATGCTCAATATATCCTCAAAACAAAAAGTTGACTTTCTGTTGACTTTGAGAATGACCTGTAATATTTTGGGCCATACCTCTCAAATGAAGCATTTTTTGGACATTCTTGTGAGACATGAAGTTGTAGAGAATTGAATTTCCTTCAAAACAAGAGGTGGTGGAAAAATTTCTGAGAGTATGAGAAAGTTATGATCAGTCAAAGTTCAGTTGATTTTTCACCTAGAAACCCTAATTTGGAAAGTTTGACTTTTGTGCAAATCTTGAGTTTTCTTGATGAATCATGATCAACCCTTGATCAAATGATGAATGTAACTTCAAAATGAGGATGTTGACCAACAATTATGAAGTTTGACTGTATGTTGACCACAGTTGACTTTTTATCCAATACAACTGATTTTCAACCATCTGAGCAATTGTCTGAGGAAACTTGACTTGTAAGGCTTGAAGCTTGACATGGAGAATCCTTGAAGTATATGAGGAGGCATGAAGGACACTGGAGATGTTGGAAGTCCATCTTGATCTAAGAGATACCAAACCCTAGCTTGGGTTGATTGTCTAGGAGAGAGTTTGTCTGGTCAACTCTTGAGGAATCCGAGTATGGATGTATGAAATATCTTGAGAATATGGAGGGCAAATTTTGGGGTATGACACATACACACATTCAATGATTTGGGTGAAGCTTTTGGGAATCACTACAACTATAATATGTATATGGCGCCCGATCGTGATTAGTTAAGGGAAATGGTTCAGAAGGATAAAGAATCATTTAAAGAGTATGCTCAGCGGTGGCGTGAACTCACTGGACAAGTTATTCCTCCATTAAGTGAACAGGAAATGAAGAGGTTTTCTTGAACACTTTGGGTCCGTTGTATTATAGGAAAATGGTAGCCAATGCACCTAATGATTTTGCTGAAATTATGAGCATGGGAATCCATCAAGAGAAAGTTGTCCGAGAGGGACGTTTGTCAAAGGATGAAGGATCTAGTGGAGCCAAGAAGCCGTTTTAGTTTCTCTAAAATAAAGAAGATTTTAATTCCATTACTTAGAAAGGAGAACTAGACCTCCTAGAAGATGTCCCTAGAATCAACAACAAGTTGTTGTTGTCACTCCAGTTGTCAGTACTGCTCCAACCATGATTCCCTATCACAAAGCACCTCATCAAGGGCAGGGCCCAAAAAGAAAACATTTTGATAATATCTCGATGACATATGTAGAATTATATCCGGCATTGATTCAGAGACACTTGGTGCAACCAAGAGCTCCTCCAACTAGTCCAAATCCTTTGCCATTGTATTACAACTCCGATCAGACTTGTGCTTACCATCAATGAACACCTGGACATAATATTGAGAATTGTATCCGTTGAATTCAGAAGTTCAAAAGATGGTCAGATCTGGTCTCCTGTCTTTCAAAGAAGTGGGTTCTAATGTGCAAGAGAATCTTTTGCCCAAGCATGGAAATGGAAATGTTGTGAACGTGATTGATGGAGAAAGTAAGGTTTATGATGTGAATTTGATTATTAGAGATCTTGTGAAGATGTATGCTTCTCCTTGTAGGGTTGGATATTGTGTGCATGATCATGTTGCTTGTAATGTGTGTGGATACTCGTGGTTGTGATAAGAAAAAGAATGGCCTTCCTGATATGATGGACATGAATCTTATTCAAAGTTATTAGGTTGAAAGATGAACCTAAGTATGAAGTGAATGTTGTTTATGGTCCTCCTCGAGAAATTCAAATTGTGATATGAATAAAACTAATGTTGATCTAGTCAATTTACATGTTGCATTTTTCTTTTTGAAGGACACGGTGCATAGTTGCGGTGATTTTTCCATATGTAGCAAAGACCATCATGGTTGTTGTAACACCCTTCTAAAATACCCCGCGAATATCAATAATTAAATCAGAGATAACATGTAAAATAAGGGCATTACAATTCATTTTAATAGAAATTCTCATAACAGTTGTCATGCTTCACTGAAGAACTTCCTTAAAGTAATTAAACCAATAAACATGTCCTACACAACGGAAAATACCATCAAAAACGGAATAAGTTCAATCAATGATTATTCCTAAAAACAACCAAAAGAACAACAGAGTTTTAAATATAACTCGAACTAACGCTCCCTGTTACAACTACGAGCATGACATCGACACGCGGATAACTAAACGCATAACTCAAAAGCCATCCTCACCGGATCCTAAGTGGCTAACACTTCAATCTAAAATCATCAAAGTAAGGGTGATTTCATCGAATATTAAAATGCATTATACGTTTCTAAAAACAATAAAACAGTTCAAGTATATCATTTCACCCTCATTAGCATAATCAGATTCAACATACAATACAAGTCATACAGTACATTATGCACAATGATAACAACAACAAGATTATAACACTAGAAACCATCCTATCATGTTATAATCCATATGCAACGCAAGACTCTATGCATGTGGTACCAACCGTGAACTAAATTACATTGTTACATTTCCACCCGAAACAACATTAATCCTCGATTCGCCCATACACCATTGGGACACGAATCCAACCTCACCACCACTAAACAACAGGGTACGGGTATTGGCTATAGGAGTCCAATTCCACACAATGGGAATTAACTCCACCAGAATGCATATGCATGCACATTAAAAGCATGCAACATTCATCAACGGAACATGATATCAACAACAATATTCCATGCATAACCAACACCAACAACCATCACATGATAACAACAAAATCATGAATAAACAACAGGAAACAACACATAACCATTAATCCTTGTCTAACTTGTCAGAGCAATCCTAACCAATTCATTCACTATTTCTAGAATTACCATAGTTTACAATTCGGAAAATCGACTCTTTTAAAAATAAAATTCCATCAATTATTGTTTTCTTCATTTCATAAAATAGTATTTTTAATTTAGAGAATAACGTCCAAAACGGCGTTTAAAAAGGACTTACGGTTTGGAAATTACAAGTTTTTAAAGTTTGAAACATTTTTGAAAAAGCTATAGGGGTAACCAGTTCCCCCAAGGGACAACATGGTTCCCCACAATTCTAGAAACACGCCTCTAGTTTTTACTATGGGGAACTCGGTTCCTCCAAACTGGGAATCAGTCCCCACTAAAAATGTCCATTTCCTTTGTAAAATTTCAACTGGGAACCCGGTTCCTCCCCAGGAGTAACCGGTTCTCACTGACTCAGAAATACTCCTTCTCTGGTTTTTGTACTAGGAATCCGGTTCCTCTCACATGGGAACCGGTTCTGCAACCTGTAGTGACCAAAAACCTACAATTTGACAACATTCTGTTTTCCCAATACTTTCTCCTCATTCCAACACGAATCAAAGCATCAATTATCACCAGAATCATCCAATAAACACCAACACATTGTCATATAGCATAATTCAATCATTATCAATAACCCCATAACACACGAATGGTTCAATTTCATACAATTCAACAACATTAGGGATAATCCTACAAATTTAGAAAATTATACTTTAGGTTTCCTAACATATTAAACTATTCTATTGATTTCTAAAACCCATAAGACATCATAATTGAGAGAAATCACCCCTTACCTCGTGAGAATTCGTCGGATTCTGACACCTTTGGCTTTTCCTCCTTCTTTTGCCTTTTCTCAATTGCACGTAGAATGAAACTTCCCAATTATGCCTCTTTTTCTCTTTTTCCTTTTATTCTTATTACTCTAAAATAATAAAATGAAACAATTAGTGTAAGTAGGGCTTTTACTCTCACACCCCCTTACACTTCACACCACCAACACTTCCGCTTCTATTTTAATTGATTAATTCCAATAATCCAAAATACTAATAATTAAACTTCTAATTAAATTAATAATTAAAAATCATAATTATTTAATAATTGAAATATTTGGGGTGTCACAACTCTCCCCCACTAAAAGAGTTTTCGTCCTCGAAAATATACCGAGACTAAAAGTTCGGATAAAAGTCCTTCATCCGCTCTCCGCTCCCAAGTAACATTTCCACTTGCTAGTCCTCCCCAAGCTACTTTCACGAGAACTATCTCCTTACCTTGCAATCGCTTCAACTTCCTCGATCCTCAACCGCAGCAACGTTTCAACAACAAATTATCTCTTTTGTATATCGCTACCGAATCACATGAGACGGATCAGCAATGTACTTCCTCAACTGAGATACATGGAAAACATCATGCAAATTTGCAAGCGACGACGGTAAATCAATCTGATAAGCAACTTTTCCAACCTTCTTCGTAATCTGAAACGGACCAATAAAGCGCGGAGTTAACTTCTTTGACTTCAAAGCTCGACCAATACCAGTCATCGGAGTAACTCGCATAAACACATGATCTCCTTCAGTAAACTCGAGATACTTCCTTCTCTTATCATGATAACTCTTCTGACGAATCTAAGAAGCTCTCATCTTCTCCAGAATCATCTTAATCTTTTCTGAAGTCTGTTGGACAATCTCCGGTCTAATCACAACACTTTCTCCAGATTCGTACCAACACAACGGTGTTCGACACCTCCCACCATACCAATACTCGAGCGAAAACTATTGTTGTAGGTAAACTCAATCAAAGGTAAGTAACTATCCCAAGCTCCACCTTTTTCCAACACACAAGCTCACAACAAATCCTCTAATGACTGAATCGTTCTCTCCGTCTGACCATCTGTCTGCGGATGATAAGCATAACTTAACCGCAACTTAGTACCCAAAGCTTCTTGCAACCCTATCCAAAATTTAGACCTATACCTTGGGTCTCTATCCGACACAATACTAGAAGGAATACCATTCAAACTCACGATCTTCTCAACATACAACTGAGCCAACTTCTCCATCGGATAATCCATTCTTATCGGTATAAAATGAGCAGACTTCATCAACTGATCAACAATAACCCAAGTAGAATCACAGTTCTTAGCTGTCCTCGGCAGACCAGACACAAAATCCATAGAAATGCCATCCCATTTCCAATCTAGAAAAAACAACGGTTCCATCAATCCCGACGGTTTCTAATGTTCAATCTTCGACTTCTGACAAATCAGACAAGCGTAGACGAACTCAACAATTTCCTTCTTTATTCCAGGCCACCAAAACAACTTTTTCAAGTCATGATACATCTTAGTAGCACCGGGATGAATACTCAATCCACTACGATGTCCTTCTTCCAAAATACTCTTCCTAATTTCTGAAATATTCGGAACACAAACTCTATCACCAAATCTCATAACACCATTCTCGTCTATTCGGTATTCACGTCCTTGACCTTGGTTGATCAATGTAAATTTATCAACTAAACCGACGTCGTCATATTTCTGTCCAGTTCGAATCTCCTCCAGAATACCACTAGTCAACTTCTACATACCCAACTTAACACTATCAGAAGTAGTCTCACATACCAAACTCAAGTCTCTAAATTGCTCCACTAAATCTAATTCACGCACCATCAGCATAGACATATGCAACAACTTCCTACTCAATGCATCTGCAACAACGTTTTCCTTACCAGGATGGTAATTCAAACCAAAATCATAATCTTTTAGGAATTCCAACCACTTTCTCTGCCTCATGTTGAGCTCTTTCTGATCGAAGAGATACTTCAGACTCTTATGATTGTTGAATACCTCGAATCAAGATCCATACAAATAATGCCTCCATAATTTCAAAACAAATACCATAACTGCCAACTCTAAATCATGAGTCGGATGATTCCTTTCATGAATCTTCAACTATATCAAGCATAAGCCACACCGCTTATCCCGCATCAAACACCACCTAAACCCATCAATGAAGCATCACAGTACATAGGAAAAGATTCTGTCGGATTCGGAAAAATCAAAATCGGAGCACTAGTCAACCTCTTCTTCAACTCTTGGAAACCTTTCCCACACTTAGAATCCCAAACAAAAACTTGACCCTTCCTTGTCAACTTAGTCAACGGCAAGGCTAACTTTGAAAATCCTTCAATGAACTTTCTATAGTAACTTGCAAGACCAAGAAAACTACGGATTTCAGAAGCATTCTTCTGCTTCAATCGAGATACCGCTTCTACCTTCATAGGATCAACAACAATGCAATTCTTGGAAATCATATGGCCAAGAAAACTTACTTCACTCAACCATAATTCACACTTAGACAACTTCACATAGAGCTTCTTTTCTTTCAACAATTCCAACACAATCCTAAGATGTTCTGCATGCTCTTCATCATTCTTTGAGTAGATCAGGATGTCATCAATAAAGACTACCACAAACTTATCAAGATACGGATGAAATATCCTATTCATATACTCCATGAAAACACCAGTGCATTAGCAACTCCAACGGCATAATGAATACTCATAATATCCATACCGCTCTAAATGTAGTTTTCAATATCTTCCATCTTCACACGAATTTGATGATATCTAGACCTCAAATCAATCTTGTGAACACAAAAGCCCCAACGGTTGATCCATCAAATCATCAATCCTCAAAGAATGGATACCGATTCTTGATTGTAACTTTATTCAACCGCATGTAATCAACACACAGCCTCATCAACCCTCTTTCTTCTTAACCAACAACAGTTGAGCACCCCACGGCAAAACACTCGGATAAATGAACTTCTTCTCAAGTAACTCTTTTAACTGCTTCTTCAATTCAGATAATTTGGATGCCGACATGCGATAAGGTGCCATCGACACCGGACTAGTTCCAGGAATCAAATCTATAGCAAATTCCACTTCCCTCTCAGGTGGCAATTCACTAACGTCTTCCGGAAACACTTCTGGGAATTCATTCACAACAAGTAATTCATTACTCTTAGCTTTTCCTTTCCTATCAACATACCCACGAGAATTCGTTCAAGTATTAGCAAGATCATCTTCCAGAATCCTACTACAATCCACCAAATCAGAAAACCTGCGAATACGTTGATACCTGATACCCTGCTTAATCTCATCACGGAGACCATTCTCAAACTTGATACATTTAGAAAATTATCCATCTACATCATTGTTGTAGAGAGCATAGTACTTAGCCAACTCAGTGAATTTGGAAGCATACTCACTCACAGTCTTGTAGCCTTGCTTGAGCTCTAGGAACTCGATCTCTTTCTTTCCCCGACTGTCTTTAGGAAAATACCTCCTCTGAAAAGCTCTCCTGAACACAACCCAAGTCAATGCAACACCATCTTTCTCCATCTCAGTCTTGGTAGCAACCCACCAGTCATCATCTTCCTCTGCCAGCATATGGGTACCATACCTCACTTTCAGCTCTTCAGCATAATCAATCACTCTAAAGATCCTCTCAATCTCCTTCAACCATCGTTGAGCACCTTCAAGATCATGCGTGCCTTTGAACAATGGAGGATTGTTCCTCTGAAAATTCCCCAATGGTCTGTTAGCACCAATACCAGCTCCCAGCAGATTCCCTCCAAGCACACCAACAAACATTCCCAAAGCCTCAGCAATTGCAGCATCGTCTCTTCCGTTACCTCTTCCGGACATTGTTCTGTAACATTACAAAACAACCTCATTAGAACACAAGTATCGATAGTGTTACCTTGCACTAGTCACATACAAAAGGGATAACGACACTAAGAAACTGGTCACAACGACCGACTATGCTCTAATACCACTACTGTAACACCCTTCTAAAATACCCCGCGAATATCAATAATTAAATCAGAGATAACATGTAAAACAAGGGCATTACAATTCATTTTAATAGAAAATCACATAACAGTTGTCATGCTTCACTGAAGAACTTCCTTAAAGTAATTAAACCAATAAACATGTCCTACATAGCGGAAAATACCATCAAAATCGGAATAAGTTCAATCAATGATTATTCCCAAAAACAACCAAAAGAATAATAGAGTTTTAAATATAACTCGTAACTAACGTTCCCCAGTGTTACAACTACCAGAGCATGACACTGACACGCGGATAACTAAACACATAGCTCAAAAGCCATCCTCACCAGCTCTTAAGCGGCTAACACTTCAATCTGAAATCATCAAAGTAAGGGTGAGATTTCATCGAAAATTAAAATGCATTATACGTTTCTAAAAACAATAAAACAGTTCAAGTATATCATTTCATCCTCATTAGCATAATCAGATTCAACATTAAATACAAGTCATACAGTACATTATGCACAATGATAACAACAACAAGATTATAACACTGGAAACCATCCTATCATGTTATAATCCATATGCAATGCAAGACTCTATGCATGTGGTACCAACCGTGAACTAAATTCACACACTTTTCCGTTTTCACCTCGGACACAGCGTTAATCCTCGATTCGCCCATAAACCATTAGGATACAAATCCAGCCTCACCACCACTAAACAACTAGGTACGGGTATTGGCTATACGAGTCCAATTCCACACAATGGGAATTAACTACACCAGAATGCATATGCATGCATATCAAAAGCATGCAACATTCATCAACGAAACATGATATCAGCAACAATATTCCATGCATAACCAACACCAAAAACCATCACATGATAACAACACAATCATGAATAAACAAAAGGAAACATCACATAAGCATTAATCCTTGTCCAACTTGTCAGAGCAATCCTAACCAATTCATTCACCATTTCTAGAATTACCATAGTTTACAATTCGTAAAATCGACTCTTTTAAAAATAAAATTCCATTAATTATTGTTTTCTTCATTTTATAAAATAGTATCTTTAATTTAGAGAATAACGTCCAAAACGGCGTTTAAAAAGGACTTATGGTTTGGAGATTAAAAGTTTTTAAAGTTTGAAACATTTTTGAAAAAGCTATAGGGGTAACCGGTTCCCCCAGGGGACAACCCGGTTCCCCACTATTCTGGAAACAAGCCTCTAGTTTTTACTATGGGGAACTCGGTTCCTCCAAACTGGGAACCGGTTCCCACTAAAAATGTCCATTTCCTTTGTAAAATTTCAACTGGGAACCCGGTTCCTCCCCAAGAGTAACTGGTTCCCACTGACTCAAAAATACTCTGGTTTTGTACCAGAACCCTTCCTCCATTGGGAAACGGTTCTGCAGTGACCAAAACTGCAATTTGAAGATTCGCTTTTCCAATACTTTCTCCTCATTCCAACACAAATCAAAGCATCAATTATCACCAGAATAATCCAATAAACACCAACACAATGTCATATAGCATAATTCAATCATTACCAATAACCCCATAACACACAAATGGATCAATTTTATACAATTCAACAACATTAGAGATTATCCTACAAACCTAGAAAATTTTAATTTAGGTTTCCTAACATATTCAACTATTCTATTGATTTCTAAAACCCATAAGGCATCATAATTGAGAGAAATCACCCGTTACCTCGTGAGAATTCGTCGGATTCTAACACCTTTGGCTTTTCCTCCTTCTTTTGCCTCTTCTCAATTGCATGTAGAATGAAACTTCTCAATTATGCCTCTTTTTCTCTTTTTCCTTTTTATTCTTATTACTCTAAAATAATAAAAATAAATCAATTAGTGTAAATAGAGGCGTTTACTTCTCACACCCCCACTTTACACTTCACACCACCAACACTTCCACTTTTATTTTAATTGATTAATTCCAATAATCCAAAATACTAATAATTAAACTTCTAATTAAATTAATAATTAAAAATTTCTAATTAGTTAATAATTGAAATATTTGGGGTATCACAGTTGTGAACTTTTCAGAAGAGGTATCTAGCATCTTTTAGACGAGGGTACCATTTAGATTATGGTGAGCATAGTTTGTTTCAACAATAGTGTCAACATGATTGAGGGGTTGTTTGATGAATCTGATGATGAATATATTTCTGCTGATGATTATTTCTTCGCTGATGAGTCTCAATTAGGTGAGAAGTAGATGTGAATGTTATTGTACCTCATTTTGATATTCCTACTCGTGGAGGTTACCTACTACAATAATCTTTCTGCTTTGGTCATTAGCTTGCTCGGTCTTATCATGTATAGTTCCAACAATGTTGTGTCGTACAAGTAAATGCCACCATTTTTGAGGGAGGTGTCGAGACCCAATTCAACCTTTGTCTCGCGTGGAAAATATTGTTGAAGCTAGTTGAGTGAACCAAAGTGGTCGGTATTTTCTCTTGTATTCGAAAGTAGTTGACGATGGTAAAAGATTGTGGAGGGTAATGTTGAACCCAAGAAGGTCGAAGGAAGATTAGAGAAAAAACCCAAGAAAGAGAAAGAGATGATCTGTTAAAAATTATCAAGATGAGCGATTATAAGATTGTTGACCAATTGCTGCAAACACCATCAAAAATATCAATCTTGGCTTTGCTAATGAATTCTTCACTCATAGGAGTCTTTGATGAGAGTTTTAGATCAGGATTTTCAATAGTGTCGTTGGAAATTTTCATACCCCAATTTTTGACCTAAGATACCTTTTCATATCACCACATGTTCATCATTGCATCACTAACAATTTTAGCACAAGATAGATTGTGTGTGTGCTCCTTGAGCCAAATCAGGGTTTTGATCAAATTTTTCATCTGTTTAAGATATGATCAATTAGGGTTTGAGTCTTCACTCACCTAAAATGATCTATCTTCATCAATCATCAACATTTGATCTTCAAATTCTCGTCATTTCCTCAAGATCTATCATGAATCGACCAATTAGGGTTTTGATCGAGGATGGTGTATCATTGACTTTTTTCTCAATGAATGACCTAATTGCTTGGATATTGATCTTAAAATAATAAATTCAATATCTTGACCTAATTTCTTGGTTAAAACCATTTCAAAAGTCATGATTGATCATCAGAGAAATTATGAATCATCTAACAAAAAGTCAACTATTTGATTAGTCAAACCTTGACTTTTGGTCAACTTTTTGAAATCCAATTTTTTTTCAATCATCAAATAATTTCAAATTACCTATCATGATCATAAAAAATCAAAATGTGTGAAAAGTCAACAAAAGTCAAGATTTGAAAATTTTCTAACACTTAGAAAAAATTTCTACTGTTTTAAACATGGTTTTTCACTATTTTCATGGCCATTTTTCACCTAGATCCATTTTGATTCAAGAAAAACTCAAAACATGAATGTTGTAGATCTTTTCCCAAGCTTTCCAAAATGTCTAAGAACTTGCAAAAAAAATTTGTGTAGATAGGGTTTTGAATTTTAAAATTAGAGGTCCATAACCATATTTTTCAAGTCATTTTCCAAAATTACAAGTCATTTTTCACAAATTCTTCCTTCTAGAAGCCTCGTCACCAAAAGAGATAGGAACTAAGAGTTAAATATCTGATGAGAATGATTGAGATGAGATTAATATCACTTGAGTTTTTTAACCATGGTTTGCAAAGTTAACCATGTGCATTTATGGCAAAAACTCCTTTCTTACCCCTTAAGGCAACTTGCACAAATATTCCAATCCTATCCTTTCTTTGCTCTTCAGTCCTCTTGGCCTATAAATAGAGGTCACTTCTTCATTAAAAATCACAAAAAAGCATTCTTAAACAAGATTTCTCACTTCTTTCTTCTTTTCCAAGTTCAAGTTTCAAAATGAGTGAATTTGCAAATCTCAAACCTTGCAAGTTATAACCAATCTTTGGCTTCAAACACTCTCTAAATACCATTAGGAAGTTTTTGGAATCATCAAGCCATCACCAAAATAATCCAAACTCAAAATTTCTTTCAAACCTCTATTAGTGCACAAATTGAGCCTTAACCATCAAACTTCCAATCCACTCGTGCAAACTTCAGTCTTTCACTTCCAACATCATCCATGGATCACATATGAGTTATCCAAACACTCATACATGATATGTAACATCAGAATCATCAAAATTAAAACTCACTCCATGCTATGGCAGTTGGACTTTGTTGTACCCCAATTTTCCCCCCTAAGATCCTCTTGTACTTCATACAATTGCATTGCACAAAGATCACAAATTGGTTCTCTCTCTCTTTTATCCTTAGGGTTTGCCCTTGGGATATCACCAAGCACCTTGTGGAAGTGACTATTGTTTGTGTGTGATGATTGATATTTGGCTAACCATGATGTGCATACTTTGCTCTCTAAATTTTGTAGGTGAATGGTGCACAAGCTCCTCAAAGAGTTGATAGGTTCATGTGTTTATTTCCATGCCTTCTCTCATCAGTTCTCAAGATGGTGAAAGTGTTGTTTCTCTTTGAGGAATCCTTTTATCATCAAATATGATCTCTTATATTGAATATGTGCTTCATGGTTGAAAGAGACCATCAAATTAAAAAATTTCTCCATCCCATGGTCATCTCTCTTGAAATTAGGGTTTTGCACTTCTGAGAACCATATCCTGATGTGTGTGTGACGTTTGTGGATGAATTCAAGATCATTTGATACTTAAAGGACTTCTAATATATATATGCTTTGAAGACAGATGATTGTCCACTCTCTAGATTGATACTTGATCTACCTTGTATGACTTCAAAGGATCATATCTTGGTCATCCCTTGCCTCCTTGAGATCATTTCTCTTTCACAATAAACCTAAGGATGTAAACAACAACTTAGTTTAATTGGTGAGAAAATAAAATGCTTGGAGGTTTTCCTATGAAGTCAAAAGATTACAAGTCCTTGATGAATTCCTCGATTTTTGATCAATCAACTTCAAATGAACATATCTTGATCATCATTCATTATTTTGAGGTCATTCGTTTTGCACAATAATCTTGAATATATGATCTTTATTTCCATATAAGGTTTGAAGATTGAAAGTGTTTGGAAGTTTCTTGAAAAGATCAAAAGATTATAGGTCATTTCATGATTTTTCCTCAACTTCACAAGGCCATAACTTGCTCAATTTTTGGAGTTTTTGGTTGGTTCTTTTTGCAAAATGTTCTTTGAAAGATCTACTTCATTTCATATTTATAAATAAAGAGAAAATTTTGAGCGGAAGACCATGTTTGGATTCAAAACATTATAGGTCATTTTTTTCCAAACTTAGAAATTTTTCTACGTGTGAAATTTGCAGATGATTTTTGGTGATTTCAAATGGTTACAGATTTCAGCTCAAGTTGCCAAATGACACCTTTCCAATTGCATTGCAAAGCTTGTAATCTCAGCTTTCCAAAGAGCCCAAGATTGCATCATAAAGGTCCTTGAGTGATGAGAACCATGGTTGCAAAGAAGGCCTTGTGGAACTGATTTTGTGCTTGAAGTCAGATTTTGTTTTCAATAATGTGGCTTCTAATGATCAAATTGATGCGCTTTTTGGACTTAAACATGATTAGAAAAGTTTCCAAGCTTGATTAGAGGGATAAAATGCATGATTTGGTTGAGTTTTGAGAACTTGCAAGTCACACTTTGCTCATGATGCAAGTGTGCACGATTTCGCTCCAAATTGCATCGCACACCCTCTCTTTTGATCCTATTCACTTCTCCTATAAATAAGCGAGTCATTCCACTCATTTCAAAATCCTTTGAGAGCCATCGCTGCCAAACTCACACCAAACATCACATTTCTGAGATTTCATTTTTACTCTTAGACCACTTTCAGCTTGAAATTAACCATTCATTCTTCTTCCTTGGACCTCACTGAAGCTAACAGAATAATAATCGTGCCTTGAAGCTCCCTGAATCGTGCTATCCAAGTCTAGTTTCAGAGCTCTGAAAGTGAACTTAGTTCTGGTAGAAATCTCCATCAAACCTTGAAAAATAAAACATCATTGCACTCTCCTCATCTCCCTGATCCTTGTGATCTTCACCATTTGCATTTCCATTGAGAATTGATTGAGAATTTCTGAAAATAAGTGCTCGTTATTATTTCTGATTTTTCCAAGTTGTTCATTGTACAAGTGAAATAAACTTTTCGCGACGGTACCATTAGAAACGTCTTGAAGAGACGAACCAAATGGCACCGGTTTGAAGGACTTATTTCACGTTTGAGAATTGGCCATGGATGATGGTTGGAGGTTGAAGGCGACACCGTCTGTCTTCAACCAATGAAGGCTTGACATGTAATTTTTAAAATTGGATCTAGTGTTCGATCCTACCATACACGTAATGAGAGCCCTTGGATCCGATTACTTTTGTGAGTCGACTCCATCCAACGCTACATTAATTTCAATTTATTTTTTAATTTTCATTTAAATGATGATCCGAGTGATTTTAAAAGGTCCATATCAAGCACAACACGTCGATCCATTGGATTAGCTTACTAACACGTTTTGACTATGATCAAATGGTCCACATTTTTCTTTTTATTTTATTTTCGATTTTATATTTTAAATGTTTTAAACATCAAAAATCATATAAAATCATTTATGGCCTAAAATTATGAAAAATTCACAAAAATATTTTGAAATATTATCTTTCTGAATTTTATTTTTTCATAATTTTATTTTCGATTTGATATTTTTATGATTTTTCCCTTTTATTTGTTGTTTTTAATTGTTTTAAAATACTTTTGACATTAAAAATTAGAAAAATCATAAAAGGATCCAATGGTCATTTGACAAATATTGGTGACCTCATTTTATTTTTATTTCTTTTTTTTTCTTTTTTTTTTCCATTTTTGGTTTATTTCATCATTTTCTTTTTATTTTAAAAATATTTTTTGACTTAGAAAAATTCTGAAAAAATTTGTCAAACACTTGTTGAACTTTGTTTGATTTTGGATAATTTTCTTGGAATTTTCTTTTGATGAAAAAAATACTATTTATGTATTTCGTTAATAAAATCCAATTAAATAACCTAATTTCAATATTTTATTTAATTCTTTATTTTCTTTTTTATTTTGCTGAATTTTGAACTTAATTTGAGTCATAAACTTCAACAAAGAATGCAATTTGGGTGTTAATAGGTCTCTTGACCAAATCCACCAAGAAAGTTGATTGATTTTGACAAAGTTAGATTTAATAAATTCATCTGATGCAAAATAAACTTGGAAATTATTTCTTCTTCTCCATCTTATTTTTCTTTTGTCCCGATTCGGAGAAAGTGATCAATTGGCGGCATGAACTTCAAAGTTCAAAAATGATCCCCAAAAAGATGACTTGGGTTTTGATCTTGGTTCAACACTCGTGGCACTTGTCGTGTGGTCGCGTTGATTTCTAATCAAGCTTCTGGCAAGTTTCCACTAACTTTGACCATTTGAAGCTCTCAATCATTTTTTATCAAGTGATGTGATAATTCTAAAACTGGTGATATACTTGACAAAAAACAATTGAAACGTGTGGTCGCGTTGATTGATTCTATCAAGCTTCTGGCAACTCCTCATGCGTAAGTTTCAAGATGGCCACCTTGCTAACAACTAATTACTAACAAATTTTGCTAACCTTTATTAATTGCTTTATTTTTTCGCTCTTTAGTTTCCGCATTTATTTTTTATGCTCTTTATTTTTATGCACTTTACTTTTAGCATTTACATTTCATGTCATTTTCCCTTTGCTCATTTGAGCATTTTATTTTCTTATTATTTTGAATTTGCTCACATGAGCTTTTTTTTTTCTCAAAACACTTAATAATTCAACTAAAACATAAAAAGCTTTTAATTGGACTTGGTTACTATCCTTGTGCTTGGAGCTTGATCTTTGGACTTAGGATTAGGATCCTTACCTTAGTTTGGGAGATCTTTGTGCTATTGGTGTTATTCTGCCTTTGTCTGTTTATTATCTTTGTATGCAGGTTATTCTGTTATACTCGATTAAAAGTGGATTTTCAAAATAAATCGTTACTCTGCCCATTTTTCTTGAGAAAAGAATTCATCTGAGACATTGAATTATTTGAAGCTTGGTGTTTTTGTATGGTTATTTGTTGCTTGTGTGGGTTATCTAAAGAATGGGATGTGGTATTGGCTCTTGATGTCAAGTACTAATCTTCTCACCTGGTTAGATATTTCTTTATCCTTACCTTTTACTTTATGCACTTAGGTTAGCCTCTTCATCTCTTCCACATTCTTTAATTTTCAAAATCTTCCCTCTTTTTCAAAGGATTCTTGTTTTCAAAACTCGAACCGCTTTCATAAAAAACTTGGACTTAGGTCCATGAATTTTCAAAACTTCTCTTCTTAATAAACTTTCAATTCACTTAATAATACTTTGACTTTTCTTTTCATAATACTAAAAAACACCTAATCTCATTCAAACCTTATTGAGCTCTTTGTAGATTTTCTAAAACTAATATTTTTCTTAAAACCAACCAACACACAACTTTGGTCTTTTTTAGCCGAACTACTTGGTTTTGATTTCAACATTGCAAATTGTTGGTATGTAGGCCTGGAACTCATTGGAAGTTCTATCAAACCAAAAATTATAAAAAATACTATTTTTCTCCCCCCACCATCCATTTTTGTACATACTTTTTAGCACATACATACAAATTTTAAAAGGTTCTCATGAGTATCAGATGCTTTAGGTGTCTAACACCTTTCATTTGCATAACCAACCCCAATCCCGGATCTCGATCTTTTTGTTAGGATTTTATTTTCTTTTCCTAGTCCCTTGGATAAAATAAAAGCACGGTGGCGACTCTTTTGTTATTGTTGAGTTAAGTCAATTCAAGTGGCTTATACTCTCGCCCGCTACAAACTTGGTCGAACATTCTAGGTGTTTTCAAACCAGTGTAACCATTCAAATACGTTTCATAATCATCAAGAAGCTATCCATCAACAAACTAGCTCAGAACACCTCCATCGAAGAATCATATTTCAACTTGAAAGTTAAGAGCTCGAACGTTGAACTCAATGATTCCTGCATTCTTGTCAAAAAATTTCTTGGCCATTTAATTTCTGCACTCATACTGATCATTAACCCTCAATCAATTGCACAAATTATGGTCCCTACACGATTTCATGATCATTTCGTAGAATTAGGGTTCATCTGTTTTTCTTCGAATTCATTGATCTTAGGCTTAAAATAAATGCAATTAAAGATCACCATCATGTTCCTGGGCTCAAAACGAGAAAGTTTCAGTTTTACATTTTTTGATTTCATCAAGAAACAAGGAAGTTACAAGATCAAATCTTGAGGAAGAAGAAGATGATGAAGTGCGCGGGTTTTTTTTCTTCAGTTTTTTAAATTCAAAATTTTCAGTTTATATTATATTTAATGGTTGCTATTTCATGAACGGATGAAATAGCCACCCCAGTGGCAACCAGGGCTCGCTCTTAAGTCACTTGTCATGCCTAAGGTCCAGGGTTGGATTCCCCCTGAGATCTTTTATTTTTCCAAGTTTCACTTTTCTTCACACATTTTCAACTCTTTTTCAAACTGATTTCACAACTTGTTTTTCATATATAATTAAACCAAGGCGTGTAAATAACAAGCCACGCATGTGGCGCAATGGTTAATCTTTTCACCTTTGAACCTAAGGTCATGAGTTTAAACCTTTCCAAGGCCAAAACAAAATGTTTACCACTTGTTTTCTTCATGTTTTTTTTATCAAACTTCAACATTTTCAAAAACCAATCAAAACTTCTCATTTTGAGATGCTTTTTTGTAGACTTGTCTACTTTTCAAAAATGTTTTCTTTCCGATTTTCGAACGTAATCTTTTTTCACAACCTTTTGTGAATATCTTTCACTTTTCAAAATCATTTCAAACTTTCAAAAACATTTTAATTGACTTACACACCTCTTTTCCATTATCGATTCGATTATTCTTTGAAATACAAATCGAATTAGGTTTTCTCCTCGAAAGTCTTCCGAAATCAAAATCAAATTGATCATGGGCCTCCCTTACGGTGTAAGTCCTGATCCTTTTTATGTACATATCAACCTTCCTATGTACATACTTATTTTCCTTGTACATATCCACCCTTTTGTGAACATATTCAATTTCCTTGTACATATTCAATATTTTTGCAAATATTCAAGTATAACTAGTATCGTTCACTAGTTTTATTCTACTTATTTATACACCGATTCCACTTGTATTAACAGGAGCATTATTCTCGGTGAAACAGCTCTTAAACTTGTGGGCCTCCCTTAAGGTGTAAGTCCCACTCCCTTGTATATACCCAAGTATACTAGTTTATCCTCTTGTTTTAAACACTTGTTTATATCTTCACACATCCTTTGCATATATCCAAGTTACACTAGCTTTAATTGCTTGTTTTATACACTTGTTTACATATTTCCTTCATAAACTCCTAATAATGCACACCACACACTTTGTCATATATATGTTTATATCAACAACTAGTGTAACAACTAGGTTCCCCATAGCCTCCTCTTGGGCTTTGTACAAGATAAATCACTTGTTGAGTTAGCCTCCCTTGGGATTCGTACAAAATAACTCCCTTGTTGAGTTAGCCTCGCATACCCCAAAATTTCCCTCCTACTTCTCAAGACATTTCTCATATCCATACTCAAGGGTTGACTAGACAAACCTCTCCTAGACAATCAACCCAAACTAGGGTTTGGCAATTCTATCAAGATAGGTTCTCAACACCTCCAATGGTCATCATGCCTCCTCATATGCTTGAAAGAATCTCCATGACAAGATTCAAGCCTCACAGGTCAAGTTTCCTCAAACAATTGCTCAGATGGTTGAAAATCAGTTGTATTGGACAAAAAGTCAATTGTGGTCAACATACAGTCAAAACTTCTGATTTTTGGTCAACATCCTCATTTTGAAGTGATATTCATCATTTGATCAAGGGTTGATCATGATTCACCAAGGAAACTCAAGATTTGCTCAAAAGTCAAACTTTCCAAATTAGGGTTTTCTAGTGAAAAGTCAACTGAACTTTGACTGATCATAACCTCTTCATACTTTATCAGAAATTTTTCCACCACCCCTCATTTTGAAGGAAATTCAATTCTCTACAATTTCATGTCTCACAAGCATGTTCAAAAAGTGCTTCAATTTGAAGATATGGATCAAAACATTACAGGTCCTTTTCAAAGTCAACAAAAAGTCAACTTTTTGTTTTGAAGATTTATTGAGCATGGTAACTCCAATTGAGATGAAACCAAAGAGGTTGTTTAGAGGACATCTAGAGCTCTCTAAAAACTCCAAGAACATGCAAAAATGTGGAAAATTGAGCAAAATACACTATTCAGAAGTTGGGCATTTTTGTTGCACAAAAGGAGATATTTGTCAAAATCCAATTTTTTCCAAATGGGCCTATAATTTTATGATCCAACCTTGATCATAATATTATTTGTGACATATTGATGCCTTGCCATGACCATATTCGATTTTATTGATTTATTTTTGAATTTAAAACCATTTAATTCAAATTTAAATTATATAAAATATGAAAATAAGATATATTTTTAAAAGGAGTGGATTTTTATCAAACTTGAGGTCCAAGATAGCCCATACAACTTGCCAAATTCGTGCTAGCCTTTCACATGGAAGGAAAATCAAATTTTCAAGAAATTTGATTTGATTTTAAAGAGAAAATTTTTGCATTCAATATCCAATCTTTTTTCACTCTCTTTGCCCTCACATTACATCTATAAATACCAAAGATGTTGCACAAGACAAAGGACACGAAACCCTAGCCAATACACAACCCTTATTTTGCCAAATTTTTTCTCAAATTGTCAAAATCGTGTTTGAACTTCCAGCCACTTTCAGCCTCTCTCAACCATCCCATTGTGTTCCTGAGGTAGTTTGGAGTAAGTACACATCATTTTCCATGGTTGAAACAACCTGAATCGTGCCATATACATTCATACATATTCATATTTTTCTTGATTTTGCATTTTAATATCCGTGTGTTTTAATCGATTCTAACCATTCTAATATGTTCATGAGGATCCATATGAGTGATCTGGGCCATCGTTTTGAAGCTTGCATGTAAAAATATTGATTTGCCATGTTTAGGGTTTAAGAACTGTGAAGCTTCGAACCGGAAGTTACAGATGTTTTTAGTTGAAAATAACACCACCATTGAACTCGGAATGCTCGATTTAGGGGGGTAGGGTGTTCTTTTCCTCTTTATTCCACGATTTTGCGTGTCCGTGAATCCTAGCTATCGAGAAGACGACGGAGCTAGGGCTCCGCGCCGTTGACGGTTGACCAGTGAGTACGCGTGGCGCGATCCGTTCGATTCGTCCATTCCTTCCAACCGGGTCCACGCTGTTGACGGGCTTTGAGTTACAATCAGGACACGTTTTCACTTATAAACAAATGGTTCCAGATCTTAAACACAAGGGCCACTTGGCTCAGATGGCAACGTGTTGCTTGATATCTGCAGAAGGCGTGGGTTCGAACCTGAGGAGGACCATCTCCTTTTTACAAGTTTGCAAATCAACCTTTTTTCTATTTTTCATATTTTTATATTTTCTTTAATATTTTGCATCTAATTTAATTTATCTTTAACAATTTTCTCATGCATCTAAAAAACTCCAAAAAATATTTTTCTTTTTGCATTATTTTCAGAAAATGTTTATTTAATTTTTAATATTAAAATTATTATTTTTGCATGCATATTTAATTTAATTGCTAATTAATCATTAAAATAACTTTTAATTGCATTTAAATTATCAAATCAATTCCAAAAATTACCAAAAAAATTGTTTTATCATATTAATGCCATTATTTGCATAAAAACTTTTTCTCATTCAAAAATACTTATCTTTACTAACATTCTTCTTATGCAATTTCTAGTATTTTCCGATTATGTATTTGTTCACAGTGTTGTAACGTTTTGACGATTGTTTATCGCTTTTCTTTTCAAATTATGTAACGCCTATGGGATGTAATAGTTTAATTAGGACTTTTCTTTCCACTCCTATTATGTAAGCGCCCAAAGCCATGTAATAGCGTAGGACTTTACGCCGCACTTTACTTTCCGCAATTTATTTTCCGCACCCTATAAAGCGCTAGTAATTAGGCGTGTATGGCAAGATAAAATTGAACGTAGCTCACTCATAATTTGCAAGATAAAATATCCGAATTGACATACTCTTTCACACATGCACCCTTAGGGTAATTCTCTCTCGTGCCTTACGAATATAAATGGTCAAGTCCTCGAACGAGGTATTCTAGCACCGCTGCCTTCAAAACAAATCATCATAGTCCCTTCGATACAAAGATCATAGACCCATGTCTCCTATGAAGACATGATCTTGACCCTCGATTGTTGCCTACGAAAAGTGATGATCGTCCCTTCGAATGTGCTAGGATACTTCCTACAAGTTGCCTTCTATGACCATCCGATGTCCCTTCTACATCCAACGAATATGGTTACCTATCAACTAATGGTATGGATAGCACTATTCTAAAGGAACGTAAAATAACACGAAAACGACCAATTCTGAGTAGGTAATGAGACTTTTAGTTGCTTGCTCAAACAAATGCTTTTCACATCACACACTTTTGTCAAAGTTCAAACTCTTTTCAAAACGAAGCATTTCCGAACACTTTGTATACATTCCTACATGAATCATTACAAAGTCAAAGCGAAATGCCATTTTCAAAACATTTTTTTCAAACACACAGAAAGCAATATTTTTAAAGTGATCTAAGAGCAACTAAGAGCCCGTAGATAACTACGGATGGAAAGGGGTGCTAATACCTTCCCTTTTCATAACCATTCTCCGCATCAATCTAACAAAGGTCTTTTTGTACTTTTACCTTCCCTTAATTGGATAAAGAAAAGTCGATGGCGACTCTTGCTATCCGCAACATTTGCGATACCAAAACCTCAAAGTCAGTTCACAGTGTTACAGCCTCCTCTTGGGATTCAAAAGAACTCCCTCTGAGTTTAGCTTCTCTTGGGCATCATATTGGGCTTCAATACAAAGAATCACCTTCGCTAGGATAGAACGCTAAGAGTATGATTTCCGATGAAATCACTTGAATATTAAGAGTATGGTTTCCTAGTGAAATCAATCTTAAATCCAAGCAAGCTATACCCTATATCCTCATATTAGGATTCATACAAGGATCCTCGATGTCCCTCGGATAGCCTTCTCTTGGGCTTACAATACAAGGACCCAGAGGCTTCTTAAAAGCATCCCCCTAATCAATAAAACTCAATTTCTCTTAGAGATTTAGAAATGTATCATCTCTATGGAAGAAGTATCTCATCTATAGCATCACATACAAATCAAGCTTTTTCAAACCAAAACCTTTTTCAAATCAAAACCTTTTCAAAAAAATAATTTTTCAAAACAGAACATCTTTCTTAACTTGTAATTGGCAACACTTGTACACTCAAGAAAAACGCCCAATGCTTACAATGAAAGATTCAACATTTTTCAAACATCTTTCTTAACTTGTAAGTGGTAACGCTTGTACACTCAAGCAAAACACCCAATGCTTACAATGAAAGATTCAAACAAATCAAATCAATTTTCAAAAATGTATGTGAAGAAATAGATTAGATACATTTTTCATTAAGATGACATTGTCGTTGTCTCTTAAGATCCTTTGCCCACTAGCACATAAGTGGAAACTACGATTGCTCGACTTTCTCAACCTTCTTTTGAGAATACGAGGGCACAAGGTCTCACCCTTACAGCATACTTTCTCCCTCAAACCAAAAAAAAAACTTAGTTCCTTTAGAATCGAGCTACATATGCTCTAATTCCCACTAGGGGATATGTATGCAGAGGATCCCAATGATCCTTGCGAGCATACTAATTATAATAAAACTAATGTTCCTGCCTAACCTACCTTTCTTAAATCCCAAAGGTGAAACTTTCGTGAAATGGCATAGCATATAAAACACACAAACATACAAAATATGCATAAAACGCCCATAGAAAACTATAAATATATTGTAGCTAACTTCCTTTATATAACCAACCCTCTTAACTGGTATC